>JAPXFY010000025.1:16645790-16673290 GCA_030674185.1 Monoplex corrugatus | reverse complement strand
CACACGCATACATACACACACACACGAACACACACACACGACACATCACACACACACACACACACAACCCCAACGTAACTACACACTACACACACACACACACATACACACAAGTAACTATACACACACACACACCAAGTAACTACACACACACACACACACACACACACACACACACACACACACACACACACACACACACACACACACACACACACACACACACACACACACCAAGTAACTACACACACTACACACAAACACATCATCTTTTGTGCCGGAGCAAGTTGTGGCTTTTTCCCACGCCATTTTCTTTTGAAGTGGAATCGCTCATTTTCTATAAAGCCTTTGATGCAATGGAAGCTAAAAATCAACTTGCGGCCCCGTTGCCTTTTCACGAAACGACAACGCTTTAAAATTCAAAAAGTCGGCTGAAGAAATAAGAAGACAGGTTCTGTCCGCGTCCCTTTTCAAGTGCAATGTCATTTCGTCCGTTCACAGCCCAATGTCTTTGCGGTTCTTGCATGCCGCGAATAAAATAAAACAAAATAAAATAAAAATGAAATAAAACGAAAAAAAATAATAAAGTGAAAAAAAAATACAGTGTACCCTTTTTCAGATTCAGAGTTGTCCCGCTGTTATCGTTCTTCTTCCTTTTCTTACTACTACTACTGCTACTACTACTGCTACTACTACTACTACTACTACTACTACTACTACTACCACCACCACCACCACCATCACTACTACTACTACCACGACTACTACTCCTTCAATGCGTCTTAACACTTCCCCGAAGTCTTTCCTTTGCCTGTCTGTCTGAGTAGTTTTCGTTTCTTCTTTTCAACTTTTCATGACGTCGTTTCTGTTTTTCGCTATACTCCCTGTCTGTCTGTCTGGCTGGCTGTCTGTCTGTCTGTCTGTCTCTCTCTCCCTCTCTCTGTCTCTCTCTCCCCCTACAAACAAACGACTTTCTGCCACGAAACGGAAAATATCTCATTTTCTTGGCTGGCACCCAATTCCAAAGACCACAAGCACACCCTATCCCTTACTCCACCCCCACCCCCCGACCCTTCTTTCTCACATAGCAATATAGCATATTAGCTTTTCTCCCAGCGACCAGCAGCTTCCACCACCATCACCCTACTATCTCTTTCCTCTCCCTTTCTTTCCCTCCACCCCCATCTCTCTCTCTCTCTCTCCCTCTCTTCCCTCCCTTCCCTCTTTCAATCATACAAAAGATTTGATTGAATTCCGTTGGCGGATGACGTTGTTATGAAGCGAGGTCCAATGCCCCATCCCCACCCCCTATGCTCCCTGCTAAGCGACAGGAGGACCTGATTGGAAATATGCACTTCTCCAATAGTATAACGGTGGGGCCCGGGACAAAGACGTTATTGGACGGCCTCTGGGCTCTGCCTGTGCCGGTGGAGACCAGTGTGGTAGCGTTGGTCGAGTAGTTACAGCCTTGTGAAGTGGGGAGGGGGGGTGCCTAGGCTAGAAAAACAAAACCGCTGCAAGGGATAGTAAAAACAACACAGATAAATGGATGGATGAATAAAAAAAAACAAGAACCTAAATCAAACTGACTACCAGCGTTCAAACAAAATAGAAACACACACACACACAGACACACACACACACACACACAGAGACACAGACACAGACACACACACACACACACACACAACACACACACACACACACACACACACACACACACACAACAGGCATAAGTTACCTAAAATTGCACTGAATGCACTGAATACATGTACCCAACTATAAATCCTAAGAAACAATACGTAACACTCTATCGAACACATACAAGTGAATGGACCAGCAAGGCAGAAAATGATAGAACAAATGACAGAAAGCAAAGGAACAAGGCAGAAACGAGAGAGTGACAGAAAAGAGGAAATTTCTAGCACAGAATTTCCAGAAGGTGCGGATACTATTTGTACTGAAAGAGCCCCAGCATCCCCACGGGGAGCTTACTTACTTACGTACTCACTTACTTGCATACCTATTTCCTCTTTTCTTTCCAGACTGGCGGAGCTATGATTAAGAAAATATTGTCTTCACCTAGCTGATAGTCAGTTCAGGCTTTGTGCATTGACTGGGGTGTGGCGGTGGGGTTGTCTTTCTGTCATGTGAGATGAGTTTATACAGAATAACTAGTTGTGATTCAGACCTTTAATTATTTATTTACTTATATATACACACACATATATATATATACACACACATTCTTTTTTTTTTTTTTTTTTTTTGAAGATGAGACAACAGGTACACGTCATTTACATGTAACCAAGATTATTCCAGTGATAGGCTGATACAATAACAGTATACAATATAGACTAGGTAAAACATAGGCTAGGTAAGGCCTCAGGACCTGGCCAGCTCATGTGTTTATGCGCAGGCTTAATGCTTGTGCCATGATCACAATACGCATGGCACCTGTGACTTGAGTACATATGGAATTCGTTCCAAGCGCGGAGACGTCTTGAGGAACTGAAACGTTCGTGGTTTGTGTGTGTGTGTGTGTGTGTGTGTGTGTGTGTGTGTGTGTGTGTGTGTGTGTGTGTGTGTGTGTGTGTATGTGTGTGTGTGTGTGTGTGTGTGTGTGTGTGTGTGTGTGTCAATGTGTGCGTTTTCGCAAGAGCGCGCCGTGTGTGTGTGTGTGTGTGTGTGTGTGTGTGTGTGTGTGTGTGTGTGTGTGTGTGTGTGTGTGTGTAAGTGTGTGTGTGTGTGTGTGAGTGTGTGTGTGTGTGTGTGTGTGTGTGTGTGAGTGTGTGTGTGTATGTGTTGCAATTTTGTGTCTGTTCATCTATTCATTCATACGTGAAGAAAATTCATCTTGCACATACAAACAGTAAGTTCTGAACAAACAAGAAAAGCAAGCAGACAGACAAATAAAGAAACATACAAACAAACCAAACATGGAGGACACCCAACAGAAAGCAATAAATACGCTGAGCCTCATCATGTTTCCATCATTCTGGTAGTGTCACCTTATTGTTTTGTACACCTTTTGTGTGAAGACACACCCTTCCCCATTTCAAGACCATGCCAGCGCATAGAATTTTGCGCACGCTCAAGGCGTCTGTCAGTTAACAGCTAGGAGATTTCAATAGAACACATATGGAATTGCCCAAGCGAAATGAATCCCTCTCAATCAAACTCAACACACATACAAAACACATACGCAAAACAAACAAACAACCAACCTTGTTTTCCCTAAACAAGACAGAATACACCAAGAGCTTGGCGACAGACACAAAACTAAATAACCAAGTACGGTGCTTCAGACTGTATTATATTGAAAGATATAGGTCCGAGAGGAAATGAAAAATGGAGGCGATGAAGGAAGGGGAAGAGCGGGGTAGGGGTAAGGAGAAGGAAAAGAAGAATTCTCTCTCTCTCTCTCTCTCTCTCTCTCTCTCTCTCTCTCTCTATCTATCTATCTATCTATCTATCTATGAACCAATCTCCTTCTTATGAAAGTCGGGTAGAGTAGATAGGCGTGAGAGTGGAGGCCAGGTGGGAAGAAATGGCAGAACCAACCAATTTCATCATGAGCGTGTAGAGGAAGGTGGGAGTAGAGAGGAAAGAGGGGGCAGAATGCTTCATATTAGGGAACTAAGGTTATCTGTCTGTCTGTCTTTCTATCTCTTTGTCTCTCTGTCTCCATTTGTCTGTCTGTCTGTCTCTCTCTTCCTTTAAGACATTAAAATCAAACTGTCAGTGGTCAATTTGCTCTCCTCTCTCTCTCTCCTGTACATACACAAAAGAGACCTTTAGATTTCACGTTACGTAGCTCCCAACACGTACACGTATCGCGATACATACATGTCCCGTACGTGGAAACAATCTGGGTTTAGATTACACGTGAAACAGACCTACGTCCCCCGTCGCCCCCTGAAGCAAGGGACGTAACCACAGCCTTTCCTGTACTTTAGGACGTGTGACATTATAAACATATGTACTAATGTAGCTATTTGTTTTTCATTGGTACTACCAGTGTGACGACGAACTAAGTTGTTATGCTAAGATTTTTAAAGGAAAATAGCAATTACTTTTAATCTTTCCTTGCAACTTGGTTGCTTCAATATGATGACATCATTCAGTATGACGACATCATAGGAAATGAACTCTATTGATGGTGTGGTGTGTGTGTGTGTGTGTGTGTGTGTGTGTGTGTGTGTATAGTATATATATATCTATATATCTATATATATATATATGTGTGTGTGTGCGTGTATATATATATATATGTATATATATATATATATATATATATATATATGTGTGTGTGTGTGTGTGTGTGTGTGTGTGTGTGTGTGTGTGTGTGTGTGTGTGTGTGTGTGTGTGTGTGTGCTCTGCCGCATGCTTCATCTGTGTCAATAAATCATGGCTCAAATTTTTGCTTATATACTACCTGTACTTTTATTTAATGCTGGCAAGGAAGAACTGGAATTGTTTATAACTGTTTACAAATTCAGATTGTAATTAAATTAATTAAGTACAAACTTTGCACTATATTCAATAAATCAAGTCTTTGTGTACACACACACACACACACACACACACACACACACACACACACACACACACACACACACACACACACACACACACACACACACACATACACGCACGTTTGCACTCACGCACAATTCATGCACTTGCAACACGCAATCCATGAGACGAAAATATTCACTATAAGGGCCAATGCATCCTTTATTGTTACAAAATAAATTCTGAGTACTATTATGAAAGATTACAAATGTTCTGAGACATGCAAGTTTTGTTTTTGTTTCTGTTTTTCTATCATGAAAATGAAGATGACTAATTAGTGAAAAAAAAAAATGTTTCGTGTACGAAACGAACATTCATGAGGACTTTCCCTGATCTTTGCTTAATTTGTTTAGTGGCTCAGCTTGTGTTATTTTTTTTTTACCCCTGTGATCTTTCAAAAGCATTTAGATTTTTCCAGATGTGTGTATGCAGTTTTGTCCACACTGTGCAGGCGGTATATTGGTGCACAGTCTGCATACTCTGACTTGGTGGGCATGCTTGCTGGGCCAAGTTTTCATGTTTCCATAAGCCACCAAACGCACACGACCCCCCCCCCCCCCCATAAATCCACGGAGCTAGCATTTTATTTTCCTTGGTTCTACTTACATTTTATTGCCTTGGTTCTACTTACATTTTATTGCCTTGGCAAATCCGCAAAGTTAATCCTGTACAAAGGCCTAGGTCAGAGAAGCCAGCTCCTATCTACGGTGCTCTACTGGCTTCTAGAGGGGTATAGTTTTCTTTTCTCCCCCCCCCCCCCTTTTTTTTTTTTTTTCTTTTAGCTGCCAAAGTGATAAAACACCTTGGGATAAGCGCTCTCACTAGTTAACCTTCTTTCTGGCAAAAGTGTGCGGCGGTTGGTTTATATTTTGTAACAAGCGTTAAACTGGCATAACTTCAGTTAAATTCAACTAACTACTACTATAAAATCTAATCTGCCACTCTTAACTCCAACAACGCTAAGGCGGAGGGGGAAGGGGGTGGATAAGCGTTATCCCAGAAGCTGTCCTAGAGTCGAACTGCTACTGAGAAGAAAGTAAAGTAATATGACAAATATGTATGTGGGTGAGACATACCGCTCATCCGATGACCGTTTGGGGGAACATTTAAGATCCATGAAACTGAACTACAACAACCCAATAGGCCAACATTTCAATAGCCCTCAACACAGCTACGTCCATGCACAGATTTCAGCAGTGTGGCAAAACACCAGAGACCGACAATACAGGCAATATAATATTATGGAGAACTGCATTATCCACCGACTGGGAACAGTCCAGCCGGCGGGCCTGAACACCAGAACTGCCGACACGTAGCGGTGCCTGGGCCCTCTTCTTGTCCTACTAGCCTAATCTCTGTGTGTGGCTGCCTATCCTCTGTCTTTTTGATTTTCCACGTCATTCTTATTTTCCATGTCATTTTTATTTTCCACGTCACTTTTATTTTCCACTTCTCTTTCATTTGACAAAGGGCCTGGGCTCGAAACGTCGTGTTTATATTAATCCAAAAACAAGTGTGACTGCCCGCGTTCAAGCAAACAGAAACCAGAAAAAAACACGAAAGAAGAATTAGAACACGTATTTAACACAACAAGACAAGACAAGACATTGTCTTGTTGTATTAAATACGCGTTCTTATTCTTCTTTCGTGTTTTTACTGGGTCGTGTTTATATACTCAAAGGATCTTTCACAAACAATGTACTTTTTAATGTTTTGTGTTATATGACAAATCTTTTTAAGTTGAAGCAATTTTATATGATTTTATTAACTCGAATGTGCCAAAATGGCTAGTATCTTAATCCTCTGGATTATTTCTCTTTGTGGAGGTGGGGGAAGGGGGAGGGGACATGATGCTCCCCCGGATCCCGCTACATTTCTTAGAAACATCCCCCCCCCCCCCACCAAATCCTCTGGACAAGCGTTGCTCAAATCTTCTGACCAACATCGCAGATGTCTGCATCTCTCGGGTCTGACTGAGGCCAGGATATCTTATGACAGTAAACGTAGAGTACAGCCGTGTCACGTACTCTGAATCCTAGCTGTAACTCCATAGCATTATGATTATCATCCTCATCGTCATCATCGCACTGTAAAAAAGTGTGCCAACTTCTGTGGCCATAGAGGTGGCGTAGAATTTGCGACCCCCAGAAAACAAATAAATAAACAAACAAACAAGCAAAGAAAGAAAGAAAGAAACAAACAAACAAAACACCGGACCAACATTTTTTTTCCCTCGGGGGAACATTTTGCTCCCCTCCTCTACCCAAGATCTTAATCCCGTCCTTGTGTTTCCACTGTCGAAAAGGTTGAGCACAATCAATGCGTATGCACGATCCAAGAAACTTTATGTACAACACTGACAGATTGTATATTGCTTCCGTAAGCTTTGAAGCTGGCTATACGCAGCTGCTGCTACTATTGCTGAATATTTGTATACGTTCTGCAGTTATGTTATTTACAAGCATCGTTTTTGTGTGTGGTTTTCGCGCGACTTCTATCCTGTGGTCTGTGTGTGTGTGGCTGGCTATACTGTGGTCTGTGCGTGTGGCTGTCTATCCTGTGGTCTGTGTGTGTGGCTGGCTATACTGTGGTCCGTGTGTGTGGCTGGCTATACTGTGGTCTGTGTGTGTGGCTGTCTATCATGTGGTCTGTGTGTGTGGCTGGCTATCCTATAATCTGTGTGTGTGGCTGGCTATCCTATAATCTGTGTGTGTGGTTGGCTATCCTATAATCTGTGTGTGTGGCTGGCTATCCTATAATCTGTGTGTGTGGCTGGCTATCCTATAATCTGTGTGTGTGGTTGGCTATCCTATAATCTGTGTGTGTGGTTGGCTATCCTATAATCTGTGTGTGCTGGCTATCCTATAATCTGTGTGTGTGGTTGGCTATCCTATAATCTGTGTGTGTGGCTGGCTATCCTATAATCTGTGTGTGTGGTTGGCTATCCTATAATCTGTGTGTGTGGTTGGCTATCCTATAATCTGTGTGTGTGGTTGGCTATCCTATAATCTGTGTGTGTGGCTGTCTATCCTGTGGTCTGTGTGTGTGGTTGGCTATCCTATAATCTGTGTGTGTGGTTGGCTATCCTATAATCTGTGTGTGTGGTTGGCTATCCTATAATCTGTGTGTGTGGTTGGCTATCCTATAATCTGTGTGTGTGGTTGGCTATCCTATAATCTGTGTGTGTGGTTGGCTATCCTATAATCTGTGTGTGTGGCTGGCTATCCTATAATCTGTGTGTGTGGCTGGCTATCCTATAATCTGTGTG
Source organism: Monoplex corrugatus (assembly GCA_030674185.1). Lineage (NCBI taxonomy): Eukaryota > Metazoa > Mollusca > Gastropoda > Littorinimorpha > Ranellidae > Monoplex > Monoplex corrugatus. Next base: position 16,665,444 of record JAPXFY010000025.1, on the reverse strand, counting down.
TGTGGCTGGCTATCCTATAATCTGTGTGTGTGGCTGGCTATCCTATAATCTGTGTGTGGCTGGCTATCCTTAATTGTGTGTGTGGCTGGCTATCCTATAATCTGTGTGTGTGCTGTCTATCCTATAAGTCTGTGTGTGTGGTTGGCTATCCTATAATCTGTGTGTGTGGTTGGCTATCCTATAATCTGTGTGTGTGTGGCTATCCTATAATCTGTGTGTGTGGCTTGCTATCCTATAATCTGTGTGTGTGGTTGGCTATCCTATAATCTGTGTGTGTGGTTGCTATCCTATAATCTGTGTGTGTGGCTGTCTATCCTGTGGTCTGTGTGTGTGGCTGGCTATCCTATAATCTGTGTGTGTGGTTGGCTATCCTATAATCTGTGTGTGTGGTTGGCTATCCTATAATCTGATGGTGTGGTGGGCTATCCTATAATCTGTGTGTGTGCTGGCTATCCTATAATCTGTGTGTGTGGTTGGCTATCCTATAATCTGTGTGTGTGGCTGTCTATCCTGTAGGTCTGTGTGTGTGGCTGTCTATCCTATAATCTGTGTGTGGGGTGGCTATCCTATAATCTGTGTGTGTGGCTGGCTATCCTATAATCTGTGTGTGGTGGCTGTCTATCCTATAATCTGTGTGTGTGGTTGGCTATCCATAATCTGTGTGTGTGGTTGGCTATCCTATAATCTGTGTGTGTGGTTGGCTATCCTATAATCTGTGTGTGTGGTTGGCTATCCTATAATCTTGTGTGTGGTAAGTGTGGCTATCTACTAATCTGTGTGTGTGGTTGGCTATCCTATAATCTGTGTGTGTGGTTGGCTATCCTATAATCTGTGTGTGTGGTTGGCTATCCTATAATCTGTGTGTGTGGTTGCTATCCTATAATCTGTGTGTGTGGTTGGCTATCCTATAATCTGTGTGTGTGGTTGGCTATCCTATAATCTGTGTGTGTGGCTTGGCTATCCTATAATCTGTGTGTGTGGTTGGCTATCCTATAATCTGTGTGTGTGGTGGCTATCCTATAATCTGTGTGTGTGGTTGGCTATCCTATAATCTGTGTGTGTGGTTGGCTATCCTATAATCTGTGTGTGGCTGGCTATCCTTATCTGTGTGTGTGGTTGGCTATCCTATAATCTGTGTGTTGTGTGTGGTTGGCTATCCTATAATCTGTGTGTGTGGTTGGCTATCCTATAATCTGTGTGTGTGTGGTGGCTATCCTATAATCTGTGTGTGGCTGTTCCTATATCTGTGGTTACTTATTGTGTGTGGCTGTCTATCCTGTGGTTGTGTGTGTGGCTGTCTATCCTGTGGTCTGTGTGTGTGGCTGTCTATCCTGTGGTCTGTGTGTGTGGCTGGCTATCCTATAATCTGTGTGTGTGGCTGGCTATCCTATAATCTGTGTGTGTGGTTGGCTATCCTATAATCTGTGTGTGGCTGTCTATCCTGTGGTTCTGTGATGTGGTGGCTGGCTATCCTGTGGTCTGTGTGTGTGGCTGTCTATCCTGTGGTCTGTGTGTGTGGCTGTCTATCCTGTGGTCTGTGTGTGTGGCTGTCCTATCCTGTGGTCTTGTGTGTGGCTGACTATCCTGGGTTGTGTGTGGCTGTCTATCCTGTGTGTCTGTATGTGTGGCTGACTATCTGCGGTCGTGTGTGGTTGGCTGGTCTATCCTGGTGGCTGTGTGTGTGGCTATCCTGTGGTCTGTGTGGGTGGCTGTCTATCCTGTGGTCTGTGTGTGACTGTCTATCCTGTGGTCTGTGTGCGTGGCTGTCTGTCTGAGGTCTGTGTGTGTGGGCTGTCTATCGTGTTGTCTTTGTGTGTGTGGCTGTCTATCCTGTGGTCTGTGTGTGGCTGTCTATCCTGTGGTCTGTGTGGTGGCTGTCTATATCCTGAGGTCTGTGTGTGTGGCTGGCTATCCTGTGGTCGTGTGTGTGTGGCTGGCTATCTTGTGGTCTTTGTGTGTGGCTATCCTGTGATCTGTGTTGTGACTATCTATTGTGTCTGTGTGTGTGGCTGTCTATCCTGTGGTCTGTGTGCTCTAGTGTGTGTGTGGCTGTCTATCCTGTGTCTGTGTGTGTGGCTGTCTATCCTGTGTCTGTGTGTGTGCTGCTATCCTGTGGTGTGTGCGTGTGTGGCTGGCTACCCCGTGGACTGTGAGTGTGGCTGTCTATTCTGTGGTCTGTTTGTGTGGCTGTCCATCTTGTGATGTGTGTGTGTGTGGCTGGCTATTCTGTGGTGTGTTAGTGTGTGGCTGGCTATCCTGTGGTCTGTGTGCGTGGCTGGCTATCCTGTGGTCTGTGTGTGGCTGTCTATCCTGTGGTCTGTGTCTGTGGCTGGCTATCTTGTGGTCTTTGTCTGTGGCTATCTTGTGGTCTGTGTCTGGCTATCCTATGGTGTCTGTGTGTGTGGCTGTCTATCCTGTGGTCTGTGTGTGTGGCTGTCTATCCTGTGGTCTGTGTGTGAGTGGCTATCTTGTGATCTGTGTGTGTGGCTGTCTATCTTGTGGTCTGTGTGTGGCTGTCTATCCTGTGGTCTGTGTGTGTGGCTGCCTATCCTGTGGTCTGTGTGTGTGGCTGCCATCCTGTGGTCTGTGTAGGTGGCTGTCTATCTTGTGGTCTGTGTGTGGCTGTCTATCCTGTGGTCTGTGTGTGGCTGGCTATCCTGTGGTCTGTGTGCGTGGCTGGCTATCCTGTGGTCTGTGTGTGTGGCTGGCTATCCTGTGGTCTGTGTGCGTGGCTGCCTATCTTGTGATGTATGTGTGACTGTCTATCCTGTGGTCAGTGTGTGTGTGGCTGGCTATCCTGTGGTCTGTGTGTGTGGCTGGCTATGCTGTAGTCTGTGTGTGTGGCTGGCTATCTTGTGATCTGAGTGTGTGGCTGGCTATACTGTGGTCTGTGTGTGTGGCTGGCTATACTGTGGTCTGTGCGTGTGGCTGGCTTTCCTGTGGTCTGTGTGTGTGGCTGTCTGTCCTGTGGTCTGTGTGTGGCTGCTCTCTATCCTGTGGTCTGTGTGTGTGGCTGCCTATCCTGTGATCTGTGTGTGTGGCTGCCTATCCTGTGGTCTGTGCGTGTGGCTGGCTATCTTGTGGTATGTGCGTGTGTGGCTGGATATCCTGTGGTCTGTATGTGTGTGGCTGGCTATCCTGTGGTCTGTGTGTGTGGCTGTCTGATAAATTTCAAACGTGACAAGAATGTGATGGATTGCCACGTGGACCGGTGGTTGCATGATTGGTGGGGTACCCGATGATTGATGACCCATTAGTCTATTATTCCGTGGACCGCTGCTGATCAAGAACCTGATACTGCCTGACATGGCATTGTGCCGACTGACCGCGAGACAGGACGCCAACAGTCTGGTTCATAGGCTGTTACGCTGTTAGGTGAATTTTTTCACTTCCGCACCCTATCCGCCAACTGCAGAAAAAAAGAAGAAAATTTAACTTTTTCACTCCCTCACCCTATCCACCAGTTTCCTGTAGAAAGTCAGTCAGTGGGTTCCAGTTTTTGCTTTGCTTGCATGGTTGACGATGCAGAATGCTGGTGGACAGGGTGCGGAAGTCAAACCACCACGACTTCCATCGATCAGTAAGCAGTACCACTGACGGCAATCAACGCCACTTACCTGACACTTGGGTACGGGGAGTGAGTGACAAGGACTGAAGGGAAGAAGACGAGACTAGATAGACAGACAGATGGGCAGAATGACGGACACATAGACAGACGGATGGACAGGCAAACGGACAGGCGCACAGGCTGACTGACGGACGGGTGGCTGGCTGGCTGGTTAGCTGACAGATGAACGCAGAGATCCAGTCAGCCAGACTGGACACAACCGCTTATCGTCACCACTGTCAATGTTGTCAGCTGTGTTTGTGTGTGTGTGTGTGTGTGTGTGTGTGTGTGTCTGTCAGGACGCAGTCGTCTGGATGCTGACTTTGTTCTTGCTAAGCCTTGACCAAATTATCGTTCTGGAACCAAGGTTGTTTTTGTGGCCCATGTGATTGCCTTGGTTGCAGGTGGAGATTTCATTGATGCTATCTTGGTAGTCAAGGGAGTCCAATTTCTGTTCGAGAAATATTTTCTCGGTAGTGCTGGTTTCCCGTGCTGTTTCGCCTCATGCGTGTGAAAGTTGAATCTGTAGGCCTGTGTTCCGAGGGACGAGTCACTCTGTCTCGGTTGGTCCTGTGAATCACGCTTTTCAGGCGGATTCGGTGGATTGTGGGGCCTTCCTTCTGAACGGACGGTTGCAGATAGGGAGGTGGGGGTCTGGCCAGTTTCAAGTCAGATGCTCGTGTTTTTTTTTAAGATGTAATAGTTTAGGTTAGTTCCCACTTGTAGTTGGATTTTATGTCTCAGAAGTGGGTAGAGGCATCGGTGTGTTGTTGGTCTGTGTAGTGGTGTGGAGCTTTGTGGAGGTCTGTGTCCTCAGCGTGAAACCGGGAGCGACTCGACGCCTGTAATTTCTTCCGCTACGGACGGTATGTGGAGAGTTTAGGGGTCAGTCATTTCGTGGTTGGTCTGTGTAGTTGCGGTGTGTCTGTGTTTCGGGAAAGATTTGGGTAGTGGATGGCTACACCTAGTGAACAAGAGAGACTTCGATCCTTACGTCCGTTACCGCACAGAAAGAAAATGGCGACGGAAGGAAAGCCAAAGGCTGAAATGACCGAGATGGAGGTCAAAACCAAGGCAAAGAATGAGGGAGAGTCCTTAGGATTCGCTGGTCACGAGTTGATCCTATACATTACGGAGGAAGTACGGTTATTCCGAGAAGCGGAAAGCCGACGCGAGAGAGACCGCCTTGATAGGGAAATGCGCAGGAGGAGACTGGAAAACATGACTCCAGAGGAAAGACAAGAGTGGGAAAAGAGAGAAAAGGAGTTGATGGAGGAACGGGCGAGGGAAGAGAAAGCCGAAAAGGGACGAATCGATCGACTCAAGAAAATGGAGGAAGAACGGATCCAGCAAGAGCTAGATGCAGTCAAAGAGCGTAGGGCGATGTTGAAGCGTGAAGAAGAGGAAAGTGCGTGACGCAAGAAACTTCTAGAGCAGGCTGAGAAAGACAGAAAAGCTGAGGCTGCGCGCCGCAAGGAGTTAGATCTGCAGAGGGCAAAAATGGAACTTGAGGTAGCTCACACCAGGGCTGCAGAAGCTGCCAGAGAGACTGAAGCCAAAATGAGGGAAGAGGAATTCAATATGAACAAGGCAAGGCGTGCTGAAGAGCAAGCTAGAGATGAAAGGCAGCAATTAGAGGAAAGGAGGAAAGCAGAGAGAGCTGACCGCAAAAACGTCAAATTGCCACCGCTCACAGATGATGACGACTGCGACGAATATTTGCAACATTTTGAGCAAGTAGCAGAACTGTGTGGTTGGAATAAAAAGGCATGGGCTTGTCAGCTGTTGGCATCACTCCAAGGGAAAGCGAGAGAAGCAGTGTTACGGATGTCAGCGACAAGCATCAAGAGTTACTATGACGTTAAGCAAGTGCGTTTCTGTGTGGACTACCGGAGGCTTAATAAGGTTGTGGTGTTTGACGTCGAACCAATGCCAGAGGTTAACCACTTGTTTGCCAAACTTGGTAATAAGAGGGTGTTGAGCAAGATTGATTTGGCCAAAGGGTATTGGCAGATTCCAGTGGCACCAGAAGATCGTCCCATTACTGCATTCAGTACACCTCAAGGAATTTTTCAGTGGCGAGTGGTACCATTTGGTTTATGTACGAGTGGAGCAGTGTTTACTCGCATGATGAGAAAACTGCTGGTACTCCTGAGAACAAATGACATCGATAACTTCATTGACGACATCATCGTAGCAACAGAGACCAAGGAGGAGCATCTGGAAGTGCTGCATCTCTTGATGAAGCGTCTCAGAGAGTGCAAGTTGACAGCGAGACCGTCAAAGTGCGAGCTGGGATGCAAGGAGGTAGAGTATTTGGGCCATCGTGTGGGGGAAGGCAGGATCAAACCCACTGAAGACAAGATGGGAAAAATCAGAGGCGCCAAGACCACGGACCAAGAAGGAGGCGAGAAGCTTCCTCGGACTCGTTGGGTATTACCGTCGATTTGTACCAAACTTCAGCGACATCGCTTTGCCGTTGACAAACCTCACTAAAGGGGGGAAGCCACGCCACGTGGGGTGGACAGGAGAGTGTCAGCGATCATTCGAGACTCTCAAGTCGAAGTTCTGTGAGGCACCCATATGCCGTCTACCAGTTCCAGAGGGGCGGTTTGTGTTGCAGACAGATGCATCAGGGACGGGACTCGGAGCGATTCTGCTTCAAGAGCAAGAAAGACTCCTGCACCCAGTGGCCTGCATCAGCAAGAAACTCACAGGCGCTGAGTTGAACTACCCATCCATTGAGGAGTGCTATGCACTCGTGTGGGCAGTGGAGAAATTTGACCAGTATCTGGATGGAGCAGACTTTGTCATACAGACCGACCATTCACCGCTTCAATACTTGGACAGAATCAAGTCAGTCAGTGGACGGTTGACAAGGTGGGCGTTGCGGTTACAACTATACCGTTTCACAGTGGAAGCCATTCCAGGGAAGGAGAATGTGGCAGCTGACTACCTCAGCAGAAGCGGTTAGCAAATAGGTAGGGTTATGGCCGTGTAGGTTAGCTGAGGGTGTTGTGTGAATCTGAGGAGGGGTATGTTATTCTATGTTCACCCCAGACGCCACGTTTGGCCAAACAATGTGTTCTATGTTTCTATGTTTCACCCTGTAGTCCGGTTGATTGTACTTGGCAAGGGTGATGTGGCGTCTGTATTAGTTCTGTGCTGTGCTGTGCTGTTCATCTATGTATTCTGTTTCTATGTTTCACCCCGTAGTCCAGTTGAAAGAACTTGGCAAGGGTGATGTGGCATCTGTGCTGTTCTGTGCTGTGCTGTTCTGTGCTGTTCAGATCTCTATGTCGTTTCGAGGGAGTTGCGTTGTTGGTCGTTGTGGGGTGGTGTGTTGTTCGCGTTCATTTCAAATTTCTTGTTTCCCTGAATTCTGAGCTTGTTTGAGAGGGTTGCCCAGCTGGTTTGTGTGGCGTCGTAACGTAGGTTTGGGTCAGGGTTTATACGTTGTCGTTGAGATGTAAATTTGTAAATATTTTGATTCTCTACGCCTTTGGTGGCTAGATGGGCCTAGCGTGGGGAACCCAACCCATGACGTTAGGGATAACCGATTTGGTTTGTTCAACAAGCATTTTGTTATTTACAATTTGAGGATAGACCTAGATGAGGTTACCGTTTGAGATAAGATAGTTTGTTGTGTGGCAGACTGACAGACAGTTGACGAGGAAGTTAAAGATGAAACGGATATTGTAACTTTATTAGAGTGCCAGCATGAGTGTGTGGCTATTGTCAAGGGCCGGTTGATGTTTTGTATATTGGGCCCATGTCGTAGTGACGTTCTATGGGTTTCATTTTATGTGATTCTACTATGTGTCTTGTGATGGGCATTGAAATTGTCACCTTCATATATTCAAAAATGTGATCGGGGCTAAGTTCATTCATTTGCCTTGCCTTGGGCAACGTGATGATTGCTTATACCTGATATCGAGTTCATTTCGGTGACAGATCAACAAAAATTTCAAGGGGCTGATTTCTTTACAATTTGATTGTGCCCTCGAGATGCCCTGTGGATGATATTGTATACTTGTCTTCGAGATGCCCTGTTGTTGCACAAGAATATATTTTGTGACGATTTTTGTGTGTCCAGGGAGTAATTCTGTTTAAGGTATATGTTGATGTAATTTGTGAACTCCTGTATTGTTGGATGACAGCTATTAAATGTGGGTGAATGAAAAAAATAGTTGTTTCTTGACCATTACTGTGTGTGGGGCGATAGGTAGATAGGTCTGTAAATTCTGTCTATCCCTCTTAGCAAGATCAGGTCTTAGCGAGCCTGACAGTGTCTGTGTGTGTGTCTGTGTGTGTGTGTGTCTGTGCGTGTGTGTCCCCTCCCTCCCCCCCCCTCTCTCTCTCTGCCCGTTTCTTTCTAAGCGTGTACACGATTCTCTCTCTCTCCTCTCTCTCTCTCTCTCTATCTATCTTTCTCTGTCCTGTCTCTGTGAGAAGATGGTCGGGGGGGGGGGGGGGGGGAGAAGAAGAGAAGAAGAAGAAGAAGTGAGAGAGAGACGAGAGAGAGGGAGACAGAGACAGACAGAGAGAGACAGACAGACAGAGAAGCCGATGTCTTATTAACCCTGTCATGGCGGAGGCTGTAGGGAGTGGTGAAGGGGCGAAAGGACCAGCTGACAAAGGGTGGGGTGGGGCTGGGGGTAGGGGTGGGGGTGGGGGTAGGGTGACAGTTGGGGAAGAGTGAGACTCTTTGAAAAGAGTCATGCTGCTTGCTCCACTGTCTGTCTTACTTATTGCCAACTCTGCAGATAGCACCTTCAAATCTTTTCACCGTCCATTAAACTGTCCATCAAAGGGACTGAAAAAGCTATAAAGACAGACAGGCAGACAGACAGACAGACAGGCAGACAGACAGACGGACAGACAGCAAGAGAGGAGGGGAGGGACGTACAAACTGAAAGCCAGTGTGCGCGGAGGGAGGGAGGGAGAGAGAGAGAGAGAGAGAGAGAGAGAGAGAGAGAGAGAAGACAGACAGACAGAGAGGGACAGAGACAGATACAGAGAGAGACAGAGACAATGACAGAAAGAAAGAGAAAGGGACAGAGAACCAGAGACAGAAAGAGTGCTGTGCGTTTGTATTGCACTATGTAGCGTGGTATTGTATTGTGTTACAGCGCACTGTATTGTATAAAATTATATTGTGCTGTATTGTATTATATTTTCTGTATTGTATTGCTGGTACTTCACTGTATCACTTTTTTTTTCTTCTGGTCAAAAGGGCAATGTCCATCTTTCTAATAATATCAATTCCGTTTGGTTGTTCTTCCACTTACTACTAGGAACACCAGCTGCGGACAATTTATTGCACGCATGCACATGACTTGACTGGCTTTGTACACCACCTGTGGCAAGCGCCGACAAAAGCGACATCTTTAACTATCTGATTATGTTATATGCGCTTACTATCACCACCACCGAGTCTCTCTCCTCATACATGTGTACGCGGGTGTTTTTATTGTTGCTGTTGTTGTTGCTGCTGCTGTCGCTTGGCTGACAACGTGTGAACTAATTGTTCCACGAAACGTTACTTAACGCCACTTCACTTGCCACTTAACGCGATGCCAGCTTTTTTCCTTTCCGTTCCCTCCCTCTCATACTGCCCCCCCCCCCTCTCTCTCTCTCGCTCGCTCGCTCGCTCGTAGCCTGGTGTATATCCTGCAGTAGGATACTAAGGATGCAGAAATTTAAATTAAGATTCCTGTTTTGGAAACCATAGGAGCTGTCTTCATTTGCTCTTCAGATTAGTTCGGAGTTCGTCTTTCCTATCATGCTTTCTCTTTCTAGACTTTCTTATTTCTGTCGTCCAGTTACTCACCCGTTCGTCTTCCCTTAGCTCCCCAAAGACGGAGTGGGACTGCCTTCAAGGCGGGATAAAGAACGATCGATACACGCAAAAATCCGGCAAGTTAGGCAGCTTTGTGAGTTTGTATGCTTAGATAGGGAGGGATGCATGCAGGAGATCTAACTTGTGGAAGAAGACCTGTAGTGTGCGTGCCCGCACACGTATATAGACAAATACCCCCACCTCACTTTCCAACACATAACATACAACTGATACAAACAAGCCAGTTACTCCCATCCTCCTCTCCCCTCCCCCGTCCTTTCTCCCAGCATGCACCACACACACACACACACACACACACACACACACACACACACACACACACACACACACACACACACACACACACACCCGTGCGCGCGCGCGCGCACGAGCCATTCAACCTTATGATATACATAAAAGCCACCACATCCGCCACACCCCCCTCAATCTACTCTCTGCATGCACACACACACACACACACACACACACACACACACACACACACACACACACACACACACACACACACGCATGCACACACACACACACATACACACGCGCACTCAAATACATACATTCAATCCACACACACACGCACACACACTCACACAAACACACATTCTGTCCACACACGCACACACACATTCTGTCCACAGACACACACACAGGCACACACACACACACACATTTTGTCCACACACGCGCGCGCACACACATACACACGCACGCACGCATGCACGCGCGCGCGCACACACACACACACACACACGCAACAGCCACCTCGTCACGCTTTCAGCACAAGTCCATCATGATGTTGATCACCATCATCATGCATCATGCATGCTTTATGATTGTCCCGCCGGTCGACTGCCATACTTTTTATGACCGTTTTCTCTCTCCATTACCGCCACCGCCTCCATCCTACGGTACGCCACCAGCTACACACAGCAAAGACTTCAAAATATCGCAGAATGTTTAGACTTTTTGTAAGGCAATCGTTATTTTTACGTGACAAGATTTTTCTCATGTTTACCAGTACAGTACATGTTTTGGTAAAGTTGGGGTCTTTGACATCTTTTTTTTTCTATGCGTTTTTATGCGGTTCCACAGAATTAGTTTTTTATGGTGGTGATTATTTTTGTCTGTATTCGAGTATCTGTATTTGTATCAATATCTGTACCTATACTAATATCAGCAGCTGGGTAGTCAAGTGGTAAGACCTCAGAATTCCAATCAGAAGGTCTGGGGTGATCCTGCCTGCGTACCTCCCGCCTGGTGGGTGAAGGGTGAACTTTCCTGATCTCCCAGACCAACATATGAACAGACTTGCTAGTGCCTAAACCTCCTTCGTGTTCATATGCACGCATAACATCAACTTCGCATGTCAAAGATCCTGCAAATCAAATCAATGTCTGGTGGCTTACGGAAACACGAAAACACCCGGTACACACACACCCATCGAAGAGTATCATATCTGTGTTTACTGTCTGTGTCCGTCACTCGCAGTACGGTACTGTGGCTGAAGAAATTAAAGACCCCTCCTGTTTTGGATCCAAAGGAGCGATCTAGTTTGCTTTTGGGTAGTTAAGAGTTCCTCTTTCCTGTCACTCTGTTGTCCACACAACACTCATTCTTATTTCTGCCTTCCAGATCATTCACCTGTGTTTCTTCCGCATTCCCTCCTTAGCTCTCCAAAGACGGAGTATGACTGCCCTTAAGGAGGGATAAAAGCGGTTATGCACGCAAAAAGGTGGGTAGACTGTATGAATGCATATGCTTAGTTAGGGACGCTATCAGGATCTGTAGTCTGCGTATGAAGACCACGATTGTCTCCCTGGAGTAGTAATACAGGAACTCCAACGATGATCAGTTTACCACGACATGGCTGAAATCACCATCATCTCTGAGTTCCGTAATTTTCCATGTGGTTTATCAATTCTATTTTATTTCATGTATTCGTTGTTGTTGGGGTTTTTTTCCTTGAAGTGAAAATCAGAACATTCTACGCTCTCAGTAATTTTGTTTCGGATGCATGTAATCAAGAAACGAGTACCACAGTTATTAAGAAACATCCAAGAGTGCTAGATGGGACCCAGAGCAACAATGCCTCACCACTGGCCAGACAATTCTCTCCCTGCTGCCGAGCTACACGATAACCATTTCACCAAAGAGGCTCCCAGCCTCTTTGATTTCACTAAGCAAAGACATTCTATGCCCTTACATTCTACACTCAACTACTTTTGTCTCGGATGCATGCAATCAAGCAAAGAGAATCAGACAGTGGCAGACAGTAACTATGTCCATCAGTCCATATAGTGAGTGGTTAGAGTGGCGGACTGAAGACTGGAACATCGTGGGTTCGAATCTCCATCAGTCCTGTCAAAATCAATGTGGGATTTTCGGCCCCAACTGGCTCCTTCACAGAGTTCACAGTGGTATGGGCTCATTGGGAAGACTGAGACAACACTCTTGTCGAGTTTCAACCACTTCACCGGATGCACCACAAAGGGTGTCGCTCAAATTTCCTGACCAATACCGCAGGTGTCTGTATCTCCTGGACGTGATTAACACCGGGACATATACTATGAAAGAAGATTACAACACACAGCTCTGTTGACAACACACGCAGTCTCAGTCCAGTATGGAACTCTATAACATCATCACTATCATTCCCATCTCATACACCACCATCACCTTGTGAAATACTGTTCCGGATTCCATGGTCACTGAAACGCCTTAGACAAATGGAACAGAAAAAAGGAACCAATCTTGGAGTTGCTTTTTTGGTTTGGTTGGGTTTTTTTTGTTTGTTTGTGTTTTTTTTTGGTTTTTGTTGTTTTCTATTTTTTTTCCTTGTGTATACACTAAGCATTCGTTTGTTTGTTTTTTCTGTAAAACTTACTATCCATACATGTGGAATTTTGACGAACTATACAGCGTGCTTGATTCTTTGACTTTTTTTTATATTAAATTTAATACCTTTCTCTGTAAGGTAGAACACCCAATGCTGAGTTAAAACTATGTTAATACCGAAATTTGTTTTGAAGATATCCTTTAAATTAGCTATTCTGTACATTACGCATATCCCCAAATCCTTAAAACAAAACAACATACACCAGAGTCTCAAGACACACGCAGACACACACGCAGACACACACACACACACACGTCACACACACACCACACACACACACACACACACACACACACACACACACACACACACAGACAGAGAGAGAGAGAGAGAGAGAGAGAGAGAGAGAAACAGAGAAACAGACAGAGAGAAACAGAGAGAGAGAGAGAGAAAGAGAAAGAGAAAGTAAGAGAGAGAGAAACAGAGAGAGAGAGAGAGAGAGAGAGAGAGAGAGAGAGAGAGAGAGAGAGAGGTTTCTTAATTTCTATGAAAATTGGAATTTTCTACCCCTTGACTTCACTCGGACTGCCATAGCTTCTTCTGCAGCCGATGTGGCGGTCGCCGGCTTCTGGGAGTAATGGAGAGCTTAAAATAGATTATGGTCTATTTTTAACTGCCTCTGGAATCCCTCTGCATGCGAGCGATTTTTCTGATAATAACGGCATCAGTTCCGTTCTTGAATAACATGACGAACAAGCCTGTTTCCAGGGCGCTTTGGAATGTCTGGCTGGCACTATTCTTGTTGTTGTTGATGATTTTGGTTGATGGTAGTGGTGGTGGTGGTGATTCGTGGTGTTCAAGTGTATGTGCGCGATTGCGTGTGTGTGTGTGTGTGTGTGTGTGTGTGTGTGTGTGTGTGTGTGTGTGTGTGTGTGTGTGTGTGTGTGTGTGTGTGTGTGTGTGTTGGGAACGGGGAAATGGTATATTGTTAGGATTATAAGGTATCATAAGAAGCTCTGTTCAAAGTTTTAATTCAAAGAATTTTCTGGAAGATAAATCTAGCTGTTTATTGGGTTATTCATCTGACAGAACGTGCGACACGGAGTGCCGGTGAAGACAAAAAATATTCATGGCAGTGAAGAGGTTAAGGAGAAAGGGATCGGTCGAAGTGCATGGACTCTCTCTCTCTCTCTCCCCTCTTCTCCCTCCCTCCCCCCCCTCTCTCTCTCTCTGTTCCTCGCTCTTAAGTCGCTCTCTCTCTCTCTTCCTCCCTCTCTCTGTCTCTAAATCTTTCCTCCGCCTCCTCTCTCTCACTCGGTTCTTCTCTCTCGCTCTCGCTGTCTCTCCCTCCTCTCCCCCCCCTCTCTCTCTCTGTTCTTCCCTCACGCTCTCTCCACAAACCCCTTATCTCTCTTCCCTCAAGTGCTTCCGTGGCACTTTAGTCCCCACCACAGACTGTGGTTCCCACTCACTCGGTGCCTTTCTCTATCATTGTTGTGCTAAGAAATGCAAGACGAAAGCCCCCACCTCACACTGACGGGGAAATTGGAAGGCAATTATTATGTCTCGTGCCTACTCCAGGATGACCACAGCAGACCTTAGCTTAGCTTAGCTGCAAACCTGTTCCGTTTGTCTTTGTTGGTTTGTTTTTCTCTCTTTTAATGTTTTTTTTCCCATCTAGCTCTTGATCTGTTTCTTTCTTCAGATTTTTTGTTGTTTTATATTTGTTTTTTCTTCTTTTCTCGGTAGGTGACTCACTCTGTCTCTCTTACTTTGGCTGTCTGTCTGCCTGCCTGTCTACTTGTCTGTCTGTCTCTCTCTCTCTGTGCCTGCTCCCACAAGAGAGGGGATAAGTTAGGGGTGGAATCTGCAGGTTAAGGGGCGTGATGAAAGGGAACGGATCTGCTGTCGGGAGGAAGGACGGAGGGGTGATAGGAGAGACGCTGAAATAGTGCACTTGATTGATATGAATGAGCAGCCAGGCGGGGGAGGGGGTAGTGAGTTTGTGTGTGTGTGTGTGTGTGTGTTTTGAATGTGTGTGATGTGTGTGTTTGAATGTGTGTGATGTGTATGTGTTTGTGCGTGTGTGTTCGTGTAAGCGTGCGTGCATGTGTGCGTGCGTGCGTGTGTGTGTGTGTATACATACGGGAGTGCGTGCATGCGCGCGCGCGCGTGTGTGTGTGCGCGCGCGCGCCAGACCTGCAGTTACGAGGATGGCGGTTCAGGGGATGCGGAGGGAATTGCACACTAGGCTGGCATAAAAACTAAACATGTGTTTGGTGGTTGGGTGAAGGGGGAGGGAGGCACGGGCGGTAAGCGTGTGGAGGGGAAGGGGAGAAGGCGGGAGTCGGGTGGAGGAGGCAGGCACAAGGTGAAAAATGGAAAACATACATTGCGCATATGGCGATGTCAATGACCACTGAATATGTCTAACACAGCGAAACGCGCATTTGCGTGCACGCACGCGCATACACACACACACGCGCGCGCGCGCGCGCGTACGCGCGGACGTACAAGTATACAAAAACACACGCACATTCGCGCGCACACACACACACACACACACACACACACACACACACACACACACAGAAAGAGTGACAAAGAGTGTTAGCGCAACGTAGGGAGGATAGAAGATGAGATGGGTGGGCAGAGAAATAGATGGAGGCACTGAGGAGAGAGGGAGGGATGGAGAGAGAGACAGAGAGAGGGGAGAGGGAGAGAGAGAGAGGAGAGAGAGAGAGACAGATGTGAGAGATTTAGAGAGAGAGAGAGAGACAGACAGACAGACAGACTGACAGACAGACAGACAGAGAAAGAGAGACAGCAAGAGTGGACATTTCTTTTCAATAACAGATAAATTGCCTAAGACTAGTATTTATTTATTTATTTATTTATTTTGCCAAATCTAATTTACGGGTCTGCCAGCAACTAAAAATACATTACAGAAATCTACTGATCAATGATTCAAGTAACAAATACACACACACTTATACACACATGCACATGCACGCACGCACACACACGCACGCACGCACGCACGCGCACGCACCACACACACACACGCGTACATACATACACACGCACTCACGCATACACACGCGCTCACACACACGCACGCACACACACAGACACACGCGCACACACACACGCATGCACACGCAAACACACACACATCATCATCATCATCATTCCGCTTGACCGAAGCTAAGTGTTTAGCAGTGCCAGAAACGAGACAAGTTAAGAGTAGAGGGCTGCACAGACAGACAGACAGACGGACGGACAGACAGACAGACAGACGACAGACAGACAGACAGACAGACAGACAGACAGACAGACAGACAGACAGACGGACGGCACGCTCAATAATCGCAACAGTTGTGCACGGATGAATGAACGTGCGTGCAGGCCAGGCTCGGGCAGGGGATGTTTGCTTCCCCTTTCACTTCCAGATCCTCCCCCTCTTCCGTTACCCCTCTCCCTCCCGCCCCAGCATTCCCCTCCCCCCCCCCCCCACCCAACTAGACACGTTCGCCCTAATCTCTGCCAAAGAGGCCGCTGGGAGAATGAGCTGGGAGGGGTGGAGAGAGGTAAGACTGGTGCGTTTTTAGTAGGGTTACCATCGACCTTTGGGAGGCAGACCGATAGTTTGTGGCAACGAGTTTAGAGTTTGGAGTCTGGCAGACCGATAGTTTGTGGCAAAGAGTTTAGAGTTTGGAGTCTGGCAGACCGATAGTTTGTGGCAAAGAGTTTAGAGTTTGGAGTCTGGCAGACCGATAGTTTGTGGCAAAGAGTTTAGAGTTTGGAGTCTGGCAGATCGATAGTTTGTGGCAACGAGTTTAGAGTTTGGAGTCTGGCAGATCGATAGTTTGTGGCAAAGAGTTTGGAGTTTGGAGTCTGTGGCAAAGACCATGGCATCAGACCCACCAGAAAGATTGCTGTGTATACCGAGCATTAGTTCTGAGCGCCTTATGTGGCGGGCTGCTTGGTTCTTCTGACAAATCTGTGGACTCAACATCTGATTTCTCGAGTTCAGTGCCAGCCCACAACATTAAAAACCTGTCCTGTATGTTGCCCATCTTAAGGTCTCTATCAGTCCGGTGGCGTTAGCTTACGTTTCGTAGGTCTCTATCTAGGCCCTCCCCCTTCCCCATTTCAAGGCCTTGTTAGCGCATAGGAATTTGGGCAGGCTCAGGGGTCTGCCAATACCCACTGGCAGATTTGAGTGGAGAGCATATGGAAGTGTCCGAGTGCAATGAATCCCTTTGTTACAAACTTCAAACTTCTACTACTGAGTGTCCTGCCGTACTGCCGTGAGACCTGGACTGTCTCTCTACCAACGGCACATTCAATAGCTTAAAGGGTTCCAGCAAGGTCTGCGTGCCAACATGGACTGCCCACTCTTCAAATTCTGAGAAAGTGGGGTTTGCCATGTATAGACCATCTACTCATCATACACCAGCTTCACTGGACAGGACACGCTGTTCGTATGGACGACAACCACATCCCAAAGATGCTCCTGCATCTGAAACAAGGATACTGTGTCCAGTAAAGGCCACTAAAGTGATACAAGGATACCTTGAAGGCCAACCTCATCAGATGTGGTATCGACACGACCAATCACTTGGCCTTGAGATGCTTGAATACCTTGGAAGGCACGGATTTAGTGGCGGGGGGAAAATGACAATAGAGGGGCATCCAGGAGTCATGACCTGGATCAAAGAACGAACGAAACGAACCTGGATGCGGCCCAGACCCTTTTCCCGTCTTCACCGGGCCAAAAGACTTGCTAGAAGGGGGGGGGGGGGATTCTTCTCTAAGTACCTGCTGTCCATCTCTCCTCAGAGTTTCTTGTTACTAAGCTGGCGATATCAGCGCACGCAGTGTACAATCACATCTGGACAGCGCAGAACAGCTGCTGGTGAACAGAACAGGAACAGACGGAAGCAGAATCCAGGGCCGCAGGTGCCTCCAGGACTGATCTACATGAAGACCCACAGCAGGCGGTAAGGACCAGTATAGGCATCTGTCCACATGGATGGAAGGGTCTATCGTCACTAAAATATACATCTACATTAAAGTGACCGCCAGCGTTCAAACAAATCAAAACCCAAATCACACAAAAATGCAATCACAACGCGAAACAAGACAGGCGCACATTTCAGACCAAATGGCTTTGGTCAGGCGCACATTTCAGACCAAATGGCTTTGGTCAGGCGCACATTTCAGACCAAATGGCTTTGGTCAGGCGCACATTTCAGACCAAATGGCTTTGGTCAGGCGCACATTTCAGACCAAATGGCTTTTGTCAGGCGCACATTTCAGACCATATGGCTTTGGTCAGGTGCACATTTCAGACCAAATGGCTTTTGTCAGGCGCACATCTCAGACCAAATGGCTTTTGTCGGGTGTACATCAACGACAAAAGACAGCCAAGAATAAATACACAACACTGAGGGGGAAAAAACAGGGGAAACAACAAGACTTCCCTGATCTTTCACTGTACAGCAGAAAACGACTGATATGAAGTCATGAAGTGTTTGTGAACTGTAGTAACTTGGAAGCAGCGAGACAAATGCGATGTCCTAAGGGAAGTGATGAATTCTACAATGTAAAAGTAGTCACTTGGTTTCTAAGAATAATGTTGAAAATTCCATGGACAGCAAAGAAAACAAACGTGACTGTCTTGAAGGAGGCAAACACAGGAAGATCATGAATAAAGAAGATCAGAAAAAGACAGGTAACATTTATAAAACATTTTATAAGGCAAGAGAAATTAGAGCACCTGGTCACGCCAGGAAAGCTGGAGGGAGAGCATCAGATAGACTCAGGGAGAAGATACTGGACGGTCTTGCAGGGTGGCTGAGGACGGAGAGGGTTCGAAACGTACTTGCAGCGACAAGGGATAGATTCGTATGAAGGGCCATGATCGCCAACGCCATGCGGCAGAGCACATGATGATGATGAACAGTAGTCATATCATACTATTGTTGTTTTAACCTGAGGAGGGTCTAGAGCCGAAATACAAGAAATCCACAGACTCTAACGCACTAGTTGAGTGTGTTGTGTGTCTTGTCTTGAGAGGTGTAGAGTTACAAATGTACAAAATGTTTTACCTGACCCAGGTGTATCTCTACACATACAAAATGTTTTACCTGACCCAGGTGTATCTCTACACATACAAAATGTTTTACCTGACCCAGGTGTATCTCTACACATACAAAATATTCTACCTGACCCAGTCTCAACGTCAAGCAGAAGGCTGGACAGGCGGAGTTATTCAGGAACTCTATGGCATCACAGTTTTGTTCTGTTTTGTTTTGTTTTCACTCGCTCAGTGATTCTTTGATGCTCTGACTGCTGCATAACATGAAGTCATTCAAGGATGTGTGATTTATTGATTTAGAATGTCTTTGTTAATTATCTTCTGTGAACAAGTTTTCCTTGTAAATTTCTATATATTTTTTTCTTTTCTGCTGGTCAGCAGACTAGTTCGTTGTTCTTTTAACGTCTATTCACGTAAGAGTTTTTCTGCAGATGTGTTTTTATGTCTTTACATCATCATGCCATTGTTTTCGTAAAATGTTTCTATTTGTTTTCATAAGAAAGACAGAGAGACAGAGAGAGAGAGAGAGAGAGAGAGAGAGAGACAGACAGACAGACAGAGACAGAGTGACAAAGAAAGACAGACAGAGACAGATAGACAGACAGGAAGAGGGGGGATAGGGGGCGAGAGAGAGAGAGAGAAGAGAGAGAGAGAGAGAAAGAGAGAGAGAGAAAGAGAGAAAGAGAGACAGAGAGTATAAATCAACACCACCTACCTGAATTCCCGAATACGCCAGCGCACGTAATATGAAATAGAAAAAAAAACAATAAGCATGAAAACATAATTGGAGGAAAGATGTAATGCTCAGAGAGAGAGAGAGAGAGAAGAGAGAGAGAGAGAGAGAGAGAGAGAGAGAGAGAGAGAGAGAGAGAGAGAGAGAGAGAGAGAAGAGAGAGAGAGAGAGAGAGAGAGAGAGAGAGAATTTTCTTCTTTCGTTCATCGTCTACATGGTCAAACCACATCTGGCAATGAATGTGGCCTTTCTCCCTCCTCCCCCGCCCCTCCCCCCCTTTCTCTCTCAAGTTTTTGCCGGCTGCGTTGGAGGACCACGGGAGAGGTTGCTGCAATCGGTAAACATCATTCTGTCTGATGCAGATGACCGTGTAGACATTCGTGTTAAATTACATGGTGCCATGGCTTGTTACCAGAAGGTGCCTGCACGTCTGGTTGGTACCTCTGACTTCAGTCCTTTGGTGCCGTGATCAGGATCAGAGCGGGAGAAAGAGATGGACGAAAATACAAGTG
>JAPXFY010000025.1:16623290-16638290 GCA_030674185.1 Monoplex corrugatus | reverse complement strand
TGAATACGTCTGTTTCGGAGATGGGGCTGGGTGGACGGGTGTTTTTATATATGTATTGTGCTCTGTGTGTGTGTGTGTGTGTGTGTGTGTGCGTGTGTGGTGTGTGTGCGTGTGTATGTGTGTGGTGTGTGTGTGTGTGTGTGTGTGTGTGTGTGTATGTGTGTGGTGTGTGTGTGTGTATGTGTGTGGTGTGTGTGTGTGTGTGTGTGTGTGTGTGTGTGTGTGTGTGTAGTGTATGGTGTGTGTGTGTGTGTGTGTGTGTGTGTGTGTGTTGTGCTGTGTTGTGTTGTATGTATATATGTATACATATATACACATACACATATATATGTGTTGTGCTCTGTGTGTGTGTGTGTATATGTGTAAGTGTGTGTGTGTGTGTGTGTGTAGGTATGTACGTGCGTGTATGAATTCAAAAGCGCACATTAAAAAAAAAAGAAAAGAAAAGAAGGAAAAAAATAAAAAAGGGAAGAAGAACACAAATACAGAAAATCAATGTATTATACAGTCAGTCAGTTATACTTAGGTTGAACCGAACTTTCTCCGTGGGGGAAGAGATTGAATGAAGCGTTTGAACACCAAGACGATTTGTTAGTTACAAGTGTGGAGTTCTTGTGGAGTGTGCAGTTCTTGTCACAGGGCAATTAATCACATTGGGACAATTCCTTAAGCGCGCCATCCAACTCCGCCAGCCATTATCGGGTAGATTTCCAGAGCTTGCGTTTAAAACCTATGCGCTAGCGAGGTCTTGGGAGGGGGAAGGAGGAGAGGAAGAACCTATGAAACACTGATCAGTTGACACCACCACAATGATGGAAATCTTGAGTTTGGAGTGTACAGTTTGTCCCCGTGCATGTGCAAAGGAACCTATGCCCAAGTAAGGTCTTGAAATGGGGAAAAAACAAGGGATTGCAGGATGTAGGGGCGGGGGGGGGGGGAACTCTATGAAACACTTTACTAATCAGCTGACACTAGCAGTAAGATGGAGGCATGATGATGGGCAGTTAACAGGCCAGTCTGTACTGTTGCGGGATAGGATTCAATGTGACATGTTAGAACTTTAATCCATGGCTCTATCAAAAGAACCAACCAGTTAGTGGGAAAAAAAAAGAAGAAAAAAAAAAGGGGGGGGGTACTTTAAAGGGAAGAGGGGGAAGGATGAAGTGGTGGACATGGATTTCATACAAGGGTGATGAGAAGAAGAGGAGGAGAGGGGGCACGGGGAAGGCGGAAACAGGCAGGGGGGAGGGGGTAATTTCAAATAATGTACACAGGTCAGATCTGATTGCGTTTTCGCTGCACCTCCTGAGTCAAATATGCTTTGAATATTGCTTTCACGTAGGCTGATATGCCAGTACGCTCTCTTTGTCTCTCTCTCTGTCTCTCTCTGTCTCTGTCTCTCTCTATCTCTCTCTCTCTCTCTCGCTTCCCGTCTCTCCGTCTCTCTCTCTCCCGCTGTATTTCTCTCCCTCTGTCATGTCACTAACCCCGTTCCCCTAAAAACTCACATGCCCTACATACCCTTACATTAGAAACCACCCAAACAACTGGCGCATGCGCTCTCTCTAAAACACACACACGCACACATACACGCACACACACACATACACACACACTTTTATACCTTTAGCTAAACAGACACATGGTACACACACAAGCACACACATCTTTATGCCTATAAATACACACACATACACAAACACATACGCATCTTTATATCTTCAATCTTACACACGCACGCACACACATTACACACACATATACATATACACGAAACACATCTTTAAACTTATAACCACACACACGCGCGCGCACACAAACAGTACACACACATAAACACACACACTCATAAACACAAAACACAGATAAATACACATACAAAAAAACAACAACCCATACACACAGTTACAAACACACACACACACACACACACACACACACACACACACACACACACACACACACACACACACACACACACACATACAAACAAACACACACACACATATACTCAGATAAACGCAAAACAGATACACACATACACGCAAAAACACATACACACAGAGACACACACAGAGACACACACATACAGACCACACACACACACACACACACACACACACACACACACATACACACACACACACACACATACACACACACACACACACACACACACACATACACACACACACATACACACACACATACACACACACACACAACATACACACACACATACACACACACAATGACAACAGCTTCCTT
Source organism: Monoplex corrugatus (assembly GCA_030674185.1). Classification (NCBI taxonomy): domain Eukaryota; kingdom Metazoa; phylum Mollusca; class Gastropoda; order Littorinimorpha; family Ranellidae; genus Monoplex; species Monoplex corrugatus. The sequence goes on along the minus strand of JAPXFY010000025.1, from coordinate 16,636,022 downwards.
CCATGCAAACCCCCAGGTACACAAACGCCGGTCCAAGGACAAGAGGGTCAGATTCGCACTTCAAACACCAGAACGTGCACAAAGAAACTGACAATGCCAAGAAACAGGCGGAAGGGTGAGCGATACAGGGGGGAGAAGAAGGTAAGGGGGGAAGAGAGAGAGTCAGACAGACAGACAGACAGTGACAGAAAGATTGAAAAAGACACAAAAGAGAGGGACGGGGGGTGGGGGTGGTGGTGTCTGCTAGAAAACTAAGACATTGTGATCGACCTTAGCAACGTCATTTCAAGCATCACATACATACACACATACACACGCACACACACGCATACACACATGCACACGCACATACACACACACACGCAAACACGCTCACGCACGCACACACACACGCACGCACACACACATATACACACCCACAGACACACGCCCACACATACACACACGCACACACACAAGCACACACACACACACACATACACACTCACAGAAACACGCGCGCGCGCACACCTACACACACATGCGCGCGCGCTTCTCAGTCTGTTCTGGTTCTTTCTACCCTCTCCGTCAAACCGCCAAATCCATCCACATCTATGGCACCTCCAACCCTAATCCCCCACACGACCTCATGATTCCCCCTGACCTCCCTTTAGCAAACACCATCACTTATGGTGCTGAGGTCTCCATCTTCCAACAAGAACACACACACACAGACACAGACACAACACACACACACACACACAGACACACACACAGAGACACACACACACACAGACACACACACACGACACACACACACACACACAGAGACACACACACACACACACACAGACACACACAGACACAGACAGACACACACATACACACACACAGACACAAAGACAGACACAGACACACACAGACACACACAGACACAGACACAGACATACACACACACAACACAATGACTGTTCCATTTATTTGTGGACAGAAAGAGACACAGAGAGAGAGGGGGGAAGAGAGACAGACAGAGAAGAGAGAGAAAGAGAGAGAGAGAGAGAGAGAGAGAGAGAGGAGGGGGGCGGTTGGCTCTGTGTCATCTGTCTCTTTTCATCTCTACCCGTTCGACTGGATTTAAGGTTAATTTTAGCAACCCGGCCTTGAGCCGTTCTGTTCAAACAACACACATACACGCACACACACTTTCAGAAAAGAAAGTTGGGAAAAGGCGTGTGTGTGCAGTGTGTGCGTGCGTGCGTGTCTTTCCTCCCTCTCTCTCTCGCTCGTGTGTGTGTGTATGTATGTGTATGTGTGTGTGTGCGTGCGTGCGCAGGCGCGCGCGCGTGTGTGTGTGTATGTCTGTGCGCATGAGAAGGCCTATTTTGGGGGGATATACAAAGGCTAGGGATGATACTTTGAGGCGAGGGTGCAGACAGACAGACGGAAAACAAGCGAGCGAACCAGAGAGAGAGAGAGAGAGAGAGAGAGAGAGAAAAGAGAGAGAGAGAGTCAGAAAGAGTCAGAGAGTTCAGTTCATATTGCTTATAGCCCAGCCGACTACTAGAGCCATATCAGGGCAGAGAAAGAGAGAGAGAGAGAGAGGGGGGGGGGATACATCAATTCAAGTGCCTGACCTACACTTCAATTAGAACAAATCTAAAGAAATGAAGAAATGACAGCGACTGATCCAATACTGACCAATTTGGCTTTTTACTGCGAAGTGTGACGTAGCAGAAGTGACGTAGTGGAAGTATAACCCCCCTCTCTATCTTCCCTTCCCTGCCTCTTCCATCCCCCTGCCCGTAGCGCTATCAATCAATTGAATCGAGGAAGTTTGACTTTTAAACCCACGTGCAATATAACGGCAATCTTTGATGTGAAACGACGCGGCAGTCTTCCACCCCCCCCCCCCCCCCCCACAAAGCTCCATTGATCTAACCTGAGCAATGAATGACATGTCTTACTTCTTCCATGTTAAAGTTTAATAGTAAAGAAAAACAAAACAATAAGTAGGAGAAACACAAGAGGAGAGACATTCTTCTTATTAGCATTATTAATGTATTGTTGGTATTATTATTTTCATCATTATCATTATTATCACTGTTATTATCATCATCATCATTATTAGTAGTAGTAATAGTAGTAGCAGCAGTAGTAGTTGTAGTGGTAATAGTAGTACCAGTATCATCATCATCATCATCATCATTTATCATTATTGTTGTTGTTGTTGTTGTTATCATCATAATTATGTGAACAAGAAACACCTGAGTGGAGGGAGCTGGAGGGACCCAAAGCACCAATGCCTCGCCGCTCTCCGGACAACCCCCTTCCGAGCTCCCGACGCCACATGGCAGCCATTTTACCAAACAAGCTTAAAGAAAAGGGAGGGGGGAGTAGGGGTCTGTCTATGTGCTGTATGACTCATTCGGACCCAGCCATCAATTATCTTCTTCACAAAGGATATTATTGTTATTATTATTATCATTATCATCAATATTATTATTATTATCATCATCAATCGTCATCATCATCGTCATCCACATCCTCCCCCTCATTATTATTAACAATATTATTATTATCATCATTATTATTATTATCATCATTATTTTCATCGTTGTTGCTGATGTTGTTGTTTTGTTAAAATAAACTTTAAATCTCTATATTTAATGCTGAATGGAACAACTATATGGCTACGTTTTCTCAATAGAGCAATAAAATTATGTTCAAGATATGCACGTACATTTTGATGTACATATTGGAATTTTCACCGTTGAAAATAATTGTCATATATGTTTTTTTTATGTTTGATGTTGTTCGTATGTCAACAACACTTTTTCTAAGTGTCTGAACTTATATAATGTCCCATTACTAAATCGCCGGTTGATGTCTGTTTATTGTTAAACAAAAAGAAATGATTTAAACAATTCTTTCAAAAAATGGGGGAGGGGAGAGGGAGCGGAAGGGGACGAAGGAAGACGAAGGGAAGAAGAACAAGACAGCCAAACCATTCCAACAACCTCTCTGTTATTTTTGTAATTATTAAAATTATGCAGGAAGGTTTTACTTCCCTACAGAAAATCCAGAACTTGTACTTCTCAAGGTCACTTTGACCTTGAAGAAACATCTGATGACAGAAAACTGGACCTGAATAGAGGACAATGGTAGGCTAGTCACCGACAGTGAAAACACAGAATGCAGATATTGTCAGAAGCTCCTGAGAGAAGTTGCTGTTCACACACCATCATCAAAAAGGCTCATGTTAGGCTTTTGTTCTTCCTAGGGTACGTGTGACCTTCGCATCGGGACCTTCAAACGTAGACATTTACGACTCCTCAACGATCCACACCTTTGACCTAAATTTGGGTACAGACCCATCCAGAAACTGCTGAGAATTTTTTTGTTAACATCTCTCTCTCTCTCTCTCTCTCTCTCTTTCGATCGGGTAAGACATGAAGAATTGATCAACCAACTGGAGAGACTCAATGTTAATGGAAAATATCTACGAATAATCAGAAATATTTACTGGGAAAAAACAGCTGCAATGAGAATAGAAAACAATATAAGCTCTTTCCAAAACATCAAAAGAGGAGTCAGACAGGGTTGTTTTGTCACCAGATCTGGTTTCACTTTACAGCGAAAACATCATGAGAAACCTAGAAGAAGACCCTGGATTAAATGTTGGAGGAAAAATGATAAACACCATTCGATACGCAGATGACACTGTGCTAATTGCAGAAAATGAAAGGGACCTACAAAACCTTGTGAATATACTAGAAATAGAAAGCAAAGGTAAGGGGTTGGAACTAAAGAGCAGCAAGACTGAAGTCATGGTGATCAGTGAAAAACATGAAATCCCCTCATGCAAAATAACAGCAAATGGTACAACCTTGAGACAGGTTGATAAGTTTAAATACCTGGGAACGATCATTTCATCAGACGGCAGATGCACATCAGAAATAGCCGGCAGAATCGGTCAAGCCAAAACAGCATTCAAGAAGCATTCTTACCAACAAATGCCTATCAATTAACATCAGGAAGAGAATTCATGAATGTTATATAGAACCAATACTGTTGTACGGATGTGAGGCGTGGACAGTCAACAAGCAAAGCCAGAACAAGATTGAGGCAGCCGAGATGTGGTTTCTAAGAAGAATGTTGTGAGTTCCATGGACAGCAAAGAAAACAAACGAGACAGTCTTGATGGAGGCAGACACAAGAAGATCACTCATAAGAAAGATTAGGAAAAGACAGGCATCATTTTTAGGCCATTTTATGAGGAAGGGGGATTTGGAGCACCTGGTCACAACGGGAAAGCTGGAGGGAAAGAGAGCACCAGGTAGACCCAGGGAGAAAATGCTAGACAGACTTGCAGAGTGGCTGAAGACGAGGAGGGTGGAGGATATGCTTGGGGCAACAAGAGATAGACAGATGGAAGTCCATGATCGCCAACACCATGCGGCAGGGCACCTGATGATGATGATGATGATGATGATGATGATACCCACACACACACAAACACACACACACACACACACACACACACACACACACACACACACACACACACACACACACACACACACACACACATATATATATATATATATATATATATATCATTTAAGAGAAAAAAAAGGACGGGGCGGGGCTTAAAAAGAGAAAGAGAAGAAAGGAAAAAACAGTCTTGCCTCATTAAACAATCCTATTTAAAAAGAAAAAAAGCGGAAGGTGACAGGAGTGGGGAGGGGGGGGGGGGGGGGGGGAGATGAAAACTGAAAAAGAAGCAAACAAAGAGAAGAAGAAAGAAAATTTTCGCTTTTTTCAAACGATCTAAACTAAACAGCACTTTCCTTTCTCCATTTCAAAATTAAACAAAAAAATTAAGTCAGAAGAAAAGAAATTAAACAATGAAGCAAACAAACAACCAAACAAAAATATCAGAAATTAAAATAAATAAATAAAAAGTCACTTCTGCTAACGGGCGATAGATGGGCAGATCTGCACCGAGGAAAGGCAACAGCTTCCCTCACTTCATTCATAAAATGAACAAAAATCAAATAAGACAAAATGCATCGAATTAAACTTCTGTCACTGCTTCAATGCTCTGGAACGATCTTTAAAAATACTGCTTTTGCTTTTCTTTTTTTTTAGACCAAAGCAAAATGAGTTGAAATATAACAAAAACAAAACTTAGAAAAGGAAACGGTCGCACTGTGTCGAGCCGTTCAAATAATTTCCCTTTAAATATATATATATGTGTGTGTGTAAATATATATATATAAATATGTATATACATATGTATATATATGAATAGAAAAAAAAAAAAGGAAGTGTAACAAATATTAAAAGCACGATGATGAAACAACAAGGACAACAACAGCAATATAACAGTAATAATAATATACTACTACTACAACTACTATTTCTACTACTACTGCTACTACTACTACTATATTGCTGTTCCTCAAACTCAATTGAACTCGCTGTGCGTTACACATTTTACCGAACACACAGCGTAATACGTAATAAACACTACTATGTAACACACAGCGTAATACTTAATAAACACTACTATGTAACACACAGCGTAATACGTAATAAACACTACTATGTTACACACAGCGTAATACTTAATAAACACTACTATGTAACACACAGCGTAATACTTAATAAACACTACTATGTAACACACAGCGTAATACGCAATAAACACTACTATGTAACACACAGCGTAATACGTAATAAACACTACTATGTAACACACAGCGTAATACTTAATAAACACTACTATGTAACACACAGCGTAATACGTAATAAACACTACTATGTAACACACAGCGTAATACTTAATAAACACTACTATGTAACACACAGCGTAATACTTAATAAACACTACTATGTAACACACAGCGTAATACTTAATAAACACTACTATGTAACACACATCAGAATACACACGCGAGGTAAACAAGAAATACCCGACAACAACAACACCAATAAAATAATAATAATAATAATAATAATAATAATAATATAATATAATATAATAATAACAATAATACGCAAGTGTATACAAAGCGTAAAAAAGCCTACTCGAATTCTCCACGTCCTTTAAAAGAACAAACAACAACACCCAAACAAAACAGAAACTCGTACATATGAAAATAACTGATTTTCGGATAACAGTGGCAACTGCATTAACGCAATACTTTCCCGATCGATCATTTTCTCTCTCTCTCTCTCTCTCTCTCTCTCTCTCTCTCTCTCTCTCTCTCTCTCTCTCTCTCTCTCTCTCTCTCCCCCCTTAACTTTTTTCCTAGCTCCCCTTCTTTCACTGAAATAAAATAAAATAAAACAAAATGAAATAAAATAAAGTAAAATACAATCAAATTAAATGAAATTAAACAAAACAAAAAACAAAAAAACAAAAAAACAAAAACAAAAAACAAATAAAATAACGCGCGACAAGAGGTCATTCAGGGACACAGAAATCTGCACCTGTCTGGAGAGTTTTCGTTCCTGACATAAAGCACTCATACAGACAGTATTTTTGTTTTACCGCAATTCAGGGGCCTACCAAACAATAACTAGAGAATGAACGATTAGACTTTATTTGTTATCGTTGTCATGTTCATATTGTTTATCAGACCAAATGTACTCCTTCAAACAACAGAGAGAAGCCAAGAAAACAGACAGAAGGTAAGGGACAGGAACAGAAATAGGAGGGAGGATGGTTATGGGAACATAAAACTAAAAGAAAAAAAAAAAAGAAAAGCATAATGACGACATACTTTCCTCAACCGATTTGCATACAGGCGCACGCACTGAAAACCCTACCACGCCCTCACTTCATATGCAAACCCTGCGGGGCAAATAGCGTAAACGACAAACACGTGTGTGTGTGTGTGTGTGTGTGTGTGTGTGTGTGTGTGTGTGTGTGTGTGTGTGTGTGTGTGTGTGTGTGTGTGTGTGTGTATGTGTGTGTGTGTGTGTGTGTGTGTGTGTGTGTATGTGTGTGTATAGACTCACTTTATCAATTTCTGTCCAGCTCTCTCTGGCTCTCCGCCCCCCCTCCCCCCATCCTCCTTACACAAGCACACATTCCCCGCACCTTTATCCTTTCTCTCTCTAACACCCGGGCGCGCGCGCGCGCGCGTGCACACACACACACACATACACACACACAATATATATATATATATTACGTGTGTGTGTGTGTGAGGGAGGGAAAGATGTTTGCAGTGGACAGGTTGGGGTTTGGGTAGTGTTAATCAGTAGGATTAAGTGGAACAGACTGTTTGATGCTTTTCGCGCGATCGAACACATTCACCTACACACTCACACTTTCTCTCTCTTTCACTATATATATATATATATATATATATATATATATATATATAAATATATATATATATATATATATATATATATATATATGTGTGTGTGTGTGTGTGTGTGTGTGTGTGTGTGTGTGGTGGTGTGGGTGTGTACAGAGAGAGAGAGAGCGAGCGAGAGAGAGAGCGAGAGAGAGAGAGAGAGAGAGCGAGAGAGAGAGAAGAGAGGCGCCCAGACAGACGATGCAGACATTGTCGTTGATTTGATTAGTAGTCGTGAGTGGCACTGTGGCTGCAGTTGTATTTGATTTCTCTTTCAGAGATAATAAAGCACTCTAAGGTTTAATTTTAATTGAATTTAACACTACCACCACCCACACACACATAAATTAAAAACACTCACACCAATACAGAGACACACATACAGAAACACACAAACACAATGACACAAATGCATGAGCACACACACAAACACACACACATAACAGACACAGACATACAGACAGACACACACACGCAGGCACATAGGCACTACTCTCTGTCGTGGTAAGCCTGAGCTAAAGTTTAACACTGTATTGTTTTGTCTCTGGTTATGCAACTTTGAAAGAGACGAGAATGAATTTACGTGTATGTATATATATTTATATCTATCTATATATATATGTATATATGCATATGTGTTTCTTCTTTATGTATTCAACACACCCAACACACACCTATCCCTCTCTGCCCCCCCCCCCCCCACACACACAACAGACAAACCCATTCACACACACACACACATACCACACACACACACCAACACACACACACACACACACACACACACACACACACACACCCCTGCTCCTCTCTCCACCCGGGGCTGTCAGCGTAGAACGTATTCAACCCGCCAGCCAAGGCCCGATGTCAACAAGTTTCATCCACCAAACTGTATTAAAACTAAGATGAATGAGTCACTATGACTGACACCACCGACCGCTTCTTGACGACAATACATTGTTTAAAAAACCGGCTCTACCGGTTTTTTTTCTTTTCTCTTTCTCTCTCTCTCTCTCCTCTCTCTCTCTCTCTCTCTCTCTCTCTCTCTCTCTCTCTCTCCTCTCTCTCTCTCTCTCTCTCTCTCTCTCTCTCCTAAGTGGTGGCGGAAGGGTTATGGAGGAGTTAATATGTTAAGGCAGAAAGACGGTGTCCCATATGAGTAGTTTTCTTTTTCTTCTTTTTTTTCTCTCCTCCTCCTCTTCTTCTTCTCATTTTTATTTTTCCTCCTCCTCCTTCTTCTTCTTCCTCATCATCTTCTTCTCTTCCTCTTCCTTCTTGTTCTTCTTCGTTTTCTCTTTCTTCTTTTTTTTTCTTCATCATCTTCTTCTTCTCCTGCTCTTCCTCGTCCTCCTCCTTCTCCCTCTCCTCCGTCCTTTTTTCTTTTTCTCCTCCTTCTTCTCATCTCCCTCCTCATCATTTTCCTCTCCTCTTCCTCCTCTTTCTTCTCCTCCTCCTTCTTTCCCCTCTTTTTTGTCTCCGTCGTCGTTCTTTTTCTTCGTCTTTTATTGTTTGTTCTCCATCTTTTTCGTTGACTGTTCCTGTTACACTTTGCTGGGTAGATTCTTCATGTTCTTCTTCACCACTCCTTTCTTGCTATTCCACTCCCACCCAAACAAACATCTCCACCCCAATACATCCTCAACCACATTGCATCCCTGCATCCCCACATCACCTGTGATGATCCATTCACACTGACAGATGGACGGACAGACAGACATACACAGCATTGCGCACGCACATTAGAGTTTAATAAGCAGGATGGACCGACGTGTTGGTTGTTTCCACCATTTTTCTGATTTTGGGGTGAAACACCTTAACGCTGAACATCCGCGAGTCCGTCAGGTTCTGTTGTCGGTGTGTGTGTGTGTGTGTGTGTGTGTGTGTGTGTGTGTGTGTGTGTGTGTGTGTGTGTGTGTGTGTGTGTGTGTGTGTGTGTTCGTTCGTTCTTTGATTTAACGTCTGTTCACTATGAGTGATATTAGACGGTGTGTGTGTGTGTCTGTGTGTCTGTGTGTGTCTGTGTGTCTGTGTGTGTCTGTGTGTGTGTCTGTGTGTGTGTATGTGTGTCTGTCTGTGTGTCTGTCTGTCTGTCTGTGTCTGTCTGTGTGTCTGTCTATGTGTGTCTGTGTGTGTGTCTGTGTGTCTCTGTGTGTGTGCGTGTGCATGTGTGTGTCTGTGTGTGTCTGTGTCTGCGCGTTTAAGCAGAGGGAGAGAGAGAAGAGAGAATAGAGAGAGAGAGAGAAAGAGAGAGAGAGAGGATGAGAGAAAGAGTGAGAGAGAGAGACACACACACACACAGACAGACAGACAGACAGAGACAGAGAATCAGATAGAAGATAGAATAAGCAAGTAGGCCTACTTGGACAAGAAAGGGACCACTGAGTTTGAGAACTGGAGCAAACTGGACAGAAATACACACACACACACGCGTAACCTTTGTCCTGGTGGATAGCGAGAGAGAGAGAGAGAGAGAGAGAGAGAGAGAGAGGAGGGGCGTGTTTGTCAAGAGGGAGGAGGGCTTTTTTCTCAGGTAAGGGGATAGAAGTGATTTAAATGACACTGCTTTGCTTTACATTTTAAGGACTCAGGCCTCTGTCTGTCTGTCTGCCTGTCTGTCTGTCTGTCTGTCTGTCTCTCTCTCTCTCTCACACACACACACACACTCTCTCTCTCTCTGCCTCTGTCTGTCTGTCTGTCTGTCACACACACTCTCTCTCTGTGCCTCTGTCTCTGTCTGTCTGTCTGTCTATCACACACACTCTCTCTCTGTGCCTCTGTCTGTCTGTCTGTCTTTTCTCACACATACACACACACACTCTCTCTGTGCCTCTGTCTCTGTCTGTCTGCTGTCTGTCTGTCTGTCTCTCTCTCTTTCTCACATACACACACTCTCTCTCTGTGCCTCTGTCTGTCTGTCTGTCTGTCTCGCTCTCTCTCTCTCGTCAATTTAAAAATCAAGCTTATTTTTTCACAGTTCTATACAAGAAGAAAAAAAAAAAGTATCAGCACACAAACACCGCGCCAAAGATAACAGGCTAATCACTACAGGTGAAATCCCCATCCGTCAAAACAGCACAAAGCTTCCAGGGAAAATTAATGTCCCTGCGACATTGCGAGGGTCAGGCGCTGTCCACCCCCTGACCTAAGATAAGACAGGTCTGTAACGATATTAGGTCCCTAACGTGGCCACAGATTGCACGCACATATAGACAGACAGATATACAGACACAGACACAGACACACATATTACATAGAGAGACAGACAGACAGATACAGATAGACGGACAAACAGACACATAAATACACAGACAGACACAGATAGACGGACAAACAGACACATAAATACACAGACATACACAGATAGACGGACAAACAGACACATAAATACACAGACAGACACAGATAGACGGACAAACAGACACATAAATACACAGACAGACACAGATAGACGGACAGACACATAAATGCACAGACAGACACACACAGACAGACGTACACACAGGACAGGCATAACCTTCTTTGGCCTCGCTCCCCATCCGCCCACCACCCCCACCCCACCCCCACCCCCCCCCAACAGACACACACTCCTACACACGGTTTGTCTTCATGCAGATTTTTAAGTACTTTTTGAATCGCAACCAGCACTGCAATATAATGTTCCGCCCCCCCCCCCCCCCTCTAATTTTACAAATGAAATTAATTATGAATATTATTAAAACAAAGATCGTGAACTGTCTGCCTCTCGGTCTTTCTATTTCCCTAGCCTATGTTCTAATATTTATACCGTTGGTAAGTAAACCATATTTCATTTCATTACGTCTCTCTCTTCTCTCTCTCCCCTCTCTCTCTCTCTCTCTCCCTATCTGTCTCTTCCCTTCCCTCTCCCTCCCCTCCATCCCCCTCTCTCCCCTTCCCCCTCCCCCCTCTCTCCCCTTCCCCCCCCCCCCCTCTCTCTCTCTAGCACTGCCCTCGCCGCAAAATGAGACTGGCAGAAAGGTCTTTGAATAGATTGAGATCAGAGTTTTAGAGTTTATTCATGATGGTTTCATCGTGCTCCGACAATTCCATATATGCTACAGTCAATATCTGGCAGTACGTTATCTGGCAGATCCCTTCAGCCTGCGCAAAATCTTAGGCATTGAAAAGGCCTTGGGGTGAAATAGAGAACGGAATCTGTGAGTATGAAACACTAACACCATCAGAAATAGATTATAAGAGCATTACGATGGTGGCTATTCAAAACGAACATCATCAGAAATAGACTGGAGTTTTATGATGGTGAGTGTGAAACACTAACAACACGAGAATAGATTGGAGCATTAATATTGTGAGTATGAAACAGTAACAATAGCAGAATAGATTGGAGAATTACGATGGTGAATATGAAACACTAACAACACGAGAATAGGAAATCCAAATAAAGTGTGATTGTCCGCGTCCAAGCAAACAGGAAGCAGAAAAACCACGAAAAAAAGAATAAGAACGCGTATTTAATACAAGACAAGACAGGCGCAAATTTTCGGAAGCGTAAGATCACAAACAAACACCAGCTACAAAGGAGAAAAAGACTGAAACTTCCCGGCAGATACAAAAATCAGGAGAAAAAGACAGAAACTTCCCTGTTGCTCCGTCCAGTGTGAGAAAAGGAAAATAACTTTTTTCACACTGGACGGAGCAGCAGGGGAGTTTCAGTCCTTTTCTCCTAATTTTTTAATCTGGTGTTCGTTTGTTCGTGATCTTATGCTTGACAAAGGCCAGTTCGCCGAAAATTTGCGCCTCTCTTTTCTTGTTGTATTAAATACGCGTTCTTATTCTTTTTTCGTGTTTTTTCTGCTTCCTAATCCTATTTAACACGAAAATAGATTGGAGCATTAAGATTGTGAGTATGAAACACTAACAACATCAGAATCATTTGGAGCATTAAGATGGTGAATACGAAATACTAACAACACAAGAATAGCTTAGAACATTAAGATTGTGAGTATGAAACACTAACATCACCGGAACAGACTGGAGCACTACGATGGTGAGTATGAAACACTAAAACCACCAGAATAGATTGAAGCGTTAGAATGGTCAGTATGAAACACTGACAACAACAGAATAGACTGGAAGCATTAAGATGATGAGTTTTAAACACTAACATCACTGGTGCATTCAGATAGCAAACAAGCCAGGTCTTTACGTCGCAGGGTGAGGATTAAACTCGAAACATGAGATCTTTGAGTCCACGGCTCTTACACTTAAAAGAACCATGCAGCCAAACAGCAGACTGGAATTTAAGCGATGGAAGACAAAGCCCAACAGTCCAAAAACACTGTTTCCACTTTCCTCCTTGCCTTCGTAGTCAGGGGAGACAACTCAAACCTGGCACAAC
>JAPXFY010000025.1:16613290-16615790 GCA_030674185.1 Monoplex corrugatus | reverse complement strand
GTGAAAGCCACTGACCCATACACAAACCAAGGGTCTGTGGGGGGAGGGGATAATATTCTTAATATACATGCTTTTCATTTGTCGTCCGTTTTATTGTAAAAATGTACAACCATTTTCAGATTGTTACCGAGAGAGAGAGAGAGAGAGAAGGGGGGGGGGGATGAGACAGAAAAAGACAGAGATAGGCAGAGAAAGAGAGAGAGGGAGAGACAGAAAGACAGAAAGATAGACAGACAGGCAGACAGACAGACTGACAAAAAGACAAATTGGAGAGAGAGACAGAGACAGACAGAGAGACAGAGAGAGAGACAGAGACAGACAGAGACAGAGAGAGACAGAGAGAGAGAGAGAGAAAAAGAGAGAGAGACAGAGTGTTCCTCAACAAAGAGATACGCAGAGAGAGACTGAGATAGATAGAGAGAGAGTAGAGAGAGAGAGAGAGAGAGAGCAGAGAGAGAGAGAGAGTAGAGAAGAGAGAGAGAGAGACAGACAGACAGACACAGAGAGAGACAGAGACAGAAACAGAGAGAGAGAGAAGGGGGGAGGGGAGAGTGTTCCTCAACCATTTACACAGGACCCAAAGAATGATTAGTTCCTTCGTTCCGTACAGCGAATTACTACATTATCTGCGTGTGAATGAATGGTTGAATATTTCAGGTCCATAGAACACTTACCAACGAGCCGTACCCCCCCTCCCCCCCCCCAAAAAAAGAAAAAAGTATATCATCACCCAAACGAGGCGCTTCCGGTCGGGCCAAGTGCCGCCATTGACAAATCCCAAAATATACATACGGCAGCTGTTCAAATACCCAAGGGGAAAGCTACGCGTGATCTCCCTTGAGCCTGTTTGAACGGGTCAAAATAGTTTTAGTGGGGCAACTACTAGCAGTTTAACTTGCCACAAAACTCTCTCTCTCTCTCTCTCTCTCTCTCTCTCTCTCTCTTCTCTCTCTCTCTCTCTCTCCCCCGAGTCTCTCAATTTTGACCGGAGATACGCTTTTTTGAGTGCTATGTGTGTTATTTTTCCATTATGACCTGTGTTTGTTTATATTCGTTTTCTTGACGATGTCCTACAAGTTTTCTACTCTGTCTGTCTGTCTTTATCTTTCTGTCGGTCTGTCAGTCTGTCTGTCTCTCGCTCTATTTGGTTGTCTGTCTGTCTGTCTGTCTGTCTTTCTTTCTCTCTCTCTCTCAATCAGTGTCTTTCATCCTTAACGTGTGTGAGTGAGTGAACGTGTGTGTGTGTGTGTGTGTGTGTGTGTGTGTGTGTGTGTGTGTGTGTGTTTGTTGTGTGTGTGTGTGTGTGTGTTGTGTGTGTGTGTGTGTGTGTGTGTGTGTGTGTATGTGTCTTCGTTCGTTCTTTGATTTAATGTCTGTTCACTATGAGTGATATTAGACGGGGGGAAAATGGAGGATGAGAGGTGGGCGAGTTGGATTGGGGGCAGAGGGGAGACAGTAAGAGACATAAGTAAGTGGGTAAATAGAAAAATGGAATAAAATCTTAATACTAACAATTAATATTAACAATGTGAAGGGAAAATTTAACGCTAAAGTACAAACTTCATAAACTTAAAGCAATACATTAACAGGACTGTGATTCTGAAATTTAAACTGACAAAGATTGATCTGAAGTTACTTCTTTAAAATGAGTTTCAGAATAAAATGAGTTTCAGAATAGTTTTCTTGTGTAAACATTTCTGGCTAAAAAAAAAGGATGTAGCATTTTGCAGTAAAATAAACAGTGAAACAGTGTGAATTGTTCTCCGCAAATACACTTGATATTTTTACAATATTTTGTTTTCAACGCGTTTGCTAAATATAACGAAATGAACAGCAACAATCGATCTCGAATGATATATGGAAGAATACTGCAATTTTTTTATATATACATTTTGAAATGAAAGTTTTATCATTTGTTGTGTCAAACTTTTCATTGAAATGTTCGTGAAAACGAATCCATGAAGCTGATTCCAGCAAGCTGCAAGCTTCTTTTACGGAAGTTTTCATACGTAATTCTATAGTATTATCAGTGTTGTGTGCACCTTGCTTAGCTGCTCTGCCTACTGCTTCGTTGCCGTGAAGACCAACGTGAGAAGGCACCCAGCATAAACTGATATCTGTACCTTTTGTCCTTAAACGATGTAATTAAGTCAGGTCTTGTGTCTGTATCAAAAGACTGTAAGGCATATAATACAGATTTTGAATCAACAAAGAGAACTACTTTGAAAAATACAGGTTTAAGGTCTACTAAATAATGCAACGCTTGTATAATAGCGACTAATTCCGCTGTAAATATAGATATATTTGGCCCAATAAAAAATGACATTTGTATCTTAAATTTTGGAACACAAAATGCTGCTCCAGCAGATATATTTTCTAAGACTGACCCATCGGTAAAAATATGAAGGTGAGTACAGTATTTTTCATCGACGTGTTCTCTTGCTGTGCATATCGAAACGTTAATGTTTTCATATTTCTTAGCATCTGTATAATCAATATC
>JAPXFY010000025.1:16588290-16608290 GCA_030674185.1 Monoplex corrugatus | reverse complement strand
CTCCTTGTTTGTCTGTCTGTCTGTCTGTCTGCCTGCCTGTCTGTCTGTCTGTCTGCGTGGTTGTCTGCGTGTTTGTGTGCCTGTCTGTCTGCGAGTCTATCTACGTGTCTGCGTTTGTCTGTCTGCGTCTGTCGGTGTCTGTCTGTTTGTCTGCATGTCTGTATGTCTATCTGAAGGTTGTCATTCTACAGGAAAGGAAGACTCAGCTGTCAGCGGCACCGGGTTCGGGGCAGGCCGCTGCACTATTTGACACCACAATCTAGGGAAGAAAGTAGGAATGCAACAAAACAAAACAAACTTGGAGATATTCCTGTATACATTTTTGAAAATGATACAGAGATGCTTCGTGACGCGATAGTGTTGTATATATCTCTGAAAATGATAGAATAGATGTTTTGTACATGGATAGTTTTTGTTTTATCATTTGGTTTCGACTCGCGTTTCCAGCAAAATTGTCTGAATGTCTCGATGAGTAGTGCTTACGGTTTTTTGTCCATTTGAGGCTACAAGATGTTCGTTTTGTAACGCACACCCCTTCATGAGGGGTTATGGCCTAAACGAATAAACACTCTCTCTCTCTCTCTCTCTCTCTCTCTCTCTCTCTTCACACACACACACACACACATCTTCCACCTTTTCTTTCTTTTTTTCTTGTTAAAAGAAAACACAGACGGACAGACAGAGACTTATACACAGACATACACACACACACACACACAGACAACACACACACACACACACACACAGACAACACACACACACACACACACACACACACACACACACACACACACACACACACACACACACACCCCCAAACTATAATTCAGCCTAGTTCTTGAAGCAAAAAACAAACAAACAAATTAAGAAACAAACAAACAAATACACAAACAAAACCAATTCTGCTGTCACTGCACTTGTTACAATGCCACTCTTATTATGTCCGCACTGTGCCATCTGTTACTAGAACTAGACTACTAACAGACTTACATACAGCACTGCACAGAATGTCCGCACTGTGCCATCTGTTACTAGTACTAGACTACTAACAGACTTACATACAGCACTGCACAGAATGTCCGCACTGTGCCATCTGTTACTAGAACTAGACTACTAACAGACTTACATACAGCACTGCACAGAATGTCCGCACTGTGCCATCTGTTACTAGAACTAGACTACTAACAGACTTACATACAGCACTGCACAGAATGTTCGCACTGTGCCATCTGTTACTAGAACTAGACTACTAACAGACTTACATACAGCACTGCACAGAATGTCCGCACTGTGCCATCTGTTACTAGAACTAGACTACTAACAGACTTACATACAGCACTGCACAGAATGTCCGCACTGTGCCATCTGTTACTAGTACTAGACTACTAACAGACTTACATACAGCACTGCACAGAATGTCCGCACTGTGCCATCTGTTACTAGTACTAGACTACTAACAGACTTACATACAGCACTGCACAGAATGTCATAGTCACAAAGCCAGACAAGACAGAGCTCTAGGTCGATGTATTACAATTAAATAATTTGTGCCTCGCGAGAAAAAACACCTCTAGGCGGACAAAAACTCAGTGGTGTGGGACGATAAGACTTCGTACTGTTGACATCAAGAAGAAGATCTCACACTGATGACACCAAGAACAGAACAAGGAAGACCTCACATTGTTGACATCAAGAACACAATAAGGAAGACCTCACACTGTTGACATCAAGACAATAACAAGTAAGACCTGACATTGTTGACATCAAAAACAATGAAGATCTGACATTCTTGACATCAAGAACAAGGAAGACCTGACATTCTTGACATCAAGAACGAGGAAGACCTGACATTCTTGACATCAAGGAGGAAGACTTGACATTCTTGACATCAAGAAGGAAGACCTGACATTCTTGACATCAAGAACAAGAAAGACCTGACATTCTTGACATCAAGAACAAGGAAGACCTGCCATTCTTGACATCAAGAACAAGGAAGACCTGACATTCTTGACATCAAGAACAAGGAAAACCTGACATTCTTGACATCAAGAACAAGGAAGACCTGACATTCTTGACATCAAGAACAAGCACGACCTCACATTGTTGACATCAAGAGCAAGGAAGACTTCACATTGTTGACATCAAGAACAGAACAAGGAAGACCTCACATTGTTGACATCAAGAACAGAACAAGGAAGATCTCACATTGTTGACATCAAGAACAGAACAAGGAAGACCTCACATTGTTGACATCAAGAACAGAACAAGGAAGACCTCACATTGTTGACATCAAGAACAGAACAAGGAAGACCTCACATTGTTGACATCAAGAACAGAACAAGGAAGACCTCACATTGTTGACATCAAGAACAGAACAAGGAAGATCTCACTGTTGACATCAAGAACAGAACAAGGAAGACCTCACATTGTTGACATCAAGAACAGAACAAGGAAGATCTCACATTGTTGACATCAAGAACAGAACAAGGAAGACCTCACATTGTTGACATCAAGAACAGAACAAGGAAGATCTCACTGTTGACATCAAGAACAGAACAAGGAAGACCTCACATTGTTGACATCAAGAACAGAACAAGGAAGATCTCACTGTTGACATCAAGAACAGAACAAGGAAGACCTCACATTGTTGACATCAAGAACAGAACAAGGAAGACCTCACATTGTTGACATCAAGAACAGAACAAGGAAGAGCTCACTGTTGACATCAAGAACAGAACAAGGAAGACCTCACATTGTTGACATCAAGAACAGAACAAGGAAGATCTCACTGTTGACATCAAGAACAGAACAAGGAAGACCTCACATTGTTGACATCAAGAACAGAACAAGGAAGATCTCACTGTTGAAATCAAGAACAGAACAAGGAAGACCTCACATTGTTGACATCAAGAACAGAACAAGGAAGATCTCACTGTTGACATCAAGAACAGAACAAGGAAGACCTCACATTGTTGACATCAAGAACAGAACAAGGAAGACCTCACATTGTTGACATCAAGAACAGAACAAGGAAGACCTCACGTTGTTGACATCAAGAACAGAGCAAGGAAGACTTCACATTGTTGACATCAAGAACAGAACAAGGAAGACCTCACATTGTTGACATCAAGAACAGAACAAGGAAGACCTCACACTGTTGACATCAAGAACAGAACAAGGAAGATCTCACTGTTGACATCAAGAACAGAACAAGGAAGACCTCACACTCTTGACATCACGAACAGAACAAGGAAGACCTCACATTGTTGACATGAAGAACAGAACAAGGAAGACCTCACATTGTTGACATCAAGAACAGAACAAGGAAGATCTCACATTGTTGACATCAAGAACAGAACAAGGAAGACCTCACACTGTTGACATCAAGAACAGAACAAGGAAGACTTCACACTGTTGACATCACGAACAGAACAAGGAAGACCTCATATTGTTGACATCACGAACAGAACAAGGAAGACCTCACATTGTTGACATCAAGAACAGAACAAGGAAGACCTCACATTGTTGACATCAAGAACAGAACAAGGAAGACCTCACGTTGTTGACATCAAGAACAGAGCAAGGAAGACTTCACATTGTTGACATCAAGAACAGAACAAGGAAGACCTCACATTGTTGACATCAAGAACAGAACAAGGAAGACCTCACATTGATGACATCAAGAACAGAACAAGGAAGACTTCACATTGTTGACATCAAGAACAGAACAAGGAAGACCTCACACTGTTGACATCACACTGCTGACATCAAAAACAATGAAGACCTCATATTGTTGACGTTGGCGATCATGACCCTCCACATGCATCTATCCTTTGTCGCCGCAAGGACATCTTCCACCCTCTCCGCCCTCAGCCACCCTGTAAGTCCGTCCAATATTTTCTTCCTGGGTCTACCTGGTGTTCTGTTTCCATCCAGCTTTCCTGTTGTGACCAGGTGCTCTAGTTCCCCTTCCCTTATAAAATGGCCTATAAATGTTGCTTCTTTTCCTAATTTTCCTTATCAATGATCTTCTTGTGTCTGCCTCCATCAAGACTGTCTCGTTTGTTTTCTTTGCTGTCCATGGAACTCTTAACATTCTTCTTAGAAACCACATTTCGGCTGCTTCAATATTGTTCTGGTTTTGCTTGTTGACTGTCCACGCCTCACAACCGTATAACATTATCAGTTCTATATAACATTCAAGAACTCTCTTCCTGATGTTAATTGATAGGCATTTGTTGGTAAGAATGCTTGTCATCTTCTTGAATGCTGTTTTGGCTTGGCCGATTCAGCTGGCTATTTCTGATGTGCATCTGCCGTCTGGTGAGATGACCGTTCCCAGATATTTAAACTTATCAACTTGTCTCAAAGTTGTGCCATTTGCTGTTATTTTGCATGAGGGGATTTCAAGTTTTTTACTGATTACTATGACTTCAGTCTTCCTGCTGTTTAGTTCCAACCCCTTACCTTTGCTTTCTATTTCTAGTATATTCACAAGGTTTTGAAGGTCCCCTTCATTTTCTGCAATTAGCACGGTGTCATCTGCGCATCGAATGTTGTTTATCATTTTTCCTCCAACCTTTCATCCAGGGCATTCCTCTAGGTTTCTCATAATGGTTTCGCTGTAAAGTGAAAACAAATCTGGTGACAGAACACAACCTTGCCTGACTTCTCTTTAGATATTTTGGAAAGAGCTTATATCGTTTTCTGTTCTCATTGCTGCTGTTTGTTCCAATGCATATTTCTGATTATTCGTAGATCTTTTCCATCAGTATTGAGTCTTTCTAGTTGGTTGATCAATTCTTCATGTCTTACCCAATCGAAAGCCTTGGTATAATCAACAAAGCATAAATATAAATCCTTATTCATCTCGATTGACCTGTCTATGATAGTTCCTAGGATATACATCGCATTAATAGTTACATTCCCTTCCACAAATCCACACTGTTCTTCTTCTATTTTTCTTCTGATTCTGTTCCTTGTACTCATCATAGGATTTTTGTTACATGACTCATCAAGCTGATTGTACGATGATGGAGTTCGCATTCTATAGCCCCTGTTTTCTTTGGAAGTGCAATGAGATTTTGATATATCTTTGGGGATTTTTCCTGTGTCATAAATTTCATTTAGGAGGACTGTTGGTTTTCAATACCGAATTCCTCCAGGGCTTCAATCATCTCAGTAGTAATACTGTCTGGTCCTGGGGCTTTTCCAGGTTTCATCTTTTTCAATGCTGCTCTAACTTCATCTTTCATTATCGGTAATCCTTCAACGTCCTTTCTTATACTGTTTTCTTCGTTTCTATCATCGTCAAAAAGGTTTTCAATGTACTCTCCCCATCTATCTAATATTTTGTCTTCTCCATGATAAGGGTATCAACACACACACATACACATATATCCTCCTCATAAACCATCAGTGTTGTCAGATTTACATACACGTTGCACACACACACACACACACACACACACACACACACCCCACACACGCGCGCCCTTTGAGAGTCGACCCGAACTAAAAATCTCCTCTCTCTTGTTCATTGTTCAAACACACACTAAACAGAGAAACTGGGATTCACCACCACCACCAGCCACCACCACCACTAACAACAACAACACCAAGAAGAACAACAACCACAAAAAAAGAAAATAAAATGGAAAAAGGCAAATTACAAAAGTGCCAAGCCGGCAAGCAACTGATCAAGCTCGACAAGCTCGACAGGCAACATGGTTCACAAACGATTTTTCCCCCCAGGGAAAACGAGAGGAAAAGGAAATGAGACCTTGTCAGTCACAGGCAAGCCGCTAGCGCTGAATAGCGAGCGCACAGCCCGCTGTCTTGATAAAAGAGAGACGGGGGGGGGGGGGGGGGGGGGGGGGGAGAAACGAGAGAGAGAGAAGGAAACATGAGGGACAGAGACAGAGACACAGAGGGGAGAGAGTGAGGGGGAACAAGAGAGGGGGGATACAGATAGTGAGAGAAACAGAGAGACAGAGGAAGAGAGAAAGGGAGACAGAAAGACAGAGGAGAGAGAGAAGGTGAAAGAGGGAGGAAAGGGGGAGAGAGGTCAGAAAGAGAGGGAGAAAAGGAGGGGAGAGAGAGATGGAGAGAAGGGAGAGGGGGAAGAAAGAAAGAGAGAGGGGGAAGGAGAGAGAGGACAAAAAGAAAGAACAAGCCAATTTTGAATATTAGAACTTCTTATATTTCGGCCGTGTGGTTTTCGCGGAACTGAATTTACAGCAATCACCATCTAATGATATTGTGAGCAAGAGACACAGAGAGGATAAGGAAGCGATAGGAAGAGAAACAGAAAGAACGCAGAGACAAAGAGAGGGAGAAAGAAAGAAAGAGCGAGAGGGAGAGGGGAAGGAAGGAGGGAGGGGAGAGCGGTGGACGGAAGGAGGGAGGGAAAGAGAGAGAAGGGCCAGGACGGTGACAGAAAATGCCATGCAGAGAGAAGAACAGTTATGATAAGACAAAAAGAAGAGACAAGACAGAGACACAAATACACAGGTGGAAAATACAGAGAAATATGTATACACAAACCGACAGACAAATAGACACAGACAGAAACAGAAGCAAGACGAACAACAACAACAAGTTTATGACAATGATGATGACGCCAATGACAACGATGTATATGATTACGATAATGATGAATATAACGATCCATCGATCGAAGAGAAAGATGAAGAAGAAGAAGAAGAAGAAGAAGAAGAAGAAGAAGAAAACCACTGAACAGGGAGTGGAGGGAATATGGGGAACTTTTTAAGGCTGGAGAGGTTAGCGTCTTTAAAGAGAGAACGTGTCTCTTATACGTTAAGAATAGGAGATATCTCCCCCACCCCCCTCTCGAAGAAGCTCGTTCTTGTACACACACACACACACACACACACACACACACACACACACACACACACTGACACACACACACACGCACACACGCACATACACACACATATACACACACATACACATACACACACATACACACACAACAAACACACACATACACACACACACACTCATACACACACACACATACACACACACACTCATAAACACACACATATATACACATACATACAGACACTAACACACACACACACACACACACACACATACACACACACACACACACACGCACATACACACACGCACCCCTCCCCCCCACCACATACACACACACACAATTTCTCTTCTTCTCTCACTCGCTCGTTAGTTCAGATAGAATCCATAAACGAGCAGTCAATCGCTGTTTCTCTTGTCATGAAACAGGAAAACACTCACGCATGTGCACCCAATCCCCTCAGCAACGTACATACCACTCACACAGACACAAATTGGTATCCCAACCACTCACGCACACACATTGGTATCCCCACCACTCACACAGACACAAATTGGTATCCCCACCACTCACGCACACACATTGGTATCCCCACCACTCACACAGACACAAATTGGTATCCTCACCACTCACACACAGACACACATTGGTATCCCCACCACACACACACAGACACACATTGGTATCCCCACCACACACATACAGACACACATTGGTATCCCCACCACACACACACAGACACACATTGGTATCCCCACCACACACACACACACATTAGTATCCCCACCATTCACACAGACACACATTGGTATCCCCACCACTCACAGACACACATTGGTATCCCACCACTCACACAGACACACATTGGTATCCGCACCACACACACACAGACACACATTGGTATCCCCACCACATTCACACAGACACATATTGGTATCCCCACCACACACACACAGACACACATTGGTATCCCCACCACCCACACACAGACACACATTGCTATCCACACCACTCACACACAGACACATATTGGTATCCCCACCACTCACGCAGACACACATTGGTATCCCCACCACACTCACACACAGACACATATTGGTATCCCCACCACTCACACACAGACACATATTGGTATCCCCACCACTCAAACACAGACACACATTGGTATCCCCACCACACTCACACAGACACATATTGGTATCCCCACCACACACACACAGACACATTATTGGTATCCCCATCACTCACGCAGACACACATTCGTATCCCCACCACTCACACATAGGTATCTCCACCACACACACAGACACACATTGGTATCCTCACCACTCACACAGACACACATAGGTATCCCCACCACTCACACAGACACACATTGGTATCCCGACCACTCAACAGAAAAACACATAGGTATCCCCTCCACACACACACAGACACACATTGGTATCCCCACCACTCACACAGACACACATTGGTATCCTGACCACTCACACAGACACACATTGGTATCCTGACCACTCACACAGACACACATTGGTATCCCCACCACTCACAGACACACATTGGTATCCCCACCACTCACACAGACACACATTGGTATCCGCACCACACTCACACAGACACACATTGGTATCCTGACCACTCACACAGACACACATTGGTATCACATTGGTATCCCGACCACTCACACAGACACACATTGGTATCACATTGGTATCCCGACCACTCACACAGACACACATTGGTATCCCCAGCACTCACACAGACACACATTGGTATCCCGACCACTCACACAGACACACATTGGTATCCCCACCACTCACAGAGACAATGGCATCCCCACCACTCACTCACACAGACACACATTGGTATCCCCACCACACACACAGACACACATTGGTATCCCCACCACTCACACACAGACACACATTGGTATCCCCACCACTCACACACAGACACACATTGGTATCCCCACCACTCACACACAGACACACATTGGTATCCTCACCACTCACACACAGACACACATTGGTATCCCCACCACTCACACACAGACACACATTGGTATCCCCACCACTCACACAGACACACATTGGTATCCTGACCACTCACACAGACACACATTGGTATCCTGACCACTCACACAGACACACATTGGTATCCCCACCACTCACTCACACAGACACACCACTCACACAGACACACATTGGTATCCCCACCACTCACACAGACAGGTAGAAAGAAACTCTAGGGAGAGCTAGACAACAGAAGGTCTTCAGAGAAGTAACCCTCTTTAGACAAGTGTTTCGGCCCTGAACTCCTTACACTCTCGGGGGGGCCGGGCCACATCCAGGTCATGACTCCTGGATGCCCTTCTGCTGTTGTCTATTTTTTTTTTCCCCACGCCGGGGAGCGAACCTGGACGATTCTGCGCTTCAGAACTGCGGTACGCGGTTTTACCAATGTGCTAACGGGGCACACATCATCTGTAGGGAATTTAATCCTTATGAAGTCCACTTTGGTTCCTCCTTGCCCAGATCCAGCTTGAGCTCCTTTCTGCTGCCTCTGCCATCGCTTTAAGGGCTCTAGTCCTCTTCTTCCCAGAAATGGCGAGTTGTTTCATGAGATCATAAGCGGAGGTGCCCACAAACCCTCTTGCCCCGACCTCTATGGCGAAGATTTTGACCCGCAGACCTGCTTTCTTCAGGGTGCTGGCAAGACCGGCGTATTTTTCGGTCTTGTAGATATGTGCTTCTTCCATTCTGCTTTCGTATGGCACAGTGAGTTCTATCAGAATCACTTGTTTCGAGGAGTCAGAGTGGAGAGCGATGTCTGGTCTCATGCCTGTCTTGCTGATGACATCTGGGTAATTTCTCCACTCTGGGAGGTCTGCTGTACACTCCCAGTCGACTGCTCCATCCAGAAGACCCTTTGGCAATGTGCTGGTTGTCATAGCACTTTCGGGCCAGACCTGTTTCCCTCCTGCTTTGTAGAACGTTGTCATAGCAATTGGTGCGTTTGGGGTCATGGTTTTTTCGCTAACCACGTCTGTGATCACTTTCAGAACTTGATTGTGCCTCCATGTATACCTTCCTTGGGCTAGCGCTACTTTGCAAGAGCTTAGGACATGTTCCACTGTTTGTTTCTTCTGACAGAGCGGACATGCTGGGTCATCTGATTTCCCCCATTTCACTAAGTTTGCATTCGAGGGGAGCAGGTCATATACAGATCTGAGGAGCCATGTGCCACATATCGTTCCAGCTGAGACTTCTTTGGAGTGCACTGTCCCATGTTGTCCATTGCCCCTGTTGACCTTGCTGGACTGCCTTCTGCACTCTTTTGACATCTTCTTTCTTCACATATTAGTATCCCCACCACTCACACAGACACAAATTGGTATCCCCAACACTCACACACACACTGGTATTCCCACCACACACACAGACACATATCAATATGCCCACCACTCACAAATACACACATTGGTATCCCCACCACTCACACAGACACACATTGGTATCCCCACCACTCACACAGACAATGGCATCCCCACCACTCACTCACACAGACACACATTGGTATCTCCACCACTCACACACACATTGGTATCCCCACCACTCACACAGACACTGGTATCCCCACCACTCACACAGACATTGGTATCCCCACCACTCACACAGACATTGGTATCCCCACCACTCACACAGACATTGGTATCCCCACCACTCACACAGACATTGGTATCCCCACCACTCACACAGACATACATTGGTATCCCCACCACTCACACAGACATTGGTATCCCCACCACTCACACAGACATTGGTATCCCAACCACTCACACAGACATTGGTATCCCCACCACTCACACAGACATTGGTATCCCCACCATTCACACAGACATACATTGGTATCCCCACTACTCACACAGACATTGGTATCCCCACCACTCACACAGACACATTGGTATCCCCACCACTCACACATATATTGGTATCCCCACCACTCACACAGACACACATTGGTATCCCCACCACTCACACAGACATTGGTATCCCCACCACTCACACAGACACACATTGGTATCCCCACCACTCACACACATTGGAATCCCCACCACTCACACAGACTTTGGTATCCCCACCACTCACACAGACACACATTGGTATCCCCACCACACACACACATTGGTATCCCCACCACTCACACAGACTTTGGTATCCCCACCACTCACACAGACACACATTGGTATCCCCACCACACACACACATTGGTATCCCCACCACTCACACAGACTTTGGTATCCCCACCACTCACACAGACACACATTGGTATCCCCACCACTCACACAGACATTGGTATCCCCACCACTCACACAGACATTGGTATCCCCACCACTCACACACACGCATTGGTATCCCCACCACTAACACACACATTGGTATCCCCACCACTCACACAGATACACATTGGTATCCCCACCACTCACACAGATACACATTGGTATCCCCACCACTCACACAGACACACATTGGTATCCCCACCACTCACACAAATACACATTGGTATCCCCACCACTCACACAGATACACATTGGTATCCCCACCACTCACACAGATACACATTGGTATCCCCTCCACACGCACAGACACAGACATGGTCACACTCACGCATATGCGCTACTATAATACGTGCGTTTGATTCTCTCTCTCTCTCTCTCACTCCCCCCCCTCACCCCCCCGTCTGTCTGTCTGTTTGAGAGGATGGAATGTTAGCTTAAATAATAATGCAATGGGTCAGGTGATCTTGTCAGCATGTATAACAAAATTGTTCCGAATACTCCCCGCCTCCCCCCCCCCCCCTCTCTCCCTCGCTTTTCTTGCTTTCTTTCTCTCTCTCTTTCTTTTCTTTCTCTCTTTCTGTCTTTTCTTTCTTTCTCTCCATCTCTCTCCTTTCTTTCTCTCTCTCTCATTTCTCTTTCTCTGTTGCCTTTCCTCCCTCCTCTTTCATCCCGCCCTTCTCGTTTTTTGTTTGTTTTGTTTTTGGGTTTTTCTTTTTTTGTTCTTCTCTCCTTATATTCCTCCACACACACCCTCCCCGCATCTCCACCAGGTCGTTCGGAAGTAGCGGTGGCTGCGGCTCCTCACGTTCGCGGTTTGACAAAACGGTAACAATGAAGGTGGGGAAGGTTTTTGTAACAAGAGCAGGCCACAAGGGCATGCCTCAGGGATTCCTCCACTGTCCTACCTTCCTGCCTGCAAAGGCATGTCTTAGTTTTCGGAGGTGAACAAAGAATTCCTGTTCGTTTTTGAACAGGACTAACCGACAGATATATACAGATATATACACACGCACGCACACACACACACACACACACACACACACACACACACACACACACACACACACACACACACACACACAGAGACAGAGACAGACAGAGATAGAGAGAGAGAGAGAAAGAGAGAGAGAGAGACAAGCATGCACACATCACGTTCACACAAAAACAAAGACAAACACAAACATATGCACACACACACACACACACACACACACACACACACACACACACACACATACATACATACATATATATATATATATTCGCACAGACACACAAACATACACATACCCAAACACATATACGCACAAACACACGCAAACACACATATACGCACAAACGCACGCAAACACAAACAAACATACACGAAACAACAAGAAAACCCTTCCAGATCGATCCAACGACAATAACGTTCCTAACAGCCACTAGTAAAAGTTTCACACCGAAACACAGTGTCCCTGGAGACTCTCACACACAGTCAACAAACAAACTCTGCCTCCATCTCCAACACAGCAACTATCCACCTGCCTACAAACTCACGCGCGCGTACCCGCACAAACACACACACAGAGAAAATAGCATACATACATGCACACACACAGACATACACACACAAACATACACACACGCATACACATACACACACTCACATACACATACATCTAAAATCACGTATTGTTTTTAGATAAACCTACACCCAAGGTACACAAACACACACACACACACACACACACCACACACACACACACACACACACACACACACACACACACACCACACACACACACACACACACACACACACCTACACTGTCCCACCATACCACCACCACCCCACCCCCACCACAATTTGCAGAAACAAGAGAGAACTCTTGCGCTAATCTTACCAGCACCACCATCCAACATCCCACACACACAAGATTTCAACAACACATTCCCACAGGGACCCGGAGTGAAGGAGATCCAATCCGCCCAGTGTTCAGACAGAATTAATCGAAAGGTGACCCACATCGGAAGGAAATCTGTCAGGTTCAACTCGCTATCGTTCATTATACACATTCCCTTCAATAATTCATGGTCCTGGGTCCTCCCTGCCCTGCGTCTGGTGTGGGGCGATGGAAGGAATAATACAGGCGCTTTCCCCTGGAGAAAATAGATGTGTTTGCGTGATACAGGCACCTTACAGGGCGCTGCTGGCGAGAAGAATTGTGTGATTAGGTTTGGGTAACTGGGAACATTTGTAGATAGTTTTCTGTGCGATAGGGTTAGATACAAGGGGCAAACAGGGCGATGGAGGGGAGAAGGTGAAGGCATAGAGGAAGAAGGTGAAGGTATAGAGGAAGAAGGTGAAGGCATAGAGGAAGAAGGTGAAGGCATAGAGGGAGAAGGTGAAGGCATAGAGGGAGAAGGTGAAGGCATAGAGGGAGAAGGTGAAGGTATAGAGGGAGAAGGTGAAGGCATAGAGGGAAAAGGTGAAGGCATAGAGGGAGAAGGTGAAGGCATAGAGGGAGAAGGTGAAGGCATAGAGGGAGAAGGTGAAGGCATAGAGGGAGAAGGTGAAGGCATAGAGGGAGAAGGCATAGAGGGAGAATACAGGAAGAAGGCAGAGAGGGAGAAGGCAGAGAGGGAGAATACAGGAAGAAGGCAGAGAGGGAGAAGACAGAGAGGGAGAATACAGGAAGAAGGCAGAGAGGGAGAAGGCAGAGAGGGAGAATACAGGAAGAAGGCAGATAGGGAGAAGGCAGAGAGGGAGAATACAGGAAGAAGGCAGAGAGGGAGAAAGCAGAGAGGGAGAATACAGGAAGAAGGCAGAGAGGGAGAAGGCAGAGAGGGAGAATACAGGAAGAAGGCAGAGAGGGAGAAGGCAGAGAGGGAGAATACAGGAAGAAGGCAGAGAGGGAGAAGGCAGAGAGGGAGAATACAGGAAGAAGGCAGAGAGAGGAGAAGGCAGAGAGGGAGAATACAGGAAGAAGGCAGAGAGGGAGAAGGCAGAGAGGGAGAATACAGGAAGAAGGCAGAGAGGGAGAAGGCAGAAAGGGAGAGGACAGAAAGGAAGAAGGCAGAGAGGGAGAAGGCAGAGAGGGAGAATACAGGAAGAAGACAGAAAGGAAGAAGGCAGAAAGGGAGAAGGCAGAAAGGGAGAAGGCAGAGAGGGAGAAGGCAGAGAGGGAGAAGGCAGGAAGAAGACAGAAAGGAAGAAGGCAGAAAAGGAGAAGGCAGAAAGGGAGAAGGCAGAGAGGGAGAAGGCAGAGAAGGATGTATTCTATCTAAATACAAGAGACAAAGAGAGGGGTGAAAGAGAGAGGGAGAAGGCGGAGAGGGAGCTATTCTACCTGTCCAATGGACGTAGACATATTTTTCCTTCTTTCTTTCTTTTTTTTTTTAGGATCATCGCACCCAGTGAGGTTACCTTTGCGCTCACCTTATTTTTTTTTCGTCTCATTTTTTGCGAAACCTTAATGGCCACAAAAGCTGGCACACTTTTCTTTCTTTTTTTTTTTTTTTTTTTACAATGCGATGATGATGATGTCGATGAGGATGATAATCATGATGCTATGGAGTTCCATCTAGGATTGAGACTGCGTAAGAGTTGAACCTGACAGATTTCCTTCCGATGTGGGTCACCTTTCGATTACTATCATAATATATCCTGGCGTCAACCAGGCCCGAGAGATACAGACACCTGCGGTGCTGGTCAGAAGATTTGAGCAACACCCTCAATGACGCATCCGTTAAGTGGATGAGACTCGACTGTGTGGTACCAGTCTTCCCAATGAGCCCATAGCATGCCCAACTCTGGGTAGGGGCCGGTTTGAGCCAAAAAAATCCCACAATGATTTTTGAAGGGACTGATGGGGATTCAAATCCACAACCTTCCAGTCAGTAGTCCGTTGTGTTAACCACTACACCACAGCGACTGGTGATGTAGATAGAGATATGGAGATTTAAAAAGATGGAATGGGGGGATGAGAAGAAGGGAAGAGGCAAGATGGGATGGAGAGATTGAGCTGAATGCTGATTATGAAGATTTAGAAATGCGTGCTTACGTTTGCGTAACTGGAACATTTATAGATATTGTGTCAGAGAGAGAGAGAGAGAGAGAGAGAGAGAGAGAGAGAGAGAGAGAGAGAGAGAGAGACAGACAGACAGACAGATAGACAGAGGGAGAGAGAGGGAGACAGACAGACATACAGAGAGAGAGACAGAGAGAGAGAGACAGACAGACAGACAGAGTGTGTATGTGTGTAGAAAGAGAGAGTGTTGTATGCATGCATCGGAGAGTGCGTGTGTGTGTGTGTGTGTGTGCGTGTGTGTGTGTGTGTGTGTGTGTGTGTGTGTGTGTGTGTGTGTGCGCGCGCGCGTCTGTGTGCGTGTGTGAGTGTGTGCATATATTTATATACACATAATGCGCTTGCACGCCTACATATGGATACACACACACATACACACACATACACTCACATACACACACACATACACACACTCACAAAGTCTATATTTTTCCAAAAGAGTGTTTTTTTTAATTACATTACAGAAGTGAGACAGACAGAGACTGAAAGACAGAGATGGTCATGAATATAAAGACAGAACACATAAAAAAGGCAATAAGGACGGACAGACAGACAGACAGAAAGCAAGGCAGAACAGCATATAGCCCCCAGGCCAGACAAATCGATAGAGGTACTGACTATATATGTTCCAGTCTCCCAGATCTTGCTTGCTTGAAACCTGGACTGAGATGTGATGCCATGGGTATTGTGCTCTTCTGGTATGTATTGAGAGAGAAGGGTGGCTGGGTGGAAGACAAATAGAGAAAAGACTAAAACAGACAGAGAGAGAGACAGACAGACAGACAGACAGACAGACAGAGAGACAGACAGACAGAGACGCTGAGAGAGGCAGAGAGAGAGAGAGAGCAGAGAGAGAGTTTGTCCTGAGCAGGAGACTGCAAGAGAGAGAGAGGGAAGACAGAAGTAGACTAAAACAGACAGAGAAAGACAGACAGAAGAAGAACAGACAGAAGGAAGAAGACAGAGCACAGCTTAGAGAGGCAGAGACGAAGAGGCAGACGAAGTTCTGTCCTGAATGATAGATGTCTAGAGGTCGTAGCAACTGGATTGGATATAGGTAGACAAGAAAGGGGAAAAGTGGAGACAAATGCAAGAGAGCTAATGACAGAGACCAAGAGAGAGAGAGAGAGAGAGAGGAGAGAGGAGAGGAGAGAGTGAGAGGGAGAGAGAGAGAGAGAGAGGAGAGAGAGAGAAATAGGAAGACGTGACAAAAGAGAAAAGAAGAGAAGGAAGAAGGACAGAAGCAAGAAAGCAGAGACAGGGAGAAACAGAAGGGTAGTGAAAGAGAGATGGAACAGACGGTTAAACGTAACAACAAGGAGAGAAAGCAAAGAGAGAGGTCTAGTGATGGAGAGAGGACAGAGGGGAGAGAGAGAGAGAGAGAAGAGAGTAGAGGAAGGAGCGAGAGAAGAGCAGAGAGAGAGGAGAGAGAGATAGAATGTGAACAGGGCAGGCTTGTTCGTAGGAAACGGAGTAGGAGGCTCAAACTCAAAGGAGGTAAAGAGAAAACAAGGAGTAGAGAGGAGAGTACAGACAGAAAGAGAGGCAGAGCACAAAGCATGTTGGAAACTGAGATGTACCAAAGAAGAGAACAGAAGACAGACAGGGGAGATAGAAGAGAGAGAGCAAAAGAAAAGAGAAAGAGAGAGAGAGGGGGAGGCAAATGAAAAAGAGAGAGGAGAGGGGAAAAGAACTCCAGAGATAGAGGACCTCGAGGAGGTGAGAGAGAGAGAGAGAGAGAGAGAGAGAGAGAGAGAGAGAGAGAGAGAGACAAACAGACAGACAGACAGACATACAGACAGACATACAGACAGACAGAAAGACAGAGACAGAGAGCGACTGAGGCAGAGAATGGGGGAAAGAGACAAATAGAGAGAGACGGAAAGACAGAGATAGGAAGAGACAGTTAGAGAAGGAGAAACTAAGACAGAAAGAGACAGAAAGACATTTTGCTCAAAGACAGATACAGTGACAGACAGACAGGCAGACAGAGAGAGAGAGAGAGAGAAGAGAGAGAGAGACAGACAGACAGACAGACAGACAGAGAGAGAGAGAAACAGACAGAGACACACAGAGACAACAAAGAGAGACAGAGACAGAGACAGAGAGGCAGAAAGAGGGAGAGACATGGAGATAGAAATTAAGGTAGAAAGAGAAAGAGACATTTTGCTCTGAGACAGATACATTGTCAGAGAGGAGGGAGAGAGAGAGAGGAGGGAGAGAGAGAGAGGAGGGAGAGAGAGAGAGGATGGAGAGAGAGAGAGAGAGAGAGAGAGAGAGAGAGAGCGAGAGAGAGAGACGCAGAGATCGAAACGAAGACAGAGAAAGAAAAACATTTTGCTAAGATTTTTTACAGTATCAGTGAGAGGGAAAGAGAGGGGAGAGAGAGAGAGAGAGAGAGAGAGAGAGAGAGAGAGAGAGAGAGAGAGACAGACAGACAGACAGACAGACAGACAGAGACAGAGAGACAGAGAGAGAGACAGAGAGGCGGAGATAGAGAGAGAAGGAGGGAGGGACAGAAAGTGTGTGTGTGAGAGAGAAGGGGGGGGGGACTAACACAGAGAGAAAGGGAGTGACATGAAAACCGAAGAGGGAAGGAAAGGAAAGAGAGCAGAAAGAAAGCAAAGCAGAGCAGCTTTTAGCCCAGGCCAGTCAGATCGATATGTGGTCCTGTGTTTCACTCACATCTTGTTGGCTGAAAACTGGACTAAGATGTGTGATGTCATGGGGGATGTGAAGTGTTATGCTGATTTTGGTATGTACTGAAAGAGAGGAGGGGGCAGAGAGAGAGAAACTTAGAGAGAGGAAGAGACAGAGCGACTGTGATGGAGACAGAGACAGAGAGACAGAGAGACAGAGAGATTGAGACAGAGACAGAGACACAAAGAGAGACAGAGAGGGAGTTCATATTGCTTATAGCCCATATGGCTACTAGAGTGAAAGGGAATGAATGAGACAGAGAGAGAGGGGAGAGAGAGTAGAGAGAGAGGGAGAGAGAGAGAGAAAGAGAGAGACAGAGAGAGAGAGACAGACAGACAGACAGACAGACAGACAGACAGAAAGACATGCAGCAAAGCAGAGTGTGTTATAACCCCAGGCCAGTCAGATCGATAGAGGTGCTCTGCTACACATGCTTCCGTCTCACAGATCTTGATGGCTGGAATCTGAATTGAGATGTGCAGCCGTTGGTGATGAGCTGTGCTGTGCTGATGTGGTATGATATGTATTAAAAAAGAGGAGGAGGGTGGAGGCACATAAAGAGAGAGACGGGAGACAGAAAGAGAGAGAGAAAGAGATGGGAGGAAGAAAGAAATAGAGAGAGAAAGAGAGAGAGAGAGAGAAAGAAAGAGAGAGAGAGAGAAGGAAGCCAAGTTGTTCATAAACGAGGTGGGGAAATGACAAACTGTACCTCCGTAAAAAAACGGCACCAGGAATCTTCCCAAACCATCTCACCAAGTGAGACTTTCCACGGTTGGTTACACTTCTTTCTACGCTAACTTTGCCACACCTGACTAAATCAAGCTGTCTCTCTCCCTCCTTCCCTTCTTCTACCACTCCCTCCCTCCCTCTCTCCTTTTTCTTCTTTTTTCTCCTTCCTCTTCTCTCTCTCTGTTTCTGATTTTCCACTCTCCACTTCTTCCCCATTAATTTAATGGTATATTCTTCTTGATTTCATTGTCATGGTATCTTACGTTACGCTGGACTTGTAACTGATAACAAGAAACACCACAAGGGTGCTGGATGGGACCTAGAAAATCAGTACCTCTTCACTCTCTGGACACCTCCCAAGTTCCCGATGCCACTCGAACGTCCTTTCATCAACCAAAACGGGGGCTGTTCATGCTTTGCATGACCCATGTGGACCCAATCATCAGTTGACGTGGCGTCTGGAGCTTGTGAGATGACTGTCCGGTGAGTGGAGAAGCATGGTGCTCTGGGTCCCATCCGCACCATCGCGGTGTTTCTTGTTAAATTAGTCAGTAGCTGTTAGCGTTGGAAAATAAAACAATTAATACAAAATTTTTATTGTCATTGTCATTACTCTCTCTCTCTCTCTCTCTCTCTCTCTCTCTCTCTCTCTCTCTCTCTCTCTCTCTCTCTCTCTCTCTCTCTCTCTCTCTCTCTCTCGTGTGTGTGTGTGTTGTCTCGAACTGCTTCTGGAACACTCGATCGAAAAACACGAGGGAATGTCTCAGTTTGAAGTAGAATATAACACATCTCGTGAATTAATTGGCTGTTGTACTAGCTAACAATTAGGTCACTATTACACTCTTATAGTGATTAATCTGAGTTGTATAAAAATTCAATTCTTGGACCGATACCCTTAAGGGCAGGAGGTCATATACAGGTGTGAAGATGAAACTGATCCATCTGAAACATCTTTGGAGTACACTTTCCACGTTGTTCGTTGCACCTGTTGGACTCGCTGGACTGCCTTCTTTAGGTATCCTTTCTTAATCTCTTGCATCACCATGTCTCTTTTGTTTTTCTTTGCTGAATTCGCTGCCTCCTAGACTATCACTTTCTTTCAGCCTTCAACTTTGGCTGGATTGATCTCACAACCTTACCTCCCGAGTCCTCAAACATGTTCGACGATGGATTTTAGGTATAGCTTCAGCTTTGTCTGGCGACACAATGGATCACAACATCAGTGATACCAGGTGGGACAGCAAACCAGTTCATGTGTATTTGTTGATTTTGGCTTCCGTTGATTCCATACGCTAATACTGATACTGTAT
>JAPXFY010000025.1:16575790-16578290 GCA_030674185.1 Monoplex corrugatus | reverse complement strand
TTCATGAGTCATGACCTACCGCCTCCAGTTTCCGCTCACTACCCCCAACCCACCCCCTTTCAATCCCATTTCAACACCTTACCAGCGCATAGGTTTTGGTGCAGACTCGTGAAGTCTGCACAGGCAAACAGATGGCACATTGGACGGAACACATATGGAACTGTCCGAGCGTGAAGAACCCTTCTGCAATAAACTCTAAAACTCCCAACTCTTCTTCTTTCCAGACAAGTTTCAATCTACTCACGATGGTGTATTCACGCGAAGCGGACAATGTCAGCGCTACACGTGTACACCATATCATAAGACTAGTGTCCTGTAAGGTCATCAAAATTTGATACCTCTCTCTCTCTCTCTCTTCTCTCTCCTCTCTTCTCTTTTCTCTCTCTCTCTCTCTCTTCTCTTCTCTCTCACACCCCCACACACACACACACACACACATACACACACACACACACATATTACGTTTTGTACCTTTACTCTTTGTTCTCTTTTGTACACGCTTGACAAAGTCCAGTCAGCCGAAAATGTATGCCTGTCTTGTCATGACAAAGCCCAGTTCGCAGAAAATATTCGCCTGTGTTCGTCGTGACTAAGGCCAGTTGACCAAAAATGTCCTGTAATGTCAAAGGCCAGTTGGCCGAAAATTTACGCCTATCCTTTCATGAAAAAGGCCAGTTGTCGAAAATTTACACGTCTTGTCATGACAAAGACTAGTTGGTCGAAAATTTACACATGTCTTGTCATGACAAAGACTAGTTGGCCGAAAATTTACACATGTCTTGTCTTGTCTTGTTATATCAAACATGCAATCTCATTCTATTTTCGTGCAGTTCTGTTTCCGATCAACGTGAACGCTGCCAGTCACTTTACTTCAAACAGCCACAGGGAAGACATGCCGTCAGTTTGTGTGTGTACTAAAAACGCCAAACACGCTGGCCAGATTTCGCTTGACGCCAAAGCTAAGAAAAGAAAGAAATCATACACAGTCTGAATGATCAAAACAGGTTCGGCCAGTTTCCTCTCTAATGTTGTCATCAAAAAGGGTCTTCTCACAAACGTAATGTACCCTGAGTGGTACAACGTACTACACGCAGTCGCTGAGTGTATACAACGTTATGCAAATAGGTGTAAAAAACATATGCAAATGGCACCTGGGTAGAATAAAACTATCTTTGAAAATTGAAAAATAAAAGTTACCATTACATATTGACGTTCTGGGGGAAATATGTTACGATATTACTTATGAATTTGAGGTGTGTGTGTGTGTGTGTGTGTGAGTGTGTGTATGTGTGTGTGTGTGTGTGTGTGCGCGCGCGCGTGTGTGACTTGTTTTGACTCTGTGCGTGTGCATGTGTGTGCGTGTGTGTGCGCACGTACGTGCGTGTGTGTGTGTGTCTCTCTCTCTTTTCCTCTCTCTCTCTCGTTCTTGTGTGTGTGTGTGTGTGTGTGTGTGTGTGTGTGTGTGTGTGTGTGTTTGTGTGTGTGTGTGTGTGTGATGTGTGTGTGTGTGTCTGTTGTGTGTGTGTGTGTGTGTGTGTTTGTGTGTGTGTGTGTGTGTGTGTGTTGTGTTGTGTGTGTGTGTGTGTGTGTGTGTGTGTGTGTGTGTGCGCGCGAGCGCACGCGTGTAAATCAGTCAGTTTGTTTTCATAAGATCATCGGTGTAGTGTTAAGTGAAGTCAGTCACACTTCTTTAGTTATTTAGGTCTGTGGGTAGCTCGGAACGCTTGTACGCTTTTGTTTATTTCGTTTGTTGTGATATTGTAATTGAGTTTCACCCAACGACCGTACTTCAAAAGAAAATGTACATGCTACCTTATATACTGTAAACTGAAGTCGGAAACTGCAACTTCGCGTCTTACATTCTATACATGGGCGTCCTAAAATATGCAAATGGGTATCCACAATTATCAATGGGCGTCCTCAGTTATGCAAACAGTCGTACTAAAACACAAATAAGCATAAAAAAGAATTAATGCACGTCCCATATTCTGTAAACGGGTGTTCTAACATGGAAATGGACATCCAAAATTATCAATGGGCATTCTATATTTTGTAAACGGGCGTCTTAAAATATATCCAAAGAGGCATACAAAATTATCAAACGGGCGCCCTCTATTGTGTAAATGGACAGCCTGAAATACATAAATAGGCAGCTTATATTATGTAAACTGGCGTCCTTTCTTATGTAAATGGGCAGCCTGACATATGTAAATGAGTATCCAAGATTATTAATGAACGTCCAATGATATGTAGAAGGGCGGCCTTAAAATATGTAAATGGGCATCCTACAATGATGGTGCAAGTTAAGCTCACATGGACTTCTGCCTAACAATAATGTGATCTGTAAAAGAGAACTGAGTGCCATGCAAATTAAGAAGAGAAATTATGAGGGTGGTGGTGAGGTTGCATTGCAAAGAACCATACATGTACATAATGCTGCACGTTTTTTGCTCTGTGGCTGTGGATACCGCCGATATATACACACACACACACACACACA
>JAPXFY010000025.1:16535790-16570790 GCA_030674185.1 Monoplex corrugatus | reverse complement strand
CGCTCCTGACACAGAATCGGAACCGAATTTTCTCCTCTAGTCTACGACGGTTGGCTTAAAACTATCTGTAGCTAATTTCCAGTCTTCCAAGAACGCAGTTACCAAACTTATTTTCCAGATTCCAGTCGGGGAGGGAGGAATATTACTTTTCCTCAAGTCACACGCATACAGAAAAAAAGAAAACAGGAATGGGAAGGAAACACACAGAGACAACTTTTTGCACGGTGCTAACCAACTGTTCGCGAACGACACAGATTAGAATTAATAACGATGATAGCAGAAGATGGATTCCAAGTTGTCCGTGTCTTGCATCAATCGATTTCCAGCCTCCGAAACCGAAGCAGAAACAAAGCCTTGAAGGAGAAGCCAAGTC
This sequence comes from Monoplex corrugatus, assembly GCA_030674185.1. Taxonomy (NCBI): domain Eukaryota; kingdom Metazoa; phylum Mollusca; class Gastropoda; order Littorinimorpha; family Ranellidae; genus Monoplex; species Monoplex corrugatus. Next base: position 16,570,417 of record JAPXFY010000025.1, on the reverse strand, counting down.
CACGTTGTTGTTGGTCCCAAACAAGGGGCGCCGTGTTGGTGCTTGCAACAAGGGCGCGTTCGTTGGCGATGGGGGCGCTCGAGTTTCTGCCGCCTGCACAAGTGTGTCTTTTGTTCTCTCAGATCTAGTCCTTTCTTTCCTTCCTTCCCCCTGCCCTGCTGCCGACTCCTCCTCCTCCTCCTCTTCTTTTTTCCCTCTTCCTTCTCTACCCTTCTTTTCACCGTCTGACACGGACACAGGGGGGGGGGGGGGGGTCGGAGGGGAGTCAACCCTGTATCCGATTAGCTCCAACGCCTTTGCCTTTCTGTCAGCCTCAGCAAAATTAATCTTCCTTTCTTTTCCTTCAGCCTCCCCCTCTCTCCGTCTCTGTCTGTCTCTGTCTGTCTCTCTCTCAAGTCTGCTCGATTCCTTTTTCTTCTGCCTGTTTTCGGCCTGAAAGGCCTGTCTTCTTTGGTGCAAGGAACCTCCCGTTCCTATTGTTTTACCCTACTTTTGTTTTCGTCTTTTAGTTAGCTATTCTTTGCCACCATTTTCCCCTTGCCTCCTGTTCTTTTATTTTTGTTCTTTCCGTATTTCCGTTTTATTTTTCAGTTTTAAAGCCCTTTCCACGTCACAAACTTGAAGAAAACAATGCAGATCGAGTTTGTTTTACTCCACTGGTTTCTCGTCGAGCCCAACATTCCAGGCGCCCACGTAGCCTACACCCGCTGGACCAAGGCCCTTGCCCTCAGTTGCAAGCGTCACAAGTTCACTCTCCCTCTGTCGATCTCTCGATCACTCTTGTGTCTGTGATCCGTTCGTTCCACTTGTTCAGGTCCTTCTGGGAACAGGATTTTATTGACCTCCACTTTTATGTGGCCAGCCGCGCTTGCTAACAGTGTGTGTGTGTGTGTGTGTTGGTTTCTCACGGCACACCACTGGCGTCCCCTCTTCAACCCCCAACAACCTCTTTGGTTTTCACCTATGTATTATGTGGCTCTGGACTGGACTCGGTTTCCGGAAAGCGGTGAGTGAGTGAAGGTGATCACAGAATAGAGAAGAGAAAGGAAGAGACAGAGAGAGAGAGAGAGGGGGGGGGGGGAGGCAGGTGTGTGTGTTTTGGGGGACTTGGTGGTGGAGGAGGATGAGGGCGGGGGTCGTCGGTCCGTTAGAAACTGTGGTGGCCACTAGCTGGCTAGCCTCTTGTGTCAATGACAATGTGTGTTCTGGGCGTCCTGCCGTTCTGGCCCGACCCCGATGGTTGGTGTTGATTTTGTGCTCCCCGCTTTTGTCGTCCCAACGCGCTGGTCAACCTCCCCACCACTCACACAGCTCCAGTCTCTCAGTTTGGCGTCTCCTAGAGGGCCGGGCAGGGATGGCGGAAAGGAGGGGACGGGGATGCAGGGGGAGTAAGCCTGACCAAGGTGCACAGAAAATTGCGAGCTCACTTACACAAAACATAATTGTTTTTGTGTACGTGATTTGTTTATGTTGTGTGTGTGTGGTGTGTGTGTGTGTGAGTGTGAGTGTGAGTGTGTGTGTGTGTGTGTGGTGTGTGTAATTGTTTTCAATGTGAACAAAATTAATAAGAAAACAAAAGTAGTATGCGGAGAGAAAAAACTGATCAGGTGTCCGCAGCGTTACAAGATAACACTGGCGCCAGAAATACATTCAGGTGAGGGGTCTTGGGGTGTCTGTGCTTTCATGTGGCCTGGTGTCGGGATGCCATGGGTTGGCCTCCTTACCGGGGAAAAAGAGACGGGGCACGGGGCAGGGGGCAGGTGATGTCTCTCACTCGGTCTGGCTACGCGGCTGAACGATAACGGTGGTTTGCAGTGGGGCTCAGTAAGCAGCATCCTTAATAAGTTTGGATCACAACACTGAAACCCCACCGAAGTGACTCAGCAGCGGCGCATGGACTCCTCTGGTGAGGGTCCCCCATGACGGCTTGACACCTTTGCCTCCCGTGGGCTTTCTGGCACGATGACTTCTGCTGAACTAACTTTGGATGGTGTGTTGTGTTTGGTGGTTTTGTGTTTGTGGTTGTTGTGTTTGGTGGTATGTTGTGTTTGGTGGTATGTTGTGTTTGGTGGTATGTTGTGTTTGGTGGTATGTTGTGTTTGTGGTTGTGTTGTGTTGGTGGTATGTTGTGTTTGGTGGTGTGTTGTGTTTGGTGGTGTGTTGTGTTTGGTGGTGTTGTTTGTGTTTGGTGGTGTGTTGTGTTTTGGTTGGTGTGTTGTGGTTTGGTGGTGTGTTGTGTTGTGTTGGTGGTGTGTTTGTGTTTGGTGGTGTGTTGTGTTTGGTGGTGTGTGTGTTTTGTGTGTGTTGTGTGGTGTTGTGGTGTTTGGTGGTGTGTTGTGTTGGTGGTGTTGTTGTTGGTGGTGTGTTGTGTTTGTGGTGTGTTGTGTGTGTGTGTTTGGTGGTGTGTTGTGGTTGTGGTGGTGTGTTGGTGGTGGTGTTGGTGTGGTTGTGTGTGTGGTGTGTGGTTTGTGGTGTGGTTGTGGTTTGTGGTGGTGTGTTGGTTTGTGGTGTGTTTGTGGTTTGTGGTGTGTTGTGTGGTTTGGTGGTGTGTGTGTTTGGTGGTGGTTTGTTTGGTGGTGTGTTGTGTGTTGTGGTGGTTGTGTTGTGTTGTGTGTGTGTTTGTTTGGTGGGTGTTGTGGTTTGTGGGTGTTGTGGTTTGTGGTGTGTGTGGTTTGTGGTGTTGTGTTGTGGTTTGTGGTGTGTTGTGGTTTGTGGTGTGTTGTGGTTTGGTGGTGTGTTGTGGTTTGGTGGCTGTGTTGTGTTTGTGGAGTGTTGTGGTTTGTGGTGTTGTGGTTTGTGGTGTGGTGTTTGTGGTGTTGTGGTTTGTGGTGTGTGTGTGTGTTTGTGGTGTGTTGTGTTGGTGGTGTGTTGTGGTTTGGTGGTGGGTGTTGTGGTGTTGGTTTGTGGTGTGTTGTGGTTTGTGGTGTGTGTGGTTGGTGGGTGTTGTGTTTGTGGTTTGTTGGTGTGGTGTTTGTGTTTGTGGTGGTTGTGGTTTGTGTTGTGTGTTGTGGGTGTGTTGTGTTTGTGTGTTTGTGGTTTGTGGTGTGTTGTGTTTGTGGTGTGTGTGTTGGTGGTGTGTTGTGGTTTGTGGTGTGTTGTGGTTGTGGTGTGTTGTGGTTTGTGGTGTGTTTGGTTGTGGTGTGTTGTGGTTTGGGGTGTGTTGTGGTTTGGTGGTGTGTTGTGTTTGTGGTTGGTGTGGTTGTGGTGTGGTGTGTTTGGTGGTGTGTTTGGTTGTGGTGTGTTGTGGTTTGGTGGTGTGTTGTGGTTTGTGTGTGTTGTGGTTGTGGTTTGTGTGGTTTGTGGTTTGGTGGTGTGTTGTTGTGGGTGGTGTGTTGTGGTTTGGTGGTGTGTTGTGGTTGTGGTGTGTTGGTTGGTGGTGTGTTGTGGTTGGTGGTGTGTTGTGGTTTGTGGTGTTGTGGTTTGTGGTTTGGTGTGTGTTGTGTGGTGTGGTGTGTTGTGGTTGGTGGGTGTTGTGGTTGTGGATTTGGGTTTGGTGGTTTGTTGTGTTTGGTGGTGTGTTGTGGTTTTGATGTTGTGGTTTGGTGGTTTGTTGTGGTTTGGTGGTGTGTTGTGGTGTTTGGTGGTGTGTGGGTTTGTGGCTGTTGTGGTTTGTGGTGTTGTGGTTTGTGGTGTTGTGGTTTGTGGTGTTGTGGTTTGGTAGGTGTGTTGTGTTGGTGGTGTGTTGTGTTTGTGGTGTGATGTGGTTTGGTGTGGTTGGTGGTGTTTTGTGGTGTGGTGTGTTTTGTGTGTTTGTTGTTTGTGGCATGTTGTGTTTGGTGTGGTTTGGTGGTGTTTTCTGGTGTGTTGTGTTTGTGGTGTGTTGTGTTTGGTGGTGTGTTGTGGTTTGTGCATATTGAGGTTGGTGGATGCTGTGTTTTCTGGAATGTAGTGGTTTGGTGGTGTGTTGTGGTTTGTGGTGTGTTGTGGTTTGTGGTTTGTGGTGTGTTGTGGTTTCTGGCATATTGTGGTTTGGTGGTGTGTGTGTTTGTGTGTGTTGTGGTTTGGTGGTGTGTTTGGTTCGGGTGTATTGTGGTTTGTGGTGGTGTGTTGTGGTTTGTGGTGTTTTGTGGTTTGTGGTGTGTTGTGGTGTGGTGGTGTGTTGTGTGTGGGTGGTGTGTTGTGGTGTGGTGGTGTGTTGTGGTGTGGTGGTGTGTTGTGGTTTGTGGTGTGTTGTGGTGTGGTGGTGTGTTTGGTTGTGGTGTGTTGTGGTGTGTGGTGTGTTGTGGTTTGTGGTGTGTTGTGGTTTCTGGCATGTTGTGGTTTTGGTGGTGTGTGTGGTTTGTGTGTGTGTTGTGGTTTGGTGGTGTGTTGTGGTTTGGTGGTGTGTTGTGGTTTGTGGTGTGTGTTGTGGTTTGTGGGTGTTTTGTGGTTTGTGGTGTTGTGGTTTGGTGGTGTGTTGTGGTGTGGTGCGTTGTGGTGTGTTGTGTGTGTGTGGTGTGTTGTGGTTTGTGGTGTGTTGTGGGTGGTGTGTGTTGTGGTGTGTTGTGGTTTGTGGTGTGTTGTGGTTTGTGGTGGTGTGTTTGTGGTTTGTGGTGTGGTGGTGTGTTGTGGTTTGTGGTGGTGGTGTTGTGGTGTGTGGTGTGGTGGTGTGTTGTGGTTTGTGGTGTGTTGGTTGGTTTGTGGTGTGTTGTGGTTTGTGGTGTGTTGGTGTTGTGTTATTGGTTTGTTGTGTGTTGTGGTTTGGTGGTGTGTTGTGTTTGTGGCATGTTGTATTTTGTGGCATGTTGTGTTTGTGGAGAGTTGTGGTTTTGTGGCTTGTTGTGGTTTGTGGCTGTTTGTGGTTTGTGGTTTGTGGTGTGTTGTGGTTTGTGGCATGTTGTGGTTTGTGGCATGTTGTATTTTGTGGCATGTTGTGATTTGTGGAGAGTTGTGGTTTGTGGCATGTTGTGGTTTGTGGCATGTTGTGGTTTGTGGTTTGTGGCGTATTGTGGTTTGTGGCAAGGTATGGTTTGTGGCATGTTGTGGTTTGTGGCATGTTGTGATTTGTGGCATGTTGTGGTTTGTGGTGTGTTGTGTGTTATGGCATGTTGTGTTCTGTGTCATGTTGTGTTTTGTGGCATGTTGTGATTTGTGGCATGTTGTATTATGTGTCATGTTGTGTTATGTGTCATGTTGTGTTTCATGGCATGTTGTATTTTGTGGCATGTTGTGGCTTGTTGTGGTTTGTGGCATGTTGTGGAACTGTAATGACTGAAGTGGCAGAGAGAGAGGGGGGGGGAGAGATAGACAGATAGATAGATAGATAGATAGAGAGAGAGAGAGAGAGAGAGAGAGAGAGAGAGAGGGGGGGGGGGAGAGAGGGAGAGAACAAAGCACACAGAAAAAATCCAAAAGAAATCATTGAGAATTTTCGAGAGAAAAAAAACAACAACAAAAAGAGAAAAGAACTTCAGAGTATCCACCACTTCAAGAAATCATACTGCAAACACCACTGACAGTTTCTAAGGACAAACTAGCAAACTCATCATAACGTTCGTAGAATTAACATGATTATTCGGGCATGTAAACTGTCACAAAGACTGGACGAAACCATCCTTCGCTTCACTTTTTATGGCTTCTAGTGGCTGATGTATCTTACTTTACATTTTACCGTTAGTTTGTACCAGGAGGTGTGGCAGAAAGATGAAGCTGGCAGTCTGCTGCTAGACGGAAAGCCTGGCGTAGAGTGATGTTCTGCTGTAGAGACGATGTGTGTCTGTCACTTCATCTGTTCGGCGCCACTGTGGTCTTCCTCTGGCTCTGAAGCCCCAACAACTGGTGTTGTAAGCTGGAAGGTGTGACTGGTTGACTGGCATCTGGTGTTGTAAGCTGGAAGGGCTGACTGGTTGACTGGTATCTGGTGTTGTACGCTGAAAGGGCTGGCTGGTTGACTGGTATCTGGTGTTGTAAGCTGGAAGGACTGGCTGGTTGATTGGCATCTGGTGTTGTAAGCTGGAAGGGCTGGCCGGTTGATGGTATCTGGTGTTGTAAGTGGAAGGCTGGCCGGTTGACTGGTATCTGGTGTTGTAAGCTGGAAGGGCTGGCTGGTTGACTGGTATCTGGTGTTGTAAGCTGGAAGGGCTGACTGGTTGACTGGCATCTGGTGTTGTAAGCTGGAAGGGCTGACTGGTTGACTGGCATCTGGTGTTGTAAGCTGGAAGGGCTGGCCGGTTGACTGGTATCTGGTGTTGTAAGCTGGAAGGGCTGACTGGTTGACTGGTATCTGGTGTTGTAAGCTGGAAGGGCTGACTGGTTGACTGGCATCTGGTGTTGTAAGCTGGAAGGGCTGACTGGTTGACTGGTATCTGGTGTTGTAAGCTGGAAGGGCTGACTGGTTGACTGGTATCTGGTGTAAGCTGGAAGGGCTGACTGGTTGACTGGTATCTGGTGTTGTAAGCTGGAAGGGCTGACTGGTTGACTGGTATCTGGTGTTGTAAGCTGGAAGGGCTGACTGGTTGACTGGCATCTGGTGTTGTAAGCTGGAAGGGCTGACTGGTTGACTGGCATCCTGGTCAGATGGCCAAACCACTTGATCCACTGTTGTGTGATGCAGTGTTGACAGGTGTTGTTGCAGTGGGTACATCCCGTTTCGTCTTTTCCAGTTTCACCTTTCGATACGTCATTGTTTTAACTAAATCCCATTTTGCCTGAACTGCACTGACTTGTACACTGGCTTACTTACACGTAGACACACACATACATCAAACACAACATAATGAAATTAATAAAGTCAGTGTCATTCCCACTTTTTCTGAGCTAGGACGTAAATAAGGCGAACTGGCACAAGTACTTCAGGCAAAATGGTACCTTCGCACAGCCCAAAGTCAGACATTTTAACTGAAAAGGCGAAACGGGATGTCACGGTTCCAGTCATCGCCCAATCTCTTCGTTTCATGTCTTATGGCCATGTCTGCTGCTCGTCAGAGATGTCTCATCTCTCGGGTTGTGATCTTTCAATCGAGCAGTTTTGTTTTAAGTCCAGCCCTGGCCCTGGTAAGTTAGTATGGATACAGAGATTATACTGATAAGCCTGCCATTTGCTTCCATAAGGATGTATAAGTGTTTTAGAAGAGGTGAAATTTGATGCTACACAGCATTTGCCTTTGGGATTCTGGTCTCGGTATTTCTACCCATTTTCCAATCTTCGGTAAATGATACTTAAATTCTGTACATGGATAAAGTTTTTGCTCTTTGATTGTGATGTTCAGTTTGTTAGGTGTTGGTCCTATTATATAAATCATTCTTATATAGCGCTCTTCTCCAAACCTGTTTGGACTCATTGCGCGTTGCACATAATCCACATTTTTAGTACAGCACAAAGAACTCCAGCTGTTCAGATAGCTGACCACACTCCACTATGTTGTTGTACAGTCTGCATCTTTGGTGGGCATGCATGCTGGTTGTTTTTCATGTTTTAATGTTTCAAGAATAACGCGCAGAGTTTTTAACGTGCATATTTGATATTCTGCATGGAGGGGGTTTTAGCACTGGCAGGTCCGCACGCCCGTTGACCTGCAAGATGAGACACAAATCTCCACTCTTTACCCAGCAGGCGGAGGTCTTCAGGCAAGATCGAACCAAGCACCTTCAGACTGTAAGACTGACGTTCATCCACCTGATCACCACGTCTGTTTTGTTAAGTCTTGTCATTGCTGAAGTTCACGCCATACCTTTCACAGCTGTTCATTGACGTGTTCATACGTTTCAATGCATTATCAAGGGGGACTTATAAATGACTTATTATCACAGAACACTAACAAAGGGATTAACTGGAAGTCAGCAGTATGAAAACCAACTGTGTACCACGTTACCAAGCCACGGACAGCTAGTTTGGTTCCGGACCATTGAGCCAACTACTTGCCAAACACAATTAGCAGCTTCGTTACAAAACACATGTAGTTGCATTTCATTTTAAAGCCGTCATAGCAGAAAATTACAATTTTATCCTTTCTGTTTGTTTGTTTCTTTCTTTTTCAGTTAAAATCTCATTTAACCTCTGAAAACAGCATAAACCGTTTTAAACTTTTCCTTCAGCATCATGGATCCCCCCCTCTCCCATGTGAAGCCCAAATAAGGAACTTTAACAACTAATTCGATGCAAGACAGTTCTGCAAAAATTATATGCGCATTATCTCTGAAAGCGGAAATCAATTCTTTATCTTGTATTTTGATGTCATGTTCTGAGGTTAATTTAATTCCTTTAAGTTCCATTAGAAAAGAAGGGCAGAAAAGTGCTAAACAGCATGTTTTTGAAGATAACTATGTCTTGAAATATGTACATGTAACTTTCCTGTGTATGTTTAGAAACAGCATGCATTAAAAATATCTTAAATATGGGAAGTTATATAAATTTGATATGTCTGTTTGGGAGACAAGTTTGGAGAGAACAAGAGTTCATGGTGTGAACTTCAACTTTACCGAAAATTCGCTGACGTTCCAGGGGTAAATACGCATTAAAGTTAATTGGAAAATTGTAATGTATCATTCTCATGTGTATCTATGGTTTGGTGTTATGTCTAAAGAGAACAAGTGTACACAATACTGTACTGCTGATAACAGTTGTTGACGTCTAAGCCCTTACTTCTAGTGTACTGTCATACTCATCATCATCATCATCAGGTGCCCTGCCGCATGGCGTTGGCGACCATGGACTTCCAACCATCTCTATCTCTCGTTGCCCCCAGCATCTCCCCCGCCCTCTTCATCCCCAGCCACTCTGCAAGTCCGTCTAGCATTCTCTCCCTGGGTTTACCTGGTGCTCTCTTTCCCTCCAGCTTTCCCGTTGTGACCAGGTGCTCCAAATCCTCCTTCCTCATAAAATGGCCTATAAATGTTGCTTGTCTTTTCCTAATCTTCCTTATCAGTGATCGACTTGTGTCTGCCTCCATCAAGACTGTCTCATTTGTTTTCTTTGCTGTCCATGGTACTCTCAACATTCTTCTGAGAAACCACATCTCGGCTGCCTCAATCCTGCTCTGCTTTGCTTGTTGACTGTCCACGTCTTGCATCCGTACAACAGTATTGGTTCTATATAACACTCAAGGACTCTCTTTCTGATGTTAATTGATAGGCATTTGTTGGTAAGAATGCTTGTCATCTTCTTGAATGCTGTTTTGGCTTGGCCGATTCTGCCAGCTATTTCCGATGTGCATCTGCCGTCTGATGAAATGACCGTTCCCAGGTATTTGAACTTATTAACCTGTGTCAAGGTTGTGCCATTTGCTGTTATTTTGCATGAGGGGATTTCATGTTTTTTACTGATCACCATGACTTAGTCTTCCTGCTGTTTAGTTCCAACCCCTTACCTTTGCTTTCTGTTTCTAGTATATTCACAAGGTTTTGTAGGTCCCTTTCATTTTCTGCAATTAGCACGGTGTCATCTGCGTACCGAATGTTGTTTATCATTTTCCCTCCAACCTTTAATCCAGGGTCTTCTTCTAGGTTTCTCATGATGTTTTCGCTATATAGTGAAAACAGATCTGGTGACAAAACACAACCCTGTCTGACTCCTCTTTTGATGTTTTGAAAAGAGCTTATATTGTTTTCTATTCTCATTACAGCTGTTTGTTCCCAGTACATATTCCTGATTATTCGTAGATCTTTTCCATCGACATTGAGTCTCTCCAGTTGGTTGATCAATTCTTCATGTCGTACCCGATCGAAAGCCTTGGTATAGTCAACAAAGCATAAATACAAATCCTTATTCATCTCAACTGACCTCTCTATGATAGTTCTTAGGATGTATATATGGCATTAATAGTTCATACTGTGACATTTAATCTACATCAACAGCTTTTAAATGCCCCAAATCCCAAATGCTCCAAATCCCAACCCAAGTTTCAAGAGGGATTCATCGCACCTGGACAAGAATTCCATTCGCTGTCGATCCAAATCTGCCACTAATTATCTGGCAGACTCCTAGAGCCTGCGCAGAACACACTCGTGTCAGACAATGAATAGTGTAAGTAGCTGATAGTGGAGTATTTGTTGTGGTTGACTTTTGTTTTTTTGTTTTCTGTTTTTGTTTTGGTTTGTTTTGGTCATTGAGTGAAAGTTTAAGCGAATGATGAGAGGCTGTCTGCTTTGATTTGATGTTCATATCAAGAATTAACGCCTTGTGAACGTCGTTATCATTATCATTAAGCTGCAGACGCTGAATAGGTCTTGAAATGATGAGGGGAGAGGGCAGTCAGAAGGGGACCCAGCATGAAACTCTAAAATGACACTCCCAGAATGAGGACTGGAACATAAAGATGTGCAGTAAAAATGTCAGTTTTTAGGATGCAGACCTCCACAAATACTTACCTTTGTAACCACCTGAAATGCCCAAACCTCTCCTTTCTGTTGCCTTCACTATTCCTGTACAAGGCCCATACTATTATTATTATTATCATCATCATCATCATCTTCTTCTTCATCAATATTCTTAGTATGATTATTATCATGATTATCATTTTTATTGATGTTGTTGTTTTTGTCATTCTTCTTCTTCTTTTATTATTATTACTATTATTATCCAAACTTGAGTTCACAGCTTTATCGACAAGTTTGTCCAGAAATCTTAATCAGTCCTGTTAAGACCAAGGTGTTCAATCGGTTTATCAACAGAGAAAAACTTTCTTGATGAAAACTACTTCTAATTCTTGTAAAGCACTTTTCTCCAAACTCATTAGGACTCACTGCGCACTGCACATAATACGTTTTAGTGGAACACGAAGAACTCAAGCTGTTGGGTGAGCTGACCACACTCCACTATATTGTTACATAGTTTGCATCTTTGGTGGGCGTGCATGCTGGGTGTCTGCATGTTTCCATAAGCCAGCTTACATGTTGGTTTTTATCATCGGCCCCACCCTGCAACATTCAAAACTGGCCTGTTGGCTGACCATCCTAATGTTTCCATCATTCTGGTGGTGTCAGCTTAGAGTTTTTATAGGTCCCTCTCCAAACCTTCTCGGCATATAGGGTTCTGCACAGGCTCAAGGAGTCTGCCAAATAACTGCTGGCAGATTTAGGTGGAGTGCACAGGGAATTGGAATTGTCCAAGTGCGATGGATCCCCTTGAAAGAAACAGTGAACTCCTGACTTACAGGATCTTTAACGTGCATATTTGACATTGGAAGAGGGTTTCAGCACTGGCAGCGCACACATATTAACCTGGGAGATGGGAACAATTGTCCACACTTAACCCACCAGACGGAAGATGGGAACAATTGTCCACACTTAACCCACCAGACGGAAGATGGGACAATTGTCCACACTTTACCCACCAGATGGAAGGTGTCAAGGCGGATGGAACCCTGGACCTTCTGATTGCACGTCCTACGTTCACCCCAAAACTATTAAAAATTCTTACCATAACGACCATGATCATAACGACCATGATCATAACGACCACGATCATAAGGACCATACAGAGAACAGTATGTGGCCCAGTGGTTACATCACCCACCCTACAACGCCAAAAACGCCAGTTCCATTCACGAATTAGACAACAGATTTTTCTCACCACCATTCCCCCATCGCCTCGCCCTCCATTTTATAACAGTGGTACGTGTAGGTACTAGTCATTTGGATAGGGCGATAAACTGAGATCATGTGTGCAACACGCATCCAGCGCAAGTTACAGCCCCCACGGCAATAAAACATCTGTCCCTGACAAAACTCTGTAGCAAAATCCATTTTCAAGGAGAAACAGAAATACACACACACGGAATAAAGTGAGTGGCGCTACATTACGGTGACATGCTCTCCCCTGGGCAAGCAGCTCGAATTCACAGAGGTAAATCCATTGTTGACGATAAATAAATAAATGAATAAATAAATACAGACAGACAGACAGACAGATAAACATACATACATACATACATGCATACATACATACATACATACATACATACATACATACATACATACATGCATACATACATACATACATACATGCATACATACATACATACATACATACATACATGCATGCATGCATACATACATACACACATACATACATACATGCATACATACATACTACATACATACATACATACATACACATACATACATACATACATACATGGTTCGTTGACTCAAACTCTGGCAATCATTACCTCCCTTAGGGACCTACATGCAGGAGCACATATATACAAATCTGTATGCTGGCATTTGTAAACAGATACGCCCCCAAAACAGCATGAAGGTGTGTTTGCTGTATTACGTTACATATTTCGCTGATCCAATTCACAGAAAGAAATGAGAAATTACAAACACGTTCTGTTCAATCTGTGAGCAAACATTCCAAATCTCTGTCTGTTTGGCTGTCTGTCTGTCTGTCTCTTTCTCTCTCTTTCCCCCCTCTCTCTCCCCCTCTCTCTGTTTCTGTCTCTCTCTGTCTCTCTGCATCCCCCCTCTCTTCCCATTTCTCTCTCCCCCTCTCTCTCTGTTTCTCTCTTTCTGTCTCTGTTTCTCTGTATCCCCCTCTCTCCCCTCAGTCTGTCTCTGTTTCTCTCTCTGTCTCTCTCTCCCCCCTCTGTCTGTCTGTCTGTCTGTCTCTCACTCTCTCTGTCTCTCTCCCCTCTCTCTCTCAGTCTGTCTGTCTGTCTGTCTCTCTCCAACACCACCCCCTACAAATGTATTTTTCTTGTGTCGACATGTCGTATGTGTTGATATAAGCAAAATATATCGTATGTGTTGATATAAGCAAAATATATTTAGGGGCAGTCAATTTGACAAATGGTTTTAGTCAATAACTTTGACGGTTGGAAGATAAAGCATCATTGTATTGTAACTGTCATTGTCTCTGTCACCACCTGTCTCTCTGTTTCTGCTGCTTTTCTCTCTCTGTCTCTCTCACTTACATACACACACACACACACACACACACACACACACACACACACACACACACACACACACACACACACACACACACACACACACGCAAACAGAAACACACAAACACACACATGCTCGCGCGTACGTACGCATGCAGGCACAAACGAACGCATAAACCCTTAGTCGTTGCATACGAAACACATTATCTAAACGAGCTTAACAAGCTTTAGATTTCGACGAAAACCGCTTAACTGCACCACGACACACAAAATACATTACCACGGCTCTCTATGACTTCAATGTGAAACTTGAGGAAATTTACTTGAAAAAATAAAATAAAATAAAATAAAAGGATTAATCTTTTTCAAACGGTTTCCGTGTACACTCCAGCTAAATAACCTAATATACTCTGCGACCTTGCCGAAAATCTTAGGAAGTTGAAAACTTGACACGGGACTCAACGGTGTTGTTTGTTGTTGTTGTTTCTGTTTTATTTTGTTTTTATTCCGCTGTCGTCGCATTACGTATTGGCACGTGGAAGTATAATCTCCTATTTCTTTATTTATTGCTTTTTTCAAGTGTGTCATTTTGTGTTTGTTTGTAATTGTCTTCAGGCTCTCTTGTATTTCAGTTAGCAAAGTAAAGAGAGACATTGGGGATGGGAAATGAGAGAGAGAGAGAGAGAAAGAAAGAGAGAGAGAGAGAGAGAGAGAAAGAGACATAGAAAGAGAGACAGAGACTGTGACAGAATTTTTAAAAAATCTCTCCATTTGACGAAAAAAAAAGTTTGTACATCGGCCTTGGGCTACGATAAAATCACTGGGGGTGGGGGTGGGATGAAGTTTTGTTGATTTCACGCATATTTAACAGAGAGAGAGAGAGAGAGAGAGAGAGAGAGAAAGAGAGAGAGAGAGAGAGAATCAATTTTACGTTATATATACACACTGTAACCATAAACCACATTCAGAGACTACATAACATATATGTTACACCAAACACAGACTGAATGTCTATACATACGTATATGCATATATATTTAGAGACGGGAGAGGAGACTTTTTGCTTTAACTAACTAAACTGGTTCTCTCTCATTAGTCGGAGCTCTCTGAGGCCGTGGGTAATTTCCGGACAGAGCGCCGGCTGGCTTAGCGTGGGGTAGAGAGTCAACAAGACGTCTGACTGAAAGCAAACTCGGCCCGTGTACAAATTGGGTGGCTGGTTCTTTGTAGCTTTGGACAATTTTAACACACACACACACACACACACACACACACACACACACACACACAAAACACCACTCAATCACTCACTCACACCAGACACACGGACATACACACACACGTACGCAAGCGCGCACATCACGTATACAGTATCAGTTTCAGTTTCTAAAGATGAAATCTCCACGCTAGGAACGAATTCCATATGCACTAACGTCACAGGTGCCACGTGTATGGTGACCGTGGCACAAGCCTTAAGCCTGCACATAAACCAATGAGCTGGCCAGGTCCTGAGGTCCTACCTAGACTATGCTTTACCTCACCTACATTTTTTTCTAATCTAATACTAGTGTTGTATCAGTTCATCATTAGAACACTCTTGGTTCCATGTAAATGGATGTGTTTCTGTGTATCTTATCTTCAAAGGAAAGAACAGATACATATTTTTAAAAAATGAAAGGTCTGAATCACAACACTGCTAACCACTCAGTATAAACTTGTCTCACATCACAGAAAGCCCCCCCTCCCTGCCCCCAGTCAATGCACGAAGCCTCCGCTGTCTATCAATAAGATGAAAACAATATTTCCTTAGTCATAGCCCCGCCAGTCTGTCGTCCACTTCCGAGGAAAGAAAAGAGGGAATAGACAAATAAATGAATAAACAAATTAATGTATATATATATATATATGTATATATACCACAGAAATAAGAGGGAAGCAGGGAGAATTTTTATAATATTAATCGAAGAACATAACTCTTGAGAGTCACGTAGGAATTATCTTCCATCTTCTGAGCTTACGGTTTTTGTGCTTTGTATCTGCTTCTATGCTAGCTGAATGGGTAGCGCAAACTGTGTTAGATTTGAGAAGTTCTACAACATGGAAGATAATTCCTAAGTGACTCCCAAGAGTTATGTTCTTTGATTAAAATGAATATGGAGATAACTAAACAAGCAAGAAATGAGAAACAACATACACACACACGCACACATACACACGCGCACACACACACACACACTCACGCGCGCTCACACATACACTTTGCAGTTTACTGAAGAGGGGGATTAGTGGCACTGGAACAGTTCCATAAGTTTTCTACCCATCTACAGGTGACTTATTCTCGCCAGAATATATGACAGTAAACGTAAGAGTACAGCTCTGACGTGCTGAAGTCCTAGATGGACACTCCATAGCATCATGATTATCATCCCCATCATCATAGCAAGGAGAAAAATTGACCCAGCTTCTGTGACCATTAAATAGGGCGGAGGAAATAATGAAAAACAAAACAAAACACAACAACAACAACAACAACAACAACACACACACACATACGCGCGCGCGCCCACTTTACGTAAAAAAAAAAAAAAAAGCTTTACCCTTTTACACTAACCACTACACCACCATGACTGCTTGCAGATCGGAAGCGAGGTACGAGCTCCTAAAAGAAAAGTTGAAATAGTACAGTGCCACTGTTTACTTAGTATAGTCCACAACCACCACCATCACCACAACTACCACTACCATTACAATCACCAAGGGCCGGCAAATCAGGTTTGAAGTTTCGGGCAGGCTGATGATGTAACGGGAACAAACTCAAATGTTTGCTAACACAGACGGACGAATAACAATACAAGGCAAGTTACGTGGACCCCCCCTCCCCTACTCTCCCCTCTCTGACTGCGTCACGTGCCTACGTCACCGTCACGTGCAAATACATACGTGCACGTTGGGATTTTGTTGTTGTTGGTTGTTTTGTTTCTCTTTTCTATCTTCACGTGCAAACTAGTCTTTCTTTCTTTTTTCTCTTCTCTATCCTTTAACTGTCCCTCCAAAAAAACAAAGGAGTAAAACAAAAACAAACAAAATAGACAAACAAATGAGCTGACGAAACATCCATACACTAACAACCCAAAACAGACAACAGAAAACCATAGGTTCCTTCTCCTCTCCCACACCCCACTCCCAATTTTAAGACCTTGTCAGTGCACAACATCTTGCGCAGACTCAGAGTCTGCCAGATAACTGCTGGCAGATTTGGCTAGAGCGCATATGAAATTGTCCAAGTGTGAAGAATTTCTTTTCAACAAACTCCAAGCTCCAAAGTATTCAGTCAGGTCAGCACCTGTGGGTGCAGTGGATTTTTATCACCTCAAATCGGCTAACTGGATTATTTTTATCTCACTTCAAATGGCTAATGGATTTTTATCACCTCAAATGGCTAATTGGATTTTTATCTCACTCCAATGGCTAACTGAGCTTTTTTAACTTCACCTCCAATGGCTAACTGGATTTTTATCGCACCTCAAATGGCTAACTGGATTTTTATCTCATCTCAAATGGCTAACTGGACTTTTTTTTATCTCACCTCCAATGGCTAACTGGATTTTTAACCTCACATCCAATAGCTAACTGGATTTTTATCTCACCTCTAAGGGCTAACGAATTTTTTTTATCTCACCTCAAACGGCGAACTGGATTTTTTTTTATCTCACCTCCAATGGCTAACTGGATTTTTATCTCACCTCAAATATCTGAGTGTATTTTTAAAAATCTCGCCTCAAATGGTTTACTAGATTTTTTTTAACTCACCTGAATGGCTAACTAGATTTTTCATCTCACCTGAATGGCTAACTAGATTTTTTATCTCACCTCAATGGCTAACTAGATTTTTTCATCTCACCTGAATGGCTAACTAGATTTTTACTCACCTTAATGGCTAACTAGATTTTTTTACTCACCTAATGGCTAACTAGATTTTTTCATCTCACCTCATGGCTAACTAGATTTTTTCACTCACCTAATGGCTAACTAGATTTTTATCTCACCTTATGGCTAACTAGATTTTCATCTCACCTTAATGGCTAACTAGATTTTTTATCTCACCTAATGGCTAACTAGATTTTTCATCTCACCTTAATGGCTAACTAGATTTTTCATCTCACCTCAATGGCTAACTAGATTTTTCACTCACCTAATGGCTAACTAGATTTTTTTATCTCACCTTAATGGCTAACTAGATTTTTCATCTCACCTAATGGCTAACTAGATTTTTCATCTCACCTGAATGGCTAACTAGATTTTTCATCTCACCTCAATGGCTAACTAGATTTTTCATCTCACCTTAATGGCTAACTAGATTTTTCATCTCACCTTAATGGCTAACTAGATTTTTCATCTCACCTGAATGGCTAACTAGATTTTTTATCTCACCTGAATGGCTAACTAGATTTTTCATCTCACCTCATTGGCTAACTAGATTTTTCATCTCACCTCAATGGCTAACTAGATTTTTCATCTCACCTGAATGGCTAACTAGATTTTTCATCTCACCTGAATGGCTAACTAGATTTTTCATCTCACCTGAATGGCTAACTAGATTTTTCATCTCACCTCATTGGCTAACTAGATTTTTCATCTCACCTTAATGGCTAACTAGATTTTTCATCTCACCTCAATGGCTAACTAGATTTTTCATCTCACCTTAATGGCTAACTAGATTTTTCATCTCACCTAATGGCTAACTAGATTTTTCATCTCACCTCAATGGCTAACTAGATTTTTCATCTCACCTTGAATGGCTAACTAGATTTTTCATCTCACCTGAATGGCTAACTAGATTTTTCATCTCACCTCAATGGCTAACTAGATTTTTCATCTCACCTCAAATTTGGGTAACTAGATTTTTCATCTCACCTCAATGGCTAACTAGATTTTTCATCTCACCTGAATGGCTAACTAGATTTTTCATCTCACCTCAATGGCTAACTAGATTTTTCATCTCACCTGAATGGCTAACTAGATTTTTCATCTCACCTCATTGGCTAACTAGATTTTTCATCTCACCTCAATGGCTAACTAGATTTTTCATCTCACCTCAATGGCTAACTAGATTTTTCATCTCACCTGAATGGCTAACTAGATTTTTCATCTCACCTCATTGGCTAACTAGATTTTTCATCTCACCTGAATGGCTAACTGGATTTTTCATCTCACCTTAATGGCTAACTGGATTTTTCATCTCACCTTAAATGGCTACTGGATTTTCATCTCACCTCAATGGCTAACTAGATTTTATCTCACTCATTGGCTAATAGTTTCATCTCACTGAATGGCTAACTAGATTTTCATTTCACTTAATGGCCTACCAATGATTTTCATTCACTGTAATGGGGACACTGATTTTTCATCTCACCTTAATGGCTAACTAGATTTTTCATCTCACCTTAATGGCTAACTAGATTTTTCATCTCACCTGAATGGCTAACTAGATTTTTCATCTCACCTGAATGGCTAACTAGATTTTTCATCTCACCTTAATGGCTAACTAGATTTTTCATCTCACCTTAATGGCTAACTAGATTTTTCATCTCACCTGAATGGCTAACTAGATTTTTCATCTCACCTTAATGGCTAACTAGATTTTTCATCTCACCTCAATGGCTAACTGGATTTTTTATCTCACCTGAAATGGCTAACTGGATTTTTTATCTCACCTCCATGGCTAACTGGATTTTTTTTTATCTCACCTCAATGGCTAACTAGATTTTTCATCTCACCTTAATGGCTAACTAGATTTTTCATCTCACCTCAATGGCTAACTGGATTTTTTATCTCACCTGAATGGCTAACTAGATTTTTCATCTCACCTCAATGGCTAACTAGATTTTTCATCTCACCTTAATGGCTAACTAGATTTTTCATCTCACCTCAATGGCTAACTAGATTTTTCATCTCACCTCAATGGCTAACTGGATTTTTTATCTCACCTTAATGGCTAACTGGATTTTTATCTCACCTGAAATGGCTTAGTGGATTTTAAAAAAAAATCTCATCTCAAATGGCTCACTGGGTTTTGTTGTTGTTGTTCATTTCAAATGGCTAACACCATAACTGCCACCAATGATTTCATAAGGTGGTGGTGGGGACACTGTGGAAGAAAATTTCCTGTCTCAACCAAAAATCGAATCTAAGTCTTCCAAATTTCTAACTATGGCATTTCTACCTAAACCGCAAAGCAACAACCGCTCGTCTGCTAGATCGGAAGCAAGGTCTAAAGACACAGCAGAAATAGAATACTGTTGCTGATCCATCACTACTAGCACCACTATCACCATTACCACCACGACCATCGCTGACCACTTCCACCATCATTACTGCCACCAAGGCCGGCATATCAAGTTTGAAGTTTGGGGGCAGGGTAATGATGTAACAGGTACAGCCGCTACCTGTTTGCCCAACACATAGGGATAACAAACATGGCAAATTACGCGGAGCCTACCTTCCACCGCCCTCACGATTTTCCTACTCACCTTGACTGCGTCACGCACCTACGTCACCGTCACGTGCAAATATGCACATGCACACAGGCGTCTCGAGCTTGCCTTACCGCTTTCCTCGCCCCCCCCCCCCCCATCCCCATCCTGATCTCCATCATTAGCAACCCCCCCCCCCCCCATGCAGCCTTCTTTCTAACTCCATTTCTAGAAAAATAAAAACAAAAAAAAACACTGCAAAACCAAATCAAACCAAAAGAAAGAAGGTATACACACACACACACAACACACACACACACACACACACACACACACAACACACACACACACACACACACACACACACACACACACACACACACACACACACACACCAGATGTTGTAATACACATATATCCCCCACCCACCTCTCTGTCTGTCTGTCTCTGTGTCTCTGTCTCTCTCTCTGTCTGTCCTCTGTCTCTATCTCTCTGTCTGTCTGTCCTCTCTTCTGTCTGTTCTGTCTGTCTGTCTGTCTGTCTGTCTTCTTCTCTCCTCTCTCTCTCTCTCCTCTCTTAGTTTGTCTTTCAACAGATGCCTCAACAAGGAAAACATGTCCACGACTTGTCAACAGGAATTTGCATGCCTGACTTGCTTTTCAGTCACTTTTTCTCTGGTCAGAAAAAAATTATGTAAATGAATAATCATAATAAATGATAATGATGATGATGATGATGACAGTGATAATATATTAATAATAATAATAATGCTGCTGCTACTACTGCTACTACTACTAGTAGTAATAACAATAATAAGAATAATAATAACAACAACAACAATAATATTAAATCATCCTTAAAGTTATCAACAAACAGCAAAAGGTGCCAGATGGGATCCAGAACAACAATGCCTTACCACTGGCCAATTACCTCCCAGCTCCGAAGCCACACACGGCAACCATTTCACCACGGTGAACGGGATGGTGGGGTGGCCGTGGTGGCTCTGTCTATGTGTTGTCTGGCCCTTGGGGACCCAGTCATTAGTTACCTTGTTTATAAGCCAAATGGCAAGATGACGTGATGACAAACCTCGGGACGTAAGTCATTCTTAGAGGTTTTAAAGTAAACTTAATTACTTCATATTTTTGTTTCACAACAGAAGGCATCAACATACAATGTGATAACGAGAAATGACATCGATTTATACACGTAAGAAAAAGTATTGTTGACATATGAACAACATATAACATATATAATACACATAATCTATACATTGGAGGTTTAAAAGTAAACATCAAGATTTAAGTACATGTCATAAAGATCTTTTACAACTGTTTTTTGAATTATGTCTTCTTCCTGTACGACTCCCACTTAAAACAAGGCAGCGTTGTTGTGCACATTACGATAATACATATCACTTAAGTATTCGTACAATACTACATGGTGCTTTTCTTACTGCTCCCAATGTGCAAGAAATTTCTGTAGCATAAACATGTCCTATGACCCAATAAGAACACAGGTTGATTTCATTTTCCAAGAAGAGCGGAATAGAACTATACAGTGTGTATATGGAAGGAAAAGATTTTGTTTTATACATGGACGGTGAGGGACTGCGTTGTACCTTTAGTAGCTGATTAAATTCATCCCACCCCTTTCTGACCTGTAGGGTCTGCCTTTCCTGACCTTACTAACAGACCACCTCCCACCCTCCAACATCCTTTTTACCAATCCGTCTGTCTGTCTGTCTATCTGTCTGTCTGTGTCTGTCTGTCTGTCTGTCTGTCTGTCTGTCTGTCTGTCTCTCTCTCTCTCTCTCTCTCTCTCTCTCTCTCTTCTTCGTTCTCTTTACATTCCAGAAAACTGACAAAGTTTAATTCTGTGCTTTAAAGCTTCGATATAATGTTAAAGTTTCAAACGACAAAAAAAAAACAAACAAAAAAAAAACAATGAAAAAAAGTATTGTTCTAAGTAAGAATTTTACTCTCTCCCCACGGTCGCTGGTCTGTGCACGGATCGGTGGCCCTCTAAGTGAACCATGTGTCAGTGTCAGTGTCAATGTGTCACTCACTTCTTCTCGTCCTCACCATCCCTCCCACTGACTCCTGAACAACAGTGAACTTGTCAATTTCAATAACTCTGAAAACCACCTTTGTTTCCGCCCTCAGTGTGTGGATTTCCCCTCCAAGTAAACTCTGTTTATCAAAACATGGTCACATAACTCTTCATTTCCTCACAGTCACACCTGAATGACAAATTAAACATTTTGAAGGCTCAGCGCTGAGGGTTTATATTTTTATGTCAAAAGAAAGGAATACGATCAATTGTGTCCTCCCCCATCCCATGTGTAGCACAACAGTAACAGTAACTCTAAGATAATAATTCTAAGATGCAACACACACATACATCTAAAGAATCATTTTCTTAATTCTAAGATTTTAGAAACATCCTGTATTTAATGTGACACTCTTTATTTATTAAATCATGTCCTTTAGTATCTAGGAATGACAGAAATTTGTTATAACTAATGTGGCATTCCTTAAACGTGTTACTTTCAAAGCAGTAGGAATTGTATTATGTTAAACTTCGCATTCGTCGACAAATGGGAGCCATGGATACTGTAGTTACGTGAGTTTCGGCCAGAGAGGTAAGCTGGTCAGGTTAGCTACAGTTTTAAAGTTGGTGTGTACCAAGCTAATTTGGCATTCTTTAAACCTGGTACATTTACAGCAATATTACAGTTTGACATTCTCTGAACATTGTACTTTCAGAATAGTAGGAAATGCAGTATGTAAAGTTTGGAATTCTTTAATTGAACACTGTACTTTCAGAGTAGTAAGAAATGTATCGTGTAAACGTATGTTTTCTTTGAACCTTTTGTTTTCAGAGCAGTATGAAATGGACTGTGTACACTTTGACTTTCTTTCAACCTGGCGTTTTTAGAATGGTAGGAAATGTGTTGTGTAACCTTTGACATTCTAAAAAGCTTCTACTTTCAGAACTGTAGGAAATATACAAAATTTCGCATTCTTTAAACCTGGTATTTTCGGAGCGGTCAGAAACTGATTTTGTACAGTTTGGCATTCTTTAAACCATGTACATTCAGATAAGTAGGAAATGTATCATGTAAACTTTGAAAACTCTCTAAACCTTGAACTTTCAGAGCAGTGGGAAACGTGTATAACGTTTCATCATATTCACGTCAAACGTTAGGTACTGCTGTTTCAATGCAAACGATAGGCGTCTGGTTAGCGTCAGTATCTCAGTAATCCAGCTTGGGGGCTGTCGCAAAGCACGTCACATTAAAACGTCATTCCCCTGAACATCATCAGCCAAAGGGCATGCATATATATATATATATATATATATATATATATATATATATATATATATATATATATATTTATATATATATTCTGTTCATGTCGTTCTCAATGTATTCTGAGTCTATCTATAGCCGCAAGGACTGAAAAAGATGGCCTCATAATGTGAAGGTCCTGGAAAGAGAAATTATTGGTAGAGACCTCATTATTTTTAATCGACTTCTACAGTTTTGTCAGGGCGTTGCTCTCTCCTGTCGTGGTCCTCGCTGTCTTACCTTTGCCAGCTGAAGTGAAATGGATTATGCATGCTTCTTGTGTAGCGCTGTTTTCCAAACTCATGGGACACACTGCGCATTACATGTAATTACTTATTAGTGGATCATGGACAACTCGCGCTGTGAGGCCAGCTGACCATGGTCTAGTGTGTTATTGCATAGTCTGCATCTTTGGTGGGTGCACATGATGGGTGTTTTCATATTTCCACATACCACAGACATGAGACTTACAGAATCTTTAACGTGTATGTTCGATGTTGTGCAAATGTTTCCTCAAGAAAAGGATATCTGGCACTGGCAGGTCTGCACACGCGTTGACATGACAATGTTTATCGCCTTGTTGGGGGAAGGGTAGGGTAGGGGGGAAGCACTCGAATCTTGTGATGATTTCATATTTCTGTACACTTGTGCGCTGATCAGCTTGCATGTATAACGTGCGCGTGTGTGGGAGAGGGTGATTATGTGTGTTCGTGTGTGGTTGCGTATGTGTGTGTGTGTGTCAGTAAGGGGGGGGGGGAGGAGGGGCTCAAAGTTTTTACGTTACTTCGATGTGGAAATTTCTGCTTTCTCCACACATACGAGCGTGCGTGTGCGTGCGTGCGTGCGTGCATGCGTGCGTGTGTGTATGTGTGTGTGTGTGTGTGTGTGTGTGTGTGTGTCTGTGTGTGTGTGTGCCTGTGTGCGTGTGTGTGTGTGTGTGCCTCTGTGTGTGTGTGTGTGTGTGTGTGCGCGCGCGTGAGCCTATGTGCTTTTGTGTGTAACATGATTTGACACTGACATGCCTGCAAACCAAGTTACTTGCTGTTTTGAAAAGGACAAATAAAAAAATCTTGAATCTCACCCAAAAATCTCCACCCTTTATCCACGTAGTGGAGATATCTACACGGACCAAACCCACGACCTCCCAGCTGAAAGTCCAAGGTTTCATTCTGCGTCTGTCTATATCTGCAAGGACTTGAAAAGGTCGTCACATAACGTGGAGGCCTTGGGGAATGAGTTTACTGATAGAGATCTCATTATTTCTGATCGACCCTTAAACCTTTTCAGAGCGTTGTTCTCTACGTTTCTCTTCTGAAGCTCGTTACCTTTGCCAACCGAAGTTAAATAAAATATGAATGTTGGTGTTTGAAAATTATTCAAGAAGGACTCATTGTACTGGAACAATTCTCATATGCACTCAAAGCAATCTGTCATCTGTTATCAGGCAGACACCTAAAGCCTGTGCAAACCCCTATGTCCTGGGAATGCCTTGAAATAGAGGGGGTGCAGGAAACACTGCATAGCACAAAGCTGACACCACCAAAATCATTGGAACGTTAACTCATTCAATGCGCACTAAAATGACCTTTCCTGGTTACTCGGAAAAGCAGCATTTTGGCAGAAAAAACCCTGAAAACAAGCCACTTTAGACACGAGTACATAGTTACATGTCCTTAAAAGGATCAGCGTTTCAACAGCCCAAATAACGCAATTCAGAAAAGCAAATGCACTAATTTGCTCGGCGAAAACAGCACCCCAATATCCACGAAAAAAAAACAAAACTTTCACGAGTCCAAATAACAGTGTATAGGATGATATATCACTCGCACTTTCCTCACCAGTTTCACCCCCCCCCCCCCCTCAACTAAAATCATCGTTTGTAGGCAAACATTGTCGATTTGATTCACGGAAACTTCTTCAATTGACTTTTAGTGGACAGCAAACATTGTCGATTTGATTCACGGAAACTTCTTCAATTGACTTTTAGTGGACAGCAAACATAGTCGATTTGATTCACGGAAACTTCTTCAATTGACTTTTAGTGGACAGCAAACATTGTCGATTTGATTCACGGAAACTTCTTCAATTGACTTTTAGTGGACAGCAAACATTGTCGATTTGATTCACGGAAACTTCTTCAATTGACTTTTAGTGGACAGCAAACATAGTCGATTTGATTCACGGAAACTTCTTCAATTGACTTTTAGTGGACAGCAAACATTGTCGATTTGATTCACGGAAACTTCTTCAATTGACTTTTAGTGGACAGCAAACATAGTCGATTTGATTCACGGAAACTTCTTCAATTGACTTTTAGTGGACAGCAAACATTGTCGATTTGATTCACGGAAACTTCTTCAATTGACTTTTAGTGGACAGCAAACATAGTCGATTTGATTCACGGAAACTTCTTCAATGGACTTTTAGTGGACAGCAAACATTGTCGATTTGATTCACGGAAACTTCTTCAATTGACTTTTAGTGGACAGCAAACGTCGATTTGATTCACGGAAACTTCTTCAATTGACTTTTAGTGGACAGCAAACATTGTCGATTTGATTCACGGAAACTTCTTCAATTGACTTTTAGTGGACAGCAAACATTGTCGATTTGATTCACGGAAACTTCTTCAATTGACTTTTAGTGGACAGCAAACATTGTCGATTTGATTCACGGAAACTTCTTCAATTGACTTTTAGTGGACAGCCAACAGGCCAGTTGTTGTGATTGTGGGCTGGGAGTGAGCTTGACACATCAGAACTTGTGTCGATGGGTCTGTTACGAGAGCCAGCCAAGCCACTTAATAATATTAACAATACCAGGAGATCTGCACGGCACAGCATCCATATCAAGCTGTACCACAGCTAGTCTTGTCAACATACATGCATGTTTCAGAGTGCATGCTGGAGATCGTTGTGTATAAGCGATCAGGTTTACACAGTACAACGTACAGGCTGAGATGGGTCCTTATCATGATAACCCTGTGGCCACAGAGGATTTCAGACCAGGAGCTTCCTGCTTGTAGCAACATATTCCTACAGAAAAGATGGAAGTGGACATAATGAGTCCTTCCCCAACTAAGCGAAACATTGTGGAATTTTCTTTCTTTCTTTTTTTTTTTTTGGGGGGGGGGGGGGGGGAGCGAGTCTTATTCTCTATTCCGCCTTATAGATCACGCGCTGAAACAGTTTTGACAACGATACAGATGGTGACGATGAGGATAATAATCATGATGCTATGGAATTCCATGTAGGATTCAGACTGCGTGCCAGGGCTGTACTCCACGCTTACTATCATAACATGTCCTGGCGTCAACCGGGACCCGAAGATACAGACACAGACAGGACCTCCCAGCTCGTAACACTCCCAGCTCGTCACAGCCATATTAGTACAGAGAAGATGGAGGTGAACATGAGTTCTTCAAAAGCTCAGCTAAACATTAGGGAACTTAACTGTTCTGTTTTATCCCCAATGACTCCCTTATCTACTCAGTTTTTTTTAATCATATTGACAAACCACAGGATACATCTTCTTTGGCAAAATGAAAGGTACATACAAACCATATGTTCAACATGTTCCTATTACGTAAATAAATCTATGTGAAAATTTGTATCGTACATAAATACTTTTTTGTCTTTATTTTTCCCCTTTAAAGAAAAGAAAGGCTGTGTTCTGTTCTCGTTAGTTTTTATCCTAAATCTTGTGAAACACCTACCGATTTCATCCTTTGGATCTTCAAGAGTGTACAGATTAGCATACAGAGCATTTCTTTTTAATATCAATGTCTCATCTGACATGGGCTAGCTGATTCCTTTGGTGCAGCCGTAAACTCAACATGTGATCAATGTCTCGAGTTCAATCCCAGCCCGGAACATCAAAAACTGGCCTGCTCTCTGCCCCACTTAATTGTACCATCATTCTGGTAGTGTCAGCTTAGTGTTTCATTGGACCCCCTTTCCCTTCTTTCCCATTTCAAGACCTTGCCAGCGCATATGATTTGGGTAGGCTTACAGAGTCTGCCAGATAATTGCTGACATGTTTGGGTAAAGAACACATATGGAATATTACGAGTGCGATGAATCTCTTTTTCACCAGCTCCAAACTCCGTTTCATCTGGAACCACTCTTTTTCTCAAACTGCATCGTTGTGTATTTGTTTCTTTGTTGTCTTTGTTGTCTTCTGTGTACGCCTGACAAAGGCCGGCAGACAAAAACTGTGCGCCCAGTCTTGTTTTTTGTCCATTTGACTATGTGTTCTGCTATTACAATTATGCATTTCTGGTTTCTGTTTGTTTAAACTGGTAGTCACTGACATTCAAATTTCCGTTTGGAGTAAATGTGTCTAATCCCAACATCAGCAGGGAAGTCTTGGAGTTCGGAGTACAATAGATAGACAGATAGATAGATAGATAGATAGACAGACAGATAGATAGACAGATAGATAGATATAGATAGATAGATAGATAGATTAGACAAATAGATAGATTAGACAGATTGATAGATAGATAGATAGATAGATAGATAGATAGTTGATTGATAAACTGATAGACAGATCGATAGATCGATAGAAAGAAGAGAGATAGAGAGATAGAGAAATAGAGAGATAGAGAGATAGATACATACAGAGATAGATACATAGAGGATAGATACAGAGAGAGACAGACAGACAGACAGACAGAGAGATATGCATACAGACAGACAGAGACAGACAGACAGACAGACAGAGATAGACCGACAGAAAGACAAACAGAGAGACAGAGAGAGAGGGAGAGAGACAGATAGCTAGACAAACACATAGAGACAGACACATAGAGACAGAGACAGAGAAACAGAGAGAGCAACAGAGACACAGACACAGACACAGATAAAGAGTGTGAGAATGTGTGCATATGCATGTATGGATGTATGTGCGTGTGTTGCAAGTGTAGCGCGTGCACAGCGCGCGTGTGTTGGTTGCACACAATAAATGGCAATAATCTAATTTATTCGCCACCATATATATCTTTCAGTATTAACAGGTAATTAGGTTTACGCCTTTGCATTGATTTCTCAGCTGTGAGTTCCGTGCAGTGCACATGCTATGTGCAGGCCAAATCAAAGAACACGAAGGAGAAGAAGAAAAAGTTCCAGCACAAATCTGTTGGATTATTTTTAGTCCACGATCTATTTCAATCGATGGACACGCAAACGATGAACAAGGAAGAAGAGAGAAATTTCTCTGAGAGAGCGGGAGAGAGGGAGAGAAAGGGGGGGGGGGCGGGGGAGGGAGGGGAGGAAGGGAAAGAAAGAAAGAAAAAAGAAGGAGAGGGAGACAGAGAGAGAGAGACAGACAGACATACAGAGAGACATACATACAGACAGAAAGACAGAAACAGATAAAAGAAAAGAAAAAAGACAGAGAAAGAGAGAACAAGGAAGAGAGAAAGCAAAGAAAAGGGAGGGAGGTGATACATTCAGACTGACGGAAAGACAGACAGACACATAGAGGAGAGGGAATGAGAGAGACGTCCAGAAACAGACACAGATATATACAGATGTGAAATGAAAATTTTTTTTCAAATGGTGTGTGTTAGCACAAAGGCCACATATACGCCGTTTTTGAGAGAGACCGACCGAGCGAGCGAGCGAGCGAGCGAGAGAGAGAGAGAGAGAGAGAGAGAGAGAGAGAGAGAGAGGGGAGAGAGAGAGAGAGAGAGGAAAGAGACACAAAGAGACAGAGAGAGAGAGAGAGAGAGAGATAGACAGACAGACAGAAACAGAGAAACAGAGGGACACATTCAGACTGACAGTAAGACAGACAGACAGACAGACAGATAGAGAGACAGACAGACATAGTGAGACAGGCAGAGATAGAAACAGAAGGAAGGATAAGAAAGAGAGGAGAAAGAGAAAGAAAGAGAGACTGAGAAAGACAGGAAAAGACAGAAAGCGAAATCAAGTGAAAAAAATAGAATGAAAGAGAGAGAAAACACAAAGAAAGACTGAAAAGCCGAGGGGGGAAGGAAGAGAAGAGAGAGAGAGAGAGAGAGAGAGAGAGAGAGAGAGAGGAGAGAGAGAGAAGAGAGAGAGAGAGTGAGAGAGACAGAGAGACAGAGCAAGAACAAGAACAAATATCATTTACGACGGTATGAAATCAGCAAAATGTATGCTTTTTTTTTAACATCCCTCGCCCAGAGAGGGTCTACATCATACATGAATTATACATGGATCAACAAAGATATTCCAACAAGGCGAACATTAAATATGAAATCAGAGAGACAGACAGACAGACAGACAAACAGACAAACAGACAGACATAAAAACACACAGAAAGACAGACGGACAGACAGAAACAGAGACAAGCACAGAGAGATAGACAGACACACACAGAGAAGAAAGACAGAGAGAGAGAGAGGGAGAGAGAGAGAGAGAGGAGAGAGAGAGAGAGAGAGAGAGAGAGAGAGAGACAGAGACAGAGAGAGAGACAGAGAGAGAGAGAGTAAGAGTGAGAGAGACAGAGAGACAGAGACAGAGAGACAGAGAGTAAATGACACTGAACGAAATTCGCCCTTCTTCAAACGATAGGAGAATTACCCGACAGAAAATCCATAGGCTTAGTTACGAGCTGTGCATCAACAAACGTTGCTGTTCAAATGTCACTTTCGATCCCGCTATAGAAAAGAAAAATAATGGGCAAGTGAAAGGAAGGTAGAATGAAAGAGAGAGAGGGGGGAGGGATGGAGGGAGAGAGGAGTGAGTGAGTGAGAGAGAGAGAGAGAGACAGACAGGCAGGCAGGCAGGCAGATAGGCAGACAGACATAGAGACAGACATAGATACAGAAACAGATAGACACAGAGATAGACACAGCGAACAGACAGACAGACAGACAGACAGACAGAGACAGGGAAACAGAGACAAAGAGGAAAGAGGGGAAGGCACAAGTCAGAGCGACAGTCAAGCCATACCAAAAGCCCTTCTTTTCATGGAAGAACCCCAGACCCACAAAAGGGAGTCAAACCTTTTTCAGAAGGGAGTCATCGGACTCACACCATTCCCTTTTCATTCCCTTCAAACCTCCCAGCAATTAGTTAAATATTCCCTGAACCTGTGCAAAGCCCTACACGCCGATAAGGTCTTGAAATGGGTTGGAAGGGGGGACAGACCTATGAAAAAAATAAGCCACCGCCACCAGAATGATGGAAACATTAAGATGGGCAGCAAAGATGTCGCCAGTTGTTAAAGCTGTGGGCTAAGACTGAACTCGAGATATCAGATCTTGAACCCAGAGCTGTATCACAAGAACAGTCAGTCTTATTCTTATTCTTACTGTTAAAAGCCCAGCCGACTGCACAGAACCATATCAGCGCTATAACCATTTCAAAACGTGCACAACATCTGGTTGAAAAAAAAGTTCGTAACGAAAAGTACGTACACATATGAATGCATGCGCGCACATAATCTTCGGATATGCACCTGGCGTTGACGACTCCTTTTCATCTATCACCAGAGGATTTCATAAAACAAACCTGAATACAAATGTGAACAAAACTAAGGACACTAAAGTATATACAAATGTGGCCTGAATTACCTAAAACTGCTCCTGCCAGCACATTTCCCTAAAGCCAAAAATGCACTTAACAAATTTCACCGATTATCAGTCTCACGAGAAAGTATGTAAGGCTTTACAGAACACATAGAGGTGAATGGACCAGCAAGACAGAAAATGATACGCAGAGATAACGGAAAGCAAAGGAAGAAGCCAGAAACAACGACAGTGACAGGAAAGAGGGAATTTCTAGTCCGCGGGACAAACAAGGGGCATAATCAACAGGCAGCTAGCAGAGATCTTCCTGCTGTCGTTCATTCTAGTTTGAGGGGGAGATCATTTCATATCATCAGGAGGTGTGCGTGTGTGTATGCGTGTGTGTGTGTGTGGTGTGTGTGTGTGTGTGTTGGTGTGTGGCGTGGTGTGTGTGTGTGTGTGTGTGTGTGTGTGTGTGTGTGTGTGTGTGCGCGTGCGTGTGTGTGTATGCGTGCGTGTGTGTGAGTGTGTGTGTTAAAGCACGCGCGTGCGTGTGTGCGTGCAAGTGTGTGTGTGTGTGTGTGTGTGTGTGTGTGTGTGTGTGTGTGTGTGTGTGTGTGTGTGTGTGTGACAAAAATGTATGGACGCAAGTTTCTCAGGTCTTTATGGATGGATCTTTAACACATCTGAATCAAAATTGTGGACCGTTGAGGAGTTCCGACGAAGGGATACGAATGAAAGGCAAAAGCAGTAAGGTCAAGATTACACAAATAAAAAAAAGCCTAAAATCAACAAATTTCGAGGAAGGTGTGTGACTTTTTCACTTTATGTTATGTTTTTGCTTAGCTACCATGGCTGATAATACAGGAAACTGGTAAATAGGATTAAGGAGTGAAAGTGTTAAGTTTTAGCTTTACTGTCACGGCTGTTACCGCAGGACACAGGTAGATAGGGCGAGGGTAACTCAAAGGAACGACTGATACTCAACAAACGTCACCCACGTTCATCTTTTGTGAGGACGGTGGCGAGAAATGTGGACGGACTAATCATCGCAGGGGAAATTAGATTTTGCAGTATCTCTGTATTACTAATAATTATGATAGGACCGGTGTACTATTATAGTTATTATAGCAGGACTATTACCCTCAGGGAGGATGACAACTGATTTATGTCCACAAGACTAATGGACTTACGTGGTTGGTCGTATTTACCGTCCGCAGCCAGAAAGCTGAGCAATCAGTACTGACGTGCCATCATAGACCACATAAAAGGATGTCCCTGACGACAGGGAACCGTGCATTTGACTTTGCTGTCCCAGTAGGGCTCTCTGTTTGTCTGTCTGTCTGTTTGTCTGTCCGTCCGTATGTCTGTCTCTGTCTCTCTTTTTTGTCCCTCTGCCTCTTCTTGCTTGACTATGTTATCTGACTGTCTGCCTGCCTGTCTTTCTGTCTCTCTCTCTCTGTCCGTGTCCCTCTGTCTCTGTCTGTGTCTCTGTCGCTCTGTCTCTCTCTGTCTCTGTCTCTGCCTCTCTCTTCCCCACCCCCTTTCTGTGTGTGTGGTGTGTGTGTGTGTGTGTGTGTGTGTGTGTGTGTGTGTGTGTGTGTGTGTGTGTGTGTGTGTGTGTGTGTGTGTGTATAAATTTCTCTCTGCCTCTCTCTGTCTACGTCTCTGTCTGTCTGTCTGGCTCTCTCTCTCTCTCTCTCTCTCACACACACACACACACACACACATACACTCACATACACACACATGCTTTCTGAATAAAAATTTTCCCCCACCATTCCACTCCTCTCCGTTGTAGTTCCAGTCAGGGTATGAATCAGATAAAACAAAGCTTTAAATGTACTCTTAAACTATCATCCTCCATGATACAGATTCAGCTGATCGCATCTTGTCTTTATGTAGCAGAATCCAGGCCAGAAACACTTTCAGAATGCTACACAATATGTGGAAATCTCCCAATAGAGCATCAACACCAGACTCAGGCTGTACCAGAGCCTTGTCTTTTCCACCCTCCTACTGAAGCTCAAAATGCTTTCAAACGACAAAGAGGGACCTCACCAACCTGTCAACCTCAAGATGCTTTCAAACGACAAAGAGGGACCTCACCAACCTGTCAACCCTCAGAATGCTTTCAAACGACAAAGGGGACCTCACACTGTCAACCCTCAGAATGCTTCAAACGACAAAGGGGACCTCACCAATTGTCAACCTCAGAATGCTTTCAAACAACAAAGGGGGACCTCACCAACCTGTCAACCCTCAGAATGCTTTCAAACGACAAAGGGGACCTCACCAACCTGTCAACCCTCAGAATGCTTTCAAACGACAAAGGGGGACCTCACCAACCTGTCAACCCTCAGAATGCTTTCAAACGACAAAGACGGACCTCGCCAAGCTGTCAATCCTCAGAATGCTTTCAAACGACAAAGACGGACCTCGCCAAGCTGTCAATCCTCAGAATGCTTTCAAACGACAAAGACGGACCTCACAACTGTCAATCCTCAGATGCTTTCAAACGACAAAGACGGACCTCGCCAAGCTGTCAACCCTACACACAAGGAACCTCTGAAAAACCATGCCAATCTTCCGGCCCAACACCACCACCCTTCAAACTCCAACCAACAGCTTGTCGCCCGATGAAAGCCAGAAAGTGGGGACACCATAGTGGTAATGTGAAAGGAATGGGATATCCGGACTGGGCACAGTCAAACGAAAAGAGCTCGGCAACACCAGCCAGCTGTCCTTCACGGGACACCAGAAGAAAAACACAAGACAGGAAGAACCAGGACCACATGGCGACGAAGGATAACTCAAGGCACTGAAACACCGTAGTTACCATACAGAAGCTAGACCAGAACACACAGACACAAGTGGCGGATCTTTGCTGTTGCCCTGTCATCTAATAACATAAAGTTCAGTGAGAAGCTTTTCTTAAATCTTGTCTCTCTCTCTCCCAGCCTCCAACATGGTACATTCTTCTGCTCTCTTTTTCATACAGTCAAACAGAAAGTGATAACGACCAATTCTGATAACAGAGACACAAATATTGACATAAGTGCTAAGTATCATTTACCCCCAAGCTAATAAAGATATCTATCTATCTATCTATCTATCTATATGTACATATGTATACATACATAAAAATACATATATATAGTATATATATATATATACATGTATATATATACATATATTTATATGGTGTGTGTGTGTGTGTGTGTGTGTGTGTGTGTGTGTGTGGTGTGTGTGTGTGTGTGTGTGTGTGTGTGTTGTGTGTGTGTGTGTGTGTGTTTGTGTGCGTGTGTGTGCAGTTTATTTTACGGTAGAGAATTAGCACAAATTTTGGACAGATTTAACTTTCTCGATCGAACAAAAAAGTACCCGGTTTCTTTGAATAAATGAAGGAAAACTAATTAGTTAGTTTGTTTGTTTATTTGTTTGTTTGTTGACCTCCTCGCTCGCTCGCTTGGTTGTTTCTTTTCTTTTCTTTTCTTTGTTTTCTTTCTTTCTTTCTTTCCTACTTTCTTTTAAATAAAAACGAGAAGACAGTAAGACTATTTAACTGTTCAGAACGAAATCGAAATTTTATAGCATTAACATTTGTCAAGTGCAGTGTTTAATCATGTTGACATCATGCTGCGTTCTTCCTTTTTTTTTTGTTGTTGTTGTTATTGTTCGTTTTGTTTTGCTATTGATGATAGTTGTAGCCGGTGGAGGTGAAGGCTGATATTCTATGATGATGGCTCGGAGCTTTGGGCCTGCGCGATTCATGGAGGGACTCGGTACTTTGCCGGCATATGAACCTTGCTTCTAGCAAACGGACAGTTTGGGCTGATCTGGGAACCTTCCTGTTTCTGGCGGGCTTCGTAGGACATAACAGACAGCCCATGTTTCTTCTTCTTCCTCCTCTTTTTCTTCTTTTTCTTCTTTTTTCTTCTTCTTCTTATTTGTCTTCTTCGTCTTCCTCCTCCTCTTCTTCTTTATTCTTCCTCTGTTATCATCATTACCATCGCCACCACCACCACCATTAGCATCGTCGTCATCATCACCATCACCATCATCATCATCGTCATCGTCGTCTTCTGCTTCTTCTTCCTTTCTTTCCTTTTTTCTTTCTTTCTTTCTTTCTTTCTTTTCTATCTTTCTTTCGTTCTTTCTTTCTTTTTTCTTTCCTTTCTTTCCTTCTTGCTTGCTTCTTCTCTTTCTTCTTTTTTTTCTTCTTCTGTAGGTGACCGTCATCTTCGACTGAAACAGATGACTGTGTAGACATTTACGTTATTTTGTATGGCATCGTGGTTTGTTTGTTTTTCTGTTTGTTGGTTTGTTCGTTTGTTTGTTGGTTGGTTGCTTGGTTTGTATGTAATCCAGGGCATGATTGCATAGCGGATCTTAGGGTGTCCTAAGCGTGCTTATCATATTCATTTCTTCTGTCACAGTGGTTTTACCATGTCAAACTCGGGTTGCTTCTCTTTGAGAGCGTGTCACC
>JAPXFY010000025.1:16523290-16530790 GCA_030674185.1 Monoplex corrugatus | reverse complement strand
TAGCGCCATGGACTACTGATGGAAGGCTGTGGGTTCGAACCCCATCAGTCCTGTCCAGTCATTGTGGATTTGTTGTTTCTGTCCCAGCTGGCTCTTACCCCGAGTTGAGTGTGCCAGAGGCTCATTTGGAAAACAGGGACCACACACTCAATTCAATGCAATTCAATTCATCTGAACAATGCTCTGTTAATTCAAAGAGAAATGCATCTGTGCAGACACAAACTCGCAATACACGTAAACATGAACTGATCAATAAGGGTTTATAACTATACAATAAAAATGGACCCGAAATGTCCCCAGACTGATATAAACTATAAAACATCACGTTTCATATACATCGTTATATAAAAAAAATGACTCCATAATGTCCATGTACTCACATTAACCATAAAACATCACTGTTTCATATATATCAATAAGGAATTAAAACTATACAAATAAAAATTGACCCCCAAAATGTCTATGAGCCCATGCAAACCATAAAACATCACAGTTTCGAGCACACACCCTTGTACATAAGACAAAACACTCAACCACTAGAAGTAAAAACATTCGTTACATCACGTTTACACGTTAACAACTCAAAGCATAAACCCAACATGCACCACATAAAACCCCAGTAAAGAAACCTGTTAGCCTCTCATGAAAAAGAAAGAATTCTCGTTTTCATAAATGCAAAACTACACATGACTGCTTCCATAGATTAAAGGAATTATATTTTCCTTATACTTTTCTTTACAATTCTTATATTTTTCTTTAACTTCTTAAATTTTTCTTTCAAATTCTTCTACTTTCTTTTCACATTCTTATATTTTTCTTTCACATTCTTATACTTGTCTTTCAAACTTATACTTTTTTCAAATTCTTTTTACTTTTATATATTTTTTTTCAAATGTATACTTTTCTTTCCAATTTTTGGACCTATACTTTTCTTTCAAATTCTTATATCTTTCTTTCTAAATCTTATACTTTTCTTCCAATGTTTTATACTTTACTTTCAAATTCTTATGCTTTTCTTTCAAATCTTATACTTTTCTTCAAATTGTTACACTTTTCTTTCAAATTCTTATAATCAAAATTTTCTTTCAAAATCTTATACGTCTTTCAAAATCTTATACTTTTCTCTCATATTCTTAAACTTTTCTTTCAAATTCTTATAGTTTTATTTTTCTTTCAAAATATTATACCTATACTTTTCTTTCAAATTCTTATACGTTTCCTTCAGATTGTTTCTTTTACATTCACTGGGTGTTAGATGTTTAGGTGAGGTTTTTTTTACACTTTATAGAATTCTGCTGCCTTATGGTGGGCTAGGTCGTTCTACATGTACGTGGAAGTCCTCTCCTCAAGCAGCAGGTCTGATGAGTTCTACACAGAACGAAACACGTCAACTGCTTGGGAAGCACATAACCGTCCAATAAAGGACTTAACCCTTTCATTCCCGTACCCGATCTGCCAACTGCAAAACCTTAACCCTATCACTCCCTCATCATATCCACCAGCGTAAGGGAGTAAAAGGGTTAACTTTTTGCTTTGCTGTCATGGGTGACAATGCAGGATGCTCACGGATAGTGTGAGGGAGTTAAATGATTAAACATGGACACATCGCTCTGCGAGGGTCTTCTGGATTGATACCTAGCCACCAGCAGTCTGTCTACTGGTTTTTCTTTTTGTTGTGTCTACTTTTTCCCTCCGTTGTCTTCTTCAAAGATTTGTGTTTTATTTCGTTGTGTCTTTTAGACCAGACAGTTTATTCTGTCAGTAAAAGATCTGTTTTTTCCTCCTTGTTTTACGTGTGTTGTCTTTGCAAGGGAAGCAACTCTTCTTTCTCTCTCTTGGAACTATGACAATCTATCTACATTTGCTTATCGCAGACAAAACGACAGACAAGACTCACGTACATACACACAAACGCACACACGCACACGCACACATATCTCATATCTTTCTCCGATGTGTATGAAACAATCAATCAACCTTTTCTTTTAAAAAGTGCGTGGGGTGTAGGGGTAGGGGTAGGGGTTGTAAAACTAGATTGACAGATCCACACGGCACTTAAAATGAGAAAAGGAGTGCAAACTTCTCTAGCCATCGATCATTCTTGACAAGCCTGATGTTTCACGATTTATTGAGACGGTGTTAAAAGGAAAAAAAAAAGAATAGAATAGAGAGAGAGACAGATAGAAATAGAGAAACAGAATGGAAATGAAACTGTGAGATAGGAAGGAAATGGAGAGAGACAGACAAACAGACAGATAGAGACAGAAACAGTGACAGAGAGAAAGAGAGAGAGAGAGAGAAATAGAAAGACAGAGACAGAGAAGGACTGAGAGAGACAGAAAGACAGGGAGAGAGAGGACAGAGACAGAGGCAGACAGACAGACAAACAGACACCTATCTACATACATATATACATACATACATACATACATACATACATACATACATACATACATACATACATACAATACATACATACATACACTATAATGTAGTAACTGAAACAGCATCTTCATTACTTCATACATGATGTTTAACTGATATTATCTAATGTTATCATTTAATAGGAATTGCCGTTATGGCCTCCTCGTCCTGTTTCATTTCTTTTTCTTCTTGTTCTTCTTTTCATTCTTCTTCTGCTTCATCTTATTCTGCTTCTTTTTTCTTCTTTGTTTTTCTTCTTCTCTTCCTTGCTCTTTATTCTTCTTCTCCTTTTCTTTGTCTTCGTCTTCTCCTTTTCATTCTCATCTACTTCTTCTTCCTTGTTTCCCCTTTTTTCTTTCCATCCGCCTGTATTTCTTTTTCTTCTTCTTTTTCTTTTTCTCTTGCTTCTCCTTGTTCTCCTTCGTTTTCCTTCTCTTCTTCTTCCTTCTTCCTCTAATCCTTCTTAGCCTCCTCAGTTTCCTTCTTTTCCTTCTCATTTTCCTGTCCTTCTTTTTCTCGTTCTTCCCCATTTTCCCTGTTTTACGTTTTTCTTTTTGTTTTCTTTTTTCTCGTCCCCTTTTTCCTTTCCCTCTTCTTCCCCTTGTTCTCATTCTGGTTCTTTTTCCCTTATTTCATTTCCCTCTCTCTTATTCTTTATTTTCTCCTTCTCCTTCTTCTTCTCCTTCTCCTCCTTCTATCTTTTTTCTCCGTATTTTTCTCCTGCATCTCCCTCCTCCTCCTTCTTTTTCTTGTTTTCTCTTCGCCTCCTTTTTCATTTCCACCTTCTCCTCCTTCTTTATCACATGGTAGTTATAAGTTTACAGACGCCAAAACCTACATGCGCCAAGTGCACTCACCAAATTTGAACAAGGAATGATTTTTAAGCCCCTAATACATTCTGTCTGCCTTATGCATTGCCAACTTTTTCTCTTTCGCCAAGAAACGCGGTGATTAGATTACCCATGAAGAGAGTAAGTCTTCAACAAAAGATCTTCTGTCTTCAATTGAAATACGTAGAGGAAGAGAGAGAGAGAGAGAGAGAGAGGAGAGAGAGAGAGAGAGAGAGAAGAGAGACAGACAGACAGACAGAGAGAGAGACAGAGAGACAGAGACAGAGAGAGAGACAAATACAGAGAGAGACAGAGACAGAGAGAGACAGAGAGACAGAGAGACAGATAGACAGACAGAGACAGAGAGAGACAGAGACAGAGACAGACAGACAGAGACAGACAGACAGACGGACAGACAGACAGACAGACAGACAGAGACACTGGAAGAGATACATTCAGAGAGTAAGAGAGAGACCCACAAACAGAGAGAGAAACTGAGAGAAAGATAAACACACACACACACACACACACACACACACACACACACACACACACACACACACACACACACACACACACAGATAGAGACAGACAGGGGGAGACAGACAGACAGACAGACAGACAGAGGCAGAAACACAGAGCCTTACAGAGAAAGAGACAGAGAAAGAGACAGAGACAGACAAAAGACAGAGAAATTACTTGTACAGTAAACAACAACCCTTTCAGACAAGGGTGGGAACAAATGTAAACAACACAGAATTTCAGTTTAACCTCCACAGTGTTCTAAACATATCTACGTCCGCCTACGCACAAGCGTATGTGTGCGTTTGTGTTCATGTGTGTGTGTGTGTGTGTGTGTGTGTGTATGTGTGTGTGTTTGTGTGTGTGTGTGAATGTGTGTGTGTGTGAATGTGTGTGTGAATGTTGTGTGTGTGTGAATGTGTGTGTGGTGTGTGTTGTGTGTGTGTGTGTGTGTGTGTGTGTGGTGTGTGTGAATGTGTGTGTGTGAATGTGTGTGTGTGTGTGGGGTTGTGTGTGTGTGTGAATGTGTGTGTATGTGAATGTGTGTGTGTGTGTGTGTTTGTGTGTGTATGTGAATGTGTGTGTGTGGGGGGGGGGGCGTGTGTGTGTGTGCGTGTGCGCTTGCACTTGCGTGTATGTGTCTGTGGATCAGTGGAAGGTTAGTTTAAAACGGTTGCGTGCAAAAGCAACCGAACATTTTATCATCAAACGTTTCTTCCTTTCCTTCTTTCTTTCTTTCTTTCTTTCTTTCTTTCTTTCTTTCTTTTTCTTTCTATCTTTTTGTCTTTTTTGTTCGTGTATGACTATTACTTTGTTGTTGTTGTCATTGTATTGCTTTCTCTCCTACTTTCTTTGCTTTGCTTCTTTTACAAAATGTTTTTGTTATTTTTCTTTCTTTTCTTTTGTTCCTGCTTTTTTCCATTTTCTCCGATACTGAGAAAGAAAGAAAGAAGAGAGAGAGAGAGACAGAGAGACAGAGAGACAGAGAGACAGAGAGAGACAGACATAGATAGATAGATAGATAGATAGATAGATAGATACATAGATACATAGATGTATAGATATACATAGAGAGACAGACAGATAGGCAGAGAAGAGAGAGAGAGAGAGAGAGAGAGACAGACAGACAGGCAGATAGAGTTAAAGAGACAGTGAGAGGGAGAGAGAGACAGACAGACAGACAAAGAGAGACAGAGAGAGACAGAGAGAGAGACAGAGAGAGACAGAGACAGAGAGAGACAAAGACAGAGACAGAGAGTCAGACAGACAAAAATATTCTCATTACAAGTAACGCCTACGATGATGATCCGGGCTGTTCCCATGACTGAAGACAAAAACGGAACTTCAGGTACCTTGAACACGGTGATAGTACAAATCTCTCTCTCTCTCTCTCTCTCTCTCTCTCTCTCTCTCTCTCTCTCTCTCTCTCTCTCTCTCTCTCTCTCTTTCTGTGTCTGTGTCTGTGACAAATACCATCCTAGTGTCATGCTGTAAGTAATTCAGTCCGGTGGGCGTAATAACCAAGTGGGTTAACGTTAGACTTCCATTCCGGATGGTCTGAGTTTGAACCTGCCTACCTGGTCGTTTCTGTTGGAGTTGAGGTGAGAGGTTAGAGTTGAGAGTTTGATCAAAAGAAAGTCATTGTATTCAGACAATTCCGTATGTGCTTTACCCAAATCTACCCGCAATTATCTGACACAGACTCCACGAGCCTGCAGGAAATTCCATCCGCTGGCAAAGTCTTGAAATGAGAAGGAGGGAGGGGGGGGGGAGTATAATATGAAACACTAAGCAAACATCACCAGAACGATGGAATCAATCCAGACGGATAAGCAAAACCGCCAGGTTTCAATGTTGCAGGCTGGCATCGGATCTGAGATATCAGATCTTGAGTCCACGACACTGTCAGAAGATTAAACAAGAAGAAAAAAAAGGTGGGGGAGCAGAAAGCGTGAACTTATTTTTTTCTGATTTGCAAAGTGAAATAATCACATGCGTGTCTGGTAGTGCCTGATCTCCTTTCGCATGTTCGCGTATATACGCGCAAAACATTAAATACGCAGGTTCCAAGACTCTATAACTTGCGTCAGCGTTTGCTGGATTGTACACACACCAAAAGGAAGACAGCGTGTGAAGACTATAAGGCCTGCACAGGGTGAGCCAAACAATGTGCATACACACATCCAGAAAAACACTGTTTGGAACCAAACAAAAATCGTGGTGTGTGTGTGTGTGTGTGTGTGTGTGTGTGTGTGTGTGCGTGTGTCTGTGTTTATGTGTGTGTCTGTGTATGTGTACGTGAGAGTGAGTGTGCATATGTGTGTATGTGTGTGTGCGTGTGTGTACGCGCGTACGTTTGTTTCTATTGAAATAGTTCTAATTTCATTTCTGTTCTTAGTTTTTGCAATTCCTATTTTTGTGTTATTATCATTTTTAAAATGAGAATAAACGATTCTGTTAACTTGACACGAAAATAGTTTATTACTTTTCAAATGACAGAAAATGAAGAATGTTAACCTGACAGTAAATAGCTGCTGCTGCTGACAATGATTATTGACGGTGGTGGTGATGTCAGTATTGCGATAGTCAAGATGCATACATGTTTTTTGTTTTTTTTTCTGCTTCTCCTTCTTGTTCTTCTTTATATATGACCATGTCCTCTTCTTTCTTTCTTTCTTTCTTAAACACAGACCTGTATTTCTTTTTCATTCTTTCTTCTGTATGTATGATTGTGCATCTTCCTTCTTTGTCTTTGTTTCCTGTCCTTCTTTCTTTCTTTCTTTCTTGTTCCTTTGTTTTATTTTTGTATCTGTCTGTTTTATCCCATGAATTTACCTTTTTCTTTCCTTCTTTTCTTCTTCTTTCTTATTATCTCGAATCATTTTGCCCCTCTACTATCACATCCAAACATCGTATGGATACAAAGCGTCAACTAATAAGCTCTATTTTCATACCAACCTTTGTTATCTGTGTCAGGCATGGACACTTACCCAAAGACAAAAAATAAAATAACAGTTTGCGAGATGAGGTGTCTCAGAAAGACAATAAATGTCACACGTCAAGACAAGATCAGAAATGAAGTCATTAGAGACACTGTGGGGACTGTGCCATGTCTAGAATATACAGAAAAACACAGGCTAAAACGGTTCGGCCACCTCATGAGGCTTCCAAGCGAACAGCCAGCATACAAAGCCTATAACATGAACAGCCATGGATCCAAAGGAAGGGGGCGTCCTAGGAAAAAATGGATAGAAGGTGAGAAAGAAACAACAAGACAGAGATACAAGGAGAGAGACAGAGAGAGAGAGAGACAGACAGACAGACAGACAGACAGGCAGACAGAAAGACAGAGACTGAAATAGAGATAGACAGACAAGAACAGAGAGAGACAGAGACTGAGATTAGAGAAAGAGACAGAGAGACAGAGACAGACAGACAAAAAGACGGAGAGAGAGACTGGGATACAAAGACAGAGAAAGAGAGAGACAGAGAGAGTCAGACAGAAAGACAGAGACAGACATACAGAGACAGAGAGACAGAGACTGAGATACAGAGAGAGAAGATACAGAGAGAGAGAGAGAGAGAGAGAGAGAGAGAGAGAGAGAGAGAGACTGACTGACTGACTGACAGACGGACAATAATACAGACGGACAGTCAGAGACAGAGAGACACACACACGAGAGACAGAGAGACACACACAGAGAGACAGACACACACACACACA
>JAPXFY010000025.1:16513290-16518290 GCA_030674185.1 Monoplex corrugatus | reverse complement strand
CGCTGCACTGCGGCGATGCGATCTCCCCCTCTCCCAGAACAGCAGCCCCAATTTCACACGGTTAATCCACTGTGGCGACAAGTACAATACAATACAACACAATACAATACAAACAACACATACAAAACAATACAATACAATACAGTACGACACGACACGACTCGACACGATATGCCACTATACGATGCAATGCAATGTCATGCGATACAATACCATACGACACAATACAGTACAATACAATACAGTACAATACAATGCAATGCAATACAATACATTTTAAACGCAAGTACAACACAACACAAACAAAAGCGAAACACAAACATACTCAACCACAACCACAACCACAACACAGAACAAAACCTGTCTTCTTCCTTCTACCTCCGCTTTCTACGTAGTTCATATTTGTTTTTCCTCGTCGTCTTCTTCCGTTCCTTGGCGGTTTTACGAACTAATATCTTCATTAAAATAATCATCACGACAGAACGCTTCGATCCGCTTGTATGCATACTTTGTGCCCATGGAGACGCGTGCCGGTTGCCAGGCAACCCTTTGGGTTAGAAAAGCCCTAAGGGGAAAGAAAGACACGCCAGATTGGCCTGTGTATCATTCTGGAAAAATAAAGGGGGAAAAATCATAATTTGAACATGTTGCGGTCGGGTGGTTGAAGTGGTAGAGATCTCCTCCTCCTGCTCATTATTATTATTATTATCATTATTATTATTATCATCATCAATTTTACAATAATTATCATAATGATGGTGATGATGATGATAATATTGTTATTGTTGTTATTATTATTGTTGTTATTATTATCATTATTTATTGTTGTTGCTATTATCATTTGATATTATCATATTATCATTGTTATGACTATTACTATCATCGTCATCATCATCATTATCATCATCGTTATTATCATCATTATCATACATTGTTCCTGTATAGCGCTATTTTCCAAATCATACACACAATCAGACATTTTAGTGGAGCACGATAAAATGGAGCTGTTGGGCGAACTCATCACATTTACCGTGTCGTTCCACAGTCTGCATGTTAGGTGGGCGTGCACGCCGGCTGTTTTCATGTTTCCATAAGCCAGCCACTGCCATGACTTACATCTTCTGCATGCGTATAGATACGAAGGTGGATGGGGATAAAGCACTGGTATAGTCTTACAATCTGATGTATCGAATTCAATCACAGCCTGCAATATTACAAACTGGTCTGTTTGCTGACCATCTTTAATCATTCCGTTATTCTGATAGTGTCAGCTTGGTGTTTCATAGGTCCTTTCCATCTCCCTCCCTCATGATAAGACAGACACTGCATAATGTGGCATTGACTGATAGGATATGGCATTGCATGATGTGGTTTTGCATGACGTGGTATTGTCTGCTGTGGTCTTGTCTGCTGTGGTCTTGTCTGATGTGGTCCACATCTTGTCTGATGTGGTCTCGTCTGCTGTGTTGGTGTGTCTTGTCTGATGTGGTCTTGGTTGAAGTGATCTTGTGTGATGTGGTATTGCCTGATAATCACAGCTGCTTCGATTCGCAGGATTCTAGTTCTCTGTCTTAAAAAGAAATAGCTTGTCTTTGGCTGACAACATAATAATCCCTGCGAGAAAAAGAGTTGGTGTGCTTTTAGAACTCGTTCTATTGATCCCGCCATCTGCGTGGGAAGCGGAGGAGAGGGAAAGGCAAGAAGGGAGGGAAGAGAGGGAGACAGAGATAGGCAGAGAGACAGAAAGAGACAGAGAGAGACAGAGAGAGACAGAGACAGAGAGAAAGAGACAGAAAGACAGAAGAGAGAGAGAGAGAGAGAGAGAGAGAGAGAGAGAGAGAGAGAGAAACAAAAAGCAGAATAAAAACCTAAACAAAAACAAAACAAAACAACCAACAAACAAACAAATTCAACAGAAGTTTGACAAATTTGTAGACAGTACTCATGATGAATTGATCAACCAACTGGAGAGACTCAATGTTGATGGAAAAGATCTACGAATAATCAGGAATATGTACTGGGAACAAACAGCTGCAATGAGAATAGAAAACAATACAAAAAAGCTCTTTTCAAAACATCAAAAGAGCAGTCAGACAGGGTTGTGTTTTGTCACCA
This sequence comes from Monoplex corrugatus, assembly GCA_030674185.1. Taxonomy (NCBI): domain Eukaryota; kingdom Metazoa; phylum Mollusca; class Gastropoda; order Littorinimorpha; family Ranellidae; genus Monoplex; species Monoplex corrugatus. The sequence goes on along the minus strand of JAPXFY010000025.1, from coordinate 16,516,175 downwards.
GATCTGGTTTCACTTTACAGCGAAAACATCATGAGAAACCTAGAAGAAGACCCTGGATTAAAGGTTGGAGGGAAAATGATAAACAACATTCGATACGCAGATGACACTGTGCTAATTGCAGAAAATGAAAGGGACCTACAAAATCTTGTGAATATACTAGAAATAGAAAGCAAAGGTAAGGGGTTGGAACTAAACAGCAGGAAGACTGAAGTCATGGTGATCAGTAAAAAACATGAAATCCCCTCATGCAAAATAGCAAATGGCACACCTTGACACAGATTAATAAGTTCAAATACCTGGGAACAGTCACTTCATCAGACGGCAGATGCACATCGGAAATAGCCGGCAGAATCGGCCAAGCCAAAACAGCATTCAAGAAGATGACAAGCATTCTTACCACAAAAGCCTATCAATTAACGTCAGGAAGAGAGTCCTTGAATATTATATAGAACCAATACTGTTGTACGGATGTGAGGCGTGGACAGTCAGCAAGCAAAGCCAGAGCAAGATTGAGGCAGCTGAGATGTGGTTTCTAAGAAGAATGTTGAGAGTTCCATGGACAGCAAAGAAAACAAATGAGACAGTCGTGATGGAGGCAGACACAAGTAGATCACTCATAAGGAAGATTAGGAAAAGACAGGCAAAATTTATAGGCCATTTTATGAGGAAGGGGGATTTGGAGCACCTGGTCACAACGGGAAAGCTGGAGGGAAAGAGAGCACCAGGTAGACCCAGGGAGAAAATGCTAGACGGACTTGTGGAGTGGCTGAAGACGAGGAGGGTGGAGGAGATGCTTGGGGCAACAAGAGATAGAGACAGATGGAAGTCCATGATCGCCAACGCCATGCGGCAAGGCACCTGATGATGATGATGACTCATGAGGACAATCACACACACACACACACACACACACACACACACACACACACACACACACACACACACACACCACACACACAGCACACACACACACACACACACACACACATTTTATATATCTATAACTATCTATAATATATAACTAAGATACAACTAAGATACAAACACATAAATGCAAACATTTATGGATACCTATGAAATATCTTTTACATTTTTGTGATATTTGTACAAAGGTAATGCTACATTTCTCATTACTTGTTCATTTTTGTCGAGAGAAGTTGAATTAACTTATTTCTTGTGGGAAACTCTCAGTATCTTTGTGGAATCAGATCTGTCCTTAGGTCACAAAGACCAGGACACATCAAAACAAATGGACTTTCTTCAATGTCATTCTTACACAGGATGCAAATCATATCATATGAAACAGCTGCTGTACATAGTGTGGAATGCAAAACAATTTCTGACATACCACCAATGGTTGCTTTATAAATGTATTTATACACAGTAAAATGTACGGCTCAATGCAATTGGAAGTTTTAAACGTCCAGTATAAGGAAAATCTGTCACTAGTTTGTGTATGATCCTTCCAGTCTTGCCACCTACAATCAATAATTCTCTGCTTGAAAGAACGCATAAAACCGTCTATATTCTCTATTTCTTGATATTTCCCAAACAAAGGCAAATCCATACTGACTTGCGTACATTTTATGCCCAAGAATGTTTACCTCTACGATCTAAGTCGTATACCATTTTGTAGGCTTTAAAAGTTAACCTAATATTATCCATGCGGGTTAACTTTAGCCAGTATCTTATACACTGAACGAATGAATTTATATATAATGGAAATCTTCCAAACTCTCCATAAATCACATCATTTGGTGCACACCAGTTAACGCAAAGAAATCTTTATAAAGCAAATAAGCGCTCGTTTTCTACTGGCATTCCTTTTTCACGTCCCTCTATTTCTGCTCCATATTGCACTATTGGTTGTACTTGTGAGTCAAATAATTTGAGGAACATTTCCACAGAACTGCCCTCACATTTAAACAAGTTACTTAAGACACTCAAAACAGCTTTTTTGCTCTTGCCAGTAAATCCTGACATGCAAAGCTAAAACCCAGTTTTGTAGTAAAGTAGATTCCATATATATTTGTATGCATTTGATACAGAGATTCTAACATTTCCATAGCGCCATCTTTCTCAACCTGCTAAGAAACCCCCTTTACGAAAAACCATTACTTCACTTTTCCGCATATTCACTTCTTTAATTCAGGTTTGTTAGTTCTTCTGTAGAGATTGTTCAACTGGGTTTGCAGTCCTGTTACGGTCTCAGAGAGCAAAACAATATCATCTGCAAAGAGCATACTAAATATCTGTGCTAAATCTGCTGGAAAATTCACGCCATCATTGATTATATCTAACGTTAGATCATTGATAAAAATGGAGAACAACACATGGCTGCATACGTCACCTTGCTTCACTCCCTGAGTACTATAGATACAGCCAATAAATTTAGCCCTATTTGTAACCTTAATCTTAACTTCTTCATACATACTCTTATAGCTCGTACAACAAAATAACTTACCATGATCCCGGGGTTTTTTTTTCTGAGTATTGACCAAAAGAAATTTCTTGAGATGGAATCAAATGCCTTTACAAAATCAGTAAATGCTACACACAGCTTGCGATTTAATGCAAATTGTTTCTGTATAGCTGCTAACAATGTAAACATACGGTCCATTGTGGAATAGTTCTTCTTAAAGCCTGCTCGATGTTCTCCTGTTAGGTTGTTCAGATCTATCCACTCTTGTAATCTGCTATTAATGACATAATTATATTATCTGCTGCTGATGTTAGACAAGGATATAACTCTGTAGTTATCAGTGTCATAAACATCTCCTTTCTTGTAAAATGCCAGCAACATAAATTCTGTCCAACTGTGAGAGAGAGAGAGAGAGAGAGAGGGGGGGGGAGAGAGAGAGAGAGAGAACATGACCTTTAGCGTC
>JAPXFY010000025.1:16488290-16500790 GCA_030674185.1 Monoplex corrugatus | reverse complement strand
CCCACACACGTACACATTACACATTACACATAGCACGTGCACGCACACGCACGCACGCACTCATCCATGCCAGCGTACATACAGACACACAAACTCACACAGACTCTCTCTCTCTGCCTCTGCACACACACACACACACACATACACACACATGCTCGCACGCACGCCGTTCACGCACAAGATCACACACACACACACACACACACACACACACACACACACACACACACACACACACACACACACACACACACACACACACCCCGCATCCATTCCCCCATCCCTCATCCCCCATACACGTACAAAATCGATCCAGGTGTAGAGGCAGGTTGACTTTGATAAGGCTGGTCCTCTTGTAAGGAATGGAAATGCAGATAATATTGTACTAGGGGACGAGCGACATCTGTGGCAAACAGATCACCACACTAATTGTAATGCTGCGCCACGTCCTCATCAAATACAAAAAAGGTCGATATACCACGTTAAAAACATACCCCCAGGTCAAAATATAACCCGGGTCGAGCAAAACAGAAAAAGAAGAGAACGAGGACGAGGAGGAAGAACAAGAAGAAGAAAAAGGAGAAGAAGACGTGGAGGGAGGAAGAAGAAAAAGAAAAGAAGAGGAGGAGGAGGAGGAAGACGAAGAAGAAGGAGGAGGAGGAGGAGAAAAAAAAAGAGGAATGAGGAGGGGGAAGAGGAAGAAGAAAAAGAAGAAGAAGAACAACAACAACAACAAAAAACAACATTATCAATAATAATAGTAATAATAATAACAATAATAATAATGATAGCAACAACAACAACGACAACAACAAACATTTCCCCAGTCCTCCCATAAGAAGGAAACCATGCCTGAGGCATAACTTAAAATTGTCCAAAATCACCTTACATTGCATACATTGTTCGTACGTTCCATTTCACAGTACAACGTTTACAAAGATACAATGAATATTAACATTTTCCTGTCCTTGATAAGTGGCGGACTGGCCCTGTTGATGTCTCCCAGTTCAATTCCAGCCCGTAGCATTCAAATGAAGAAAAAAAAAAAACCCAGCCTGTTTGCCTAGTGGTGTCCGCTTAGTGGTTCATAAGTTCCTACCTATCTCTTCCCCCTCCCCCCCCCCCATTTTCTTCACTACAACCATCACTATATAAAGAACTTGCCTGGATATGAAGTTTTGTGCAGGCTCAAGGAGTCTACTAGATTTAGGTGAAGCGCATATGGAATTTCTTCCAGCGCGACAAATCTTTCCTTGCGCTAACGCTAAACTCTGATCACTCGCAAACGTTTAATCATCAGGATAGGAGAACCATTGTCCATCTTTTTTTTGAATACATCTAAATTCCCTGCATTATTATTTTTGACATAAACTGCCTCTCTCAAGACAACCGCACGTTTGAATTGCAATCGCATTATTACTATTACTATTACTATCATCATTATCAGTATCAGTATCCTATATTCTTCTTCTTCTTCTTCTTCTTCTTCTGATTATTATTATCATTACGATTCAAAAGTATAGTCACCGATTTAAAAAACAAGAGAAGAAAAGAAAAAGATGGTGTGGGGTGTGGGGTGGAGGTCAACGCACGTGATATTTTCAGACTTTTTCACAGTACTCCCTTTCCTCTCTCCGCACAGACTTTCAGACTCCCAGCCAAGAGTCAAATGCTTTTTGATAATCTGACTGAGATATGGCAGCAAGCTGTGATTTCACTGCTTTCCCCAAGTCCTGGATTCTTGACAACTTTGGGTGAAGCGCATATGGAATTTGTTCCACATAACTTAAGCTAAATACTGCATAACTTTCGGTAAATACTGCATTCCTTTGGGCTAAATACCACATAACTTTAGGCTAAGTACTAAATAACTTTAGGCTAAATACTGAATAATTTTAGGCCAAATACTGCAAAACGTTAAGCTAAACACTGCATAAAGTTTGGTAAATACTGCATAAGTTTAGGCTCAATACTACATAACGGTAGGCTCAATTCTACATAACGGTAGGCTCAATACTACATAACGGTAGGCTAAATACTACATGACTTTAGGCTAAATACTACATGACTTTAGGCTAAATACTACATAACTCTGGGCTAAGTACTACATAACGGTAGGCTCAATACTACATAAGTTTAGGCTAAGTACTACATAACGGTAGGCTCAATACTACTTAGGCCTAACTTTAGGCTAAATACTACAACATTTTAGGCTACATTCTGAACAACTTTTGACTAAACCCTGCATAACACTGTTTTTTCCTGCTCCTCTGTCAAAAGATTGGGCATCAGTCTTGACAGTCACTTTCTCATGTCAAGATCATACCATACGATCAGTTCAACTGTGCTATGTGAAACACCGTGTCATTTATTTCACGGACTGCATCCTCTACAAGCTGAACAGTTTGCTCATTCCGGGTCTCACAGACGATATTCGTCATTCAGGTCGGTTGTCCTCGTTTGAAACTGTCAATCCAGCAGCAAAGTGTCCTATCTGTGTATGACACACGCTGATCTGAATGCAGGACTGTCAAACATGCATGACTTTTGAACGGATCGTCTCCATGTTTGATCGTGAAGACAATGCATGCTGGGACCCATTTTTCGGACGCATAGCTTCAGTGTGGTTAAATCACACTTTAAATGATTTCACACCACCAAACTAGATTTGGCATCGTTATACTTTTGTGCACCTTGATAGCACACACGCTATAGCCTATCTTAAGACAAGTTATTTACTATAAATGGTTCACAAATGGCAGCCAAACTGAGAAGACTTTTTCAGATCAGCCCTCGCAAGTGCAGACAATCAGACAAAAGGATGGGGTTTCCAGTGACATATTTTCTCTGGGATTTACTGGCGTATTCAAACTAATTGACACTACACTTAGAGCTTTGTTTATACAAGCGTGCGCGCGCACGCACACACACATACACACAAATGCACACACACACACACACACACACACATGCACGCACGCACACACCAACACACGCACATATACACACAAACACACACACACGCACACACACACAAACAACCAAATAAGCACACACAACACACACACACACACACTTTCACACACAAAACACGCGCACACATATATACACACAAACACACACAAATATGCACACGCACAGACATATACATACACATACACACAACCACACACATACACATACACATACACACATACTCACACGTACACACAGACACACATAAGCACACACACAAGCACACACACACACACACACACACACACACACACACACAACACACACATACACACACACACACACACACAAACACACATACGCACACACACACACACACACACACACACACACACACACACACACACACACACACACACACACACAAGGGGTACGTTGGTTATAATACAGTGATATATAGCCTACCCACGAGAGAGGGAAAAAATACAATGAAATGGCTCAAACTGTTTTCATGTCCTTGTGTGCGTACATGTGTGTGTGTGTGTGTGTGTGTGTGTGTGTGTGCGTGCGTGCGTGCGTGCGTGCGTGCGTGTGTGTGTCCGTGGGTATGTGCGTGTGTATGTGCGTATGTGTGTGTGCATGTGTGCGTGTAAGTGTGTGTGTGTGTGTGGTATGCGTGCGTGTGTGTGTGTGTGTGTGTGTCCGTGTGTATGTGCGTGTGTGTATCAGTGTCTTTGTGTGTATGTGCGTGTGTGTATCAGTGTCTTTGTGTGTATATATGTGTTTGTTTATTTGCTTGTTTTCATGTGTGTGTGTGTGTGTGTGTGTGTGTGTGTGTGTGTGTGTGTGTGTGTGTGTGTGTGTGTGTGTGTGTGTGTGTGTGTGTTTGTATTCATCTGTTTGTTTTCATGTGTGTGTGTATGTGTGTGTATGTTCGTGCGTGCGTGTGTGTAAAAGATTGTATTTATCAAGTAAGTGTTTGTGTATCTGTGTGTGAGTGTGTGTGTGTGTGTGTGTGTGTGTGTGTGTGTGTGTGTGTGTGTGTGTGTGTGTGTGTGTATGTGTTTAAAAGACTGCATCTATGAAGAGATGTATACATTTTTCCTTATATATTTTATGTGGACCATTGTCACCACTAACTATTCCTGATTTCATGTTAAAACCTGTTGCCATACATCTTTTATGACCTGACAATGTTTGACTGTGTCCGACTGCGTTTATACTGCATCAGTACAAGCGGACATGGGCATGGCAACCAGCCACCCCCCTCCATTTCATTTTTGTATGGTTTGCTATCCAAGAGAAATCTGAGCATCTAGTAACAACAGGAAAGCTGGAAAGAAAAAGAGCACCAAGTAGATACATGACAATGATGATGATGATGATGGTGGTGATGATGATGATGGTGATGATGATGATGATGGTGATGATGGTGGTGATGATGATGGTGGTGATGATGATATCCAAAATGCAACGAGCACGGTTTAATATGCACTGTTTGCGCTATACAAACATAATTATTTCACGAATAAACCTGGACAACGAAACTTTCCCAACGATTTTTTCAATTTTATTCATACCAGGGTATAAAATGGCCTGAGGGTTTGGGGTGGGGGGGGGGGGGGGGCGGATATGATCAGGCCTGTGACAGCAAAATCGATCAGGTCTGAGCGGCACTCCTAATGGATTACTGTTTTATCAGCAAAGACGTTGACAGCATTTTTGCCACCCGCATCCCCTCTCCCCTCCCTGTCCTCTCTCTTCCCCTCCCCCCTGCCCGCCCATCGTCTTAATTAATTAATTAATCCAGCTGCTTTTGTCTGGTTCTTCAGATGTGGCCTTAATTGACTGACGTAACTAATCGTGTCAAGTTTTGACATCGATCGATCCATCAATCGATCGTGTTATGACTGATTATCATTCGTTTGATATTGATAACGATAATGACAGAATTATACAGCGCAACATCCCGGGGAAGCTTCAAGCTCCTAGACACTATGCACTTGACTGAAACTGGATACAAACATACGTAAATCAACAATAAATCAGTGACATAAGAATGATATGATACAAAACAGAAAAAAAACAATACTGTAAGGGTCTGACATGAGACAAAAAATCTTACGTGGGTCAAATTGGTTCTTCTGATAGAACAGAGGACTCAAGACCTGATATCTCGGGTTCAATTCCATCTTGCAACATTTAAGACTGTGCCTGTTCGCTGCCTATCCAAATGAACAGTTCCATCATTCTGGTGCCTTCAGCCCCTCTTCCCATCCACATTTCAAGACCTTGCCAGCGTGTGGCGGCTTTGCTCAGAGAGTCCGCCAGATCATTGCTGGAAGATTTGGACGGAGCGCATATGGAACTGTCGGAGTGCGATGACTCACTCTTGAACAGGCACGTTTGTTGAAGGCTGGCCATCAGACATACACACAGATCAACAGGATCACAGTAATAATAGGAGGAGTAGTAATAAATAATAGCTGAAGTAGTAGTAGTAATGATGATGATGATGATATTACTACTACACTACTATTTCCACTAGTACTACTACGACTACTACTACTACTTCTAATGATAATGATAGCAGTTAGTAATGATGATGATGATCATGATGGTGGTGGTGGTAATGATACTAATAAAACTGATAATACTAATACTACTGCTACTATTACTAATGATGATTGATGATGATGATGAAGCAGAAGAAGAAGATGATGATCATGATGATGATAGTAGTCATGATTTCATTTGTATAGCACAAACAGTCCAAATCAAAGCATGGTTTATGCACTAAAAAATTACACTTAAGAAAAAGATTAATAGTTAACAATCCAAAACGATATGAAATCCTTTCGCGTCCAACCATTACGTGATTACAGTGATTTCATAATTTTTACATCCATTCATCATTTTCAAACGATAACAAGTAAACTTTATCATCTCTCAATAACACATTACACATAACGTTTTCTTTTTCAATATTATATGGTGTAGTATAGCTGAAACCTGTATGGAATGACATCTCCATGAAACACAACATCAGGCTCTTACAACAATGATCTTTTTGATCTTCCTGTGTGCATGTCAGACATGGACCCTCACAGCAAATTTGGAAACACGAATGCAAGCCATGGAAATGAGGTGTTATCGTAAGATAGTAAACATCCAATACACTGATCATATTACTAATCAACAAGTGCGCCAAACCCTCACACAGCACACCGGGCCATATGACGATCTGTTGACTCCAGTTAAGAAAAGAAAAGAAAACTATTTTGGTATGGCCATGTAACAAGATCCTAGGGCCTTGCTAAATCAGTTCTTCAGGGAACTGTTGAGGGAAGGAGACGAAAGAAAAGACAGAGAAAAATAACGATGGACTGACAACACTGCGGACTGGACAGATAAACCACACGCAGACACCCAGACTTGTTTTTGGCACACAACAGACAGCTGGAAGAATCTGGTGAACCGTACTTTACTGCGGCGTCCTGATGTTTCCCCACGGAGTCAAGTGAGAAGAAGGAGGAGGAGGAGGAGGAGCAAGGGAATGAGAAGGAGAAGGAAGAATGAGAAGGAGAAAGAGGAAGAGGAAAAAGCAGAAGAAAAAGAAGAAGAAGGAGATGTATAGAACTATTGTATCAAACTATATTAAACCTGTTGCACTTAAATGAACTGTATAGGTCTGTGTTGTACTGTCTTGTGCTATGTCGTATTGTTTCACCTTTTCCTCCCCTTCAGTCATCATAACAAAGTGTTTATCACAACCAACTACTGACTGGCAGGTTGTGTTCCAACAGCCATCACTTCCTTTCCCATCTTAACACACACACACACACACACACACACACACACACACACACACACACACACACACACACACACACACACACACACACACACACACACACACACAATTACAGCATTCGAAAAATTTCTTCTTTGTCTGAACAAAATATCAGTGAAGTTAGTGTTCCAGTTGTTTTTGTCTGAATTCTAGTAAAATCATTTGTTTGTTGTCTTTTTGTGTAATACGCCTGACAAGGGCTAGTTGGCCGAAAACTGTGCGTCTGCCTTGTTTGGTTCTAATTAATCACTACGCCTTCTCCTTCTGTTTTAGTGAGTTTTCTGGTTTCCGTTAATTTGACGTTGATTAAGAGGCAACTAATTGAAACTCTTGTCGTTTCACAGTGGGAAGAACAAAGGGGAATAACTCACCGTGAACGTTTGGTGGAAGGATCTTTCATGACCATGGTTTCTTTAATTTCACCGTACTTCTCGAAGTATGCCCGCAGCGATTCTGCACAGAAAGAAAAAAAACAACTCGATGTGTTTCTGGTGTAAAGATGATGGGTGTTGGTGATGCAATACAACCCAAACTATTCGTAATAAAACAACACCAAACTTTGTCATTGTCATAAAGACCAATGAAAGCCATGATAAAATAAAAGCACACTCGCGTCATTCTGTTAGAAAGACGATCGAAATTCATACTTTGTTGATAGTTTATGATGATGGATATTCAGTATTAAGTCGCTATCAAACTTTCTGTCATTGTGCCATAAAGACGAACGATATTCACATCCATAAAACACCCCCAACCTTTTCTTTTCCTGTACCCGTGTAGACTGTCCTCTTCACATGAACACAAAACTGGGTAAATCAATGCCACAGGCATATTGACCCGTGCGTTCTTCAGTGAATACTTCATGACCATGAACACGCCATTTTTATACATGAGTACCACATAAACATAAACATGCCATTTTTATACATGAGTACCACATAAACATAAACACGCCATTTTATACATGAGTACCACATAAACATAAACACGCCATTTTATACATGAGTACCACATAAACATAAACACGCCATTTTTTACATGAGTACCACATAAACATAAACACGCCATTTTATACATGAGTACCACATAAACATAAACACGCCATTTTTATACACGCGTACCACATAAACAGGAACACGTCATTTTTATACATGCGTACCACATAAACATAAACACGCCATTTTATACATGAGTACCACATAAACATAAACACGCCATTTTATACATGAGTACCACATAAACATAAACCGCCATTTTATACATGAGTACCACATAAACATAAACACGCCATTTTATACATGAGTACCACATAAACATAAACAGCCATTTTATACATGAGTACCACATAAACATAAACACGCCATTTTATACATGAGTACCACATAAACATAAACACGCCATTTTATACATGAGTACCACATAAACATAAACACGCCATTTTATACATGAGTACCACATAAACATAAACACGCCATTTTATACAGGTACCACATAAACAGAAACACGCCATTTTATACATGAGTACCACATAAACATAAACACGCCATTTTATACATGAGTACACACATTAAACATTACACATACACCATTTATATGCACAATACACATAAACAAAACATGCCATTTCTACACATAGTACCACATAACATAACAAACCATTTTAGACCAATACCACATAACATAACAAACCATTTATACAAGTACCACATAGAATGAACATCCATTTTAACACAAGTACCACATAGACATGAACAAACCATTTTAGACAAGTACCACATAGAATGAAAAACCATTTTAGACAAGTACCACATAAAACAAACCATTTTAGACACAATACCACATAGACATGAACAATACCATTTTAGACACAATCCACCACAGACATGAACAAACCATTTTAGACACAAGTACCACATGAATGAACAACCATTTTAGACACAAGTACCACATAGAATGAACAAACCATTTATTCTATGAACAAACCATTTTAACACAATACCACATAGACATGAACAAACCATTTTAGACACAAGTACCACATAGAATGAACATACCATTTTATAACAAGTACCACATAGACATGAAAAACCATTTCTATACACAAGTACCACATAGACATGAACAAACCATTTTATACAAAGTACCACAGACATGAACAAACCATTTTAGACATAAGTACCACAAGACATGAACAAACCATTTTTAGACACAAGTACCACATAGAATGAACATACCATTTTATACACAAGTACCACACAGACATGAAACAAAACCCATTTTGACACATACACATAGATAACAACCATTTAACACAATACCACAGAATGAACATCCATTTTATACACAAGTACCACATAGAATGAACAAACCATTTTAGACACAAGTACCACACTAAGAATGAACAAACCATTTTAGACACAAGTACCACATAGAATGAACAATACCATTTTAACACAAGTACCACAAGACATGAACAACCATTTTAGACACAAGTACCACATAGAATGAACAACACCATTTTAGACACAAGTACCACATAGAATGAACATACCATTTTAGACACAAGTACCACACATAGAATGAACATACCATTTTAGACACAAGTACCACATAGAATGAACATAACCATTTTAGACACAAGTACCACATAGAATGAACAAACCATTTTAGACACAAGTACCACATAGAATGAACAAACCATTTTAGACACAAGTACCACATAGAATGAACAATACCATTTTAGACACAAGTACCACATAGAATGAACATACCATTTTAGACACAAGTACCACATAGACATGAACAAACCATTTTAGAACACAAGTACCACATAGACATGAACATACCATTTTAGACACAAGTACCACATAGAATGAACAAACCATTTTAGACACAAGTACCACATAGAATGAACAAACCATTTTAGACACAAGTACCACATAGAATGAACAAACCATTTTAGACACAAGTACCACATAGAATGAACAAACCATTTTAGACACAAGTACCACATAGACATGAACAAACCATTTTAGACACAAGTACCACATAGAATGAACAACCATTTTAGACACAAGTACCACATAGAATGAACAAACCATTTTAGACACAAGTACCACATAGAATGAACAAACCATTTTAGACACAAGTACCACATAGAATGAACAAACCATTTTAGACACAAGTACCACATAGAATGAACAAACCATTTTAGACACAAGTACCACACAGACATGAACAAACCATTTTAGACACAAGTACCACATAGAATGAACAAACCATTTTAGACACAAGTACCACATAGAATGAACAAACCATTTTACACAAGTACCACATAGAATGAACATACCATTTTAGACACAAGTACCACACAGACATGAACAAACCATTTTAGACACAAGTACCACATAGAATGAACATACCATTTTAGACACAAGTACCACACAGAATGAACAACCATTTTAGACACAAGTACCACATAGAATGAACAAACCATTTTAGACACAAGTACCACACAGACATGAACAAACCATTTTAACACAAGTACCACATAGAATGAACATACCATTTTAGACACAAGTACCACACAGACATGAACAAACCATTTTAGACACAAGTACCACATAGAATGAACAAACCATTTTAGACACAAGTACCACATAGAATGAACAAACCATTTTAGACACAAGTACCACATAGAATGAACAAACCATTTTAGACACAAGTACCACATAGAATGAACATAACCATTTTATACACAAGTACCACAAGAATGAACATACCATTTTATACACAAGTACCACATAGAATGAACATACCATTTTATACACAAGTACCACATAGAATGAACATACCATTTTATACACAAGTACCACACAGACATGAAATACCATTTTATACACAAGTACCACACAGACATGAACATACCATTTTAGACACAAGTACCACACTAGAATGAACATACCATTTTAGACACAAGTACCACACAGACATGAACATACCATTTTATACACAAGTACCACAAGACATGAACATACCATTTTAGACACAAGTACCACACAGACATGAACATAACCATTTTAGACACAAGTACCACACAGACATGAACATACCATTTTAGACACAAGTACCACATAGATGAACATCCATTTTAGACACAAGTACCACAGAATGAAGATACCATTTTAGACACAAGTACCACATAGAATCGAACACCATTTTTATAACAGTAACACCACATAACATGAACATAGCCATTTTTATAATAAACAACCACATAACAGGAACACGCCATTTTTATAAAAAACACACATAACAGGACACACGCCATTTTTTAAATAAACACCACATAACAGGAACACGCCATTTTCATTAAAAAAAAAGATACACAAGTACCACATAGACATCAACAAACCATTTTATACACAAGTACCACATAAACAGGAACATTCTTCTTCTTATCATTATCCTCATCATCATCATCCTCATCATCATCATCTCATCATCATCATCATCAACATGCAGAAGCAAGAAAAGTCATTTTAAAATTAAATACCACATACACATGAATACGCTATTTTTTATACATGAGTACCACAAAAACATAATCCAGCCATTTTTCATATAAAATATACCTCATAATCATGAACATGCCGTTATATGAATAAATATCACATAAACATGAACACGCTATTTTCATAAATAAATATCACATAAACATGAACACGCTATTTTCATAAATAAATATCACATAAACATGAACACGCTATTTTCATAAATAAATATCACATAAACATGAACACGTCATTTTTGTAAATAACTGTCACATAAATATGAAGAAGCCGTTTTCATAAATGAGTACCACATAAACGCGAACACGCAATTTTTACCCTAAAAAAATTTCACATAAACATACAATATTTCTATAAATAAATACCACATAAACACGAACAAGCCATTTCATAAATCGTAAAAATAAACTTGCAATTTCACAAGTAAATACTACATAAACTTCAACACAACATTTTATAAATGAATAACACTTAACAACTAACACGCCATTTTTATATCTTTATGAATACAACATAAAGATTATCATGTTATTTTATACATGAATACCACATAAACATTAACGCCGCATAATTGCAAGCATACCACAAAACATATCTCTGACAAAAAAGGGGCCTTTCAGTAGCATCAACATCAGTAGCATCAGCATCAGCATCAGTAGCAGCAGCATCAGTAGCATCAGCATCAGTAGCAGCAGCATCAGTAGCATCAGCATCAGTAGCATCAGCATGAGTAGCATCAGCATGAGTAGCAGCAGCATCAGTAGCATCAGCATCAGTAGCATCAGCATCAGTAGCATCAGCATCAGTAGCATCAGCATCAGTAGCAGCAGCATCAGTAGCATCAGCATCAGTAGCATCAGTAGCAGCAGCATCAGTAGCATCAGCATCAGTAGCATCAGCATCAGTAGCATCAGTAGCAGCAGCATCAGTAGCATCAGCATCAGTAGCATCAGATCAGTAGCAGCAGCAGCAGCAGCAGTAGTAGTAGTAGTAGTAGTAGTAATAGTAGTAGTAGTAGTAATAGTAGTACCAATATTCTTCTTCTTATCATTATCATCATCATCATCATCCTCATCATCATCGTTATAATTATTATAATTATCATTATCGTCACCAACATC
>JAPXFY010000025.1:16475790-16483290 GCA_030674185.1 Monoplex corrugatus | reverse complement strand
TTTGTTTGTTTTTTTATATCCGAGATATATGTCTTTAAACAATGTCTTTTCAGTCATATCTCGTCATAATTTATCTAGTATTTTCACAGCCATTTTTTAATTTAACTATATTAACTGTAAATACTGATATATCATACTGAAGCATGGATATTAAAAAGAAATTAGAAAAACAAAAACAACTGGTGTTGCTCAGTACTCTTATGCTACAAAAGCACACACAGTGCACCAGGCAGAGACTAACCCACTTGATGACAAAGAATGAGAACACAATTACAGCAGGAAGGATGCATTGTCCAAATTGGCAAAACTGACAAAAATGAATGACTGCTGACGGTCGGAAAAGGTTACTCCGTAAATTACAGTCGAAAATAATTTCGTGTCAAGTGTCAGTCAGGGCCCGCAACTGTTGGATACCTGGTATGGTTTCTCTGCACTTGTTCAAAAATGGACTGAGATGACATGTTTGCTTTCGCTGTTGGTTTGTATTGTTTAGTTATCGACACAGAGTTAGTACTAATACACTTCGAAACAAACAAACTAATAAACAAACTGATCCCACCCCCGCCCCCACACCCAACCATTTGCAGTCTTTGTTTGTTTTCACTTCCAGACAGACTTCACAGCAACACACAGTGTAGTATGCACAGACTGAACAAAACAACATGTGTGTACCCATCTGAGAAACACAGACACGATCTCTCTCCTCTCTCTCTCTCTCTCTCTCTCTCTCTCTCTCTCCTCTCTCTCTCTCTCTCTCTATATTGTGTCTGTGCGTAACTATTTTTGCGTCGTTTTCATCAAAGGTTAGTTCTTCGTTTTGTATTTAAGGCCAGAGGGTTTATTCTAGCAATCAGAAGATGTGTTTTGTCTGCTGGTTGTCGTCTGTGTGCACCTTTACAAGGGAGATAACTTTGCTTTTCCCTTTGGGGGTGTAACAATATACTGACATTTATTTTATTTGAGAATATGGTCCCTGTCAGCCAGACTCTGTTTATGACGATGATGATGATGATGGTGGTGATAATAATAATGATAATAATAATAATAATAATAATAACAACAATAATAACAATAACAATAATAATTATAATAATAATAATAATAATATCAATAATGGTGATGATGATGATGACGACGACGACAAGGACGAAGACGATGATGGCGACGACAATGATGACGATAATGATGATGATAGAAGAAAAAGAAGAAGAAGAAGAATTACAACAAGGACGACGACGACGAAGATGATAATGATAATGATGATAATGATAACGATAATAAGAAGAAGAAGAGGAAGAAGAGGAAGAAGAAAAAGAAGAAGAAAAAAAGAGAAGAAGAAGAAGAAGATTCAGAGTCATATCAAAATAATCATCATTATGACCACATATCATAATTCATCATAAAAACCCAATCATAAAATCGTATTCATAACCATATTTATAATAAGATCAATAATGAAATTAACAACAAACGGAAAAACAAATTAACAGAATAAAATGAAATCGAAAAACCAAATCCACGAATAACACCACGATCATCAACAAATGAAACATTACTCTTGGATTTTGTGGAGTTTGGCGTTTGCTTATCAAAACAGATTCACCGCACTGGGAAAACTACATGTGCTCTACCTAAATTTTATCAGACTTCATCTGACAGATTCCTTGAGCTTGCACAAAAATCCTTCCGTTTTGTCTTAAAATATGGGGGAAGGGGGGGGGGGTGGGAGGGAGAACACGCTCGTCATCACTAGAACGACATGTCTCTGTTTCATATAGAAAACAGACATATAAATGCTCCCAGAGAGATACCAGGTCTCTCTGTTTCTGCCTTGCTCCTTTGCTTTGTGTCATTTCTTCTTCTCTCATTTGCTGGTCCATTCACAACTACGTTTTCCAGAAAACCTTACACACTCTTTGTCTGATGGGGCTGATTACTGGGTACGTATATTAACTGCATTTTTAGTTATAAGGAAATGTGAGCTGCTTATTGGCAATGAAACACTATACGCTAGCTTTTAATGTATGTTTTTGTGTACTTATGTTTAAGAGTTTGTTTACACATTTTCTTTTTTCATTCCTTCTGGTGATAAATTGGGCAGAATGTTCAACCCCAGGGCTTGTCCTTGGATTATTTACGTGACTGCAATGATACGTTTACTTAGTTTTTCTTATCCCGGTTTTCTTTTTGTCCAAAGTCATTGATGTGTTTAGATGTGAGTTTGGTTTGAGATGGTTATCGCCCTGATATGGATGGATCTGAGCTGTCGGCTGGGACTTAGACATCAGTAATAATAATAGTCAGTAGTAAGAAACTCTGGGGATAGCCAGAGAGCAAAAGGTTCTTAGAGGAGAAACCCCCATCAAGCAACTGTTTCGGCCCTTAACTCCTGACACTCCTGAGGGCGGGTCATGACTCCTGGATGCCCCTCTGCTGTCGCCTTTTTCTTTTTCTCTTTTTTCCCCCAGAAGTTTGTCCTCCACCTAGAATCGAACACGTGCATACTAGGTGGTCAGGTTTTTCAAGACACAGTCACCCTTGTGACAGTTATCTTAACCACTTGGCTGTCGGTCACCTGCAACATACAGGTGAATTTTCAGCCTTATGAAGTTCACTTTTGTTCCTCTTGGTCCAGATCCAGCTGGAATTTTTTCCCGCTGCTTCTGCCATTGCCTTTAGAGCTCTGGTCCTCTCTCTCCCCGAAACCGAGAGATGTTTGATAAGATCATAGGCTGATGTGCCTGTCAACCCCCTTGCTCCAACCTCCAGGGTTCAACCTCCATGGCGACAACTTTGGCTTGAAAGCCAGATGTCCTCAAGTTGCTGGCTAGACTGGCATACTCATCAGTCTTGTAGATATGGGCTTCCTCCATTCTACTTTGGTATGATAATAATAAGATACATAAACAGTATCGACTGAGTTACACAGGACAACATAAGCAACCCGCTCTACTCCACAAAGAAAGACAAGTAAAATAAAAACTGAAATAATGAAACCCAATACAGGTCATGTATGACATCTACACTGGCGTGCGCACGTCTGTGTACATGTATACATGTGCACGCACACACGCACGCACACGCACGTGTGTGTGTATGTGCGTGTGTGTGTGGTGTGTGTGTGTATGTGTGTGCGTGTGTGTGTGTGCGTGCGTGCGTGTGTGTGTGTGCGTGCGTGTGTGTGTGTGTGCGCGCGCGCGCGTGTGTGTGTGTATGTGTGTGTGTGTGTGTATGTGTGTGTGTGTGTGCCTTTTTGTTGTTGTTATTGTTGTTACTTGCTGCCGCTCTGCATCTCTTCCCCATTTTCTTCCTCTTCTCTGCTGGAAGGAGCACCAGGAAAGTCTTGCTGTATATTCCCGTCAAGTTTTATGTTTTTGTCTCTATCTTGTATGTACGTTTGCCAAAGGCCTTTCGGTCAAAACAACAAAAATGTCGCCTGTCTTGATTCGTAACATTAAGTACATATTCTGATTCTATTTTTGTCATTCTCTCATTCCTGTTTGCTGGAAGGCCCCCGGAAGTGCCTGTGATTCTGATTTCTCGGGCGTAGTGTATCATGTCTGATGTGTCACAAACTGTTTGCAGATGAAATCTGCTGACATATGTACTTTGTATCGTCACAGGATTTGGACTGCTATGTTCATTTTATATTTTTTTTTTTTTTTTTTTTTTTGGTCCAGTATTTTTCTATTTACTTTTTGTCAAAAAAATAGTTTTGTTCACAAATAAAACACGTTAATACTAAGCAACGATATGGTTTTATAAGCCTGTATATACTAAAAGTGGTAGCGTTGTCAGAATCGGCACAGTAACTCATAGTCACAGTCATATTCATTTCTTTCAACACAGTGGATGTACCATGTGAAACTCGGGCTGTTCTCCCCGCTGACAGCGCATTGCCGCAAAGCAGCGCCATCTTTTTTATTTTTGTTTTTGTTTTTTTTACCAAGATTTTAGAAAGGCAAGAAGGCTAATTAGTCTTCAAGACGAGGGACCTACAATATCAGCCTATTTCTCTAATGTTTTATGTCCAAGGTAGCCGGGTGAATGCCTGCTCTTCACGATTTTCTACTGCCGTGGGATACTTATCGTATGCAGGTCAGAAGCACACAGGTACGACTCGTTTTTCGTCCCCTTCCGAAAAATTAGACATTCTGTTCGATTTTCCTATCAAACTAAGGAGGAAAGTCGAAGGTTGAGCGGGAAACGAACCCTAGAACCTTGAGTTTGTAACTGGCAGGCCAACGTCGACACCAATCCGCCACTCATCTCTATTCCGGCTGTTAACACAGCAATTTGTTACTGGCAGGCCAATGTCAATCCGCCACTCCTCTCTATTCCGGCTGTTAATACAGCAGTTTGTTACTGGCAGGCCAATGTCAATCCGCCACTCCTCTCTATTCCGGCTGTTAATACAGCAGTTTGTTACTGGCAGGCCAACGTCAATCCGCCATTCCTCTCTATTCCGGCTGTTAATACAGCAGTTTGTTACTGGCAGGCCAACGTCAATCCGCCACTCCTCTCTATTCCGGCTGTTAACACAGCAGTTTGTTACTGGCAGGCCAACGTCAATCCGCCACTCCTCTCTATTCCGGCTGTTAACACAGCAGTTTGTTACTGGCAGGCCAACGTCAATCCGCCACTCCTCTCTATTCCGGCTGTTAACACAGCAATTTGTTACTGGCAGGCCAACGTCAATCCGCCACTCCTCTCTATTCCGGCTGTTAACACAGCAGTTTGAAATCCAAGTCCGCCTCCGTCACTTCTCCCCATTCTCCATTTTCCCTTTGCCCACCACCCACCCTTTGTGCTTTTAAATCCACTTTAAAACCCCACTTCTCTTCCCGACAATGGATTGTACAACTGTCTCTTTCCATCAGTGTGTGTGTGTGTGTGTGTGTGTGTGTGTGTGTGTGTGTGTGTGTGTGTGTGTGTGTGTGTGTGTGTGTGTGTGTGTTTCACGTGTTGCAAGGTTGTCGGCGTTGATTGCATGCGTATGTCTGGTGCGTGTGCGCCTCGATTTGAATTGTCAGAATTTGGTGCCATGTAAACACTGTAATTATTACTATCATTATATTATTACTGTTTATTATTATTATTATTATTATTATTATTATTATTATAACCCAACCACACTCACAACCTCCACTCTTCCCTGTCCTCTCCATCCCCTCCTCCAACCTGGGTCTTTAAACTCCAACTGAATTCAACGAGTGTTTCGTCTACAGCGGTGTTTTCTGTTTAGTCTACATACATACATGCGCAAATTATGGTGGTGATAAGTGGTATTCCTACCCATACACGCTTTGCAGAGAACCGTTCTCATCTTCGGGATGGCTCGAGTTTGTGGTTATTATCCCATTCCCTGTGTTCGTCGTCCCATTCCCTGTATTCATTATTCCATTCCCTGTATTCATTATCCCATTCCCTGTATTCATTATCCCATTCCTTGTGTTCATTATCCCATTCCCTGTATTCATTATCCCATTCCTTGTATTCATTATCCCATTCCCTGTATTCATTATCCCATTCCCTGTATTCATTATCCCATTCCCTGTATTCATTATCCCATTCCCTGTATTCATTATCCCATTCCCTGTATTCATTATCCCATTCCTTGTGTTCATTATCCCATTCCCTGTATTCATTATCCCATTCCTTGTGTTCATTATCCCATTCCCTGTGTTCGTCGTCCCATTCCTTGTGTTCATTATCCCATTCCTTGTGTTCATTATCCCATTCCTTGTGTTCATTATCCCATTCCTTGTGTTCATTATCCCATTCCTTGTGTTCATTATCCCATTCCTTGTGTTCATTATCCCATTCCTTGTGTTCATTATCCCATTCCTTGTGTTCATTATCCCATTCCTTGTGTTCATTATCCCATTCCTTGTGTTCGTTATCCCATTCCCTGTGTTCATTATCCCATTCCTTGTGTTCATTATCCCCTTCCTTGTGTTCATTATCCCATTCCTTGTGTTCATTATCCCATTCCCTGTGTTCGTCGTCCCATTCCTTGTGTTCATTATCCCATTCCTTGTGTTCATTATCCCATTCCTGTTATTATCCCATTCCCTTATCATTATCCATTCCTTGTGTTCATTATCCCATTCCCTGTGTTCGTCGTCCCATTCCCTGTGTTCATTATCCCATTCCCTGTGTTCATTATCCCATTCCTTGTGTTCATTATCCCATTCCCTGTATTCATTATCCCATTCCTTGTGTTCATTATCCCATTCCCTGTGTTCGTCGTCCCATTCCTTGTGTTCATTATCCCATTCCCTGTGTTCGTCGTCCCATTCCTTGTGTTCATTATCCCATTCCTTGTGTTCATTATCCCATTCCTTGTGTTCATTATCCCATTCCCTGTGTTCATTATCCCATTCCTTGTGTTCATTATCCCATTCCCTGTGTTCATTGTCCCATTCCCTGTGTTCATTATCCCATTCCCTGTATTCATTATCCCATTCCTTGTGTTCATTATCCCATTCCTTGTGTTCATTATCCCATTCCCTGTGTTCATTATCCCATTCCTTGTGTTCATTATCCCATTCCTTGTGTTCATTATCCCATTCCTTGTGTTCATTATCCCATTCCTTGTGTTCATTATCCCATTCCTTGTGTTCATTATCCCATTCCCTGTGTTCATTATCCCATTCCTTGTGTTCATTATCCCATTCCTTGTGTTCATTATCCCATTCCTTGTGTTCATTATCCCATTCCTTGTGTTCATTATCCCATTCCCTGTGTTCATTCCCTCCTGTATTCATTATCCCCTTCCTTGTGTTCATTATCCCCTTCCTTGTGTTCATTATCCCCTTCCTTGTGTTCATTATCCCCTTCCTTGTGTTCATTATCCCCTTCCTTGTGTTCATTATCCCATTCCTTGTGTTCATTATCCCATTCCCTGTGTTCATTATCCCATTCCCTGTGTTCATTATCCCCTTCCTTGTGTTCATTATCCCATTCCTTGTGTTCATTATCCCCTTCCTTGTGTTCATTATCCCATTCCCTGTGTTCATTATCCCATTCCTTGTGTTCATTATCCCATTCCTTGTGTTCATTATCCCCTTCCTTGTGTTCATTATCCCCTTCCTTGTGTTCATTATCCCCTTCCTTGTGTTCATTATCCCATTCCCTGTGTTCATTATCCCATTCCTTGTGTTCATTATCCCATTCCCTGTGTTCATTATCCCATTCCCTGTGTTCATTATCCCCTTCCTTGTGTTCATTATCCCATTCCTTGTGTTCATTATCCCCTTCCTTGTGTTCATTATCCCATTCCTTGTGTTCATTATCCCATTCCTTGTGTTCATTATCCCTTCCTTGTGTTCATTATCCCATTCCCTGTGTTCATTATCCCATTCCCTGTATTCATTATCCCATTCCCTGTATTCATTATCCCATTCCTTGTGTTCATTATCCCATTCCTTGTGTTCATTATCCCATTTCCCTGTATTCATTATCCCATTCCCTGTATTCATTATCCCATTCCTTGTG
>JAPXFY010000025.1:16453290-16458290 GCA_030674185.1 Monoplex corrugatus | reverse complement strand
AGTGTTCAGTGACTTATGAAAACCATGAAAACAGCTCCTCAGCAAATGCACACCCACCAAAGGTACAGACAATGCAACGACACATAGTGCAATGTGGTCAGCTCGGGCAACACTCTTGAGTTCTCCTTGCTCATCCCAAACGTCTTATTATTATGTGTAATGTGCACCGAGTTATCGTCATTTCTGTTTAAAGCCCAGCCGACTGCGTAGAGACATATCAGTGTTACAATCAATTCAAAACATACACAATACATCAACAGGTAAAATAATAGGAAGAGAAAATAAAGTACACATACCAATACATTCGCGCACATAATCAGAGGAGATGCCCCTGGCGTTGACCACTCCATCCACTTTATCACACAAAGGATTTACAAACATACCTGAATACAAATTAAAACATACCTAACAACTCTAAAACAAACATAAATTGGGCCTTAATTACCAAAACTTGCTTCCGCATATCTCATTTTCTTAAAGCCAAAAATACACTTAATACATATACCCAATTATCAATCCTCAGAGAAAGTACGTAAGATTTTATCGAACACACACAAGCAGAAAATAATAGGAAGAAATGACAGAAAGCAAAGGAGGAAGGAAGAAACAAAGAGAGTGTCAGAAAAAGTACAGAATTTCCAGAAGGCAGGGATACTATTTAAACTGAAAGAGCCCCCGGCATCCCCACCGGGGGAAGGGGGGTGGGGGGGGGGGAGCGCAGCGAGTCCAAACGGGTTTTGAGAACAGGGTGATATGAAACACCCGAGGGTGCTGATGGAACCCAGAGCACCACACCAGTGCGCCACCACTCCCCGGACAAGCACCTCCCAAGCCCCCCCGACGCCACAGGAACGATTAATACTTTTCAATACAATCACATCATTCGCTCTCTGCGTTTCGGGCTGCTCTGCCTCTCAGAAAGAAATTGCCGCTTGTGGTCACAACATGCAGCATAGGCCAGTGCTGCAGTTTTCAGATGCAACGGTTTCTGATCCCATCGATTTCACTGGGGTCTTAGCTGCCAGACTGCACAGTATGCATTCGGAGGATCTCCCTCAGTATTAGAATATTTACAACCCTGTCTAGTCTTCTTCGTTTCTGGGTTTGTATTGACAAGGTACATGGAAGAGGATTTAGTTTTTATTTGTTGCACTTGTCTCGGGTTTTTGAGAGACAAAAAGTGTTGGGCAGTTAGTTGTAGGCCAGGTCGGTCATCAGTACAACATACATGAGGTGAATTGCACTTAATGCTGAATACCAAATAGAAAGACACACAACTACACGCACATCATAGCATATACATATCGTATCATAATTATTATATCATAATTATATATCATAAACCATTAATTTATTACTATGCACAAATTAGCATAAATACTGTTGTTTGAGAGACTGACGAACACACAAATACACACAAGCACACATACGCGCATACATAAACACACCCACGCACACACACATATATTCTCAAACACATACTCTCTCTCTCTCTCTCTCTCTCTCTCTCTCTCTTCCATAACTTCCTCTCTCTCTCTCTGACACACACATGCACACACACACACACACACACACACACACACACACACACACACACACACACACACACTCTCTCTCTCTCTCTCTCCCTTTCTCTCTCTTTTCCATAACTCTTTCTCTCTCTCTAACTCTCTCTGACACACACACATACACACACTCTCTCTCTCTCTCTTTTCCATAACTCTCTCTCTCTTTTCCATAACTCTCTCTCTCTTTTCCATAACTCTCTCTCTCTCTTTCATAACTCTTTCTGACACTCTTTCTCTCTCTCTTTCCCTCTCTATCATACTCTCCAACAGTCTCGGTTGAGCAGCGTGTTGAATTAATCTTGGATAGCCTCGACACTGGTTGCCAGTGAAGCTGAAGGCAGAGTGTCCGTGTGTACCATAGTTCATTATCAATGTTTGTACGGACCTGTAAATATTTAAGGCTTGTCTGTCGGAGTAGCTCGGTACACACCTGAGCGTCATTGGTTTACAGCGAATTACACACTCACACACTCACTCACTCAGACAGACAGACAGACAGACGCCCTAACAAAATGCATATATCTCCTATACAAGCATACATATGCAGACATACACACTCTCATACAAACACACACACACACACTCACAAACACACACACACACATATACACACACACATCACACACACACACACACACACACACACACACACACACACACACACACACACACACACACACACAGCACAAAATCGAAGGCTACATGGATTGTAGACGGGGAAAAATGTTCTAAATTTTGTCACCTCGAATACAGGAATTGTGTAAGTAAACAAACGACACAATTAACTACCACTGATGGTACTACTTTAGAAAACCAAAAATACATATTTCACTAAGTTAGATCCTTTTCTTGAAATCTATAAAAGAAAAGACAGAGTGAAGACTGTGAAACAGAAAACCTTATCAGAACAACACCCAAACTATCAAGTGAAGAACAACGATTATTGGATGGTAAAATAACTATACATCAAGCAGGCGTAGCAATGAAAAAAAAGCATGAAAAATGATAACAGTCATGGCACAAACGGATTAGCTTAGCGCAGATTTAAAAAAAAATCCGGAAACAAGTCGTACAGTTTGTTGTGAGATCATTAAAGGAGGCATCTACAGACGGAGAACTTTCTACACTGCAGAAAGAACGATTGACCACTTACATTCCCCAAGATGACAAACCTAAAGAATAGATACATAAACTACAATCCAATTTCTCTCCTTCTGTGCAGAACATAGGCTGCATATACTTGATACACACGACACAGTTTCAGGCTTATTCATGGACAGCGAGAAAACACACATGACACATCACACGGAATTCTATATCGTTCAGTGCTGATCAAACTGTAAAAACAGACAGAATACTTGATCTGGTTATAATGTTTCCAAAATCTTTTATCTATAAATGCAAGATTGACAAATGTGTTCCCAAAGTACCTACTTTCCAAAGACCACCAAACATAAGATTCAAAACTGAACAGCATCATACCAAAACAAATGTTCACTTGTCTATCCTCAGTGGAATAACTGTAAGCCACTGTTTCTCAACAGAGAACAAATTCATCTTTATGGTGTGCTTTTAAATCTTGATGTTCACTGTTAAACCTCCAGTGTATGAAACGTTATGTTTTTTGTATGTTGTATTGGTCAGATGTCCACAATGGTCATCCTATGTGTATGAAATGAAATCATTTTTCGTTACCACATTGTATGTTGATGTCTGTATATTGTAAAACAAAAAATGAATTTAATAAAAGGTAAAACCAAAAACAAAACAAAAAAGAAACTATGCAATGAGAGAAAGAGTCAATCAGACACAGACAGACAGATAAATGTCGTTGACCATTTGGAAGGAGGATACACAGACAGACAGACAGACAGACGAATAGGTAGATAGATAGACAGATAGATAGATAGATAGATATAGATAGATATAGATAGATATAGATGGATAGATAGATAGATGGATAGATAGATATAGATAGATAGATAGATAGATAGATAGATAGATAGATAGATAGATAGATAGAGAAAGAGAGACAGACAGACAGACAGACGGACGGACGGACGGAAGGACAGACAGACAGTCAGACAGCAAAGTGACAAAGAGAGAGACAGAGAGACAGACAAATAGACAGACAGAAAGACAGTTGAGGGAGACAGGAGACAAAGACAGAGACAGCGAGGGAAACAAAGAAAGAGACAAAACAAGAGACTGATTAACTGATTGATAATTCTTCATTTCCCCAAGATACAGACAATAACTGATTGATAATTCTTCATTCCCCAAGATACAGACAATAACTGATTGATAATTCTTCATTCCCCAAGATGCAGACAATAACTGATTGATAATTCTTCATTCCCCAAGATACAGACAATAACTGATTGATAATTCTTCATTCCCCAAAGATACAGACAATAACTGATCGATATTTCTTCATTTCCCCAAGATACAGACAATAACTGATTGATAATTCTTCATTCCCCAAAGATACAGACAATAACTGATTGATTGTTCTTCATTTCCCAAACATACAGACAATTACTCAATACAATTGAGTTTGGTAGATTTTCCTTGTCTGCCGCTGCTTAAATCTATCGAGAGAGACAGAGAGAGGCAGAGACAGAGAGGCAGACAGATAACAGATAGACAGACACAGACAGACAGACAGACAGAGGAGAGACAGACAGACAGACAGACAGACAGACAGAGAAACAGAGATAGAGACAGACAGACAGACAGACTAAACTCATTCGCTTCAACTGATTAAACCTCCACTTGAAAGAAAGCCTCATTCCATTATACATAACGGTGAAACGCGAGTGCAGCTTGGCCTGCCGTTGCTAAAACACACGCCTGCCAAACATGAGGACGTGTTCGGAATTCTCTCTTTCCCTTTCTATCGGAAGGAATCGCCCACCAGTTTCTATGAGTGCATGTTACACCTCTCTCTCTCTCTCTCTCTCTCTCTCTCTTCTCTCTCTCTCTCTCTCTCTCTCTCTCTCTCTCCTCTCTCTCTCTCTCTCTCTCCCCCTCCTCTCTCTCTCTCTCTCTCTCTCTCTCTCTCTCTCTCTCTCTCTATGGACGCATACTTGTGTTATTTTTTTTTTACATCTTTAAGAAATGTGACGGAGTACATTTTGTATTTCTATTTGACGGAGTACATTTGTATTTCTATGTGACGAGTACATTTTGTATTTCTATGTGACGGAGTACATTTTGTATTTCTATGTGACGGAGTACATTTTGTATTTCTATGTGACGGAGTACATTTTGTATTTCTATGTGACGGAGTACATTTTGTATTTCTATGTGACGGAGTACATTTTGTATTTCTATGTGACGGAGTACATTTTGTATTTCTATTTGACGGAGTACATTTTGTATTTCTATTGACGGAGTACATTTTGTATTTCTATGTGACGGAGTACATTT
>JAPXFY010000025.1:16420790-16433290 GCA_030674185.1 Monoplex corrugatus | reverse complement strand
CAGGCGTTTCTAATTCGGTGCACGCACACCAATTTTAATCAATCATCCGTGATGCTGTAATAAGCGGTGCCTCGGGAAAGACGAAGTACTGGTGCACCCCTGTGTCATATTCGGTGCACGCACACCAACCTTTATCACTCATCCGTGATACAGTCGACAGCAACGCCCCGGGAAAGACGAATTACTAATGTTGGTATACACACAAATGTGTCAGTATCGATGCACTCACACACACACAAACCTTTCTTAATTTCAACCATTCAACCTTTAGCCAATGGTGCCTTGTGAATCAATCATTTCAAATGCTTTATAAAAAAAAATGAAACAGAAAGTAAAAACACAAGCCACAAGCGTTTATCAGTCGTTTGGTTGTACGCTTATAGCAGCAGCCACACCGTATCGAAAGTAGGGTAGAGAGACAGACGACACGCTACCCCACCCTTTCTGTATCTGCCACACAAGTCAGGAGACGGCTGGAGACAGGTCAGCAACGCAATGAATGCTTTCACATCACGAAAAACACAGCCACCAAAAAACAAAAATGGACTCTTTTTATCATTCCCTGCTAAGCCGAAGACGATCGAAGATCAAACAGCATGCCATCACATTTGGACAGCTTGGGGATATTGTATGTGGGAGGGAGCAGGGATGATGAATTTGGCAGTGAGAGCGATGGAAGAGGGTTAAGGAGATTAGGGAGAGGGTGTGGGGAGGGGAGATAAAATCAGATATTCACAGTGGAAGAGATCACATTAAAAATCACAAAAGAAATCGGCGTTTGTAGCGAAAACAGAAAGAAGCAGAGACAGAGAGAGAGAAAGAGAACCTCAAGGAAGCTGACGGAACGGCGCCACGTCGTCTTCCATCCTTATCTCCCTCGTCTTCTGGTGGGGACTTGAAGGAAGCCACACAACAACAACAACGACAACACCATCATAATCATCACCATCATCAACAACATCATCATCATCACCATCATCAACATCATCGACAACACTCACCAGGCGATGTCTGCCAGGACAGGCCTCCAATGAACATTTTCCTGCAACAGCAGAAAAACCAGAATGTAGAGGCTAAGCAAGCAAAAACAGCGGCCAGATTTCCTCAAGTCCACACACACACACACACACACACACACACACACACACACACACACACACACACACACACGGCTACACGAATTTGGGAATGGGATGGGTGTGTGGGTGTAGAAAGAGAAACGCGTAAATCGATATCCTTGTACACAGACAGAGCGAGGGAGGACAAGCAAGCTATTCAAGGAGGCCAACGTCGGACCGAGAGATCAAAGCCTTTCTCTTACACACACCAACCATACTACAACACATACATACACATACACACACACACTTCTAACTAAACCTCACCACTAAACCAAATCAAACCAAACCAAAACATAAACCCAACTTTACAACAATGTCGACCGAAGAACAACACACAAGCTCTCACACACTGAAGTCAGTGGCAGCAGTAGTAGTAGCATGCCTGAGAAAACGCAGAGAACCAAGCACATTTGCATTCGCTCCAAAACAAAACCGAGAAACAAGAGAGACAGAGAGCGAGAGAGCGAAAGAAAGAGCTGACAAGGAAAGACAAGACTCCCAACACTTACCCAGGATCGTTGGGGATTTCATCGGTGCTGGACGAAGTGTTCTGGGAATCCATATCCATTGAGAATGCCACAACTACTATTAGCAAGTATGAAACAACTCTCTACACACTATTACTACCTACAGCAGAGCGACTGACTGAACCCTCGCACGTGGGATTCTCCTAAGCCCTTCGCCTTTTCCTCCCTGAGCAAGGCCCGGCCCTCCGCACTATTGGTAGATCACGCACGCCGGCTCGCGCGCGCTCGCTGAAGCTCCAAGATTACAGTGATTGACGTTTGCAAGGCGACCTCTGATTGGCTTGTTCTCACCGTTGCCGAGGCAACTTCTATCAAGTTTACCTACGTCATGAGCATATTTCGGGAGCTATCACGCCTTCGATTTTTACCCCTTCTCTCTCTCTCTCTACTCGTGACACAATGAAAACACCCCTCCCGTTCTATCGCACCCAGGGCCGGGGATATACGCCTATGACGTCATGACGACTGAAACACATCGGCTCTGCAAGTCTTGAAGGGCATAGGAGACGGCACGGCACGCGAGAGAGAAAGAGAGAGACAGAGAGAGTAGTAGCATTAGTACATGTAGTAGTAGTGAATCTTGTAGTGACTTGGTCACTAGGATGAAAGGAAGGAGAGAATGAAGGAGACACATCCTACTAAACGGTCGAGATTTAGAGAGAGAGAGAGAGAGGGAGAGAGAAAGAAGAAACAAAGAAAGAGGCAGAGAGAGAAGGAGAGACACACAGATAGACAGACAGACAGACAGGCAGACAGACAGACAGACAAATAATGAGACAAAGAGACACACAGAGAGACAGAGCTTGCTAACCGATCGAGATTTAGAGAGAGAGAGAGAGAGATAGACAAACAGACGGACAGGCAGACAGACGGACAGGCAGACGGAGGGACAGACAGACAGACAGACAAACAGACGGACGGAGAGAAAGAGAGCGAGAGAGAGAGAGAGAGACAGAGACAGAGAGAGAGGGGGAGAGACAGAGAGAGAGAGAGAGAGAGACAGAGATAGAGTCCAGGAGTGTTGTCAATGAATCAGTTTTAAATCCCTTCCATTGCAGCACACAGGCTGGCCGTTTCCTCTGGAAGCTGACTGCTGAGCTAGCTTTTGACGCTAAACATACGAGCTGTAAAACTATCATTTTATACATTAGCCAATATAATAATCATTTTCAGAGACCTAGACTTGGCCACACAACCGACATAACGGGAAAAAGCTGGTGAACAGTTCTTTAGTTTGGCCCTCTGATGACTCTTAACGGACTTAAGGAAAAAGTAGAAGAGGAAGAAGAAGAAGAAAAGAAGAAAAAGAATAAGAAAAAGAAAAAGTAGAAGAAGAAGAAGAAAAAGAAGAAGAGAAGGAGAAGGAGGAAGAAGAGCAGAAGGAGGAGGAGGATGAAGAGGAAGAAGAAGACGGAGAAGAAGAAGAAGAAGAAGAAGCACAAGCAGAAGAAGAAGCATATAAATGTCCCATCTCATGGCCACGTTGGCGCAGAGGTAACCTTTCCCATCCCACTGAACGATTGCCTTTTCCAAGTGTTCCAATTTTTCTTGAATGCATGCTGCATGTTGTTTAGCCCGCATTGTGCAGGCGGCATGTTGGACAGTGCGCAGTCTGCATTCTTCATCTTCGATGGGCGTGCATGCAGGCCGTTTTCAGGTTTCCATAAGCCATCAGCCTCTGACGTAACTTACAGGATCTTTAACTTAACGTGCAGAATGGCAGAATGCTTCAGACGTTCACCTGCATATAACTAAAGAATAAGTTGGCGGGGTTCGTTTCCCATACAGGCCTCGACTTTTCTCCTAAGTTTGACTGGAAAATCAAACTTAGCGTCTTGTTCTTCAGAGGGGGAAAAAAAGTCTGACCCACGTGCCTTCTAGCCTGCGCACGCTAAACATCCCACGGCATCAAAATCTGCCGGCAATTACCTGGCAGATTTGCAGAGCCTGCGCAAAACGCTATGCGCTGGCAAGGTCTTGAAATCGGGTATGAGGCGGGGGTTGGTAGGAAGAGGGACCTATGGAACAGTACTCTGGCACCACCAGAATGGTGGAAACATTGAGATAAGGAGCGAACAGGTCGGGTTTTTGTTCTCTACTGTTTGCGGTTTGAGATTGAACTCGAGATACAAGATCTTCAACGAATTGGAATCTGGAGTCTGTAACAATTGTATGTAGAGTCTACATGGCCTGTAGTCCACCCTGATGTGATCGAGTGCCTGAACCTTGTGTAGGTTTGGGGAAGACAAAGCAGGGAAGGAGAGGGGGTGGGCATCACCACTCAGGGACAGATTATGAGAGCGGGTGAGGAGGCAGGGCTTCAAGATCCCCCTTCCTAATGAGCTGTCCAAAAATGGAACTGCTGTTAAGGAGACAAGAAGATAATGATTATGATATAGGTTTTAAAGTTTGACTATTCGACTCCCGCACCCTGTCCATCAGCACCCTGCATTGTCAACACACATACACATACACACGCTAGCGCGCGCGTGCACACACACAGACACACACACACACACATACACACACACACACACACACACACACACACACGCACACACACACACACACACACACACACACACACATATATATATATATATATATATATATACAGCGAAAACATCATGAGAAACCTAGAAGAATACCCTGGATTACCTATATATATATATATATATATATATATATATATATATATATATATATATATGTGTGTGTGTGTGTGTGTGTGTGTGTGTGTGTGTGTGTGTGTGTGTGTGTGTGTGTGTGTGTGTGTGTGTATGTGTGTGTGTGTGTGTGTGTGCATTTTCCAATGTTTCCCTTTGCAGCAATGTCCTTACATTCCACGTTGCGGTTTTGATATTTTTTAATTTGATCGCAGTAGCTTGCTGACGGTCGGGTATCACCTGCAGAACATGACGGTCCCTACCGGACGAATGTGCTCCACAGGAGCCCCTATTTACGTCGTTATGATCCTTTTCAGTATTTTGGCTGGCCATGATGAACTTGGGAATACACGATGGTGGTGTCCTGTTGCCTTCCATCTTTTTTTTGTATGGACTCTCTGCTAGCCTTTGTTGTTCCCACGACAACCCACAAGGCAGTAGGGGTGATTTTCTGTCAGGAATTATTCCCTTAGCCTTGTTTTCTTCCGAGATAACCACGAAGCAGTGATGTTTTTTTTTCTTCTGTCAGGGGTTACTCCCTTAAGGACATTGCTGCAAAGGTAAAACTGGAAAATGTCAAGATGAGTGGCTTAACATCAATATTTTAGGACTAGGGGAAGTGAGATGGAAGTGGGTAGTCATGATAACATCAGGCAAGCATACAATAATATATTCTGGTGGAAACACTCATGAAAAGACGAGTAGTCTTTATGACAAAAAAGACACAAGTCAAAATCAATCAAGGGATACTGGGCTGTGTCAGACCGAGTTTTGCTAGTTAAGTTAGATGGCAAGCCATTTGATATCAGCATCATCCAAGTATATGCACCAACATCCGCAAGTACTCAAGAAAAGATTGGCAACTTTTATGAAGTATTAGAGATGGCCAAGGATCAATGCAAACCACAGGATATTACAGTAATAATGAGAGATTTTAATGCTAAAGTGGGACAGGAGAAGGTGGAGAACATAGTTGGACCTCATGACCTTGATACATAAAACGAAACGGGGAGAGAAACATGTGGAATGGTCACAGATGAATGAGTTCATAGTAGGAAACACCTGGCTTGAGCAGCGTAACAGAAGAAAATGGACATGGAGGAGTCCAAGAGAAATGCTAAAACTCAAACTGAGTACATCCTGATAAATAATAGATATCGAAATGTATTTTACCGATAGCAAAAACACTACCAGCGCAGACTGCAACAGTGACCACAATTCTGTATAGCTGACACCACCACTTTAGTTCATGTTGTAAATAGCCCAGCCGACCACTAAGGCCATATCATGGTTAACACCACATTAAAAACAACTTCAACACTGCCGTGACCGAAGCAGCCAACGACATCCTGGGAAAACACCGACCAACAAAGATGCCCTGGGTCACGGAAGAAGTACTAAAGCTGAGCGACAAACGCAGAGAACTAAAGCAAAAGAAGAGTACGGATGAAGGAGCTAAACTATACAGAGAAGCCAACCAACAAGTTAAAGAAGGCATGAGGACAGCAAAGGAAACATGGATTGAAGAACAATGCCAAGATATCGAAGCAAACGTGCAGAAAAATAACAGCAAGAAAGCCTACCAGCTTGTGAAAGGACTAACAAGCTCAAAACAAGGCAGAACCACTACCATACAGAACAAAGCAGGGAAATGTCTTAGAGAAGATCAAGAGATTCTGCAGAGGTGGACAGAGTACTGCTCCGAATTATACACACACACATCAACAGGAGATCCCAAGGTGCTAGACGTTCCACCATCAACCAACAACGACAGCTACCCCATCGTGCGAGAAGAAGTTGAAGCTGCAGTAAAATCATTGAAGAAAGGCAAGTCGGCAGGAGTGGACAACATTCCCTCAGAACTGGTCCAGGCAGGAGGAGAGGCCATGATAGATATGTTACTCATCATCTGCAATAAGATCTGGCGGACAGGTGAGTGGCCAACACCTTGGACCCAGTCCCTGATCATCACACTCCCGAAGAAAGGCAACCTACAACTATGCCAAAACTACCGTACCATCAGCCTGATCAGCCATCCAAGTAAGGTCATGCTAAAAATCCTTCTGAGTAGACTGAAGCCACAAGCTGAGGAGATAATAAAAGAAGAGCAGGCAGGTTTCAGACCAGGAAGAAGTACCACAGAGCAAATTTTCAAAATCAGATTGCTCTGTGAGAAATACCTGCAACACCAGCAAGGCCTTTACCACGTCTTCGTGGACTTCAAGAAGGCATTCGACAGAGTTTGGCACGCAGCCTTGTGGGCAACCATGAGGCTGTACAACATCAATGCCAACCTGATCAGAACCATAGAATGCCTCTACGAAAAGGCGACCAGTGCAGTCTACCATGACAACAACACAGGAGAATGGTTCCGAACCACAGTTGGAGTACGCCAAGAATACCTGCTCTCCCCCACTCTCTTTAACATCTTCTTAGAGAGTATAATGGCTGACGCACTTGAAGACCACGAGGGAACAGTCAGCATCGGAGGTAGAACAATCACAAACTTGCGTTTTGCCGACGACATTGACGGACTAGCTGGGCAAGAGCAAGAGCTAGTAGCTTGATAAAACATCTTGATGAGGCCTCCACAGCATATGGCATGCAGATCAGTGCAGAGAAAACCCAGTTGATGACAAATAATACCAATGGCATCAGCACTGACATTACCATAGACAACAAGAAACTTGAGACATTCCATAGATTTAAATATCTGGGAGCTATAGTATCAGATGAAGGATCAAAGCCCGAAGTACTTTCCAGGATTGCCCAGACCACAGCTGCAATGACCAAGCTAAAAGTCATCTGGAACGACAAGAATATCGCAATCGGCTCCAAGATCAGACTGATGCGTTCCCTGGTCATATCAATATGTTTGTATGCATGCGAAACATGGACCATAACAGCAGACATTGAAAGAAGGATACAGGCAATGGAGATGAGATGCTTCCGCAAACTCCTTGGTATCTCGTACAAAGATCATATAACCAATAAGGAAGTGAAAACCCGAATCGAAAACGCCATCGGGCCGTATGAAGACCTCCTGACTTCAGTGAAAAGACGCAAACTGAGGTGGTACGGGCACGTCACACGATCAGCTGGACTGGCCAAGACCGTCTTGCAGGGAACAGTTCAGGGAGGGAGACGAAGAGGCAGACAGAGAAAAAGATGGGAAGACAATATCAGAGAGTGGACTGGCCTTGAATGGAATATCATTCTGCGGAAAGCTGAAGACCGTGAGGAGTGGAGGAAGTTGGTTGCAAAATCTTCAGTGGTGCCCCAACGGTCAACCAGACTACGGAACTGATGATGATGATGAAAAACAACTCCAAGTGTAATTAATAATTTAAAAGACAGCAACAGTTTGACTGGAACACTAATTAAGACGGGCAGTTTTTAAATGTCTCTGGCTAGGGCTGAAGTTGAAACATCGTTATCTTGAAACCATAGCTCTGTGGAATGGGCTAGTTACCTTTCGTTTGTTTGATTGTTTGTTCGTTAGCTAATATATAACTCTGCTTCCAACCTGTGACAGCTACAGCGCTGACAGAATTATCCTCGTACGTGACAGTAATTCGATCTAGTTGTCATGACGGCCTTGTAGGCGGAACGTACAGTGGAGAACGAGAACAATCGTTGCATGACTAGGTATGACATTTCAGCGGCTACATGTCACCAGACTTTGTAACGGTATAGGCTAAAGGATCAACCAGTGTTTGAGAGTTCTCAGCTTACGGTGTTCTCTATCGGCGAAAAAAAAAAAAAAAAAAAAAGGAAGAGAGAGAGAGAGAGAAAGAAAGATAGACAGACAGATAGACAGACAGATTGAGAGATGTGATCGCCCGCGTTTCTACAAACAGGAACCAGAGAGACGTCTGTCAACGCCCTATCGGTACACTCTGCCATATCGGTACACTCTGCCATATCGGTACACTCTGCCCTATCGGTACACTCAGCCCTATCTGTATATTTCGTTGAAAACAGCATACACAACAATTTCTACGAAATCTACGGATTAACGTTTGAACATGTTTCTTCGGAAGATTACAAATGTGTACACAATCAATATTAAATTGTCAGGATTAAGTTAGAAATCCTCGGTACATTATGGCCTCCCTATCACGACCTACCTTTGGGTTCGTCTGCTTTTACAGCGAACGGTGGTACTTCTGTTGCACCCACAAGAAATTATTCAAAGCCATTTCATAGACAGTCCTATATCGATTTAATGTGCATAAGAGAAAAAATATCTTTGGAAATGCATTCTATATGAACAAGTTTGTGATGTTTCTAAAACGGAAGGAATTTACATAAAATATAAAGTGATATGTATTAATTTTTCCTTGGCTATGGTTGCTGCCTGACCACTAGTGCCGGTGATGAGATACATGTAACAGACCCGGTTGCCAGTGCTAAGTGCTCCTGGGAAGAAGTTGTTCGTCGGGATGTGTGGGACGGAAAACACCTGCTTCCAGGGCTGAGTATACCAAAAGGGCGTTAAAATTAACAGACGTTCATGTTTGACAAAGGCCAGCTGGACAAAAATTCGCGTCTGTCTTTTGTTATATGAAATACGTGTTCTCATTTTACTTTCGTGATTTTCTGTTTCCACAAAAGCAGGTATGTGGGTGGTTCTTCCGAGGCCTGGTTGGTTTATTTGATAAACCATGAATTCAAAATCTGAGATCTCATCTCAATACCAGCCCGCAACTTGAAAAGAAAACCAAGTCCGTTCGCTGCCCAAGTGTAATGGTGTAATGTGTCCATCATTCTGGTGTAATGTGTCCATTGTGTCCATCATTCTGGTGTAATGTGTCCATTGTGTCCATCATTCTGGTGTAATGTGTCCATCATTCTGGTGTTATGTGTCCATTGTGTCCATCATTCTGTGTAATGTGTCCATCATTCTGGTGTTATGTGTCAATTGTGTCCATCATTCTGGTGTTAATGTGTCCATCATTCTGGTGTTAGGTGTCCATCATTCTGGTGTAATGTGTCCATCATTCTGGTGTAATGTGTCCATTGTGTCCATCATTCTGGTGTAATGTGTCCATCATTCTGGTGTAATGTGTCCATCATTCTGGTGTAATGTGTCCATTGTGTCCATCATTCTGGTGTAATGTGTCCATCATCCTGGTGTAATGTGTCCATCATTCTGGTGTAATGTGTCCATCATCCTGGTGTTATGTGTCCATTGTGTCCATCATCCTGGTGTTATGTGTCCATTGTGTCCATCATTCTGGTGTAATGTGTCCATTGTGTCCATCATTCTGGTGTTATGTGTCCATTGTGTCCATCATTCTGGTGTTATGTGTCCACTGTGTCCATCATCCTGGTGTAATGTGTCCATCATCCTGGTGTTATGTGTCCATTGTGTCCATCATCCTGGTGTTATGTGTCCATTGTGTCCATCATCCTGGTGTAATGTGTCCATTGTGTCCATCATTCTGTTGTTATGTGTTCATCATCCTGGTGTTATGTGTCCATTGTGTCCATCATTCTGGTGTAATGTGTCCATTGTGTCCATCATTCTGGTGTTATGTGTCCATTGTTTTCCATCGTTCTGGTGTTATGTGTCCATTGTGTCCATCATCCTGGTGTTATGTGTCCATTATGTCCATCATTCTGGTGTAATGTGTCCATCATCCTGGTGTAATGTGTCCATTGTGTCCATCATTCTGGTGTTATGTGTCCATCATCCTAGTGTTATGTGTCCATTGTGTCCATCATCCTGGTGTAATGTGTCCATTGTGTCCATCATCCTGGTGTAATGTGTCCATTGTGTCCATCATCCTGGTGTAATGTGTCCATTGTGTCCATCATCCTGGTGTAATGTGTCCATTGTGTCCATCATCCTGGTGTTATGTGTCCATTGTGTCCATCATCCTGGTGTTATGTGTCCATTGTGTCCATCATCCTGGTGTAATGTGTCCATTGTGTCCATCAT
The DNA here is from genome assembly GCA_030674185.1 of Monoplex corrugatus. NCBI lineage: Eukaryota > Metazoa > Mollusca > Gastropoda > Littorinimorpha > Ranellidae > Monoplex > Monoplex corrugatus. The sequence goes on along the minus strand of JAPXFY010000025.1, from coordinate 16,423,029 downwards.
CCTGGTGTTATGTGTCCATTGTGTCCATCATCCTGGTGTTATGTGTCCATTGTGTCCATCATCCTGGTGTTATGTGTCCATTGTGTCCATCATCCTGGTGTAATGTGTCCATCATCCTGGTGTTATGTGTCCATTGTGTCCATCATCCTGGTGTTATGTGTCCATCATCCTGGTGTAATGTGTCCATCATCCTGGTGTAATGTGTCCATCATCCTGGTGTAATGTGTCCATTGTGTCCATCATCCTGGTGTAATGTGTCCATCATCCTGGTGTTATGTGTCCATCATCCTGGTGTAATGTGTCCATCATTCTGGTGTAATGTGTCCATTGTGTCAATCATCCTGGTGTAATGTGTCCATCATCCTGGTGTAATGTGTCCATCATCCTGGTGTAATGTGTCCATCATCCTGGTGTAATGTGTCCATCATCCTGGTGTAATGTGTCCATCATTCTGGTGTAATGTGTCCATCATGCTGGTGTTATGTGTCCATCATCCTGGTGTAATGTGTCCATCATCCTGGTGCTATGTGTCCATTGTGTCCATCATTCTGGTGTTATGTGTCCATCATTCTGGTGTTATGTGTCCATTGTGTCCATCATCCTGGTGTTATGTGTCCATCATTCTGGTGTTATGTGTCCATCATCCTGGTGTTATGTGTACATCATTCTGGTGTTATGTGTCCATTGTGTCCATCATCCTGGTGTTATGTGTCCATTGTGTCCATCAACCTGATGTAATGTGTCCATTGTGTCCATCATCCTGGTGTTATGTGTCCATTGTGTCCATCATCCTGGTGTTATGTGTCCATCATTCTGGTGTTATGTGTCCATCATCCTGGTGTAATGTGTCCATCATCCTGGTGTAATGTGTCCATTGTGTCTATCATCCTGGTGTTATGTGTCCATCATTCTGGTGTTATGTGTCCATCATCCTGGTGTTATGTGTCTATCATCCTGGTGTAATGTGTCCATCATTCTGGTGTTATGTGTCCATCATCCTGGTGTTATGTGTCCATCATCCTGGTGTAATGTGTCCATCATTCTGGTGTTATGTGTCCATCATCCTGGTGTTATGTGTCGTGTCCATCATCCTGGTGTTATGTGTCCATCATCCTGGTGTAATGTGTCCATCATCCTGGTGTAATGTGTCCATCATCCTGGTGTAATGTGTCCATCATCCTGGTGTTATATGTCCATTGTGTCCATCATTCTGGTGTTATGTGTCCATCATCCTGGTGTAATATGTCCATCATCCTGGTGTAATGTGTCCATCATCCTGGTGTTATGTGTCCATCATCCTGGCGTTATGTTTCCATCATCCTGGTGTTATGTGTCCATCATCCTGGTGTAATGTGTCCATCATCCTGTTGTAATGTGTCCATCATCCTGGTGTAATGTGTCCATCATCCTGGTGTAATGTGTCCATCACCCTGGTGTTATATGTCCATCATCCTGGTGTAATGTGTCCATCATCCTGGTGTTATGTGTCCATCATCCTGTTGTTATATGTCCATCATCCTGGTGTAATGTGTCCATCATCCTGGTGTTATGTGTCCATCATCCTCGTGTAATGTGTCCATCATCCTGGTGTAATATGTCTATCATTCTGGTGTAATGTGTCCATCATCCTGATGTAATGTGTCCATCATTCTGGTGTAATGTGTCCATCATCCTGGTGCAATGTGTCCATCATCCTGGTGTTATGTGTCCATCATCCTGGTGTAATGTGTCCATCATCCTGGTTTTATGTGTCCATCATCCTGGTGTAATGTGTCCATCATCCTGGTGTAATGTGTCCATCATCCTGGTGTAATGTGTCCATCATTCTGGTGTAATGTGTCCATCATCCTGGTATAATGTGTCCATCATTCTGGTGTAATGTGTCCATCATCCTGGTGTAATGTGTCCATCATCCTGGTGTAATGTGTCCATCATCCTGGTGTAATGTGTCCATCATTCTGGCGTTATGTGTCCATCATCCTGGTGTAATGTGTCCATCATTCTGGTGTAATGTGTCCATCATCCTGGTGTAATGTGTCCATCATCCTGGTGTAATGTATCCATCATCCTGGTGTAATGTGTCCATCATTCTGGTGTTATATGTCCATCATCCTGGTGTAATGTGTCCATCATTCTGGTGTAATGTGTCCATCATTCTGGTGTAATGTGTCCATCATCCTGGTGTTATGTGTCCATCATCCTGGTGTTTTGTGTCCATCATTCTGGTGTAATGTGTCCA
>JAPXFY010000025.1:16408290-16410790 GCA_030674185.1 Monoplex corrugatus | reverse complement strand
GATACCCTCTGCTGTTGCCATTTTATTTTTTTAGAAATTTGTCTTCCCCGGGGAATCGAGCTTGCGCATCCCGGTGTTCAAGTTTGTCGAAGCGAAGTCACCCTTGTGACTGATGTCTTAACCACTTGGCTATCAGTTACCAGCAACGTATGGGGGATTTTCAGCCTTATGAAGTTCACTTTTGTTCCTCCTGGTCCAGATCCAGCTGGAGCTTTTTTCCGTTGCTTCTGCCATTGCCTTTAGAACTTTGGTCCTCTCTCCCCGAAATCGAGAGCTGTTTCATGAGGTTATAGGCTGATGTGCCTATCAGCCCCCTTGCTCCAACCTCTATGGTGAGGACTTTGGCTTGAAAGCCAGATGTCAAGTTGCTGGCTAGACTGGCATACTTTTCAGTCTTGTCGGTATAGGCTTCCTCCATTCTACTTTCGTATGGTACAGTTAGCTCGATTAGAATCACTTGTTTGGATGAATGGGAGTGAAGAACTATGTCCGGTCTCATGCCACTCTTCCTGATGATTTCTGGGTGTTCTTTTCCATTGTGGGATCTGTGTGCACTCCCAGTCGTCTGCTTCACCCATCAGACCCTGCTTCCATGCTTTGGGTGTCAGATCTGTTTCAGACCACATTTTCTTGCCTCCTGCAGTATATAAGGTTGTTTGAGCTTCTGTGGCACGTTTTTTCCTCTGGCAGAGGTGGTCGCAATGCTGATCGCTTGTGTGATCTGTTGAAACACTTGATTGTGCCTCCATGTGTACCTTCCTTGGGTTAGCGTTACCTTGCATGAGCTCCGGTCATATTCCACTGTCTGTTTGCCATGGCAGAGCGGGCAAGCAGAGTTATTTCATTTCCCCCATTTCACCAGATTAGCATTCGAGGGCAGGAGGTCATTCACATATCTGAGAATGAAATGATTTTGAGAAGGTCCATATGCCACAAATCATTCCAGCTAAGACTTCTTTGGAGTGCCTTTTCCTAAGTCATCCACAGGCTCTGTTGGTCTTGCTGAACTACCTTTTTGTGAAGTCTTGTGGCATTCTCTTGTATTACCGTATCTCTTTTTGCCTTCCCGTTGGCCTTTGACTACCATTCCATTTTTGTTGATCCCAGACCCTGCCTATCGGTCTGTGTGAACCCTATTATTTTTCTGACCATGAGGTTTTCTTTAGCTACGACCAGCGCCTCCTGGACTTTTCATTTCCTACCAGTCCTCAGCGTGGGCTGGATTAATCTCACGACCTTGTCTTGAGAGTCTTCAAGCATGCTGAGAAGCCTGATCTTTCCTGCCTTGTACTCCTCAACAATGGATTTTAGGGGTAGCTTCAGCTTTGCCTGACGACTATAGAGCACAACGTCAGTGAGACTGGGTGGGACACCAAGCCATTTCCTTGTGTATTTGTTGATCTTGGCCTCCATTGATTCCGCTGTGCTAGTGCAGATATCGTACATCAACAGAGGCCAGAGGAGCTTTGGAATCATCATGAACTGCTTGCACTATGCTTTGTGTTTGCCAAGAAGGTCACATCGGCCTATTACCTGCAAACTTTCTTCTGCCATTTGCTTGGTTTCCCTACCCCTTTGTGTATCTTTCAGGGAGTCGCCATGCCACCTTCCGATGCTTTTCACTGGTTCTTCTGTCACTGTTTGAATGGACTGGTTGGCGACAGTAAACGTTACTGTTGTGTCTAGTTTACTTTTGTATATATGTATGTATTTATGTATGTATGTATGTATGTATGTATGTATGTATGTATGTATGCATGTGTGTGTATGTATGTATGTATGTATGTATGTGTGTATGTATGTATGTATGTATGTATTATATATGTATGTATGTATGTATGTATGTATGCATGTGTGTATGTATGTATGTATGTATGTATGTATGTATGTATTTGCCCAAGACACACTAAATGAAGATTACAACCGCAACTCAATCCATACCGGCCCGGTCGTCGCCCGGAACAAGGACCGCGCCTTCCGTCGCTGGCCATCAGGGTGGAGGTGAAAAGTATGTGACTGGTGGACCAAAATCCCTACGTACAAGAAAAAATGTTACTATCGGCACCTGGAATGTGAGATCGCTGAGAGCAGCAGGAAAAGTTGCAGAACTAACATATGAAATGAAGAGATACCGATGGAACGTCCTTGGGCTCTGTGAGGTACGATGGAAAAACCTCGGAGAAACGTCTACCCCAGAAGGCCACAAACTCTACTTCAGTGGCAGTGAAGACAAACATGAACATGGAGTTGGATTCCTCATTCACAAAGACACTGTGAATGCCATCATGGGATGCCGACCAGTCTCTAGCAGACTCATTACTATTCGGCTTAAGGCTTCACCTTTTAACATCACCGTCATCCAAGCTTATGCCCCAACAACTGATTATGATGACGAGGCCGTCGAAGACTTCTATGATCAACTGCAGGAAATCGTAGATCAGACGCCAAAGAAAAACATCATTATAGTGCAGGGCGACTGGAATGCGAAGATTGGAGAGGA
>JAPXFY010000025.1:16395790-16398290 GCA_030674185.1 Monoplex corrugatus | reverse complement strand
CGTTGCTTTTCTTCTTTTTCCCCATTTATAGCATGTGTGTGTGTGGTGTGTGTGTGTGTGTGTGTGTGTGTGTGTGTGTGTGTGTGTGTTGTGTTGTGTGGTGTGTGTGTCTGCGTGTGCGTGTGCGTTGCGTGTGTGTGCTTAGATTGATTTCTATCAAGATTTTGCGCTATACAAATATTGTAATTTTTATGAATTATTATGTATATGTGTGTTTGTATGGTTGTGTGTATGTATGTGTGTGTGTGCGTATGTAGATGTTGATGTATGCGACTGTTTGTGTGTGTGTGTGTGTGTGCTGTGGTGTGATTACCATATCTTTATCAGTAGCCTCTTACAACATTCATCATACTGATCATCGTCAATGTCGTTGTCATCGTCGTCGTCATCGTCATTATCATCATCTGATCATGATCATCATTGTCATCATCATTATCATCACCATTATCATCATCATCGTTCTCCTCTTTGTCCTTCTCATCATCAATATCATCAATATGACTACCACGATCATCAACATCATCATCATCACTGTCAACCCATCATTGTCATTATCATTGTTGTTGTAACCATTGTCTTTTCCTTTGTCTTCTCTATTGACTTCGTCTTTAACATTTTGTTTCTATCAGTCGTCCTCAATGTCCTTTTCCTTACTCTTTTGTAGTACTTTTATGTATAGTTGAAATATCAACGTGTAAATATTTCTTGTTATCATCCATGACTTGGGTGATGTGTTTATGTATTTGTCTGTTTTCGGTTTCTATTTCCGTGCGTGTGTGTTTTCAGAACACACACACCACACACACACACACACACACACACACACACACACACACACACACACACCACGCACACACACACACACACACACACACACACACACACACACACACAAAAGAAACAAAAGGGAAACATATTATAAGAAAAAGTATTGTATCGACAAGGGATGATTTCAAATTGAATGCAACCGGAACAAATAAAGACAACACAACCTCACAGCATGTCAAGCATAAATATAATATGAAGCATACATACATGTCCATTCAAATTTCTCTATCATGTTGTTGTAATATTCTATGGGCTATATGCACTGTAAAGGCTTGAACTCTTCATTCCAGCACAAACTGTATGTTTGATTTAACGCGCTTTTGATATTTGTGTTTGTTGCAGTGCGAAATGAATTTTGGATTGCAACATGGGTACACGTGTATGGCTCGTCTTCTTCTTTTTCTTCTTCTGTTTGTTCTTCTTTTGTTGTTGTTGTTATTGTTGCTGTTGTTTCTTCTTCTTCTTCTTCTTCTTGTTCTTCTTTTGTTGTTGTTTTTCTTCTTCTCTTTTTCTTCTCTTCTTCCTCCTCTTTATTTTTTCTTCTTCTGTCTCTCTTTGTTCTTCTTCTTGTTCTCGTTCGTCTTGTTTCCTTTTGCCTCCACCTTTTTCTCTTATTTTTCTTTCTTCTTCTTCTTCCTCCTTCTCGTTCTTCTTCTTTCGTTCGCCATCTACATAGTGAGGCAAGATCTGGCAATAAATGACTTTATTTTTAGTTCCACAGCGGCAGGACCATACAGACAGGTTGGTGTAATAGGCGAACGCCATTCCCTTTTGGCGTAGACAGCCGTGTAGACATTTGCTTTGTACTGCATTCTACCATGGTTTGCTTTGATGCACCTGCAAACCGGGTCCCTGTCACTTCAGCCCTCACGATTTTCTGTTGGGTCTACTCCCACCTCAGGTCATGGCCGGCCAACAGACTGCCTTGTGAGCGCAAGGTGGTAGGTAGTCAGGTAGGCCTTGTCCGCCTGATGGCTCCTGAAACAAGATAAGGAATTTTCCAGCTGTAGCCATAAGTGTGTACCACTACGCCCCGTGCTGGTAGAACCATCACCAGTCAGTCCGGGACTGCTTTTTTGTCCAGTTAATTAAGCCTGGATTCATTCGCATCTAACCTTCATTTCTACCAGTGAAGGCCAACAGCTGTTCGCCACTTGTGACCCGTTGGGCTGGAGATGGTCACGCCTCTTCCAAGTTGGAGGTTAATATGTGTGTAGACCTGTCAGTGCCTAAACCCTCGTCGTGTGCATGAGCGTGCAGAATATCAAAGAAAGTGTTATTTCATATGCACATTAAATATCATGTAAGTCATGTCAGTGGCTGGCTTATGGAATCATGAAAACACCCAACATGCACGTCCACCACAGATACAGACAGTGCAACATCATAATGGAATGTGGTCAGCTACCCAAACACTTTGAGTTCTGTGCGCTCCACTAAAAATACATCATTATATGTAATACGAAGCCAGTCAAAACTAGTTTGTAAAAAGTGCTATACGAGATCGATTTATTAATGGTAGTGTTTTTTTAATGTTCGGAAAAGGAAACATATCGTCGTTGTTTTGCCACTTTTACTTAACGCTGTCTGTTGATGTAACGCAAACGTCTACACAGCATCACACGAGTACGGCATTCACATCGTGGAGGTCTTTTAAAGGGGGAGCAGCTTC
>JAPXFY010000025.1:16385790-16390790 GCA_030674185.1 Monoplex corrugatus | reverse complement strand
CTTCATGGGTTTCCCTTTGTGTGTTCTCCTTCATGTGTTCCCTTCATGGGTTTCCCTTTGTGTGTTCTCCTTCATGTGTTCCCTTCATGGGTTTCCCTTTGTGTGTTCTCCTTCATGGTTTCCCTTTGTGTGTTCCCCTTCATGTGTTCCCTTCATGGGTTTCCCTTTGTGTGTTCTCCTTCATGTGTTCCCTTCATGGGTTTCCCTTTGTGTGTTCTCCTTCATGTGTTCCCTTCATGGGTTTCCCTTTGTGTGTTCTCCTTCATGGGTTTCCCTTTGTGTGTTCTCCTTCATGTGTTCCCTTCATGGGTTTCCCTTTGTGTGTTCTCCTTCATGTGTTCCCTTCATGGGTTTCCCTTTGTGTGTTTCTCCTTCATGGGTTTCCCTTTGTGTGTTCTCCTTCATGGGTTTCCCTTTGTGTGTTCTCCTTCATGGGTTTCCCTTTGTGTGTTCTCCTTCATGGGTTTCCCTTTGTGTGTTCTCCTTCATGTGTTCCCTTCATGGTTTCCCTTTGTGTGTTCTCCTTCATGTGTTCCCTTCATGGGTTCCCCTTTGTGTGTTCTCCTTCATGGGTTTCCCTTGTGTGTTCCCTTCATGTGTTCCCTTCATGGGTTTCCCTTTGTGTGTTCTCCTTCATGGGTTTCCCTTTGTGTGTTCCCCTTCATGTGTTCCCCTTCATGTGTTCCCTTCATGTGTTCCCTTCATGGGTTTCCTTCATGGGTTTCCTTCATGTGTTCCCTTCATGTGTTCCCTTCATGTGTTCCCTTCATGTGTTCCCTTCATGTGTTCCCTTCATGTGTTCCCTTCATGTGTTCCCTTCATGTGTTCCCTTCATGTGTTCCACTTCATGTGTTCCCCTTCATGTGTTCCCTTCATGTGTTCCCTTCATGTGTTCCCTTCATGTGTTCCCTTCATGTGTTCCCTTCATGTGTTCCCTTCATGTGTTCCCTTCATGTGTTCCCTTCATGTGTTCCACTTCATGTGTTCCCCTTCATGTGTTCCCTTCATGGGTTCCCTTCATGTGTTCCCTTCATGTGTTCCCTTCATGGGTTTCCTTCATGTGTTCCCCTTCATGTGTTCCCCTTCATGGTTTCCTTCATGTGTTCCCCTTCATGTGTTCCCTTCATGGGTTTCCTTCATGTGTTCCCTTCATGTGTTCCCTTCATGTGTTCCCCTTCATGTGTTCCCCTTCATGTGTTCCCCTTCATGTGTTCCCCTTCATGGTTCCCCTTCATGTGTTTCCCCTTCATGGGTTTCCTTCATGGGTTTCCTTCATGTGTTCCCCTTCATGTGTTCCCCTTCTTGTGTTCCCCTTCATGGATTTCCTTCATGGGTTCCCCTTGTGTGTTCTCCTTCATGGGTTTCCCTTCATGGGTTCCCTTTGTGTGTTCTCCTTCATGGGTTTCCCTTCATGGTTCCCTTTGTGTGTTCTCCTTCATGGGTTTCCCTTCATGGGTTCCCCTTGTGTGTTCTCCTTCATGGGTTTCCCTTCATGGGTTCCCTTTGTGTGTTCTCCTTCATGGGTTTCCCTTCATGGGTTCCCTTTGTGTGTTCTCCTTCATGGGTTTCCTTCATGTGTTCCCCTTCATGGGTTCCCTTCATGTGTTCCCCTTCATGGGTTCCCTTTGTGTGTTCTCCTTCATGGGTTTCCCTTCATGGGTTCCCTTTGTGTGTTCTCCTTCATGGGTTTCCCTTCATGGGTTCCCTTTGTGTGTTCTCCTTCATGGGTTTCCCTTCATGGGTTCCCTTTGTGTGTTCTCCTTCATGGGTTTCCTTCATGTGTTCCCCTTCATGGGTTCCCTTCATGTGTTCCCCTTCATGGGTTCCCTTTGTGTGTTCTCCTTCATGGGTTTCCCTTCATGTGTTCCCCTTCATGGGTTCCCTTTGTGTGTTCTCCTTCATGGGTTTCCTTCATGTGTTCCCCTTCATGGGTTCCCTTTGTGTGTTCTCCTTCATGGGTTTCCCTTCATGGGTTCCCTTTGTGTGTTTCTCCTTCATGGGTTTCCCTTCATGGGTTCCCTTTGTGTGTTCTCCTTCATGGGTTTCCCTTCATGGGTTCCCTTTGTGTGTTCTCCTTCATGGGTTTCCTTCATGTGTTCCCCTTCATGGGTTCCCTTTGTGTGTTCTCCTTCATGGGTTTCCCTTCATGGGTTCCCTTTGTGTGTTCTCCTTCATGGGTTTCCCTTCATGGGTTCCCTTTGTGTGTTCTCCTTCATGGGTTTCCTTCATGTGTTCCCCTTCATGTGTTCCCCTTCATGGGTTCCCTTTGTGTGTTCTCCTTCATGGGTTTCCCTTCATGTGTTCCCTTTGTGTGTTCTCCTTCATGGGTTTCCCTTCATGGGTTCCCTTTGTGTGTTCTCCTTCATGGGTTTCCCTTCATGGGTTCCCTTTGTGTGTTCTCCTTCATGGGTTTCCTTCATGTGTTCCCCTTCATGGGTTCCCTTTGTGTGTTCTCCTTCATGGGTTTCCCTTCATGGGTTCCCCTTGTGTGTTCTCCTTCATGGGTTTCCCTTCATGTGTTCCCTTTGTGTGTTCTCCTTCATGGGTTTCCTTCATGTGTTCCCCTTCATGGGTTCCCTTTGTGTGTTCTCCTTCATGGTTTCCCTTCATGGGTTCCCTTTGTGTGTTCTCCTTCATGGGTTTCCCTTCATGGGTTCCCCTTCATGGGTTCCCCTTGTGTGTTCTCCTTCATGGGTTTCCCTTCATGTGTTCCCTTTGTGTGTTCTCCTTCATGGGTTTCCTTCATGTGTTCCCCTTCATGGGTTCCCTTCATGTGTTCCCCTTCATGGGTTTCCCTTCATGGGTTCCCTTTGTGTGTTCTCCTTCATGGGTTTCCTTCATGTGTTCCCCTTCATGGGTTCCCTTCATGTGTTCCCCTTCATGGGTTCCCTTTGTGTGTTCCCTTTGTGTGTTCTCCTTCATGGGTTCCCTTCATGTGTTCCCCTTCATGGGTTCCCTTCATGTGTTCCCCTTCATGGGTTCCCTTTGTGTGTTCCCTTTGTGTGTTCTCCTTCATGGGTTCCCTTCATGTGTTCCCTTTGTGTGTTCTCCTTCATGGGTTCCCTTTGTGTGTTCCTTTCATGGGTTCCCCTTCATGGGTTCCGCTCCCTTGACGGTTTCTCCTTCATAGGTTCTCCTCCGTTCACAGGTTCCCTTTCGTTCGTTCTCCTTCGGAAGAACCAGTTTTTTGTGTTTTTTTTTGGTCTTGCCAGAGCGAAGGGCTTTGTGCACACTTATGGCCTATGCCATGATCATTGTAAATCTTATCCATCACATGGCCTGTGTCGGCACAAACATGTATGGAATTTATTCCGAAAGAGCTATCCTGAGAAAAAGGAAACAAAGAAACAAAACAACAACAATAATAGCAATAACAAGAACTACTACTACTACTCACCACAACTATTACAGCTACTACATCTACAACTACAACAACAACAACAACAACAACAACAACAACCACTACTACTACCACTACTATTACTACTACTACTACTGCCACAACTATAACAAACATGAAGTCGTCTAAGACTACAGTGATCCGACCGAAGTTTGATGAATTTCCAAATTAGTTTCCCAATATGTTGCGTCTGAGATCTGAACGAACGAAATGTTGTAAGAAAAGTATGAATTACTTGTTAAAGCAGTCGAGCTGTGTTACGTCGTGACTTCATAACATGTAATCATTAATCATTTATTGTCCATGCGTTTGGTTAAAATTGTGTTGTGTGACGTAGTTGTGCCCATTCATTCTTGGCGATTGCCTTTACAAGAATAACATATCTGAATCTGAATCTGTCACTGTCAACAGCTATCTGTTGGCTACGATTTTATTTCCGTTTTCAGTATTTGAGTTTTTTCCCTGTCAGTCAGTCTGTCTGTTTGTCCGTCCGTCTTCCTGTCTTTCTATCTGTCTCAATGTTCGTCCGCCTTCTCTCTCTCTCTCTATTTCTTTCTCTGTCTCTCTCTCTCTTACGAGAGAAAGATTTATGATAATGGCGAAGGAAAGTTTGTGTATTTTTTCTTTCTCCCCCCCCCCCCCCCCTCTCTCTCTCTTGTCTCGAGTTCATTGCAGTTTGATAGTAGAACTTGTATGAATGCATAAGTAAACATGAACCCCTCCGCTCCCCTTCCCATGCATTTATTGTGGCCTAAGGCCGATGTACAATAAACATTTTCTGAGTTCTGAGTTCTAAGTTCTCTCTCTGTTTCTGTTCTGTCTGTCTGCCTGCCTGCCTGCCTGCCTGTCTGTCTGTCTGTCTGTCTATCTGTCTGTTTCTGTCTGTCTGTCTGTCTCTTTCTCTCTGTCTGTCTAGCTCTGTCTGTCTGTCTGTCTGTCTCTGTGTCTCTCTCTTTCTCTGTCCCTGTCTCTATCTCTGTTTTTCTGTCTTTATTTCTCCCTATCGCTGTCTCTCTGTGTCTGTTTGTCTGTCTCTCTGTCCGTCTCTCTGTCTGTCTGTTTCTCTTATTCTCTCTCCTCTCTCTCTCTCTCTCTCTCCTCTCTCTCTCTCTCTCTCTATCTCTGGCCACCTAAAATTATTCCACAAAACATTAACCTATTCCTGTCATCATTCATCTCCGCCCCGCTATCTTTCAATTCACGGTAGAACGATTATTTAACAACAGTAAAAGCTTCCATGGCTATGACTTTGAAATATCATAATTGTCATAAAACGTGAGCTATGGCTTACTATTACGTTTTAATAAGACGTTGACATCTAAATAGCACATCGTCATGTGCAGCGTGCAACTTATCATCAGTAACAGACTGAAAATTTGAGAATGAAAGAGGTCTGTATTTTTGTATTTGTACATTTTTTCTTTGTATCTTTGTAGTTGTACATCATTTTATTTGTATTTTTGCATTCGTATATAATTATCTATTTTCTTTGTCTTTTTGTACTTGTACATCTTGTTCTTTGTATTTTTTTTAATTTGTAATCTCTTTTTTCTTTGTATTTGTGTATTTGTACATGTCTGTTTTCTTTGTATTTTTGTTT
>JAPXFY010000025.1:16363290-16380790 GCA_030674185.1 Monoplex corrugatus | reverse complement strand
CCGCCTCCCCTCGCCTCCCCTCCCCTCCCCTCGCCTCCCCTCGCTCCCTCGCCTCCTCCCCTCCGCTCGCTCGCCTTGCCTTCCTGCCTCGCCTCGCCTCGCCTCGCCTTGCCTTGTTTCGTCCCGTCTTATCATGTCTCCTCCAATTTTGCTTTTCTTGGCTTTCTTAGTTAAGTAACATAACTCTTGAGAGTCACGGAGTTATCTCAACTCACAAACTTTGCGCTACCCATTCAGCTAGCATAGACGCAGCCACAAAGCATAAAGTGGTAAGCTCAGAGCATTAGTTGTTAGGATGTAGAAAGTTGTGTGATCATATACATCTATATTATATCTTTATCTACAGATATAGATATAGATATAGATACAGATATAGATATAGATATAATAGATATAGATATAGATATATACATAGATAAAGAATCTCTGTTCAGATATTCCAAAACTTAATTTTATTTTTTGATTGTCGTTGTTGCTCCTGTATTTTCAAAATAGTCGGTTGATGGTAGTGGTGATGTTTTTGGTGTTGCCTGTGTTGTCATTTGTATTTTGTCTCATCTTATTTCATTTCATTTTTATTTCTCCCCAGTTTCTTGCTGTTGTTGGCTTATGTTTGGATGAGGGAAGTTCTGCTATCTTACTTTGCTGCCCTTTTTTTTCGTTTTGTTTTCTGGTGAATGTTATCCGTCTTCGTATGCATTTGTTGTTGCAGGCTATGCTATGTGTTTTTGGTGTTGTGCCTGTTGCTGTTGCTGTTGCTGTGAATGCATCTTCTCATGCCTCATATGTTACTCCATACGTATGTTTGTGGTTTTGATTCGAGGATGACATGCGTGTGTTTGACTGGCAAACGTCTGGCTAGGAAACATTTTCTTTTTTTGAACGTTCAGATGAGAAATGTGTATACGTTGAAAGACAGGAAAAGGAGAGAGAGAGAGAGAGAGAGAGTGAGACAGACACACACACAGACAGACAGACAGAGGGAGAGAGACAGAGGGAGAGAGACAGAGGGAGAGAGAGACAGAGAGAGAGAGGACATAGACAGGCAGGCAAGCAGACAGACAAACAAACAAATAGATAGGCGCACACGGAGAAAAACAGACACAGATCAAAAGACATATACACCACACACATCACACATACACACACAGATAACAGACGTATGCACGCACAGGCGCAAACACGTAGGTACTCGCACACGCACACACACAAACACACACACACACGCACGCGCGCGCGCAGGCACACACACACAAACTAACTAACTAACTGTCTAACTAACTAACTAACTAATTACTAATTCTTACTGTGCACAACAGCCGAACACCTTGTTGTAGAGGGGTCAAATTTTCGACTTTAATGTCTTTCTCAAGTAAAATCAGAATGTCCACTGACAACAAAGCATAGCTATTTAAAACATAGAATTTGTGATGAAAGTTCATATCAATGATAAAAGTGATCAAGTGATTAGTGTTAAATCTACATGTCTCTTGCCTGTCTCAAACGAACATGTTCACATTTATCATGAATTTTTCTAACATACATGTTTCCGCCTCTGCACGCACGCACACACACACACACACACACACACACACACACACACACACACACACACACACACACACACAACACACACACACACTCACACACACACACAAGAGTCGCACACACTTCCACACACTCAACACACACACCTACTCAACATACGCACAACACATCATCACATATCACACACACACACACACACACACAACACACACCACACACACACACACACACACACAAACAACGCACATACTCTCACACACGCACCCCCACACACACACATGCGCACCCACACACACACTCATGCTGAAGTAAAAGGTGTGTTAACAGGTAAAATAGTCCTTCCTTTTTCCTCATCTCGTCGAGCGGGATTTCCTTAGTGCACTGTACAGTCACAGTAGGCATGGACAGTCAGCAAGCAAATTCGGGGCAGGATCCAGGCAGCCGAGACGCGGTCTCCCAGAAGAACGTCGAGAGCCCCATGGACAGCAAAGAAAACAAACGAGACAGTCCCGATGGAGGCAGACACAAGCAGATCGCTCACAAGGAAGATCAGGAAAAGACAAGCAACATTCACAGGCCACTCCACGAGGAAGGGGGACTTGGAGCACCAGACCATAACGGGAAAGCCGGAGGAAAAGAGAGCACCAGGCAGACCCAGGGAGAGAACGCCGGACGGACCCGCAGAGCGGCCGGGGACGAAGAGGGTGGGGGAGACGCCGGGGGCAACGAGAGACAGAGACGGCCGGAAGTCCACGGTCGCCCACGCCATGCGGCAGGGCACCTGACGACGATGATGACGACAGCCACAGCCCATGCAGATTGGACCATGAGAAGGGCTGGAGTCAGTCCCACACATTCAATCCCTGTGGGTAGTTGGTGCGCAGTTTGTGTCTCCAAAACCTTTCTCTTTCTTTCCTCCTGTTTGGATCTTCTGTTTGGATTTGCTCTATGGCTGTGACTCTCAGGTGTTCAATGGAGTGTCCAGGGGTCTGGAAGTGACGAGCCACCAGCGTTTCCCTTCTTTCCTCCACCCCTCTCCCGCCGCAGTCAGGTTTTGTTGTTCTTGTGCTCTTCTGTTCGTCTGTGTTTTTGATGTTTGATCTGTGTCCATAGAACCTGCGTTGTAGAGTCTGTCCCGTCTCTCCTACATATTGCACATCTTCACATTTGGCACAGTCAATGAGGTAAATAAGGTTTCTAATTACTAACTGACTAACTCACTCACTGACGAGTTTTGTTTTGTTTTGGTTTGTTTTGTTTTGTTGCGTTTCGTTTCGTTTCATAATTTTATTTTTCCCAGTTCCTGCCAGCTGCCATGGATCTTGGAGGTCAGAGGAATTGTACACAGTAGCCATGAGCTTTTCTGCGGCGTCCCCTGGCGCGACAAGATGGTCGGTAATGGTCACCACCAGAAGATAGTGGGACTTGTGAAGGTGCAGCACCCGGCGCTGCTCCACTGACTCTGAAGACCAATAGGCGATCGCCATTTTTGTCTGACATCAATACAACCCTGGTGGCATCACTAACAGAAGGCAGACAGACCCTGGCACTGGCATAATAACGAAACTTGTAAGATTATTGGACATGTGGAGGGATAGCAACAACTGAGCAGCGTACTGCGCCGTGGGTTTTGCTGACTAATTGTGTTGATGCGCTGGCTCACAACGTCAACGAGACATCCAATCTGTCATCAGGTGGTTCTGATATTTTTCGTCTTCTCTTAATTGCGAGTTGTGTCCCTTGTGGGCACGAAAGATAACACAATCAGAACGAATAGGTTAGATTTGTGCTCTTTCTTCTAACATTATTTTTTTTACTGTGTGATAAATGGGAGGTCAGTAGTAGGCTACATTAATACTGTTATCAGTCGTTCTTCGAACGCATTATTAGACTCACTGCGTTAAATTCATCTATCATTGAGTGCTTCCAGTATCTTCTAGTATGTTTTGACCGATATAAAAGATATCTCCGGTGAAGTTAATACATTTTATTAAAAAATAAATAAATAATAATAATAATAATAAAACCAACTATACAAGCAGAAGACTGTAAAAGAATGTGAACTCGAAAACGTAGTTGATGAGATACCAGAATTAACAGACAAAGTATCAGAAACATTAGAAGGAAATATAACACTAGAATAGTGAAGCTCTCAAAGCCATGAAAAATAACAAAAGTTCTGGAACTGATAGATTCACTTGTGAATTCATTAAATTCTTCTGGAAAGATATTGCAGTGTTTATAATAGGATAATTGAAAGAAGGCTTAATAAGGAAAGAACTTTCCCACAATCAGAAAGAAAGAGCCATTGTTCGCATACCCAAGGAAGGTAAATCTAAAGAATATATTGAAAATTGGAGACCAGTTACTCTACTAAATGTGGTTTACAATATTGGATCAGCATGCATTGCCAACAGTGGGCGATAACATTCGATTGATTTATGATCGAATGCAGTATTTAGAAAACATCATCTTCCTGGGTTATTTGCGTGTATTGACTTTGAAAAGGCATTTGGCACAATCGATCGGACATTTATGTTTTAAGTTCTTAAAACATTTGGATTTGGAATTAACATTTGCGACTGGATGGTTACGTTTTACAAGAATATTAAAGCCACGGTAATAGTTAATGGACAAGCATTCGACTGGTTCCAGATTCACCGAGGATGCACACAAGGTGATCCTATATCCCCCTACTTGTTTATTTTATGAGAAAAAATTCTTGCCATTATAATAAGAGAAAATAAAAACGTTAAAGGCACTGAACATAAAATAGCTCACTTTTCTGATGATACACAATTGTTACTAAAAGGAAATCAGGAATCTTTTTAGGGAACTGAAAATATTTGAGAAGTTTAGCAAAATGTCTGGACTGAATATGAATTGTGAAAAATGTCTGTCTTGAGACTTGGCAGTAAAAAACTCTCCATTAAGAAATATATGCCTCATCTAAAAATGGAATGGAATCCTTCAGTATTAAAAACTAATGGGTATAGGGTTTACCACCGACTTAAATAGTTGTGTGGTAATGAAGTATTCGCAAACGTTTACAGAAATGTAAAAAAGTTCTATAAACAATGGGTCAAAAGGATGCATACACCTTCAGGTAGGGTAGCTGTTCTCAAGTCATTAATCTTATCCAGACATGTATACTTATAGCTTTTCTGTCTAATCCTCCATATATATATATATATATATATATATATATATATATATATATATATTATGTTATGTTTGTGTGTGTGTGTGTGTGTTTATATATATATATATAAAGTCTCTACAGACACTCTGTTTTAAATTTATTTGGAACAACTAACAAGACAGTATAGATAGAAAGAATGGTTACAAAAGTGTAAGGAATGGTGATATAGGAATACCAGAACTAAACATTTTCGTACAAGCTCTAAAGATTGGCTGGATAAGGAAACTAAGAACTTCAACACACAAATAGAAATCGGTTATAAATGTTCTTATACCAAAACTAGCAGTTATGGAAAAATATGGTCCAAGTTTTCCGTCAACTTTAGATGGTGGCAACGCTCTCTGGCTGGATGTGCTTCAAGATTACAGAATATTTGGCAATATTGTTAAACCCATTGCTGCTGCTGATGTTCTTGAAGAACCATTGCTTTTTTAACGAAAAAAAATTTAAACAGTTTCTTACCGAGACTAAGTGAATGGATTCTAAACAATGTATGCTGTATTGCAGGTTTATGTAAAGATGGCAGAACATATTTAAACTATGATGAAATTGTTGCTAAATGTAACGTGCAAACAAATTTCTGGACTATGCATTAGTTGATAAGAAAATAAAGAATTTAGTAAATAAAATTACCTATTAACCTATTACCTATTAACTGTGATGAAAACAGCCGCGACACCACGATATACTGCTCTTTTAATCTCAGTAAAATGAGGAGCAAGGATGTATATGATATATTAATTCATGACGAAAAGATGCCAAAATGCTGCGAAAAGTGGAACGATAAATTTTATAAAGATATAAACTGGATAGAAAGGTTTAGACAAATCTAGTACATTAAAGAAGTTAAATTAAAGTGGTTTCAGATAAGGTTAGTACACAGAATATTAATTACAAATATTGTTGAATCACATATGAATATAACAGGGAATGACAAATCTTCATTTTGTAGGAAGAGAGAGGGACAGCATTGAACATATATTTTGGAACCGTGTACATGTTTAACAAGTCTGGAAACATTTACAACACACAGCCAACAGTAGATGTGCAAATATATCGTCATTGATCTTAAACCAATCTATCACACTTTTTGGACATGATGCAAACTACAAGTCTGACAAAACCTTTGATTGCATTTTGTTACTTACGAAACCTTTTGTATATGTAAACTTAACAACAAAAGTTCACTGATCTTTTTATTATTAAAGAAAATTCTGAAAACAAGACATGAAATTGAAAAATACATGGCTGCTATCAATTATCATCATCATCATGTGCTCTGCTGCATGGTGTTTGCGATCATGGCCCTCCATATGTGTCTATCACTCGTTGCCGCAAGCACATCTTCCAGTTCCACCCTCTCTGCCCTCAGCCACCCTGCAAGTCCGTCCAATATTTTCTGACTGGGTCTACCTGGTGTTCTCTTTCCTTCCAGCTTTCCTCTTATGACCAGGTGCTCTAATTCCCCATTCCTCATAAATGGCTTATAAATGTTGCTTGTCTTTTCCTAATCTTCCTTATCAATGATCTTCTTGTGTCTGCCTCCATCAAGACTAACTCGTTTGTTTTCTTTGCTGTCCATGGAACTCTCAACATTCTTCTTACAAACTACATATCTGCTGCCTCTATCTTGTTCTGGCTTTGCTTGTTGACTGTCCACACCTCACAACCATATAACATTATTCAAGAACTCTCTTCCTGATGTTAATTTATAGGCATTTGTTGGTAAGACTGCTTTTTATATTCTTGAATGCTGTTTTGGCTTGGCCGATTCTACAGGCTATTTCTGATGGCTATCAATTATGAGCTTGATAATTTTTCGATGAATTGGCATTTTCATAAAGACTTGAAATGTTTAAAAAGAGAGAAACAGACAGAGAAGGAAAATAAGTGTATCATAAATGTGTACCTCGGTGTGAGATCAGACGGAGATCAAGATGTACTCTGGTTGGCAAATATGATAGGTTTCATATTTTTGTAATGTAAGTTGTCAAAGTGTATTAG
This sequence comes from Monoplex corrugatus, assembly GCA_030674185.1. Lineage (NCBI taxonomy): Eukaryota > Metazoa > Mollusca > Gastropoda > Littorinimorpha > Ranellidae > Monoplex > Monoplex corrugatus. Next base: position 16,374,036 of record JAPXFY010000025.1, on the reverse strand, counting down.
TCATGATTGTCTCTGAATGTGATATGATTGTTATGCTTGTCTTCATAGTTTGAAATAATGGACTTTGCGTTGTTTGTCAATATGTATGTTTAAAATAAATAATTGTTTAAAAAAAGTTTATAGAAAATGAAAACAAGCATTCACAGACACACAATGGGCGCGCGCGCACACACACACTCACACACACAAACACACGCAGATTCCTGCGTTTCCAAGATTCCAAGATGGCGGCTTTATAACTGAACATTTTCAGAGTGGAATCGACTAGGCTGAAAATGATACGCTCAAAACGTCTCGTCAAAGAAAAAGCAAAGAAAACCATCAATGGAACAAACAGCACCAGGCAGAGACACCACCACCTTCAGAGACCCCAGAACTTCACGATCTTCAAGAAGAACAGACCTCCAGTCAGACCCTTTCAACATCCAGGAGTCAGCCACAGATCCCTCAGCCACAACTAGTATCACCATGTGGCTGTCACTGTAAAGAGGCGGTAAGGGAAATAGACATTTTAAAAAAATACCATTCAAGAAATATCTAAGCAAATCTACAGCCTCACAACCATGCTACAATTAGACAGAAAACTTTTATTAGAAAACAGCACAACGTTAAAATAGCTGCGCGACGTCAAAAAGTGCACAAAACTTACTACCCCCATTGCGTGCCAGACTGATTCCGCAGTCCCCGGTGACTTCACCACCATGTCACCGATGGACAAATTCTCCAGCTATGCGGAATGCGCAGCTCAGCCCCCCAAAGTTGAAGATCTGGCAAGCACACACACTGGCAGAAATAATGACATCAAACAAAGATTAGACGTTTCAACAAAAACCTAAATGTGACGTCAAAACTGCAGTATCTTCTGCACATTCCAGATCTAAGTCTAAGTCTGATGTTCTCCCACATGTCCTCATCATACATGACTACGTCTTGAATAAAGTGGGTGGAAAGAGACTGGGCTCTTCTTACGGTTTTCAAGTGGCCACGAGAAAGATCCATACCATCGAGGACTGTAAGAGAGCTATTGAAAAATCTAAAGAAGAGTTGACACCTGAACCTGACTGTGTAGTTTTGCATGTGGGTATAACAGATCTAAAAACAACGGAGCCCAATGAATGTAGTACAAGTCTAGCAGTCTGTGTGAAAACTATTAACACCAATTTTCCCGAAGCCAAAGTAGTGAGAAACAATCACCTTAATGTGAACAGAGAGCTCCTTAATGCCCTGACAAAAGCGAGTCTCTTAAAAGCAACGAGTGTTGTCTACATCAGCAATGATAATCTTCAAACTAGCAGCTATACTCAAGTCAGCCAGGACGACATACATCCAACCACCCGAGGGGCGAGCGTTCTGGCCAGAAACTTAGGGAGACAAATCCATCAGCTTTTCTGGGAAAAATCGAGGAGGAGATCAACCCGACAACACCATCAACAAAGGCCGGGCTTTCACTCTCCATTTTTATTTCCCACCCTGGTCATTTTAGATTCAGCCCAGATTCAGTTCCTCTCCATTCAGTGCTCAACTATATTGTTTTACTTATTTATTTGTTTGTTTGCTTACTTTGTTTTTATGCTATTTGTACCTTTTGATTCAAAGTTAAATGAAAAGTTAATTATCTAAACGTGGCATGTTGCCCTAAATCGCAAACTTATTCAACCGTTCTTCATGAAGAAGTGTGTAGTTAGTGATATGAACATTTTTCAGTGGAACGCACATTCCACTGTTAAAAACATTTCATATTTGAGTAACTATCTCTCTTCTCAGAACATCCATGTCATGCTTCTACAGTCGTTGAATACCATCAAAACCAATTTACCTAAAATATCCAGTTTTTATCATCCACCAATATGTGACTCTGTAAATGATGGTCATCATCATCATCATCAGGTGCCCTGCCGCATGGTGTTGGCGACCATGGACTTCCAACCATCTCTATCTCTCGTTGCTCCTAACATCTCTCCCACCCTCCTCATCCCCAGCCACTCTGCAAGTCCGTCCAGCATTCTCTCCCTGGGTTTACCTGGTGCTCTCTTTCCCTCCAGCTTTCCTGTTGTGACCAGGTGCTTCAAATCCCCCTTCCTCATAAAATGGCCTATAAATGTTGCCTGTCTTTTCCTAATCTTGCTTATGAGTGATCTACTTGTGTCTGCCTCCATCAAGACTGTCTCGTTTGTTTTCTTTGCTGTCCATGGAACTCTCAACATTCTTCTTAGAAACCACATCTCAGCTGCCTCAATCTTGCTGTGGCTTTGCTTGCTGACTGTCCAAGCCTCGCATCCATACAACAGTATTGGTTCTATATAACGTCCAAGGACTCTCTTTCTGAGATGGTGGCCGTATACAAGCAGCTATATATATTCGAGAAGGACTGAACTACTGTGAAAGAACGTCTCCAGTACCAAATTCTACCACATTTATTTCATCATATGCAATTATTATAAAATTTTCCTCATCGTTAGTTGTGAATATGGCCTCTGTTTATCTACCAAGAGGTCCAGATTCTGAGAACTGTGAATGGCTGACATTTTCAAGATGAAGAAGACAAGTGGATAATTTGTGGTGATTTTAATGCACATGCCCCATTTTGGGAAAAGCATTGTACAAACATAACAAGCAACAGGTTGATTGATAATATTGTAGATTCCAATTTATACTTACTTAACAACGGACATGTTACTCGGATCCCTGACCCCACAGACCCGCAGCAATCGACGTCACTTTAATCTCATCATCACTAGCACCAAATGCCACATGGCAAACAGAGGATGACTTGTTGGGATCAGATCACATTCCCATACTTCTTACCCTAAACCATACTGCTGAAATAAACACCATACCACAAGATAGTTTACCCAAGTTTAATTATAAAGACGCAGACTGGGTCAGTTTTAAAGCGATCCTTGAAAAGACAAGAACAGATCTACCTGAAACAATGAACATAAACGATATGTACGCAAAAGGGCTGCTAACATTTCAATTCCAAAACTTACAGTGTCGAAAATAGGAAAACATCATGGAAATGTTTGGCGGAATAAAGATTGTCAAAAGGCAGTGAACGAAAAAAAAAAAATCTATTTAGCACACAGGTCACCTGAAAATCATACAGCGATGAAAAGTGCCAACGTTAAGCGTAACAGAATCATAGAACAAGCCAAAGAACAGTACTGGACATCTTTTTGTAAATGTGAAATAAATGACCACAAAGACATGCAAAAGATTTGGGAAAAACTAAAATTAATGAAACACAGGGATCAAGTTGCCATCAATTCCAGTAAAGCTAGAAAACAACCCTTTTCCTAGCTCATTGGAAAAAGCAGAAGCTTTTGCAGATGTGTTTGCTGAGGCCTGTCGTGTAGAAGGACTTCCTGTCTCTAGTAGAGACTATAGGGAACGAGAAGAAAAGAAAGACGTATATAGGGATCCTGCCTCTGACAATACTCACTACATAAATGTATCAATCACATTTCAAGAATTAAACGATGTCATTCAGTCAATTCCAAGTAAAAAGACATCTGTAGGACTAGATGCGATTTCAAATGAGATGCATTTACCAAAAAATGTTGTAATCTTGCTACATAGCATATTTAAAAATGTTGGAACAGTGGGAAAATGCCTGACTACTGGAAACAAACAATAGTGGTTCCTGTACTAAAACCAGGTATATGTAATACCGATTTGAAAAACTACAGGCCAATTGCTTTAACATCGCATGTATGTAAACTAATGGAGAAAATAATCTTAAAGAGATTGATGCACTATTGTGAAAAGAATGAAATAATACCAGTGAATCAGGCAGGCTTTCGAAAAGGCAGGTCACCAATAGAAATCCTAAGAAAGCTAACTACTAACATAAAACAACAATTTGCAAGACGTCAATGTGTTTTAGCTACATTTTTTGATATAACTAAAGCATACGACCTCGTGTGGCACTCCCGGTTGTTACTTAAATTAAAAAGTATTGGGCCGACAGGTCATATTTTTGACTGTGTTAAATGTTTCTTAGAAAACAGAATATTTCAAACAAGGATTGAAAATGTATATTCCACAAAACGAAATCTTCAAATGGGTATCCCTCAGGGATCTGTTATAGCTCCCCTTCTTTTCATGATATTAATGCATGCCTTACCCAATAAATTATCTACGCATGTAGGTTTAGCTCAATATGCTGACGATTTATGCATGTGGATGCAGGTAAATATGAAAAGGAAAACTCCTTTGCGCTGTATTAATTATACATGCAAATGCTATCAATTAGAACTTGACAAAATAACACGATACATGGTAGAAAATGGGTTGCATCTATCCCTGGAGAAAACAAAAATAGTTTTGTTTAATAGTGGAGCTAACCCAGCAAATATTCCCACTTTCAAACTGGGAGATACTCTTCTTCAGTATAACGAGTCGATTAACTTCTTAGGAGTTTTCCTTATAGCAAAATTATCTTGGAATCAGCATATTGAATACCTATTAACAAAAGCTCAAAAACGCTTAAATTTCTTGAAAATAGTTCGCAAACAGACATGGGGTCAACATTCATCAACACTTGTTCATCTTTGCAAATCGCTTATTAGATCTAAATTAACCTATGCCCAAGAAATCTTCTTCAGTGCACCGAAACACTTACTAAAAAAAACTGCAGAGCATAGATTGTAAAAGGTTTCAAACTTGCACTGGGTCTTCCAATGCATGCTTCCTGTCTTCGCACATATAATGAAATCAAAATATTGCCTCTTGATGAACAAAGGAAAGCCGCTTCTACTAAATTTTTGTTAAGAAACACCACCGTAGAAAACATCTCGGAAACAGAAACAAAATTAAGATCAGATACCGACTTTCCTAAAAGAGCTCAATCTATATCTTCACAAGTCACACTTGCAACATACACATCTGACGTTATGAAAGGCTCAGGAATTAATCTAGAAGTAGATCCTGTATCTGTAAGGCCTTCCTTTTCGCCGATACCCAGTTGGGAACTCCGAAGAGCACGATTTGACATATACCACACTTTTTTTTTCAATTTTTTTTTATTCAAGTTTAGGGAAAAATTCATACAATATAAATATAAACTTAATTTTTGTAGAACACACACTTAAATGGATATTATATATGACAATCCAAATATACAGATATGTGTATATACTCATTTATGATCAAAAACACATACACACATATACACACGAGCGCATGTGAGCACGCACGCGCGCGCATACACACACACACAGACGCACATACACACACACACGCGCGCGCGCGCGCACACACACACACGTGTGTACAGATTGCATAAAGACATACAATCATCTGTACACTCACTCTCAAGCTGACATTTGAATATTTTGATAAAGACACGAACAATAAAGTAAAGCAAAAAGGCGTGAGTGTATCAAACCTGTCTTACGAAAAGAACCGCATACACTCCTCAGAGAAAATAATTATAATAATAATAATAGTAATAATTATAATATCTATAATAATAATAATGATAGAAACATCAACAACAGCAACAATTAACCCACTGTTTGTTTGCGGTGTTATTATATTTATATAAAGTCTTATTTATTTATCTAACTGTGATACTGCGGTATGTTAAGTCATAGTCTGCAGATTCTGGCTGTGCGTATTAGGAAAAAAATGAGTTATCATTAAAAAGTAATAATTGGGCGGTAGTACGTCCAATCCATTTCGTACTTTTGTGCAGTCATTCTCAACTTTTGATTATACAGTTCTATATCATATCTCCGTTTAAGTTTTTTTCCCTAAAGATGTGCAGATTTGGCATCAGTTTTTCACATTTGCATTGATACATGAAATATTTTGCGAAAAGCAGAATAAGACCAAAAAGTTTATCACTTTTGAAAGTTTTGTCAAATCCCAAAATAATCATTTGTTTTGACAGTTTTAAATTGTTAACATTTGTACAATTTGTCTGTACATACGTTTCAAATTCATTCCAAAATGACTGTATATACTGACAGTCCCAAAGGCAGTGTTGTATACTATCTCTTGCTCGATTGCAGAAATTACACAAATTGATTTGTACTAAGCCCATTTCTTTGAGTACAACGTTAGTAGCCAGTATTCGATGGATGACTCTTATCTGAAACCATTAAGTTTAATTTCTTTAATGTTCTGTAAGTTTGTAAAGCATCGCGTCCAATTAATTTCTTCTCCAAATGTTAATTCCCATTTATTACAACAAATTGGACGCTTATCGTCATTCGTTAAAATTTCATAGAATAGTTTTGTTCCTTTCGTTTGTGAATTAATTGCTTTGAGAAAACATGGAATCAGCTGCGTTTTATTATTAATAAATGGGATATTAATTTTCTTTAAATAATCTTTAATTGATTTTATGCAACTGAAATAATTTAAGAAATTCACATGTATGTTGTATTTTTCAGTGAATTCTTCATATGAATAAAAATGACTAGTATCATCGAGGAGATGTCTGATTTGATAAGTACCTTTGTTAATCCAATCAGTATGTTTTACACTATTTGTCACAAATTTGATATTATTATTGAAAAATAAGGGTTCTGAGAGAACATCTTCTGAAGATTTGGGCTGTATTCTGTATCCAAATATTTCATATATTTTGAAAACATCTTTCCAAAAATTGTTTGTATGATGATGTCGTCTTGCATATATGCTTGGACCATATTGGTTATTTTGTATCATTTTTGGATACAGATGATAAAAAACATATTTCCACTTGTGCTCTGATTTATGAAGTCTGTTAAGCCATGTTACAAAGTTGTTGATATTTGTCACACCCAGTCCTCCATCTTTAACATATTTAACTATGGTAGTTCTTTTTATTCTGTCACGTTTCTTGTTCCAGATAAATCTGTAAACCATTTTCTGCAATCGATCAGTAATATAGTCAGGTGGGCTAGGCAGCAATAGCCATAGATGAACTAGTTTTGATAAAACTAGTGACTTCAAAACAGCAACTCTGCCCAGGGGAGTTATTAACCGTCTTAGCCATATTGCAAACAAAGTTAAATTTTGACGAAAAGTTTAAAGAAATATAAGTTTCTTTAAACTTTTCGTCAAAATTTAACTTTTCACAGCCCTTTAAATCACTGGTAAACCAAATGCCAAGTATTTTGAAACTATCAGGATTCCATACACATTTGAGGTGTGGCATGAATCTAACGTCACTATTCAACATACTTCCTATCCATACCACAATAGTTTTATCAATATTGATTTTCAACCCTAATTTTTCTCCAAAATCTTCTATAACGATTATGGTTTGTTCGAACGTGTGTCTGTCTCCATTTTGAAAGAGTTCAGTATCATCTGCATATTGTGCTATTTTATGTTCCATTTCTCCAATGATGATTCCTTTAATGTTTTTATTTTCTCTGATCATCAGTGCTAAAATGTCAGCACTCAGAATAACCAAATAAGGGGATATAGGGTCTCCCTGTCTGCAACCTCGTTTTATTTCAAACCATGCTGATGCATTACCGTTCACTAGAACCGTAGACTTAATGTTATTGTAAAAAACCTCGATCCATTTCTTGATGTCATCAGGAATGCCATATGCAGACAATACCTTGTGCATAAAATTCCAATCAAGAGAATCAAAAGCTTTTTCAAAGTCGATACATATAACAATCCAGGAATTTTGTTTAAATTACAATAGTTTATCAAATCACAGACAAGTCTAGTATTGCTTCCAGTGTATCTATTAGCCATAAATCCAGACTGATCTTCATTTATCAATTTTGGTAGTACCCTTTTAATTCTTTCAGTAATGCACGCAGTCGCAATTTTGTAAACTACGTTTAATAAAGATGTGGGTCTCCAATTTCTCAAGTATTCTCTTGGTTTATCTCCTTTGGGTATACAAACAATAATGCCTTCTTTCTGAGCGGAGGACATTTCTCCTTTATGGAAACCATCATTTAGAGCTCGCACAGTTAACTCTCCTATGCATTTCTTCCAGAAGACTTGAAAAAACTCTGCTGTAAAACCATCAGATCCTGGACTTTTATCATTTTTCATTTTACTTAGAACATATGTCGCTTCATCGAGAGATATTTCTCCTTCAAGATCAGTAGCTTCCTCTGCTGACAGTGTTGGTAAGTTGTCAACCATCTCAGTAATGTTACAATCGTCTGTTTCTCTTTGTATAATGTTTCATAAAAACGTTTTGTTTCGTTCAAAATACCAAAAGTTTTGTTAACAGTAAGTCCATTTTCCCCCACTATTTTTGTCATTTGTTTACTAACATAGTTTCTTTTCTCCATTCCACAGAAATATTTTGTAATCTTTTCCCCTTCACCAACCCATCTATCTCGGGAGTGTAGTAATACACCTTCCATTTTTTATGTCTCAATTCAACCAACTGCTCATTTTTAGTGTGTAGACTGATGAGATCCTGTTCATGTTTATTTGACTTTGCTTCCAGATAGACATATACTACACTAATTTAAAAAAAGAAGATAATATAGATTTACTGGCAAGTCAGGTTAAATGTCATATAGAACACTTTTATTCACTTGAAAATTTACACTGATGGATCAATAGGTAAAATGTCACATAGAACATTTCTATTCCAATCACTTGAAAATTTACACTGATGGATCAATAATTGAAAAAAAAGCAGGCTCAGCGTTTTTAGCACCTGCACTCAAAATTGAGAAATCTTTCTATATAGGATTTTATAAATCTGTCTTTACAGCCTAACTCTTTGCAATATCAATGGCTTTAAACTTTATAATAAGTCTTCCTAGGACAATTTTTCAGATACTTTTTTGCGTTGATTCAAAATCAGTACTTCAGGCTCTTGAATTATTAAAATTACAAACAAGATCTGAAATGATTCTGGAAATTAGTCACTTGATTCATAGTTTATCCGTAAGAGGCACTGATATTACTTTCTGCTGGATACCTTCTTATAGTTCTTTTTGTTATAATGATAAGGTTAACAGGGCTGCCAAACAGGGGGCAAAAAGCTCACCAGATTCAAACAATATACAGCTTTCTCTCTCGTTGCACGAGTATTACACCTTAGTGGACACCTACGTATGGAAGCAGTTCCAAGAAAAACAGAAAAATATGATAAATGTCACATGAACTTTGAAGTTAGCAAAATACCCAAGCAATTTCCTGCCAGCAGAAGTATACAATCCCTTATGTATAGATGGAAACTTGATGCATTCAAAACAATATACACCAGGATTATAGTGTGTTTGTGTGGAAAGAAGATAACACATAGTCATATTCTTTCTTGCGTCAGGGTAAAACGACATATTCCTACACTATCCTTGAAGACAGTTTCTGACATATTTGTCTCATCATCATTGATGTATGAATTTTTTGTTAGCCTGTCAAAAAGTCCTATAGCGCATGATCTTTAAAATGATATTTCACTTGTTCACTGTTATGGATAGTCAATTTTAGTTGTTGGTTTTTTTTTTCATTTATTCTATAGATTTCTTAATTTTGCTTGTTAGTTTGTTTGTTTGAATCGTTAATTATGGTAACGCTATTTGTTAGTTTTACTACCCCTCCTCCAGACAGCTGTTTTCTGGATTATCTTTTCTCAAGATCACAATCGACTATTTTCAAATATCCTCTTAACTCCTCCTCTATCTACCCCCCACCCCCCACCCCAACCCCCCCACCCCAACCCCTTTTTTTCTTTTTTCTTCTTTTTTTGTTGTTGTTGTCTAAAATCACTTTAGTGAATAGACATTAAATCAAAGACCACCAGCACGCACGCACACATACACACACTGGTATAAATACTTACAAAATATTTATCATAAATCGTTCTTGTTAGGACTCACTACGCACTACACGTAATCATACTTTTCAGTAGAGCACGTTGAACTCAAGCTGTTGGGTGAGCTGACTACACTCCACTATGTTGTTGCACAGTGTGTATCTTTGGTGGGTGTGCATGCTGGGTGTTTTTATGTTCCCATAAGTCAGCCACCGACATAACTTACACAATCTGTAGGAAGATCAGGAAAAACTCTACAATTAACCTGCCGGGCAGTGGTGTCCAGGCACATCGAACCCAGGACCTTCCCACTGGTCGTCCAACGTTTACCCACTTGACTTTAGAGTTTGTTGGGCACAGTTGGACGCAGACTTCTCCATAAACGGATGTGTAATTCGTTGCGATAGGCTTTGTATCGCCTTTACTTCTTCTCTTTTATTTCATGCCCCCGCTCCCCCCCCCCCCCCTTCCTAATATTAGGTACATATTTGCCTGCAAAGAATAATCTGACGCAAATTTGGGTCAGCCTCAATTGAATTATGCCTTTACAGCTAATTTGACTCATTTGTTGAAAATCAGTTCATTGAAAAGAAAAATGCTGACAAGTTTTGATAAAAAATACATGCAAAAAATCACATCAACCACCCTCCCCCCCCACTCTCTCTCTCATGCACACACACACACACACACACACACACACACACACACACACACACACACACACACACACACACACATACACACACACACACACACACACACACACACACACACACACACACACACAAAGACATATAAACAGAAACAATAGAACATAATTTTCTCTATTCTTCACACCTTTTGCCTTATTTGATGTGAGGACAGCCATGATGGCAATACAAGCCGGACTTGGGCAATCACAGCCTACTATCTGCAGGATTACTTTTTGACGTGCGGAGGGATATAAACAAATGAGCAACAAGCGGCGTGTGGCTCGTGCCGACTGTCTGTATTAATGCACGTAG
>JAPXFY010000025.1:16353290-16358290 GCA_030674185.1 Monoplex corrugatus | reverse complement strand
GTGGAAAGAAGCCAATGCTTTCTCTTCAAAATCCTCCATGAACAGGTTGGCTACTATTGGGCTTACTGGGGAGCCCATGGCTGCTCCTTCTTTTTGTTGGTAGAATTCACCTTGGAAGGTGAAGTAGGTGGTGGTGAGGCAGCAGGACAAGAGTTCACATACGTCGTCCACTGTGAGAGATGTACGTTGGTGGAGGGTTTGGTCGTTTTGTAACCTTCGGCGTATGATCTCTATGCTTTCTTTCACTGGTACGCTGGTAAATAGGGCAGAGACATCATATGACACAAGGAGTTCATCATGAGCGAGGGTGTAGTTACTCAGTTTTTCCACTAGGTCAGCACTGTTGTGGATGTGATGATCTGTGTGTCCTACGAGAGGTGATAGGATGTCCGCCACAAATCTAGCCGTCTCATACATGATGGAACCTCTGGATGCGACTATGGGACGGAGGGGGACTTCTTTCTTGTGGACTTTGGGTAGACCATAGAACTTGGGGACGTCGGACACAGTTGGGTATAATTTCCTGTACTGTTCTAATGACAGGCGGTCCGTCTCTTTCAGGCGTTTCAGTGTGTCTTTCAGTTTGTTGGAAAACTTGGAAGTAGGATCTTTCTTGAGGCGTTCATATGTTGTAGTATCTTCCAGAAGTTTGCTTGCCTTCTCATAGTACATGGGTCTAGGCATGATGACTGTGGCACGACCTTTGTCAGCTGGTAGGATCATCGTGGCGTGTTCGTTCTTTAAATCCGCCAGAGCCCGTCTTTGGTCCGGTGTTAAGTTGGATTTCGGTAGTTTGGCCTGTTTCATGATTCTGACACAGTCTGATCTTAAGTGTGTGGCTTCTTCTGAATTAGGGCCAATATACCTGCAAGCTGTTTCAATGCTTGTGATGAGATCTACCACTGGAAGCTTGTTAGGGGCTACGGCGAAATTTAGTCCTTTCTCTAGTACTTCCTGTTCAGGTTTAGTGAGTTGGCGATCTGATAGATTGATCACCCACCTCTCTTTGGTCTTTCTTTTTGTTTCTTCCGGTACAGGTGTAATCTCGCTTTTGTCATTCTGTTGTCTCCTGTTGTTTTTTGGTGCTAGAAGTTCGAATTTCTTTCGATGGCGTTGGCGTACTTTGTCCCATTCTATTCGTCGTGTGTTGTTTAGCCACTCTTTGATTTCGGAGAGCATAGCATCTGGTAGTGTGCTAGAGCTCAGTCTTTCCTCGAGGTCTTGGATTTTCCCTTCCAGACAAGTGATGCGGGTGTTGATTTGCTTGATGCGTTCGTTCATGAGTGCTCGTTGTGCCTGATTGATGATATTATTTGCTGCTGTTCCTTTCATCGGAGTTTTGATTTTTAGGCTGGTGGGAAAGACGCCGTGATGTTTGCAGTGCAGTGTGAAGTGTAGATGGTTCCTGAACTTCGCTAGGGAGCGGTGTAATTTCTCTGATTCACGAAAGGTAGTGATGATCGTCCGATCGTAATCGCGAATGAGACGTAGGGGAAGTTTCAACAGTTGGGGGGTAGACATAATGCTACCAATTTTGAAGAACAAAGTCTCCCAACAGTGTAAAAATCGCAGAAGTACTTGTTTTTGTCTCTTATTTAGTTATTATGAACCGTAACCTGCACAGTACCTGCACATGTAATATATTGATGGAAAGCTCTTTGGTGCATCTTTCAGATAATGACAGCGAAAATTAGAAACAAACTGGGTCAAAGCCACCAAATAAAGAAATTTAAGGAAAATGTGTAGGAGAGCACACAAAAACTTTAGAGGCCGTTTTCTCAAAATAGCCGTCATACAACTTAATGAGTTTAAACATTCAACATTTGTTTTAGTACAAGCTTTATTCAAGTACCAAAATAATCAGAAGAATGTACACTTTCCAGTGATATGTATATCTCAAAATGCCCAAAATGCTAGTTATGACTGATTTCGTGGTGGGAGGTCACAAATAAGTAAACAAATAAACAAACAAATAAATAAATGCATAATCAAACATAACATAGATACACAAAGAAACAAACAAACAAATAAATAAATAAATAAATAGATAAATAAATAAATAAATAAACAAACAAATAAATAAATAGACACTGTTATACATCATTCTTGCGATATTCTACACACGATATTCTACACACGATATTCTACACGATATTCTACACACGATATTCTGCACACGATATTCTACACACGATATTCTACACAAAATACACACGATATTCTTCAGACTCAGTTGTGGTCATTTGCGATATTTCACTATGTTGTTGTTCAGTCTGTGTCTGTGGTGGCTGTGTATGCTGGGTGTTTTCAGGTTTCCATCAGCCAGCGGACACTGACATGATTTACAGGATCTTTAACATGCACTGATAGTTGATATTCTGCATGTCCATACTCACGAAGGCGGTTTAGGCACCGGCAGGTGTATACAATTGTTGAACTTGGAGACTGGAAAAATCTTAACCCTTTACGCACCGAACGGTGGCATCTCGGCAGATCGAACTCTAGACCTTCTGACGGGAAGTCCGACCATTTACCCACTGGACTGACTACAGTGACAGTCTCAGTCTCTGTGTCGGCATCTGTTTGTGTTTATATTGGTATTGTCAGCAACAGACTGAGTTCTCCCTGAACAGTCCTGTCACCGTGTAGCATAACAGACCAACGACCGAAAAGTTGTGGGTTCGATTCCCATTAGATCTGTGAGTTTTGGTTCAGCCGCCAAACAGACATGGCCCCCTGTTTCCACACACATTACAAATTGTGTGTAGTGTCTTACTATTGTCCAGTGTTTGTTTAAGGTGCTCGCCAATCATGTGGCCTACCTGCACTTTCGACCTGGTTCAACACCTGACGACACTGTTTGTTTTTCTATTCCTGAGGCTTTTGGTGTTGGGCCATTTGATCTACCGCCATTGCTGTTACCGCCTCACCCATGTCAACGTAGCTCCGTGCTTCACGCTGTCAGCATAGTCGCGTCATGTCAACGTTTCGTTAAGTACTCGTATACCGTGACCAGCTGATGGTAGTAGTAGTAGTAGTACTAGTAGTCTTGTCAAACTGATTGTGGGAAGTTTGGATCCAACCTGCACCTGCCTAGAGTTGAGTGAGGTATGGACTCATTAGGAAGACCTAGAATAACACAGTCGGGTGTCACCTGTTTCACATATGTGTCAATACATGTATTACTCAGTTTCTTTCTTTCTTTCTTTTTTCTTATTGGTCTCATTATAAGGAAGAATGGGACTACTCGATCGAGTCTCATCACCTTCACAGGTTCGTCGATGATATTGTTCCTCATCAATATTTATATTCTTTTAACAATATGGCTTTTGTCTGTATCTCTCATACCTAGTTCACGCCACGTTACATTATGACAGTAAGCGTGGACTACAGTCCTGCAACGTAATCCCACTCTAGAGTGGAACTCCATAGCATGATGATTATCATCCATATCGTCAGGCATCATCATAGCATCATGATGATTATCATACATATCGTCAGGCATCATCATAGTATCATGATGATTATCATCCATATCGTCAGGCATCATCATAGCATCATGATGATTATCATCCATATCGTCAGGCATCATCATAGCATCATGATGATTATCATACATATCGTCAGGCATCATCATAGCATCATGATGATTATCATACATATCGTCAGGCATCATCATAGATCATGATGATTATCATCCATTATCGTCAGGCATCATCATAGCATCATGATGATTATCATCATATCGTCAGGCATCATCATAGATCATGATGATTATCATACATATCGTCAGGCATCATCATAGCATCATGATGATTATCATACATATCGTCAGGCATCATCATAGTATCATGATGATTATCATACATATCGTCAGGCATCATCATAGTTATCATGATGATTATCATACATTATCGTCAGGCATCATCATAGTATCATGATGATTATCATACATATCGTCAGGCATCATTTCATAGTATCATGATGATTATCATACATATCGTCAGGCATCATCATAGTATCATGATGATTATCATACATATCGTCAGGCATCATCATAGTATCATGATGATTATCATACATATCGTCAGGCATATCATTCATGTGATTATCATATATGTAGGCATTCATTCATGATGATTATCACATCGTCAGCTATCATCTAGTTATCAGCCTATGTCAGCATATAATCATGATGATTATCATCCATATCGTCAGGCATCATCATAGATCATGATGATTATCATACATATCGTCAGGCATCATCATAGTATCATTGATATTATCATACATATCGTCAGGCATCATCATAGTATCATGATGATTATCATACATATCGTCAGGCATCATCATGTATCATGATGATTATCATACATATCGTCAGGCATCATCATAGATCATGATGATTATCATCATATCGTCAGGCATCATCATAGTATCATGATGATTATCATCCTTATCGTCAGGCATCATCATAGCATCATGATGATTATCATACATATCGTCAGGCATCATCATAGTATCATATGATTATCATATCATATCGTCAGGCATCATCATGATGATTATCATACATATCGTCAGGCATCATCATAGTATCATGATGATTATCATCCTTATCGTCAGGCATCATCATAGTATCATGATGATTATCATACATATCGTCAGGCATCATCATGATGATTATCATACATATCGTCAGGCATCATCATGATGATTATCATACATATCGTCAGGCATCATCATGATGATTATCATACATATCGTCAGGCATCATCATGATGATTATCATACATATCGTCAGGCATCATCATGATGATTATCATACATATCGTCAGGCATCATCATGATGATTATCATACATATCGTCAGGCATCATCATGATGATTATCATACATATCGTCAGGCATCATCTTAGCATGATGAAACATTGTCCCCGATTCTGTTGATGCAAAAGTGACGCAGAAATGGTACATGAGAAAATAGAAAGACAGACAGAC
>JAPXFY010000025.1:16318290-16348290 GCA_030674185.1 Monoplex corrugatus | reverse complement strand
ACAAGGGGCAGAGAGACAGACAGACGGGCAGGGAGACAGACAGACGGGCAGGGAGACAGACAGAGGGGCAGGGAGACAGACAGAGGGCAGGGAGACAGTCAGAGGGACAGACAGAGAACGATCCCCTGTACGTGTGCACACTTCTCCTTTCCTTTGTCCCCTCCTTCCTCACCTGACCAGTTTAACCCCCAAAGTACAACTAATCCTACACTTGAGATACCCCCAATCTCTCTTCCCCCCCCTCTCTCTCTCTCTTTCTCTCCCCCCCCCCCTCTCTCTTTGTCTCTCTTCCTCTCTCTCTGTATGTTACCCGTGTATTTGTGTCACCCACCACACTATACCGGGTGGTGGGTGGGTATAATATTGATATGAATTCTGGGGTGGACTTGTATAGCCCACAAGCTTAGGATAAGCAAGGCAAACATTGCCGTGTTGCCAGCCCTCGGATAAGACCACTGCGACATGTGCTATACCCGTTTCAGTTATGTTAAGGAGTGGTTGATGGGGGTGGGGGGAGGGAGAGAAGGGGAGAGAAGGAGAGAGAGAGAGAGAGAATGGAAAGTCAAGTTGAGAGTCTATCCACAAAGTGTAAGGGGGGGGGGGGGGGGGGGGAATTAAAGACCGAAAATTTTGTTTGATGGAAATTTCTCCTCTGAGGATAAGAATTACCTAGGGGTTGGGAGCTGGGGGTTTTTCTTTTAAATTAAATCTTTTTTTTTTTTTTTTTTTACAAATCTATTGAAATGAACATGTGTGCATTTATGTTAAAGAAAGGCTGGTAGGAGGCGGAGGGGGGGGGGGGATTGGGAAAGAGTTATCTGTGTGTGTTATTGTTTATTATTATCATTATTATTATCATCATTATTATATATTGTTGTTGTTGTTGTTTATATCATCATTATTATTGTTATTGTTGTTTTTGCTATTATTATCAGTATTGTTATTATCAAAAACACGTTTTGTTTCCGAGCACAGACTGAAACGGAACAGCATCCTGAGACTTGAAGCGAAGCGAAGAACACTTACAAAGAACGCATTCCAAGACTTGAGCGCAGGGACAGGCATACAGACAGGCAGGCATACAGACAGGCAGGCATACAGGCAGGAAGCATACAGGACAGGAGACAGACAGGCAGGCATACAGGGCAGCAGGCAGGCATACAGGCAGGCAGCATACAGGCAGGCAGCATACAGGCAGGCATACAGACAGGCAGGCATTCAGGCAGGCAGCAGGCAACATACAGGCAGGCATGCATGCAGGCAGGCAGGTGCACAGGCAGACAAGCATACAGGCATACAGGCAGGCTCAACATACATGCAGGAAGGCAAACATACAGGAAGGCAAACATACAGGAAGGCAGACATACAGGAAGGCAGACATACAGGCAGCAGACATACAGGCAGGACAGACATACAGGCAGGCAAAGGCCATACAGGCAGGCAGACATACAGGCAGGCAGCAGGCAGCAGCATACAGGCAACATGCAGGGAGTAGCAGGCATAAGGCAGCAGCATAAGCAGGCAGGCAGCAGCAGGCAATACAGGCAGGCACAAGCAGGCAGCTAGAACAGCAGGCATGCAATGCAGGCAGGCCAGGGCAACAGCATGCATGCAGGCAGGCAGGCATACAGCAGGCCAGGCAGGCATACAGGCATGACACAGGTAGGCATGCAAGGTAGGGCAAGGAAGGCAAGGCAGGCAGGCAGGCAGGCAGACAGGACTGATAAAGTCCGATCCACAAGGAAAACACTTGACATGGCTGACGGGGCTGGACAGACATGGCAGCATTGTAATAGCTCTGAAATGAGTTGGTGTAAGGTACCCTTTCCGTCAACCTTAAAAATCATTTCTTTCTTTTTTTAAGGACGGCACATAACTGAAGTTTTTCCGCCTTAAGTGGTAGATGATTATAATTCTTTGCTTTTTTATGTGTAAATGTGCCTTTTTTTCGCCACTTTAATGACCACAGAACCTGGGAACATTTTTCGCAGTGCCATGATGAAGCACGACGATGAGGATGATGATGACGGTGATGCTGTGGAGTTCTATTCTGGACTGAGTTGTGACTAACTGACACAGTGCTACGTGGGATGCTGGGGGCTCTTTCAATGTAAACAGTATTCCCCATCTTCTGGAAATTCTGTGCTAGAAATTTCCTCTTTTCTTTCATCTCTTTGTATCTGCCGTGCTCCTTTGCTTTTCGTCATTTTTTCCTATCATTTTTTCTTAGCCTTGCTGATCCGTTCACCTATATGTGTTCTATAAAGCTTTACTTACTTTCTCTTAGGATTGATCATTGAGTACATGTATTAAGTGCATGTTTGGCTCTGGAGAAATGTGAAATGCGGAGGCTGTTTGGTGTAATATATGCCCTGTTTTATACATGTTTTAGTGTCCTTAGTTTTTTTCTTCCCTACAGTGAGGTATGGTGTACTTTCTCAGATCGTTACAGCCCCGATATGGCTCTGTGCAGTCAGCTGGGCTGTAAACAACAATAACGATACTAAACATGTGGCAGTGCTATACTCAACGCTTCATTTCATAATATATCATGACGAGAACCAGGCTCGAAAGACGGACACCTGCGGTATTGGTCAGTGAAGCACCCGCGAAGTGGACGAGACTCGACTGTGTCGTTCCAGTCCTTCTGGTAATTAGCAAAACACATCTGACTCTGTGTAGGAGCCAGGTGGTGCCGAAAAATGAGTTTGCTACCACTTGGTGGGATTCGAACACACAACCTTCCAGGTGTTAGTCCTATGCGCTATTCAGTTTACCACGGTGACTCGTTCCTGGTGATTTTGTCTGACTGTTGACCTAGCTGTGCACTTCATTGCACTTTTCTTTTTTTCTCTTTCTTTCCTTTCTTCTTTCTTTCTGTCTGTGTCTGTCCGTTTTTTCTTCTTTTTTCTTTCTTTCTTCTTCTTTTCCTAGAGTGATTTTGTATTTGTATGCTGTGTGCATACATTATTTAAATTGAGTAGTTATTGAATATCGATGGTTTTGACGTAGAGTTGGCGTTTCTCTTTCACTATTACATTAATTATACATGCTTGCTTCAACTCTCAAACGACATCAAGTACTGTTAATTTTGATTTCCATGCGTATGACGTCTTATTTTATTGATTCATTGATATTGGTTTTCAATATTTTCAGTTCTAGGCAGACATGTGGATAAGCAACGGCAAGTTTGAATAAAACACTTTTTAGGTAACACCTTCTAGAGTCGGAAATCAAAATATCATTATCATTGTCATTGTCTGCTCTCAGAAAAGAACACATTATGATTAAGGATGCCAGTGTCATCATCATCATCATCATCAACTCATCATCTTTTTTTTTATTATTATCACCGACAACCACAAGAGAAACAGCAACTCTTTTTGTTTTATTTTTACCACAGCAATTTCAGTTTCATGTCTGGAAATAGCGTCTCCACGACACAGATTCCTTACACATTGACACCAGTAATACCATGTGATAGAGAAGATCCAAAATAATCATAGCGTAAGATATAACCTGTGCATAAGCCCTATACGCTGGGGAGGAACAGCATCAAAGCTTAACCCTCTGACTCCCGCACCCTGTCCACCAGCATCTTGCATTGTCAACCACGCTGGCAAAGCAAAAACTTAACCCTTTGACTCCCCACCCTATCCGTCAGCTTCCTGCAGGAAGCTGGTGGTTAGGGTGAGGGGGTCAAAAGGTTAAGTTTTCGCAGTTGGTGGATAGGGTGCGGGAGTCAAAGGGTTAAGAACAGCAGTAACAACACAACAATGACAACAATGTCAGCATCAATGGCAGCTGCAACCATAACCACAACACTGACAAGAGTAACACACACAAGAACTCCTAGAGTATGAATATTTAAAAACATTGGGGGTGGGAGGGGGATGCGGGAAAGGGGGGAAGGTGTCCAGGGCAGAAATAAAAACTGAATGAGATATTCTCGTCTCTTCTTATTCTTGAAGCGAAGACGTTTCCATACCCTACTATCGTCTGGCCACACCTTCACACGCAATAGACGGCTTACCAGCGGTCACCGGTAATACCATAGAGCATAGAAGGTCTACGCTGTATGGGGAGTATATGTGTAGGTGGACGCAGTAGAAAAGTAGAAGGTAGGGGCAGGCGAAAACAAGGAGGGGAGGTGGTGGTGAAGAGGTGTGGTGCAGGTTGACGCTGAGAGTATGGCAGCCTACTCGTGGCCTACAGGCAGTGAACCTGGCATTATCTTGGTCTAATCGGATCTATCGTTACTGTCAGCTCTATAACACTGAATGACCGTAAGAGTAGGAGTTATTCAAGGGTTCATCACACTCAGACATATCCATATGTGCTCCACCCAATCTGCCGTTTGTTAGCCTGGCAGATCCTTCAGAATACTCCATGGCTGGGGTGTGTATTCAAGGAATTCGTCCTCGGGCAATTCCAAACGCGTTCCATCCAAATCTGCCAGCAATTATCTAGCAGACTCCTTCAGCCTGCACAAGATGGTAAGCACTGGTAAGGTCTTGAAATAGGAAGGGCGGAGGGCGATGGGAGGGTGATGAAGGGGGAAAGAGAAGGAACCTATGAAGCACCAAGCTGCAATAGCTGAAGGAAGACAAAAGGTGGGCAGCTAACAGGCCATGTTGTTTTCATGTTGTGGGCTGGGACTGAACTCAAGTAACCATAACCATAACCCATGGCTCTATCAAAAGAACCAATCCGTAAGATGATTGTTTGATGTTATCAAATGAATATTTTACTTGCAAATAACCAGATGAACCACTGTCTGTGGAAAGTAAACAACGTCACAGAGCTAGCTACTGTTGTAATGGTGCATATGTTAGAGTTATGTCGTATAGGCACTCGGCGTTCCCATCCAGTTTGAATCTGACGTTTACTCAGGAGGGACTCATCGCATTGGGACAGGTCCATATGCGCTCCAGCCAAATCTGAGCAACTGATGACCGGGTCCGACTGGGTCATGCAACACATGGACAATTTCCCTTTGCTAGGCGAGATGGCCACCGTGTGGCGTCAGGGGCTGGCAGTGATTGTTTGTCGGTGTTAAGGTATTGTTGCTCTGGGTCCCACCCAGCACCCTCGGGTGTTTCTTGTTAATTGTGACGGCGAGAATTTTAGAATCACGACGTATCAGCACTTTGTGCTTGTAATCCATTACCGTGACCACTGACTTCAGCAATTCCATCGGTTTTATGGTTGGAGTTTGAAAAAGAGGAAATCGTCGCTGTCGGACAAAATTCCATGATGCACTCCACCCCGATCTGCCGGCAATTTTTTGGCAGACTCCCTGAGCCTGCGCAAAACTCTACCCACTGGCAAGGCTTTGAAATGGGGAAGTGCTGGGAGAGGGAGAAGTGACCGATGACACAGTAAGCTGACAACAGCAGAAAGATGGACACTGTTAGACAGGCAATGCGTAGGACAGGTTTTAATGCTGCCGGCTGGAATTGAACTCAAGGTATCAGATCTTTCCAGTCCACGGCTCTAAACGACCTGCACACGCACACCTCGTTATGATCATGGCGCTCTAACGACTAAGCTGATAGGCCATTTACACTGTGGTACGCGTGAGGATCAACATCACGATCTCTGCATGAGTAACTTGCAACCTTAACCAACTCAAGTAGGGTCCCTGTGTTCATAAACTAAATTCGTTCAGATCGTAGACTCAAAGATCTGATCTGCAGTTCATACTATCTCGCAACTTTAGAAAACAAACAAACAGACTCGACCGTGCGCTACCTATTATAACCCTTTGACTTCCGCATCCTAAGCACAAGCATCCTGCATTGTCAACCATGCCAGCAAAGCAAAAACATAACCCTTTGATTCCCTCACCTTATCCACCAACTTCCTGCAGAAAGCTGGAGGATAGGGTGAGGGAATCAAAGATGAAGTTTTTGCAGTTGGTGACTAGGGTGCCGGGGTCAAAGGGTTAATGTTTCAACCACACTGCTGGTTGTCATAAGTCCCTTCTCTCATCTTCCTACCCGTTTCAAGACCTTGCCAGCGCATAGGTCGAGTGGTTTGCGTCGGGTAGGAGCTGTTATAACGCTTCGTGACGCTATGGAATTGTCCGAGTGCAGTGAATCCTTCTTGAACCAACTGCATATCATTTTGAATATTCCCGAGAAAAAGAGAGTAAATATTCAGATCACATTTTTCTCGCATGGAATCTTTGATGGTTCCTAAGCAACTTTCCATTGTTTAAAGCAACATTTTTGGGTTGAATCCATAAGAAAGTGAGTATCTAGCACACATACTAACCCACGCACATGTTCATACAGGCACACACACACACACACACACACACACGCGCGCGCGCGCGCGCACGCACGCACGCACGCACACACACACACACACGCGCGCGCGCGCACATATACACTAACAAACAAAACGCGCGTGCGCGCACGCACACGTATACACACACACACTCACACACCCCACACACACACACACACACACACACACACACACACACACACACACACACACACACACACACTAACACTAACACAAGCACTAATACTAACGCAAGCATTAACAAATATACTAACACGCACATGTACAAACACGCACACGCAATCACAGACATACTCACAGACCGCACAAACATGGGCATGCAAACATGCACACGCACACACGCAATGACACACGCACACACGCAATGACACACGCACACACGCAATGACACACGCACACAGTTTATCGTCTCGCACAGGTACAAAGAGTCAGACACACACTGTAACGAACACACACACACACACACATTATGTACATATGTACATCTATACACACACACACACACACACACACACACACACACACACACACACACACACACACACACACACACACGTACAGATCTCACATCTACTCCTCTCTCCATCCAACCACTCCCAACCCCTGTATATACACAAACGTTCGACTCCTCAGCCGAAGTTTTCATGTAAAACGTTCCGATTTTCCTCGTATGCGAGTTCCCCCGTGGGGATGCCGGGGGCTCTTTCAGTATAAATAGTTTCCACACCTTCTGGAAATTCTGTGTTAGAATTTTCCTTTTCTGTTACTCTCTTTGTTTCTACCTTCTTCCTTTGTTTTCTGTCATGTTTTCCCATCATTTTCTGCCTTGCTGGTCCATTCACTGTATGTGTTCGATAAAGTCTTACGTACTTTCTCTAAGGATTGATAGTTGGGTACATGTATTAAGTGCATTTATGGCTCTACGGAAGTGAGATGTGCGGAACCAATTTTAGATCATTTGGACCCGTTCTTATATGTTTTATTGTCCTTATTTATGTTTACATTTGTATTCAGGTATTTTTTAAATCCCCTGTGCGATCAGTTGGACGGAGTGGTCAAAGCCAGAGGCATCGCCTTAGATTATGTGCTCGAATGCATTGATACGAGTACTTAATTTTCTTTTCCTTTTCTTTTTCCTGTTCAAGTACTGTATGTACATTGAAATGGTTACAGCGCTGATATGGCTCTACTAACAATTGAATCGAATCGTATGCGCTTATGTATGTTGTTTTGCCCACACTGTGCAGGCGGCATGTTGCTGCACAGTCTGCATGATCCGTCTTCGTCAGGCGCACATGATGTTTTCATGTTTCTGTAAGCCATCGGACACTGATATTGACTTCAAGATCTTTAACGTGCACACTTGATGCCCGGCATGCATATACGCACGAAAGGGTTAATCTAGCAGGTTTGTACAAGTATTGATGTTGGACATAAAATTCTAAATCAAAATGTCCACCCACGTTCAAGCAAATTGGACAGAGAGAGAGAGAGAGAGAGAGAGAGAGAGAGAGAGAGAAGAGAGAGAGAGAGAGAGAGAGAGAGAGAAAGAGAGAGAGAGAGAGAGAGAGAGAAAGAGAGAGAAAGAGAGAGAGAGAGAGAGAGAGAGAGAGAGAGAGAGAGAGAGAGAGAGAGAGAGGGAAACAAACCAAATCACCAAAGTGTGAAATGTAATAAAAACGCGTATCTAAAATATAACAAAACAAAACAGACCAATTTTTTGACCAGCTAGCCTTTGTAAAGCTCACACAAAACATAAAGAACAAAATGATGTATACAATTTTAAAGAGAAAACAACAGCAGTTCTTCCCTGATGTTTCCTCCAGGCAGGATCGAACCCCAGACCTTCTGACTGCAAGTCTGACGTCTTACCCACTTGACTACCGCAACCGTCATCCCCCACCACCAGAGGAATGCAAGAATGTCAAAGTCGCGGAGTGTGGAATATAGCGTAGCGAGAACATGCCGATCGTGACGACTTCAGGGTGGATTTCCACCCCATTACCGCACTGACCAGTGAGGTTACTTACGCGGGTGGGTAGTCTTGCGGGTAATTGTTGGTTCTGCTGACCTACTGGCGGACTAATGAGGCGGATTAATTCCCCTTGCTTGTTTGCTTTGCCAGTTAAAACAGGTCCTGTGCAGATGGCTTGTTAAGTTGGTTTGTCTGTCGCGCGCGCGCGCGTGCGTGCGTGTGTGTGTGTGTGTGTGTGTGTGTGTGTGTGTGTGTACGTGTGTATGTGTGTATGCGTGTGTGTGCGTGTGTGTGTGTCTGTTTGTGTGTGTGTGTGCTTGGGTGCGTGTGTGGTGGTCTTTGATTTAATGTCTATTCACTGAAGTGATTTTAGACAAAAACAAAAAACAAAAAAACAAAAATTCTTGGAAATGGTTAATCTTCAGAAAAAAAATGAACAAGAAAAACAAGACAAGAAAGAAAAATTCACAAATGACGTTATCATAATTAACGATTGAAACAGTAAACTTAGCTAACCATAACACTGAACATGAGAAGTAATGGCGCGTTAAAGATAATTCGCTATAGGACTTTTTGACAGGCTAACAAAAAATTCATATGTTAAGGATGGTGAGGCAAATATGTCAGAAAATGTCTTCGTTGATAACATAGGTATATGTCGTTTTACTCGAACGCATGAAAGAATATGACTATGTGTTATCTTCTTTCCACACAGGCACACTACATTCCTGGTGTATTTTGTTTTGAAAGCATCAAGTTTCCACCTATACATAAGGGATTGTATACTTCTACTGGCAGGGAACCGCTTAGGTGTTTTGCTAATTTCAAAATTCATGTAACATTTTTCATACTTTTTCTGTTTATCTTGAAACTGCTTCCATACGTAGGTGTCCACTAAGGTATAACACTCATGCAAGGAGAGGGAAAGTTGTATATGTTTTGAATCTGGTGAGCTTTTTGCCCCCCGTTTGGCAGCCCTATCAACCATGTCATTGTAATGAAAAGAACTATGAGATGGTATCCAGCAGAAAGTAATATCAGTGCCTCTTAAGGATAAACTATTAATCAAGTGAGTAATTTCCAATATCATTTCAGATCTTGTTTGTAATTTTGATAATTCAAGAACTTGAAGTACAGATTTTGAATCAACGCAAAAGAGTATCTGGGGAATTGTCCTAGGAAGATTTATCATATAATTCAAAGCCATTAAGATTGCAACGAGTTCTGCAGTAAAGACAGATTTATTAAGTCCTATATAGAAAGATTTCTCAATTTTGAGAGCAGGTATTAAAAACGCTGAGCCTGCTTGTCTTTCAATTATTGAACCATCAGTGTAAACTTTCAAGTGATCGGAATAAAAGTCTTCTATATGACATTTAACGTGACTTGCCAGTAAGTTGATATTATCTTCTTTTTTTAAGTCAGTGTGGTGTATGTCAAATCGTGCTCTTTGGAGTTCCCAAATGGGTACTGGTGAAAACGAAGGTCTTAAAGTTACAGGACCTGTGTCTAAATCAATTCCAGAGCCTTTCATAACTTCAGCTGTAAATGTTGCAAGCGTGACCTGTGAGGATATTGATTTAGCTCTTTTTGGAAAGTCGGTGTCTGATCTTACTTTTGTCTCTGTTTTGATGCTGTTTTCTATGGTAGTGTTTCTTAACAGAAATTTAGTAGAAGCGACTTTCCTTTGTTCATCAAGTGGCAACAATTTGATTGCATTGTATGTGCGATGGCAACAGGCATGCATTGGAAGACCCAGCGCAAGTTTGAAACCTTTACAATCTATGCTCTGCAGTTTTGTGAGTAAGTGTTTTGGTGCACTGAAGAATATTTCTTGGGCATAGGTTAATTTAGATCTAATAAGCGATTTACAGAGATGAACAAGTGTTGATGCATCTTGTCCCCATATCTGTTTGCGAACTATTTTCAAGAAATTTAAACTTTTTTGAGCTTTTGTTAATAAGTATTCAATATGCTGATTCCAAGATAATTTGGCTGTAAGGAAAACCCCTAAGAATTTAATCGACTCATTATACTGAAGAAGAGTATCTCCCAGTTTGAACGTGGGAACATTTGCTGGGTTAGCTCCACTGTTAAACAAAACTATCTTTGTTTTTTCCACGGATAGATGCAGTCCATTTTCTACCATATATCGTGCTATTTTATCGACTTCTAATTGATAACATTTACGCGTATAATTAAGACAGCGCAAAGGAGTTTTTCTTTTCATATTGACCTGCATCCACATGCATAAATCATCAGCATATTGAGCTAAAGTTACATGTTTAGAAATTTCACTGGGTAAGTCATGCAATAATATCATGAAGAGAAGGGGAGCAATAACGGATCCCTGAGGGATACCCATTTGAAGAAATCGTTTTGAAGAATACACATTTTCGATCCTCGTTTGAATTACACGGTCTTCTAAGAAGCATTGGACATAATCAAAAATGTGACCTGTTAGCCCAATACTTTTCAATTTGAGTAATAATCGGGAGTGCCATACCTGGTCGTATGCTTTAGTTATATCAAAAAATGTAGCTAAAACACATTGGCGTCTGGCAAATTGTTGTTTGATATTAGTGGTTAGCTTTGTTAGGAGTTCCACTGGTGACCTGCCTTTTCTAAACCCTGCCTGATTCACTGGTAATATGTTGTTCTTTTCACAGTAGTACATCAATCTCTTTAGAATTATTTTCTCCATAAGTTTACATACGTGCGATGTTAATGCAATTGGCCTATAGTTTTTCAAGTCAATATTGCATTTACCTGCTTTTAGTACAGGAACCACTATTGATTGTTTCCAATAGTCGGGCAGTTTGCCGCTATTCCAGCATTTTTTAAACATATTATGTAGCAAGGTTAAAAAATTTTCTGGTAAATTTTTCAACATCTCATTGGAAATTGCATCAAACCCTACTGATGTCTTTTTATTTGGAATTGATTTAATGGCATCTTTTAATTCTTGGAGCGTGATTGGTGCATTTACGTAGTGCGTATTATCTGGGACAGGATCCTTGTATGCGTCGGTCTTTTCTTCCTGTACCCTATAATTTCTACTAGAGGCAGGAAGTCCTTCTACTCGACAGACCTCAGCAAACATGTCTGCAAAAGCTTCTGCTTTCTCCTGTGAGCTAGGTAAAGGGTTGTTTTCTAGCTTTACTGGAATTGATGGCAACTTGATCCCATTTTTCATTGTTTTCAGTTTTTCCCAAATCTTTTGCATATCTTTATGATCACTTACTTCATATGTACAAAAAGATGTCCAATATTGTTCTTTAGCTTGTTCTATGACTCTGTTACAGTTTATGTTCGCACTTTTCATTGCCGTATGATTTTCAGGTGACCTATTAGCTATATATTGTTTGTATTTTTCTTTCTTTTCGTTGACTGCCTTTTCACAATCTTTATTCCACCAGACTTTTCCATGATGTTTTCCTGTTTTTGATGCTTTAAGTTCTGGAATTGAAATTTTTGCAGCCCTTAAGAGTGACTTACAGAAATTTGCGTACATATCGTTTAAGGTCTTTGTTTCAGATAGATCTGTTCTTGTATTTCGTAGGAAAGCTTTAAAACTGGCCCAATCTGCGTATTTATAGTTAAACTTGGGTAAACTATCTTGTGGTATTGCATCAAACTCACTGATAAGGTTAAGGGTAAGAAGTATGGGGATGTGATCTGATCCCAACAAGTCATCCTCTGTTTGCCATGTGGCATTTGGTGCTAGCGATGGTGAGATTAAGGTAAGGTCGATAGCTGTGGGTCTGTGGGTTGGTATATCAGGGACACGGGTCACGTGTCCACTGTTTAGTAAGTATAAATTGGAATCTATAATATTTTCAATCAACCTGTTGCTAGTTATGTTTTTACAATTCTTGTCCCAAAATGGGGCATGTGCATTAAAATCACCACCAACTATCCACTTGTCACGTTGGTCATGAAAATGTTTCAGCCATTCAGTATTCACAGAATCGGGACCTCTCGGTAGATAAACAGAGGCCAAATTCAGAACTAATGATGATGAACATTTTATAATGATTGCACATGAAGAAATAGATGAGGACGATTTTGGTACTGGCGATGATCTTTCGCAGTAGTTCAGTCCTTCACGAACATATATAGCTGTTTGTATTCGGCCACCGTCATTGATAGAGTCATATACTGGTGGATAATAAAACCCCGATATTTTAGGTATATTGGTTTTGGTGGTATTCAGCGATTGTAGAAGCAAGACTTGAATGTTTCTAGAAGATAGATAGTTACTCAAATAGGAAATATTTTTAACAATGGAACGTGCGTGTGTGTTTGTGTGTGTGTGTGTGTGTTTGTGCGTGTGTACATACACACACAACACACACACACAACACACACATATCCACACACAACACATCATACACACATACAACACACACATCCACACACAACCCACACACATAAACACAACACACACACATACACACACATCCACAGACACATACACACACAACACACACAACACACACAACACACACATACACACACAACACACACACAACACACACACACATACACACACATACACACACAACACACACACATACACACACATACACACACAACACACACACACACACACACACAACACACACGCACAAACACACACACACACAAACACAGACACAAACAAACATACACACGCACAAAACACACACACACACACACACACACATACACACACACACACATACACACACACACATTAACACAGTCAAAAACACACAATCACACCCAAACAGCCACAAACACCATCCACGCACCAACTTTTGCTCACACACACGCACACACACACACACACACAAACACGTACATACACACACGCACGCACATTCTGTCACAAACACAGTCACACATACATTTGCAGACCCACCTACTGAAACACACACACACACACACACCACACACACAGACACGCACACACACACAGACACACACACGCACGCACGCACGCACACACACACAAACACACACAGACGGTCACACATACATACACCCATACCCTTCCACCCTCCCCAGTCCACCCTCCCCCACACATAACAACAGGGATAAAACCAGCTTTTCGCAAGGCTTACAGAAATAAACTAAGCGCTGTGTCTGTGCACATACCTATATCAACATGCACATGTTTTATGTATCAAACACCTGTCTACATAAACATGACTGAAAATAACACACCCTCTGAAACTGAAGTTGACAGATCTGTGGGCATGAAATGATTGTATCTAACAACACACACATATCACATTTTGTATATATACACGCGCATATATGTCACATTTTGTGTGTGTGCACGCTTATGCTGGAAGATAGTGTAGACGTGGTATACGGGCACAAGTAGGAAGAATGCAAACATAACACAGCAGACAGACAAGACAGACAGACAGACAGACGGACACAGGCCGAAACTCGTGCCCACGTACACATACTCACACAACGCCAAAAATATTTGAATCTCTCTCTCTATCTCTCTCTCTCTCACATATACACACACTCGTACTCGCGCATGCGCGTACGCGCACACTCACACACACACACACATGCACACTCGCGTGCGCACACACACACACTCACGCGCACATGCACCCCCCCCCCCACACACACACACATGCATACACATACATACACACGCTATGGATGAAATAGCCGAAAAACCAACGTTAACGCCTATCCCTACATGGGAAATGCTAAAGGCCACATTTGATCTCGATTATGCAGACGTTAAAAAAGATGATAATGTCAACATTACGCTATCCACAGCTTGTGAACACATCGATGAAAAGTACCGTACCCACCTCCACATTTTTACTGATGGGTCAGTCTTAGCAAATCAGAGCGCTGGAGCAGCCTTTTATGTTCCAAAATTTAACATTAAAAAGTCTTTTTTCATTGGGGCAAATGTATCTATATATACAGCAGAATTGGTTCACTGTTGTTGAAGCGTTGCATTATTTAATAAGCCTTCGGCCTGTGTCTTTCAAAGTAGTTCTCTTTGTTGATTCAAAATCTGTATTATATGCCTTGCAGTCTTTTGATACAGACACAAGGCCTGATTTAATAATTGAGGCAAATCATCTAATACACTGTTTAAAGATAAATGGCTCGGAAATCAGTTTATGCTGGGTGCCGTCTCACGTTGGTCTTCACGGCAACAACGTAGTTGACAGAGCAGCTAAATCCGGTGCACTCCGTTCTGAAAATTCCATAGAATTACATGTTAACACCTCGGTAAAAGAAGCTTACAACTCGCTAGAATTAGCATCATGGATTCGATTTCATGAACATTTAAATGAAAAATTTGTGTCTCAAAAAGAATCAAACTTTCAGTTCAAAATATCTGTAAAAAAAATGCAGTATTCTTCGTTATATCATTTGAGATTAATTGTTAACATATTTTCGTATTGAACTGAACGCTTTGAAAACAAAATATTGTAAAAACGTTTTATGTATTTGCGGTGAACAATTCACATTGTATCACTGTTTGTTTTACTGCAGAAAGCTTCGTTATTTTTTACCAAAGATGTTTACACAAGGAAACTATCTTGAAAAGCATTTTAAAGAAGTAATATCAGATCAAGTTTTGTTAGTTAAAATTTCAGAATCATTGGTTCACAGTCTTGTTAATGCGTTACTTTAAGGTTATTATTTTAATTATCATTATCTTATTTTGTTTTGTTTTGCTTTTTACGACGATTTTTCTTTTACATTTGATGTTAGTGTTGTTCTAGTTTCATTTCTCTGTTCATCCATATCCTTTTTCTAAAGACCTTGCAGATTCCTTTTAATTTTTTTTCCGTCTCTTACTCTGTTCCCTTCTTTCCCCTCCTCCCTCCCCCCCCCCCCCCAAAAAAAATCATCCTCCATGCCATTTTTACCCGTCTATTTCACTATAGTGAAAAGACGTTAAATCAAGGAACGAACATACACACGCGCACGTGCTGGTGCGGTCTCAAGCAAAATAAGAACGTAAACACAAACACGCACGCGCGCACATATTCAAATTGATATTGAAAATTATCTTGATGAGACTGAGACATCAGGCAGAATAAACACTTTTAAGAATATGCTTGCTTCAACGGTTAGAACAGATATTAACCGCCGAATTCAATAAGTCAACCTCAACATAACATTTTTTGTTTTTTCATGGACCTCTAGAAGGGCTTCGTTAGAGAGTTGCACTCTGGTGCATAATGAGGAAATCTAACTTGGACCAGAAACTAATTCAAACCATCTAGAATTCTACACCAAAGCCTGCAATAGAATATTAATTTTGTACAATCACACTTGGAGAATAGTTCTTCCCAATAATGGGATTCTGACAAGGGTATCTGCTCCCAGCTGCACTATTCAAAATATTTTCCTGGAGCGATGATTGATACTTTGGAAGTACACATCAGCACTGTCGTCATCAAGGTCAGACAGTCTCAGACTTTAGGTTTGTCCTTCAAGAATTTGTGATGCTTCTCAAGAGTGGCAATGTCAAAGATTGCAACAACTACAGAACCATTGCCCTAATCAACCATGCCAGTAAGATACTGCTCCTAATTGTTCTCAATAGATTGAAGCCCAAGATAGAAGAAGAACTACCCGACTGCCAAGCAAGCTACAGATCCAATAGAGACACAACTGACATGCTACAGACACTCATAGCGAAAACAAAAAGCACCGAAAAAGAAGGTTTTGTCACCTTCACAGACTATAGCAAAGCATTTGA
Source organism: Monoplex corrugatus (assembly GCA_030674185.1). Lineage (NCBI taxonomy): Eukaryota > Metazoa > Mollusca > Gastropoda > Littorinimorpha > Ranellidae > Monoplex > Monoplex corrugatus. Next base: position 16,332,253 of record JAPXFY010000025.1, on the reverse strand, counting down.
CAATGTTATTCATCTCCACCTGTTCAACACAATGGTCGAAATGGGCTTTCCCAGACACATCATTGCATTAATTGCTTCATTATATAAAGACCAAAAGGTTACAGTTAGATGGAATGATAAGAAATGTGAATTCTTCAACATGTACAGAGAGTCAGACAAGGTTGTATCCTCTCACCATATTGCTTTAACATCTACATGGAACAAGTCATGAGAGATGCTGATATAGAAGGTATAAGCAATAAGATGGGAGGAAAAAAAATCCTACAAACCTACGCTATGCCTATAATATGCACTGTTAGCAGACAACATTACCAGCATAAAAAGAATTCTATACAGGGTAGATCCAGCAGGCAAAATGGCTGGTCTAACCTTGAACGCCAAGAAAACAAAAGTGCTACATATCAATGGCAAAGACACTGAAAACATGTCATGACATCACAATCAACAAAGTTACTTTAGAAAATGTTAAGGATTTCAAATGTCTTGGCTCTGTAAAAACTGATAATGGAACCTGCTCCAAAGACATCAAAATAAGAATTGGAATGGCAAAGCAAAAAATGGTCCAACTCAACAACATGTGGAAAGACAGAGGTATACCAAATGGCCTGAAAGTTATACTTCTAAAATGTTTGACCTGGACAGTCATGATTTGTGGCTGCGAAACCTGGATTCTGAGAAAAACTAATTGCTGAAGAATTAAGGCAGCAGAGATGTGGTTCTATCGGAGTACTACTACGTGCTAAATGGACAGACAGAAGAACTAATGAAAGTGTCCTGGAAGAACTTGATACCACCGGAAAAATACTAGCAGACATCAACAAGAGAAGACTAAAATACGCTGGCCATGTGTCACGCAACAAGAACACGGATCTCATGGCAACCATCTTTCAAGGAAAAACAGTGGCAAAAAGGAAGAAAGGCAGACCTCCAATCTCATACATCGAAAATAACCAACATCAGTGGCCTAAACATTCAAGAAATTGTCCACAAAAGTCAAGACAGAGCGGCCTAGAGGGAGATGGTGGAGTCTGTAGTGTTGTGGAATATTCCTTGTTTTTATGTGTTTAGTTTATTTGGGGAGATTGCGCCTGAAAAGATAAAAAAAAAATGTTAAAAAGCGGTCATGCGGGATGAAGAAAGGCAACGAATATAGAACACATAAGTAGGGAAACACCAACAACAACAACTACGAGGCAAACATCACATTGGCGACGAGACTGCAAAATAAAGAGTGACTTTTTTTGTGTAAGAAAAAAAAAAAAACAAAAAAAAACGACCGGTCTATTAATTAACAATGGCGGCGCCTCCACCTTACCCTTCTTTTGACTGTGCCCCAGAGGGTCGTGCCGTTCGCTGGAGTAAATGGGGTGCGCGACTGAAGACTTATTTCACTGCTTATAAGATCACAGACGACACACAGCAGAGGCGATGCTTTTAACTTTTGGTGGTGCAGATCTCAACGACATTGTCATGATTGTTGATACGTTTGCAGATGACGACGTCAAACCGGGTGATGACGAGACACACTTCGATAAGCTGTGCACAGTGATTTCCAACCATTTCAATCCAGAGGCAAACGTGGAGTTCCAGAAATTTGTGTTTCGTCACACTGAGCAGAAAACTGACAACATTGACGATTTCTATTCTGAGCTCAAACATCTGGCTGCAACCTGTGGGTTTCACGACACCAACGTAGAAATCAAGTCACAGTTGATAGCTGGCTGCAAGTCACAGAAGGTGCATGAAAAAGGACTTGCCAGCCCAAAGCTCAGCCTGGCAGATCTACTGATGTATACACACACTCTACAGCTGACTACAACACAAGCACAGCTGATGACAGCAGAAGGCCTACACTCCGAGGTGCATCGTGTTCAACACGACAATGGAATCCGGGGCAACGTGGCCAAAACAGCTTATCGGGAAGGCAGCAGCAGCCCTAAGGGCTGTCCTGCTACTTCTGTGGAGGGAACTGGCCGCACGAGGGTTGGAAGAAACGCCTGTCCTGCGCTCAGCAAGCAGTGCCGATCATGCGGTAAGATGAACCATTTTGCCTCAGTCTGTCACTCCAGCCCGCGACGGCAGAATCAAGCACCCCAACAACAGTGCTGGTCAGTCGCAGCCTGCCTCACACCTCAACACAATCCATAGAAATACAAGTAAAGAAACAGAGTCCAGCTCAGCCACTGACACTACATCTGCATATGTTTTCGCTACATCCAACACTAACCTTCCCAGGTTCCCAGTCACTGTCAACGGGAAAACTTTCCCCTTCCTGGCGGACTCTGACGCATTTGTGAATCTGCTATCAGAAGCTGACTACAACACACTCTGCCGCTGTTCCGCCTCCAACACTCGTGCAAACAGATCACAGCATATGGCAGTCAGTCCTCAATTCCTGTGTTGGGAACATTTGACACTGTCCTATCATATGGACACACCAACATCAGTGCAACTATATGCGTGGTTCAAGGCAGGGAGAGATCCATTTTGGGCTGGGAGATGAGCAAAGCATTAAAGCTGCTGACCACCGTGAATCATGTCAAGTCGCAAGCAGATTTATACAGGGAGGAATTCCCAGACTTGCTCCAGGGCCTTGGCCAACTCAGTGACAGAAAAATCAGACTACACATTGACCATGAGGTCCAGCCAGTGGCACAGCAGTACAGACGAGTGCCATTTCATGTCCGACAAGACATCGAGGAGCAGCTCAAGCATGATGAAGAGTTGGGCGTCATCGAACGAGCAACAGAGCCCACTCCTTAGGTTTCACCAGTTGTGGTTGTACCAAAGCCCAAAGAGCCTGGGAAAATGCGTGTCGGTGTTGACATGCGTACAGCAAACAAGGCCATACGTCGTGAAAGACATGCTACACCCACACTCGAGGAACTGAAAGCCATGCTGTCTGGTGCAAAAATCTTCTCCAAGCTAGATCTAAATCAAGGATACAAGCAGCTAAAGCTTGATGAAGAGTCCAGGTACATGACAACCTTTGCCAGGCATGTTGGGCTCTTCCGCTACCAAAACCTGTTCTTCGAGGTGAACTCTGCCTGTGAAATCTTCCAGGAGACCATACACCAAGTCCTGACTAGCCTCAACGGCCATATGCCAAGTCCTGACTGGCCTCAACGGCTTTGTGAACATCAGCGATGATGTCCTCTGCTTCGGGTCTTCTCAGCAAGACCACGACTCCAACCTTCATGAAGTGTTCCAGCACCTCCACGAGAAGGGTTTGACACTGCATGCCGATGAGTGTGTGTACAACAAGTGGTCACTTGAGTTCCTTGGCCACGTGTTTGGCGAGGAAGGCATCACCGCAAGTCAAGACAAACTGAAAGCCATCATCAATCTACCCACACCCACCAATGCATCAGAAGTTCGCAGCCTGCTGGGAATAATGAACTTTTGCGGAGCACACCACATCTCCAACTATGGAACACTAACCCATGAGTTGCGCCAGTTAACAAAGAAGACAATTCCATGGGCCTGAACATCACAACATGATGACGCTTTATCCACACTCAAGCTCAAGCTCAGCAAGGCTACAACGTTCGCCTACTTTGACCCCAAGAAACCGTCCGAGATCTATACTGACGGCAGTCCCGTTGGTGTTTCTGCTGTTCTGACACAGGGGGGTCGTGTCATTGAGTTCGCCTGCCGAGCACTCACCGCCACTGAACAGCGGTACTCACAGACTGAGCGAGAAGAGCTGGCTGTCACTTGGGCATGCGAACACTTCCATATCTACATCTTCGGAGCCCTATTCATAGTGTACACTGACCACAAGCCGCTCGTCACGATGTTCAACAACCCTCGAGCACAGCTGTCCGCTCGTGTTGAGCGTTGAGTCTACAGACTGCTGCCCTACGAACTGACCATACACTACCGCCCAGATGCTGACAACCCTGCCGACTACCTCAGCCATCACCTTGTCACCCAGGACCCCAGTAACTGATCTATGCTGATCGCTGAGGACTATGTAAACTACTATGTAAACTTCATCGCCAGTACATCGACGCCAAAATGACCTGTGATGAAGTCGCAGTAGCGACAACGAATGATCCTACACTGACTGCAGTCAGCAACGCCATCACCACCAACCAGTGGCATGTGTGCAGTATAGACATTGACGGAAAAACATTTCACACACTGTTCTTGTGCCGCTCTGAACCGTCGCTTGCCCACAAAGACAGCATCATACTTAAGGGCGGCAGATCGTCCTTCCTGCATCACTGCAGCAGAAAGCTGTCAACATTGCACACAGTGGACACCAAGGGACAGCGAAAACGGTCGCCCTGTTGCGAGAGAAAGTTTGGTTTCGTTGTATGCAAGCCACTGTGGAGGCAACTGTCAAGAACTGTATGACATGTCAGATTGCCACGCCAACCGCTGCACGAGAGCCTCCTGCAGATGTCCAAGCTGCCTGAAGCCCCATGGACGGAGCTGACATGTGACTTCGAACACCTACCCAATGGCCAATACTTGCTTGTGGTCACTGACGAGTACTCCCGCTACCCGGTCATTGACATTGTAGACTCCACATCAGCCAATACAGTCATGCCCAGCTGGACAAGATCTTTGCTGAATTCGGGGTGCCATGCACGCTGAAAACAGACAACGGCCCGCTGCTCAACTCCATGATTTCGCAGCTTACTGCAATCACCAAGGTATCCACCACCACAAGATCACACCTGAGACTGAACGTTTCATGCGAACTGTGAAGAAAGAGGTCAAAAGCTCCACGCTGCCAAACTTCCATCAGGATCTGTACTGCTTCCTGCTGGACTACCGCACAACGCCACACTGCACGACAGGATGCCCCCAGCCACAGCCTTGTTCCAGCACCCTATCAGGACAAGGCTGCCAGAGCTGCCAGCAGAACATCAAGATGACAGCGTCATGCCCAACAGGACGCTGAGCAAAAAGCACGCATGGAGCTGTACGTGGACAAGGCATACGCCAAACCCTCCCCTATTGTTGGCGATCCCGTACTCCTGAAGAACTCCCACCCAACCAAGGCTGACGCCCCGTACCAGCCCACCCCACTTGTCGTCACAAGAAGGGAAGCAAGCTGACTGCTCAGCGAGGTACCCAGCGAGTTACCAGGAACAGCAGCTTCTTCAAACCTTCCCCAGGCACCCCACGCAATTTGATAGCAAGGAAGACAAGGCTGAGCCCAGTGATGGTGGAGGCTCCGCACAGCCGAACACTCCTCATGCACACACTACTCCGAGCAGCCACTTTCAGACTGCTGAACCTCTGACGATTCGCCGCTCTGCTGGTGAGGTGCGCAAACCAAAGCATGTGGACGACTTTTTCTTTGACTTTGTCCAGTAAGACGTGCATCAGTCACAACATAAATGTTGTAAAGGCCCCCATTGTCTTTTAACTATATTGTTTCCTATGTGCCTATTATGGTTGTTTCTGTTCTAGTTGCTTTCAACAGTGCTGTACATTTCCCCTGCGAGATCCTCACCTGCGGGTCCCTCTCTGGTTGACTATGTTGGACTTTTTTTCAGGGGGAGAGAAAGAGACAGTGACAGTGAGTTACAGTTTTGTTTTTGTTTTCTTCGTTCGTTTGTTTGATTACGAGGATCCAAATTTTCAGCGGCTGTAAGTTACAGTTCTTTTGTTTGCCTTGTGAGATTCCAACTGACTCCCAAGGTCAGTTTAGTTGTTTTGTATCATTTTTTTTAGTTAATTTTCCATCCGAGGGAAAGGGTGATGTAGTGTTGAGGAAATTCCTTGTTTTATGTGTTTAGTTTATTTGGAAAGATTGCGCCTGGAGAGACACACACTCACAAAAGGCGGTCATGCGGGATGAAGAAAAAGCAACGAATAAATCCCCTATGAAACACCCAAATTCGTTTGTTTACCTGTACGAAACGTGGCTCATAGTTTACACACATAAGTAGGGAAACAACAACAACAACAACAACTACGAGGGAAACATCACAGAGTCCATATGTGCAGTGGCCAACACCGAACCCGGTGACGCCGACAGGTGAGACAGTAAATAAATAAACAAATAACAAAATGAATAAACAGGGTGCGCCATGTACCTGCATACAACTGAGCTGTGTTAATAATAATAATAATAAACAAAACAAAACAACAGAAAGCCCAGTCTCCACGGAAGAGCAAATTTAAAGTTTTAGAGCATAACAAAGTACCTTTTCTTTTCAAATTCAGTATGTTATCCCCACCAGATTGTTTTTCTTGTTTTGTGATTTGACTGTCAGGTTGATGTTTGAATGTGTGACGTTGTAAATGTACACTTTGTGAGCATAAATCGTTTTCCACACATTGCATTTTTACGTAGGAATTTTTCAGTCTTGAGAAAGACGAAAACTAAGATTCTCCTTCATTTGATGGCGAAATCATTCACTGAATAGATATCCAGGCGGGATGTTGACACTGTCTGCTGCACGGAACGTAAATGGCTGCTCGTGACAATAGTGAGCTGCTTGTTGTGACATAAAAACGCCAAAGTTTCAACATTGTCTCACTCCCCAGGATGTAAAGGTCAAAAAACGCTTGAGGCAGTCATACATGACTTTATATTTGACTGGTATGTACCGACCTTTTTGAAAGCACTGTGTGTGTGTGTGTGTGTGTGTGTGTGTGTGTGTGTGTGTGTGTGTGTGTGTGTGTGTGTGTGTGGTGTGTTTGTTTTTGGCTTGTTGCTTGTGTATGTGTGTGTGTGTTATAGTTTGTTCGTCATGTTTTACTTACTCTATCGACATATTTTATTCTTCAAGATACAGTCGTGCATTTATTGTGTATAATTCTATTCATGATGCGCTTCTGCTTTCTCCTTTCATCTCTTTGGCTCTTTTGAAAGAGCTGTGGTCTCCAGATCTGATCAGTATGTTTACTTCAGTCCCAGCCTGCATCTTTAAGAAACAGGCCTGTTCGCCGCCCATCGTAATGGTTCCATCATTCTGGAACTGCCAACTAAATGTTTCATAGGTGCCTTCTGTCCCTTCCCGACCTCAGGGAGATAACATGCGTAGGATCGCATATGCTATTGTCTGAGTGCGATGAATTCCGTGATCAAACTCGGAACCTCAAATTTTCATGCGTCCGCTTGAACTATCGTTAGTGTCAAGAGAAGAGCTGACGATCCGCGACGAAGCTGGAAAATCTGCAGAGGAGCGATTTTACGTAACGCTAAGATGTGATTTACGCTCATGATTCGTGTCTTCCTTGGTCTGCCTCTTTTCTCTTAAATCCAGTCATCCTTTTGTTAAATACTTGTTGAACCAGTTTTTGGGATGCATTGTGGTTAGATGATCAGATCACTTAGATTTTCTGCTGAAGGATATGATGGTGGACTTGTGTAGCTTCTACCATTTTTCGTCTTATTGCTGCCCTTACATCTGGACACCAGATCTCGAGATAAAGTTTGTTGTCGTCTGCAAAGCATCCACAATTTCTCCTCGAGGGTAGTCAGCTTCGGCTAAATCTTCTCCCTCAGCAAACCAGAAGATTCCTGCAGACCTGTAGGATCTAGTTCCTGCCTTGCTCTGTCTCTGTCCAAGTACAGACAGGGGAGGATACACCTTTATTGTTTTTCTTAAAAGATGTTGTTCAGCCTGTTGTACCCAGCTCTCAGACGGAAGACGACCAGCTCTGCTAGTCTTGACAACTGTCGGTAAATGTCGTGTGTCTGAAACATTCTGAACTGACGCTTGATAATGGTATTCGTCTCTGTGAGGCAGACGTTATTCTCTTGTCGGTCATCTCCTAGCTTTGTCCTTTTGTCTGCCGTTTCATTTCTTTGATGCCGCCCTGTGGCATTTTCTCTGTTCCTGGTGTTTCTGATCATGTCACGTTTGGTCTACTTGACTGATTTATCTTACTGAGCATCTCGCTTGTAATAATTGTGTGTTTCAAGAACTTGGTCATGGTCCAGGTCAGACGTAGGTATGTTAAGGTATGGATGGAAATTGAGTTTGAGCTGAGTTTGGCTTTCGTTTCAAATATATCGTTGGAGTAACTTAGGAAGGCGGTGGGTGGGAATTGAAAATGGCTTGTTCGTTTTCTGAATTCTGACCTCGATCACATCTTGTTAATTCTCTCCATCTTCTTTGAAAGTGGTGCTTATACGATACTTGAATATATTAAATTCTTTGAGTTTTAGTGTCATTGCTGTCGGTGTTGATGTTACTTGGTGTTCTGTTGATCTGCATTGTCTCTGTTTTGCTAATACTGATACTGAATGGCGACCACTTGGTGTGTGGTATGGGGGCAGAGGAGGTGACTGCATGGCCGATGGTAAGTCATTGGTGTTGCTCTAGGTGTAGCAGGTCCTCGTATTTCCACCATGGAGGATTAAGTTCGTTCAGGGTGTTGCAACTTAAAAAAGTACTTTCTTAAAAATAAAAGATACGAAATTAATGACATATTGATTTAAATAAATTTACATTTCACGACAATATTCGTTTGCTTATTTTACGCACATAAAACATATTGTATTTCTATAATTTTGCTATTATTACTTAAACATCATTATATGATAGACCTGTCTAGAAAGTTTAAAAGGATAACTCTTTTAAACTACAAGGACAACGAACTCATTTTAAATTCTTGCCAAGAGTAGAGGTAGACGAGCACACAACTCATTTTGTGTATGGGTCCTATCAGAGCCCCCATTGGTGCCTTTGACCTACAGCTGGACTGCTACTGGCTTCTGATGACTGATGACTACAAGGACAGTCCTGGTGACAGCTCGGAAGGACAGCAATAATGGGATCCTAATGGGAGCATGTGAAACCTAGTTGGTAAAGCAAAACAAGTTGTGTCTGGAGCATCATGTCAGACTACTTCTGCAACTGAACAAGTATCCCTTGACGTCTTGGTAACACAACATAAGTGGTGTTTCAGCTATAGTGAGGGGAGCTGAGCCTGGCGGCTGGGCATGACATTGTCTTTATGTACATCAGAAACTGTATCCTGTCACATTCTAACTGTGCTGCCTGCTAATTTGTGGTGTAAACATAAAAAAAAAAACCATACTCCTTCAAAAGAAATGTTTAAGGGATAATGCCAAGTATGTGTTAACATGCAATTGGTATGGTTTCAGGTTTAGAAAAGACAAAGACAGTAACGGGAATCACTAGAAGCAAAGCAGGACAAGAAGAAGGAAAAGGGAAAAAAACGAAAAGATCAACAGTAAACAATAAAAAGAAGATACAACGCTACCACTATCACCACCACATCTACCACAATCAACAAACACAAAGAAGTCCATCACGATGAGCATTACCGTCAACAACTACGACGACAGCCATCACGACATGAAGAAGCAGTTACACAACGCATGTCTTGCCGGCAAATACGACCTCGTACAACGCATTCTCCTCACCCCATGGGGACAAAGCTTGATCGCTGGCAAAAATGACGGTCGGGAGCCCATCTTATTAAACACGTTAAGATTCTTCGACGTTTCTACACCCTGCTTCACATAGCTTGCTTTTCTGGGCAAACCGACGTCGTTAAGCTATTGGTGGATCTGGGCGCTGATGTCAACGCGACTAATCACGATGGGCATACAGCTCTTCACATCGCTTGCAGTGAAGGATATACTGGAGTGATACAAACCTTGCTGGATCTGGGGGCTGATGTCAACGCTGCTTGTAGCGGCGGTTCTACTCCTCTCCATTTGGCCACTTTGGGCTGTCACTCCGAGGCAGTATCTTTACTATTAAAATTCAGAGCTGAGACACTTGAAGACAAAGCTGGCATAAACCCTCTATTTATCGCCTGCGGGAAAAATCAGACAGAAATCGTTGTCAAACTGTTGCATGGTCGCTTCTTCAGCCATTCTGATCAAAACGTCAAGATTCTGTACGTGGCACTTCAACATTCCAGTTTTCTAAATGTAGGTTTGGCTTTGCTTGTCCATTGCGAAGATCAAATCACGAGATTCAGACTGCTAGAGGACGTGCTGTGTAAAGCGTACGCAGACAGCGAGACAGCCGTTTGTCTGAAGGTGTTGAGGCTGTCTGACTCTGACATCAGACTCTTGCCATATGGAAGGGACGCCCTCTTACACGTTGCTGCCTTTGGTGGGCACACGGACATGGTGAACTTCCTTATGCGCCACGGAGCTAACGTCGACACCATGGCTTTCGGCTGCTATCCTTTGCACTTTGCCTGCAACGGGGCCAAGGAGATTGTCAGACTCCTGATCATGAACGGTGCTGAGGTGGACGCCAAGGACGAGCGGGGCAGAACGCCCCTTCTTCTCGCCTCGTTCTATAACGCCAAAGACTGTATGCTGGCACTGCTGGAACACGGAGCAGACGTGAACGCCAGAATGCCAGAGGACGGATCCGACGCTCTTCACATCGCCTGTCTGAAAGGCGACGTTGAAGCTGTGGAGCTCTTGCTTCGTTATGACGTTGAGATGAACGTGTTTAACGCCAGCGGAGAGATTCCGCACAATCCGACGTTCTCTACAGATCGTTATGACGTTGAGATGAACGTGCTAAATGCCAGTGGAGAGACTCCGCACAATCCGACGTTCTCTACAGATCACGACCAGGTATTTGAATTGGTTTCTGATTTGATGTTGTGTTGATGATCACGCTAAAAAGGAGATAGGTAATCAACACTGGATGACTTAACTCTGCAAACACGCTTCAAAATACATCCACAGACACAGAGAGAAGTGCTTACAAAAAGCCCAATTTTCTTACTCATTGCACATTATGCTACTGACATGCGGGACATCAACACTTCTTGCTCACAAAACCTTTGACAGACCTCAAGACAGTTAGGAGACAGACAACGTGTGATGAAGTGACATCCATAGCTTCGTTGGGGACGTGAAAAGCAGTCAGTCCTGGATGAGTTGATGCTGAAACTACACTATAAAAGGAACGTGGTTTTCAAGAACTGTGCATCCATAGCAACTCAGCTGACTTATTTTATATAGAAATTGGGATGACTTACTTTACATAGCAATTGGACTGACTTGTTTTATAATAGAAATTCGGCTGACTCACTTTGTATAGAAATTGGGTTGACATATTTTGTATAGAAACTGGGATGACTTATTTTATACAGAAATTAGGTTACTTACTTTATACAGAAATTGGGCTGACCTGCTTTGTATAGAAATTGGGTTGACTTAATTTATATAGAAATATAGCTGAATTATTTTATATAGAAATTGGGCTGACTTACTTTACATAGAAATTGGGCTGACGTATTTTAGATAGAAATTGGGCTGACTTACATTATGTAGAAATTGGACGTATTTTACACAGAAATTGGGCTGACTTACTTTATATAGAAATTGGGCTGACTTACGGCAACAAGAAAGGTTCTCCATTTCTCTCTGTTCTAGGGCAGTTTCTGTTTAGAACCCTGGGTGTGTATCAAGGCTTTCAGGTCTCTTGAACCTTCCTGTCTTGTGCCGTCCTTTTTGTGTCCAGTGAACAGCAGTCCTTCTGACATTAATCCCTTCTATACGGATGACGTTAACCTCTTCTATACGGATGCTGTGGCTAATACGTCTCCACCGCCTTTTCATGATAATGGCACCAATACCCTCTTGACTGCATTTGACATTTGGGCAAACAAAAGCACACACACACACACACAACACACACACACACACACACACACACACACACACACACACACACACACACACACACACACACACACACACACACAGATCCATTTTTCAAACTTACCCTTGCTACTCCCACACATCCGCCCAGAAAAAGAAATGCGTCAATAAATCAAATAATATAAAACATAAAACATTAACAAATCAAAGAGTAACATTGCATTAGTCTGAGAGCGACAGGAGAGACATAGGTAAGAAAATAGCAATTGATATGTGTTGGTGTGTGTGTGTGTGTGTGTGTGTGTGTGTGTGTGTGTGTGCTGCGTGTTGGTTGTGGGGTTTGTGTGTGTGTGTGTGTGTGTGTTGTGGCGCGCGCGTGATTACGTGTGTGTGGTGTAGGGGAGGTATATGTGTGATTACAAAGTGTGTGTGTGTGTGTGTACGTGTGTGGTTGGCGGTGGGCGTGCAAGTGTGTTAGGGGGGGGGGTACATGTATGATTACGAGTGTGTGTGTGTGTGTGTGTGTGTGTGTGTGTGTGTGTGTGTGTGTGTGTGTGTGTGTGTGTGAATGCTGTACGTGAGAGAGAGAGTAGGGGGAAGAGAAGAAGAGAACGTGTGTTATAGGCAGAGTTAGTGAAAGAGGGAGAGAGAGAGACAGGGGAAAGAGAAGGGAGAGAGGAGAGAAGAGAGGGAGACGGAGAGAGAGACAGAGACAGAGAGACAGAGACAGAAGGGGGAGGAGCACACAGAAACCTATAAGCGCACTTGCCCCCGCATAATCATATTTCGCATACACCAACCATCCGCTTAGTTATGCATTCTCCCACACAGACACACCAACCCACAGGCTGTCGAACAGCTTGCCACATTCATTCACTCTTTGACATCTGAACCTTGTCCACCAGCATCCTGGCTTGTCAATCTTGCCAGCAAAGCAAAACCTTAACCCTTAGTTACCATGCTAGCAAAACAAAGCAAAAACTGAACCCTTTGAGTCAAAGGGTTACATTTTTGCAGATGATGGGTACATGTGTGTGGGTAGGATGCAGCAGTCAAAGGGTTAACATACGTACGTGCACACTTACGAACACGCCTCACGCGCACAACCGTACATACGCACGCAAAGGAAAATGTTACACTCCTATAAACACACACGCACGCATACACAATATTCACGCACTCACGTACAGACGCATGCACAACACGCTCATATCACACATTCGCACATAAGCCTGTCATTCAGTCGCATATGCAAGCATGTATGTATGCACGGACAGACGGACTCCAGAACAACACGCACGTATGACACATTCAAATCTGAGCTTATCATTCACACGCACGCAAAACACAAACACACACACGCGCACACGTGCACACACACACACACGCGCGCGGCGCACACACGTGCACACCACACACACACACACATACACACACACACACGCACACACACCTCCCCCCCCCACACACACCCCCCCTCCCCCCCCACACACACACACACCACGCTTGTACATACGCGTCCGTGCATGTATGAACACAACATGTATGAAATGAAAACTACGCACATAATGTACATACATGCTCTGACGATGTGCAGTACTGCAAGTAAATTTATCGTTTATCAACTCCGCGAGTGTAAAGACACGACCGTAGGCACGGGCACAAACATGAACAAATGCACGAGCAATACAGGGGGCACGGAGGGGGGGGGGGGGGGGAGAGAGGGGAAGAGAGAGAGAGAGAAGAGAGAGAAGAAAGAGAGAGAAAGAAAGAAGAAAGAAAAAAAAGAAGAAAGAAAAGAGTAAAAAAAGAAAAAGAAGAAAGAAAGAAAAAAAGAAAGAAGAAAGAAAAAGAGGTAGAAAGAAAAGAAAGAAAGGAAGAAAGAAAGGAAGAAAGAAAGGAGGGTAGAAAGGAAGAAAGAAAGGAAGAAGAAAGAAAGGAGAAGAAAGGAGGTAGAAAGGAAGAAAAGAAAGGAGGGTAGAAAGGAAGAAAGAAAGGAAGAAAGAAAGGAAGAAAGAAAGGAAGAAAGAAAAGGAAAGAAGAAAGAAAGGAAGAAAGAAAGGAGTAGAAAGAAGAAAGAAGGAGAAAGAAAGAGAAAGAAAGAAAGAAGAAGAAAGAAAGGAGGGTAGAAAGGAAGAAAGAAAGGAAGAAGAGAAAGGAGAAGAAAGGAAGAAAGAAAGGAAGAAAGAAAGAAAGGAGAAAGAAAGAAGAGAAAGAAAGGAAGAAAGAAAGGAAGAAAAGGAAGAAAGAAAGGAGGGTAGAAAGGAAGAAAGAAAGAGAAAGAAGGAGTAGAAAGGAAGAAAGAAAGGAAAAAGAAAGGAGAGAAAGAGAGAAGGAAGAAAGGAAGGAAAGAAAGGAAGAAAGAAAGGAAAGAAGAAG
>JAPXFY010000025.1:16303290-16305790 GCA_030674185.1 Monoplex corrugatus | reverse complement strand
TGTGTGAGTGTGTGTGTGAGTGTTTGTGTCATGTGTGTGTATGTGTTGTGTGTGTGCGTGCATGCGTGTGTGTGTGCATGTGTGTGTGTGTGTATGTGTATAGGTTCGTTCATTAGATCTATTTCTTTTAACGTCTATTCACACATGTTCTTTTAGGCGATGTGTGTGTGTGGGTCTGACTTTGTATGTGTGCGCATGTGTGAATATATGTACATGTATGATTATGTGTGTATATGTTTTTGGGTATGTACTCTACAGTGAATATGCGAACACTTAGCTATCCGTACATCCCTATGTCTGTCTGTCTGCCTGTCTGTCCCTAAAGGTGCACAGCATGGCAATCCTCCACTATACCCAAAGGACTACCAACCCAAGCCCAGCTGCTGATTTAATGATACTTGACAAGCAAAACTTCAAAGACTATTCAGTAGCAGCCACCAACATATGGAACAGACAGACACATACCTCCAACAGCGGTATGCAGAAACGTAAGCTGGAGAAAAAAGACATCGACAAAAACAACAACAACAACAATAACAACAACAACAATAGCAATAGCGGCAGCTGCAGCGACAATAACAACATCAACAGCAGCAGCACAAACAACAACAGCAACTACAATACCAATAGTAGAAGCAAAACAACAGGAGCAGCAGCAACAACAACAACAGCGACAACAACACCTACAACAATAGCAACAACAACAACAAGAACAGCAGCAGCACAGACAACAAGAACAAGAACAACAACAGCAACAACAGCAGCAAAAACAACAAGAACAATAACAACAGCAGCAGCAACAATAACAACGACAACAATAGCAGTAATAACAGCGGCAGCAGCAACAACAACAACAATAGCAACAGCAACAATAACAGCAGCAGCAGCAAAAACAACAGCTGTAGCAGCAGCAGCAGTAACAACAACAATAGCAGCAGCAGCAGCAGCAACAACAACAACAAATACATTAGCAATAGTGACCGAGTCAAATAGGTGAGATGTAAGAAATCAGAAGTGTGGGCCTTGATCCTGCCTGTGTACCTCCCGCCTGCTGGCTACAGGATGGAGATTTTTGTTATTCGATCTCCCAGGTCAACATCAAAACCAACAGCACACCTGTTTGTATGTAAATCTTCTTCGTGAACAGATGCACACAGACCATCAACTATGCATATCAAAGATCCTGTAAGTCATGTTATTGTGCGTTGGTTCATGGAAACATGAAAATGCCCAGCAATCACATCTACTGAACACGGAGAATGCAGACTATGCAGCAACATGCATATATGCTGCCTCCCTTCCACCCCCACCCCAAGGAAAAAGACCGGAACGTGATTGAAAAAAAAAATTTAGTGAGAAAAGGCGAGTTGTGTTGGAAAGAGCAGCTAGCACACCGGTGACAAGCTAGCATCTGAAGGTGTTGCCACCTGCAAAGGAGACTTGCCATGTCGTTCACAGCCCTGGCTTTCCGTTCTTAAGAGACATTGTCATTATCCCCAAAGACTACACAACCATCCCCGGCTGTTGACTTAAGGACATTCTGCCAACACAACGGTCCCTCTCTACCTGCAACTGAAGAGTTCAACTACCTAGCTGGTACCGTCAGACAACCAGGAGGAACAGACACTGACAACAAAGAACCGTCTCTGCAAAGCTAGAAACACTTTCAGAATGCTGACCAACATGCCGATATCACCCAGTACAGCATCAACACCAAGCCGGCACTGTACCAGACTGTGTCCTTTCCGACCTACTTTATGGTTCAGAATGGTGAACAATGACAGAAAGCGACCTTGTCAAATGTATACCAATATAGATATCAAACTTCCACAGAAGGCATGTACCTTTGAAGAATGTTGCGAATCTTTTGGCCCCAAACCAGTTCCAACCAATGTCTACTTGTCCTGTGTGCTTCCAGAGAGTTTTGGGAGTATCACGGAGAAAAGATGATGAAGATGGATCGGGCACACCATCTGAAGACAGCGGGATAACAGACTGCCCTTCACCGGACACCAGAAGGACGACGCCAAAGAGTGACGACAGAGGAGAAAAGAGACCCTATAGTCCTGATACCTCTGTGTGGCACATAAGACAGGATGGCCTAGAACAGACAGAAGTGGAGACCTTACGTTGTCACCCTACATGCCAACGGCATAATGGCCAGTAACTACGTAAGCAACAGAAATATTTCATCTCAACTACGAGATTTAAAAGCTAAATGTAATTAAATTCGATGTGCATAGTCGAATAATAATTTCAAATGATAGATTTACTATTTCCCTACCTTAAGTTGCTTTTAAATTCACCTGTATTTTTGTTAGCATCTATTTGACATAAAAAGAAGAGCCTGCTTATGGCTTGACTAGCCTACTTTGTCTTTATGTTCAGACCAACGTAGATATGTGGTCTTCTAACTTCTTGCCTCTCTTCTTTTTTTCTTTTTCATTATTACGAATTTCTAAACGTCAGCGATTTGCCCACTTGTCATGAACACATCAAG
>JAPXFY010000025.1:16283290-16295790 GCA_030674185.1 Monoplex corrugatus | reverse complement strand
GTAATAATCTACCGTTCTCCTCGATGCATGTCAAATTTGATTTCAACAGAACATGCTTCAGGTAAAAGTGACTTTGAGAATTATAAATCTGATTTTTGTGTAATGGTTGCTTTCATCAAAGGGGAATTAACTGATCGCCTTGACATTTTGAAGGGAGATACTATAGATGTTTGAAAGTTCAATATGGCGTATATGCTGATCGTTGTTCCTCAAAAATGCACATCAGTCACTCATCATTTTTCTTCAAAAATACACATCAGTCATTCATCATTTTCCTTCAAAAATGCATATCAATCATGCCTTTCACATTGTGTCATATTTTCTCTGTGTGTCTGTCTGTCTGTTTGTCAATCTGTCTCTCTGTCTGCCTGTTTGCCTGTTTGCCTGTCTTTGTTTCCTTCTATGTCGTTGTCACTGTCTCTTTTCTCTCTTCTCTCTCTTCTCTCTCTCTCTCTGTCTGTCTGTCTGTGTGTCTGTCTGTCTGTGTGTCTGTCTGTCTGTGTGTCTGTCTGTCTGTGTGTCTGTCTCTCTCTCTCTCTTTCTCTCTCTCTCTCTTTCTCTCTCTCTGTTGTTCCCTCCCTCAATCATTTGTACTGGTAATTTGATTTTGCATTATTGTGATGTTTTTATGATATTATAGTTGAGTTGCATCAATATATACTGTACATGGTTGTTACAGTGTAATTGTGTTAGTACAGACCCATTGTGAACATGATAGTATACGTGTACTGGTTCAGGCCATCTGTGAGCGTAGTAGTGTACTTATGTTAGTATAAACCTTCTTTGGGTAAACAGTGAGTATAATAGTGTATTTGTACTAATTCAAACCCTCTGTAGGCATGATAGTGTACTTGTACTGATTTAAACCCTCTGTAGGCATGATAGTGTACTTGTACTGATTTAAACCCTCTGTAGGCATGATAGTGTACTTGTACTGATTCAAATCCTCTGTAGGCATGATAGTGTACTTGTACTGATTTAAACCCTCTGTAGGCATGATAGTGTACTTGTACTGATTTAAACCCTCTGTAGGCATGATAGTGACTTGTACTGATTTAAACCCTCTGTAGGCATGATAGTGTACGTGTACTGATTCAAATCCTCTGTAGGCATGATAGTGTACTTGTACGATTAAACCCTCTGTGGATTGATAGTATACTTGTGTTAGTTCAGACCCTCTGTAGGCATGATAGTGTAATTGTACTAATTCAAACCTTCTGTAGATATGATAGTGTACTTGTACTGATTCAAACCCTCTGTAGGCATGATAGTGTACTTGTACTGATTCAAACCCTCTGTGGATATGATAGTGTACTTGTGTTAGTTCAGACCCTCTGTGGGTATGATAGTGTAATTGTACTAATTCAAACCTTCTGTAGATATGATAGTGTACGTGTACTGATTCAAACCCTCTGTAGCATGATAGTGTACTTGTGCTGATTCAAACCCTCTGTGGATATGATAGTGACTTGTGTTAGTTCAGACCCTCTGTGGGTATGATAGTGTAATTGTACTAATTCAAACCTTCTGTAGATATGATAGTGTACTTGTGCTAGTTCAGACCCTCTGTAGGTATGATAGTGTGCTTGTACTAATTCAGACCCTCTGTGGGTGTGATAGTGTGCTTGTACTAATTCAGATCCTCTGTGGGTGTGATAGTGTGCTTGTACTAATTCAGATCCTCTGTGGGTGTGATAGTGTGCTTGTACTAATTCAGACCCTCTGTGGGTGTGATAGTGTGCTTGTACTAATTCAGATCCTCTGTGGGTATGTAGTGTGCTTGTACTAATTCAGATCCTCTGTGGTGTGATAGTGTGCTTGTACTAGTATAGACTTAGGCCTGTAACTTGGCTGATGGTTTCAGGGAATCAGGCCTGGTGACCACAGAGACAGTCCTGATGACAGCTGGGAAAGACAGCAAACTTAGGATCCCTTTGGACGCATATCAGTGCAGTCCTAGCTGTAAAGCACAATAGGCTGTGTCTGAAGCATCATGCCTGGCCACTTTTGCGATCCCACAAACAACCACTGGTTCTCTCATGGTCCGGTAGCTGGGCTGGACCTGACTGGTGCGCGTCGTGTGACTATGTTACGGGATTTCTCATCTCCCCACCTTGCCATTCGGTTTGTAAACAGAGTAATTGATGACCGGGTCCGAATGGATCATGCAGCGCAAGGACAGCCTCGTTCGCTTGGCGAGATAGCTGCGTGTGGCGTCGGGAGCTGGGACGAGGTAATTGCCCGGTCACATCGTTGCTCTGGATCCCATCCAACACTGTCGGGTGTTTCCTGTTGGCTAGACATAAACTCTCTATACTTGTATAAGTATAGACCCTCTGTGAATATGATAGCATACCTGTATTAGTCTACACGTCTGTGGGCATAACAGTGCAGCGGTATTAGTTCAGACCCTTTCAGAGCAAGGGTTGCGAACAGAGAAAAGCATTATCCTGCTTATACTGCTACCCTGGACAGTGAGAAATTGTTCTTGCTCTCTCTCTCTCTCGTATTTATGGCTCCCTTGTCTGGGTCCCAGCAAGACGTGCTTTCAACAGTGGGTCAATGATATTGTGAATTTTATGAAATATCAAAGTAACTATGCCTGTTGAAGGACTTCCATCCACTCTGGAAGGCATGCTTAATGCTGTGATGAAGGAAATGTGCGTTTCTTCTTTTAAGATAGAAAGCCGTGGCCAGCAAACCGTTGTTGTGTTACGACTGACAGCAGCCACCAGTCAGCCCCATCATGTCACACAAGGTCACAGTGCTAGCTATCGCCGTAAGTGTCCTGCACAGGTAAACAGAGACAGGAGGAGGGCGGAGGCACATATGTTGCATCAAGAACAGCAAAAGGCGAGTAGAAATTCTTCCTTTCCCTCACGTTTATTTTTCCAACACCACCAAGTTTGTTTTATGATATTGACAATAGTAACTGTTTCCACGTTGACACTTTTCAACCTGACCACCATTCCCCTTGTGTAAGTCAGCCAGCACGCAGTGCACGACCAGGTGATCTGAGGGACGACACACAATGTCACAGCGACATTGACCCGCAGAAAGTGACGATCATACATGAAAACAGCGTGATGTTAGAGAACGGGTCATGCGCATCCTCTGATGATAATGGTGATGAAAACAGTGGTGAAGAAGTTTGTGAAGTGAATGATGCTGCTGTAGAAACTACGACACAGTCTGTGACAGAACAGAAAAGTGCAGCAGTCGTTGATTCTGATACTGAGCAACCTGAAGAAAACAAGCACAGTGTTGAAAACATTCAGTGTCCTAAACACACGAGTCACAACAGCCATGTGTTAAGTATGGAGGTAAATAAGGTGAACTGATGACCTGTGTGATGGAAACAGCTAAAACCATGGACGCACTCCTTGCCTCTGTCCGTCAGAGTACCAATTTCACCTCCAGCACCAGTGATGGCCATGGTGAAAATCATCATCGGGATCCACCTTATACAGTCTATAACAATATTGTGAATGATTGTGTAAACGATGTCGTTGACCGATCGGTCGGTGAAATCAACATTATCCTGTACATAACATTGAACTGTTCGGTACCGTGATCGGAATTTCCATGTCACAAAGAATATTGAGGGATTTGTTGTTAATGTTATTTTCCATTGGTTGTTTCATGTCACACGCCCGTTCCCCATGTGTACTGTGTGAATGGGCGTAAAGGCCTAACAATAAAACATTTCGCAATTTCGCAATTTTGTTTTTTTCTCTGTATCTATGTATCTGTCTCACCTCACCTGTCTCACCTGTCGGCCGCTGCACACTTGTACACCACCATCTCCCTCCAGGCCACTCCGTCTTGATTTTTGTGGACAAGTTCTTGAATATTTAGGCCATGGCCACTGATGTTGGTTATGTTCTCGATGTATGTTATTGGGGGTCTGCCTTTCTTCCTTTTTGCCACTGTTTTTCCTTGAAAGATGGTTGCCATGAGGTCCGTGTTCTTGTTGCGTGACACAAAGCCAATGTATTTTAGTCTTCTCTTGTTGATGCCTGCTGGTAGTTTTCTGGTGGTATCAAGTTCTTCCAGGACACTTTCATTAGTTCTTCTGTCTGTCCATTTGACACGTAGTAGTCTCCGATAAAACCACATCTCTGCTACCTCAATTCTTCTGCAATCAGTTTTTCTCAGAGTCCAGGCTTCACAGCCATAAATCATGACCTGGCCAGATCAAACATGTTAAAAGTCTAACTTTCAGGCTATTTGGTATACCTCTGTCTTTCCAAATTTTTGCTTTGCCATTCCAATTCTTATTTTGATGTCTTTGGAGCAGTTTCCATAATCAGTTTCTACAGAGCCAAGATATTTGAAATCCTTAACATTTTCTAAAAGAACTTTGTTATTTGAGATGTCATGACTGTTTTCAGTGTCTTTGTTTGATATGTAGCATTGTTGTTTTCTTGGCGTTCAAGTTTAGACCAGCCTTTTTGCCTGCTGCATCTACCCTGTATAGAATTCTTTTGTATGTTGGTAACAGTGCAGTATCATCGGTATAGGGCAAGTTTGTAAGTATTTTCCTCCCATCTCTATGCCCGTGACTTCTATATCAGTTCTCCCAGGGACTTGTTCCGTGTAGATGTTAAAGAGATGCGGTGAGAGGATACAACCTTGTCTGACTCCCCTGAGGATGTTGAAGAATTCATATTACTGATTGTTCCTCTGACTGTAGCCTTTTGGTGTTCATGTAATGAGGCAATTAATACAATAAGGTGTTTGGGAAAGCCCATTTTGACCATTGTGTTGAACAGGTGGAGATGAATGACGCAGTCAAATCCTTTGCTGTAGTCTATGAAGGTGACGAAAGCTTCCTTTTCAGTGCTTTTTATTTTCTCTATGAGTGTTTGTAGCACAAAGAGCATGTCAGTTGTGCATCTGTTGGATCTGTAGAATGCCTGGCAGTCAGGGAATTCTTCTTCTATCTTGGGCTTCAATCTGTAGATAATAAGTATGAACATGATCTCACTGGCGTGGCTGAGTTAGGGCAATGGTTCTGTAGTTGTTGCATCTTTGACACTGCCACTCTTGTGAAGCATCACAAAGTCTTGAAGTTTCAATCTGTTGGCCACTGATGAGTACTCCAGATTTTACAGCAAACATGTGCATTGCTTTAAGGCCTTCTTTTCCACCATGTTTTAATAGTTGTCCTGGAATGTTATCAACTCCTGGGGATTTCCGTGTTTTTTAATTGTTTGATGGCTGCTTCAATTTCACGTAAAAGTGGTTCTGGTTCTGATTCGAGACAGTTCAGGTCAGGACATAAGTGTCTTGAGGACTATTGTCACTTGAAAGGGATGCTTCATATTCATTCTATCTGTTTATAATGTGTTCTGGTTCAGTCAGTGTGGTACCTTCCTTGCTGTTGATGCACTCATTTCTAGGCTGGAATTTGTGGATTGAACTCTCTTTAGCTGTTGGAACAGATCTTCTGCATTCATTACGCTCATTTATTTTTGCACATTCTTCCTCCAGAATGCGAGCGTGGCTTTTCTGTTTGGCAAGATCCATAACTTCTTGCTGATGTAGGGCTTAGTTGGTTTTCTTTTTTCCCTGCCTAACTTTTCTTCTGCTACTTCAGTGTTGGTCTTCTTCATTTCTGCCCAAATATCTTCTGGATACTGGTCGTTCAATGTCCAGTCCTGGATCAAAGCTTCGAAACGATTGCTGACTTCGATCTCAGAATCTGATGCGATGTGTTGATTTTTCAGTTTCTCTAGATCAAATTTAGGGGCCTCCTTGGCTTTGTTCTGTTTGTAAGCTTTGAGTCAAATTTTTGCTGCGACTATGTGGTGATCGCTGTCACAATCAGCTCCTGGTTTTGTTTTCCAGCCTAGGGCAGTAGTTCTCCATGTCCTGTCTTCACGATTAGAATCTATCTGATTTTTATTTTCTTGTTGTCTTTTTTGTTGTTGTTGTTGGTGTTTTTTTTTCTCGAGTTTTCAAGTATATCGTCTGCGATAGTGCTGTTTAAAGAGGGTGTTAGTGATGTCCAATTCATTGGCCTGGCAGAAAGATGCTAACGTATCTTCTCTTTCATTGCGTTTTCCCAGCCCATAAGGTCCTATTCCACTCTCTGTCCTCACCTTCGCCCACTTTGACGTTCACGTTTTCCATTACCATGCAAATTTCTCTTTTCGGTATTTTATCCTTGGCAGTTTGTAGGTCATTACAGAATAGTTATATCTCTTCATCTGAACTGGTGGATGTTGGGGCATACGCCTGGATGATGTTTAAGGCAACTGGCTTAGTGTTCAGTTTAACAGTTAAGAATCGGTCATTGATTGTGTTATAGCTTTCAGTGGTGCAGCATGTTTTTATCTCGTATGATAGCAACCCCGTAAAGCTTTTTTCCCACTGTAAATGATGGTATGCTCGCCAATGGTGAACTTTCCCTCACGCTCCATATGGTCTCACATAATCCTGTGATGTTCATACCTGATCTTCCAAGCTCTGGCAACAGGAGATGAAGCTTTCCCATTTCTAGCAATGTTTGCACATTCCAGGTTCCGATGTTGATGAGCCTCCTTTTTCTTTTTGTTGTTTCTTTTTGCAGTGTCTCTACATGTATGCTTCCAGCAGCTGCCGTCAGATACACATGTATCGTCATCATGGCTGCCTTTCACATCCTTGGTCCTCTCTCCCCAGCAGCCAATGAGTTCTGTTCTTCCCTGGGGGTCTCAGAAGACATAGAACTATGACGCTTTTCTTTTCTGGTGTCATCATGTGCACTTTTTGGCAAAAATACTTGAGGTGGGTTGCCATTACCTTCCTCAAGTGCAGTGTACATACTGTGCAGGTGTTCCTGGCCATTGTTTCCTTGGAAATCCTCTGCCCATGACCGTGAAGTAGAAGCCGATTGTTGTGCAGTACTCTGCCTTCGCCTCCTGATTCATCCATCCCCTGCTTCCAGGACTTCAGTGGTTGGAGTTATGGCGCCCCTGGTCGCCAGACAGTATTCATTGTGGGATTGTGAGACCACTTTATAGAAGCATAGGTACCACCCTATACCACAGCCTCCCCTAAAATACTGACGCCGTTTGGTCCATTTGTATCTCTTGTAAAGCGCATAATACGTTGGCGTGTATGAAACAGTAATTGTAAATTGTATAATCACAACTGATTTTATAACTTGCCTCATAATTCATGTTATGGTTCATTTTTCATGCTCCTATTTTGTGTGCAGAGCAGCAAGACCTAGCCGTAAGATAAGTCCAATGGCACCTAATGCTGCCGTCCTTAAGTAAAAAAATAAAGTAATCTGAAGTTTGAAGTCTGAAATCTCTCACTGTTTCTCTCTGTCTCTGTCTGTCTGTTTGCCCGTCTGTATGTCTGTCTGTCTGTCTCTTCTCTTCTCCTCTCTCTCTCTCTCTCTTTCCCGCTCTCCTCTTTCTCTGTCTCTTTGTCGCTCTCTCTCTTTCTCACTCTTTCTCCCCCATCTCCTCTCTCTTTTTCTGTCTGTCTGTCTGTCTGTCTGTCCGTATGTCTGTTTCACTGGCTTCTTTGCTCCCTTTCTCTCTCTAGTGCTCACAATAGTTTCGCTGGGAAAAAAATCTATAAAGTGGGTCTAATACAATATGGCCTTCGATCTTTTGACATTGATAGGTGATTCTTTGCGACCCAGTGGTCTTTCAACATTTTAATATTAGTTTGTATGTGTGTGTGTGTGTGCGTGTGAGTGAGTGTGTGTGTGTGTGTGTGTGTGTGTGTGTGTGTGTGTGTGTGTGTGTGTGTGTGTGTGTGTGTGTGTGTGTGTGAAGAGAGAGAGAGAAAGTGAGTGTGTGTGTATGTCCGTGTATGTGTGTTGTGCTGATAGAAAGAGGAAGGAAAAAGACAAAGAGAGAGAGAGAGAGAGAGAGGAGAGGGAGAAAGGGAGAGAGAACGTAGGAATGGGAACAGGATTTTATGTTCGACAGTGTGGTGTAAGGGAAATAATGCCTTTTCTTTTACATCCGGCAGTCTCCTATAGCATGAGTTATTTCAAGTACACACAGTGCCATCACAGATACCTATACAAATGAAGTATAATACATACAATCGTGGAAATAACAGAAAAGAAACTGGAATATTAGTAGTACTGAGAGAACAGACGTACGAAGGGAGGTGAGAGAGTGAGAGAGAAGAGAGAGAGAGAGAGAGAGAGAGAGAGAGAGAGAGAGAGAGCAAATTGGTATACCGTTTAAGAATATTCACTATCACCTCTGTTGTTGATTTTGTCTAGAAATGTCCTTTTCATGTCTGGATCGTTTTCTTCTTCTGTTATCTGTCCGTTTGTACCACATGAGTCAGGCAGATAGAAATGGCGGTGTACCACTTTAGTGTCAGGGCAGATAGAAATGGTGGTGTACCACTTTAGTGTCAGGGCAGATGGAAATGGCGGTGTACCACTTTAGTGTCAGGGCAGATGGAAAATGGCGGTGTACCACTTTAGTGTCCCGGGCAGATAGAAATGGTTGGTGTACCACTTTAGTGTCAGGGCAGATAGAAATGGTGGTGTACCACTTTAGTGTCAGGGCAGATAGAAATGGTGGTGTACCACTTTAGTGTCAGGGCAGATAGAAATGGTGGTGTACCACTTTAGTGTCAGGGCAGATAGAAATGGCGGTGTACCACTTTAGTGTCAGGGCAGATAGAAATGGCGGTGTACCACTTTAGTGTCAGGGCAGATAGAAATGGCGGTGTACCACTTTAGTGTCAGGGCAGATGGAAATGGCGGTGTACCACTTTAGTGTCAGGGCAGATAGAAATGGCGGTGTACCACTTTAGTGTCAGGGCAGATAGAAATGGTGGTGTACCACTTTAGTGTCAGGGCAGATAGAAATGGTGGTGTACCACTTTAGTGTCAGGGCAGATGGAAATGGTGGTGTACCACTTTAGTGTCAGGGCAGATGGAAATGGCGGTGTACCACTTTAGTGTCAGGGCAGATGGAAATGGCGGTGTACCACTTTAGTGTCAGGGCAGATAGAAATGGTGGTGTACCACTTTAGTGTCAGGGCAGATGGAAATGGCGGTGTACCACTTTAGTGTCAGGCAGATAGAAATGGCGGTGTACCACTTTAGTGTCAGGGCAGATGGAAATGGTGGTGTACCACTTTAGTGTCAGGGCAGATGGAAATGGCGGTGTACCACTTTAGTGTCAGGGCAGATAGAAATGGCGGTGTACCACTTTAGTGTCAGGGCAGATGGAAATGGCGGTGTACCACTTTAGTGTCAGGGCAGATAGAAATGGTGGTGTACCACTTTAGTGTCAGGGCAGATGGAAATGGCGGTGTACCACTTTAGTGTCAGGGCAGATGGAAATGGCGGTGTACCACTTTAGTGTCAGGGCAGATAGAAATGGCGGTGTACCACTTTAGTGTCAGGGCAGATGGAAATGGTGGTGTACCACTTTAGTGTCAGGCAGATGGAAATGGCGGTGTACCACTTTAGTGTCAGGGCAGATAATAATGGCGGTGTACCACTTTAGTGTCAGGGCAGATGGAAATGGCGGTGTACCACTTTAGTGTCAGGGCAGATGGAAATGGCGGTGTACCACTTTAGTGTCAGGGCAGATAATAATGGCGGTGTACCACTTTAGTGTCAGGGCAGATGGAAATGGCGGTGTACCACTTTAGTGTCAGGGCAGATGGAAATGGCGGTCAGTAGACAGCTGAAAGACCTGAAGTGGAGAAATGCCGTGTGACGTCAAGGTCTCTTTCACGCCATGAACCTAGCTATTCCTTGGTCTGCATCTCTGTTCAAATCCTTGTATCTTTTTGTTACATGTTTTCTGAACCAAAATCCCGAGGCTGCATTCTGGTCAGACGACCAAACCAATGATTTCTCTGTAAATGAATATGATGGTGGACAGGTGTTGCTTTCACAATTTCTCTGATTTTCGTGTTTCTGATCATGTCACGTCTGGTTTTGTTGACAGTTCTTCTTGATTTAAACTATCACTTGTTGGTCAGCTATCTTTGGCTGTCTCAGGACCGTCAGCCTGGAATAGACTTTCGCTTTGCCTTCGCCTAACACCTACCCTTTCTGCTTTTAAATCCAATTAAAAAAACCCACCTCTTTTCCCAATTTAAAAACTCACCTCTTTTCTCAACAATGAAATCTACAAGCACTTCTTTCGCTCGGTTTGTGTAGGTCTTTATCATCATCATCATCATCATCATCATCATCATCATCATCATCATCATCATCATCATCATCATCATCATCATCATCATCATCATCATCATCATCATTTGAGCAACCCATCTAATGGGTAGTAATATAATCTCGTAGGTCCGACGCCGGCGATTTCGCACACGGCTCAAAAATAGTTTCAACGTCTGAATTCACAGTATTAGAAAACATAATAAAAACAAACACACTCACAAATTACCCCCCAAACTTTGAATTTATATGAAAAGAGCAAACCTCAAAACAAAACAAAACAAAACAAAACAAAACAAAACAAAACAAAACAAAACAAAAAACAAAACAAACAAACAAAACGAAACAAACAAAACAAAACAAAACAAAACACCCGACATGTTTCTTCCTGGTTGTTGTCCCTGTATCTGTGCATATAATAATTAAATGTCGAAATCACGCCTGTGGCAATTCCACCCTACACGATTATATTGCATATATATTTTTTTCTTGTCAAACAAAATTTTAAACGATCCACATCCCACGTATTTGTTTCTGTCCAACAGTTCATAACCATTTCAGCGTACACATGGCTGTCAGTGTTTGCTGGAAGGATCGAGTGAAACGTTTCACATCTCCGGCAATTGTGTGAAGGCAAACAATATCAAAGCGTGGATGCAGTCTAACCCAATCCGTCCTATCATCGACACGACGATGTAGACGATACAACGACGACAACGGTAATAACATTGATGATTATAGTCACATCATTTATTCATTCTACGGTCACTGCGTGATGAAGTCGATAAAAAATAACGGTACTATTTATTGGAAAAATTTCCCGCTATACGGAAATGGACAATGATGTGTTATGCTAATAATAGTTCACAAGTTAACAGGAAACACCCCAGGATGCTGCATGGGACCCACAGCACCAGTTCCTCACCAGTCTCCCATCGTCTCCCAGCTTCCGATGCCACATGGTAGGTAGCTATTTCACCACGCAAAATGGTGGGAGAGGAGAGAGGGAGAGGCTGTCTATGCGCTGCATAAGCCATTCAGACACAGTCACCAATCGTTTTGTTTACAAACGGAATGACAAGGTGGGGAGACGACAAACCCCGGTACATAGCCACACAACGCGCTTCAAACTGGTCCAGCCCAGCTATCTGACCAAGAAAGAATGAGAAAGCCCTCACTCGCCTCACCTGGGCCTTTAATTCTCTGTTAGAGAGGAAAGAAGAACAGGAAGAAGAAGGAGAAAAGCAGAGAGAGAGAGAGAGACAGACAGACAGACAGACAGATAGACAGATAAACAGATAGACAGACAGACAGACAGAGGGACAGACAGACAGACATGCAGACAGAGAAGAAGAAAAAGAAGAAGAAGAAGGACAAGAAAAAGAAGAAGAAGAAGAAAAAAGAAGAAGAAGAAGAAGAATCTAAACCTCACTAATTTTGTCTTGGTTACTTCAACGCCCAACATTTGAGCAAGACGTAACTCAGAGATAACTGGGAAACGAAGCCATTCATTTACAAATTCTCTGAGCGACCTTTAGGTCAGATAAACTTCCAGCAACCTAATGACGATCTACCATCCAATCATGGCAGTGTTTACATTTCCCCCGCGGCCTGCAACAGCCAATAATAAAATCTGTTTGCACAATCTTCAGACAAACCTAGGTGTGTTTTTTCCCCCGCGGCTTACTGCGCATGTCGCCAGAGGTACGTGGCCGAAATGTGGAGTACGTGCCAGCATGCGCACTGGCAGCCAACAATATGTAGAAGCCACATGCGGATATTGAGGTTTAAAGATGGCTGCTGGTGATAGTGTTCCCTTTCTAATGACATCTGTTTGGCAGCAGAAGAAAGACGCCATAATAACGCGTCTTCTGGATACTTTTTCTTTGATTTTCTTTCCTTGATATTGAAATCTGAAAGCATAAAAAGAAACAGAAGTGCTCTGCCAATACAGAATAACGAGGAATTCAAAGCAATTTGTGGTGTTTGATGTATTTTTATTTCAGGCAGCTGACATTTCAAACTGTAAGCTTGTGATTAATTTTGTGCTCTCTCTCTCTCTCTCTCTCTCTCTCTCTCTCTCTCTCTCTCTCTCTCTCTCTCTCTCTCTCTCTCTCTCTCTCTCTCTCTCTCTCTCTAGTTCATGACTCCTGGATGTCCGTCTGCTGTCGCCTATTTTTCATTTTTAGATATTTTCGTTCATCTGGAATCGAACCTGGGCATCCTAGGTGGCCAGGTTTCTCGAGGCAAAGTCATCCGTGTAACGGATTGGTCACCAGCAACATATAAGGGAACTTTAAGCCTTATGAAGTTCTCTTTTCTTCCTCCTGGCCTA
>JAPXFY010000025.1:16255790-16278290 GCA_030674185.1 Monoplex corrugatus | reverse complement strand
AGTATTTATATGACACCACAGCTTGACAATCTAAATCAAAGCACCCCCACGCACCAGACATACGCATCCGATCAACGCAGACTCTCTGACATCACGTGGGGAAAAAGACTGATGGAAAGGGACGTTGCCGAAGTTAGTGTAGGGAAAAAGAAGTCAATTTTTAAATTGGATTTAAAAGCAGAAAGAGTAGATGTCAGATGAAGGGAGAATGGAAGTTTATTCCAGGCGGATGGTCCCGAAACAGCAAAAGAACGCTGGCCGACAGTTAATAGTTCTAAATCTAGGAAGCTGTCATTTGCTTACGTGGGCTGGCTGACTTTGTTGATAGAACTGCTGAATCCAGTGCTGATGTCTCGGACTTATTTCTGGCCTACCACATAAAAACTGGCCTGTTCGCTGCCCTTCTTAATGTTCCAGGCATTCTGACGGTCTCAGCTTAGAGTTTCATTGGTCTCGGTTATCTCCCTCTTCCTTTACTTCCTCCCTACTTCCCATTTCCAGGCCTTGCCAGGCCACAGAGTACTTGCAGGTCGTAGATGCGACTAGTTAGTCATACCGGTCACTAAAAATAGCTGAAATCGGTCATAATTTGGGTCAACTGAGATATTTCTATACATGTATTTCGAGTCTTTAACATCTTACCTTTAATTTCTCGAAGTTTTAACATATCTTATAGTCGAAAAGCATCCTAAAAATAAGATCTTCGGTTAAAATGATCTTTGTTCACAATTTCGTGGGCGTTTACTTCCCTTGTTAAAACTGCACTTACAATGTCCAAACGTGTTTTTTTTAATAATTTTTTTAGGTTTTTCTTTTGTTTGTTTGTTTGTTTGCTTGTTTTTTTGTTTTGTTTTGTTTTTTCATATCACAATCATACGATGAGTTAAAAACTCAGAGATACATTTTGTACTTTAGCCTCCTTTTTCCCATGCAGTGTCTCGCTGATTTATGGGACGAGAGAATCCAAAGATTCGTCGTTCTCTTTGTGTGTTGATGAATGCTGTGATTGTCACGTATATTCTCTATCTGTCTTAACTGCAACATTTGTGGCACGTATTTGGTGTTCAAAATCTCATGAAATACTAAGGAAATTGGAATGCCGTATGACGTTCAGAAAAGAAAGCATCACTCGTGGTCAGTACAGCAGTAACTGTGACTAGCACTTGTCTGGTGGCCACAGTGGCTTAGTGGTTAGAGCACTATGCTCATAACGTAAGGATTGTGGGTTCAACCTTCGGGCAGGCCACGATTTTTGTGACCGTATTGGCCTGGTTGTCAGAGCATGCCATACACAGGTCGTGACTTCCACCCTCGGCCAGGAAACAAGTTCCCCCCCCCCCCCCCCCCCCATACGCTAATTAGGACTTGGCCAGCTCATGGGTTTATGTGCAGGCTTAAAGTTCGTGCCATGATTATTTTGGATCTTTTCCATCACATGGTGTATGTGGATATGGAATTCATTACATGCATGGAGACGTCATTTGAGACACTGAAACTGAAAGTATCTTCATGGTGTAGCAAAATATACGGCACGTGACCAATGTTAACCCCTGTCTTTGAAACGGTTTACCTTTCTTGGTGCTTGTACAATACTACAAACAGAATACCGGCTTAAAAAACACTACGTTCGCCTTTTTGTTTTATCTTCGATCAAATAAAGTATACCAAAATGTTTTACAACGTAAAAGGTCATTAGACACATAAACCTCTTCTTGTTTGAGTTGATCCAATCAGCAAGACTGACATCCAGCGACTTGGCCTTCCTCAGTAGGAATCCTTTGAAATTCTAGAACTATTGATTTCTTTGGGGCTGCTATCTCGTTGGTAACCACCCCCACTATTCCCACCCCCTTTTCTCTATCAGTCTCTTTCCTTCCCAACTCCACTGGCCTGTGCCTTCAATTTTATTTAGTTTTTCTGTACCTGTGTGTGTGTCCCTCTTCGTTCTGTAGTCAAAAGGTGTGCATTTGTCAGTTTGCCCCAAAGTGGACTGTATATTCTTCACTGTGTCTATGTCTCATTCTTCTACTCTTCTACTCTCATCCAACAAACCAAACCAAACCAAGCCAGGAGCCAAGCCAACCAAACCAAACCAACCAACCAACCAAACCAAACCAAACCAAACCAAACCAAACCAAACCAAACCTAAACCAAACCAAACCAAACCAAACCAAACCAAACCAAGCACAGATAATACTTATTTCTCCAGCACTGATACATACCTTAATAAGTCAGTCAAACCAAAGAGACAAATAAATAAATAAACTAACAACAAACAAACAGACAGACAGACAAACAAACAAACAAATAAACAACAACACAAAACAGATGAATTGGTGTCAGTGTCATCATCATCATCATCAACAAAAGCAACAACCATACCAGTAACAACAATATTACCACCGCCACCATCACCACTCCAGCACCCACACATATACCAACATCTGCATTTATCTAGTCATACTGAATGGATTCTAGAAATAGAATTCATATCCACCAAGATTCAACCTCCCTGAAATGAGAATGGTCACACACACATGCGGGTACACGTACTCATAACACACAACAGACACTCCCCATCCCCCTACCCCCCTCCCCCCCACACATACACACAGAGAAGAGAGAGAGAGAAGAGAGAGAGAGAGAGAGAGAGAGATTTTGATTGGAATTTGTTTGAGAGAAGTTCACGGCATCAGGGCATTTCCATAAGTGCTCATACACATCTGCCAGCTATATTTTGGCAGACTCCCAGAGCCTGCGCAAAACCCTAGCAAGATCTTGAAAATGGGCAGCGGGAGGGATCTATGAAACACTAAGCTGACATCACCAGAATGATGGAAACATTAAGATAGGCAGCGAACAGGCTGGTTTTAAAATTGTGAGTTGGGGAAGAGTCCATGACTGTCAAAAGAACCAACCAGACCATAGGAAAAACGGCCCACCTGAGGGTTGAATCCATGGCGATCAAACAACTGAGCTAACAGACTGGCAGGAACACAAACAGATGAACCAACAGATAGGCAGGCAGGTACACGCCGCTATCAAACATAAACTTGCTCTAAAACCATCGCTTCACACACCAGGACATGCCTCGCCTGAACAACATGGTCAGCGTTATCAACGTTATTATCTATCACTGCTTTCAACAACAAACAATTTTCCAGTAGTCGAAAGAAAACTGCAAAGAAGGGAAAAATCAAACAACAACGAAATAGAAAAATACAGAAGGAAGGAATGTTTAAAGGTGTAGAAATAAGCAAACAAGACAAAATAAAAACTGTAAGAGAAGAAGGAGAAAGCCATATAGACAGAAAGAAAAATAAAGAAATAAACGAGAGAAAGGTAAGAAGAAGAGACAAAAATGCACAAAAGACAGAAACACGAAAAAACATGATATGAGAAAGATCGACAAAAAGACTGAAAGAACGAAAGAAAGTAAGAAAAAAATGAAGAAAGAAAAGGAGAGAAAATATAAACAAATGGTATGGCTGTTTCAGCTTTACCCAGTTTAGACATGTATCCCCTCACCCTTACAACACAAACACACGCACACACACACACACACACACACACACACACACACACGCACACACAACACACACACACGCACGCACGCACACACACGCGCGCGCGCGCGCACACACACACACACACACACACACACACACACACAATTGATGTGATTTCAAACACCTACTAAAACCAGCCAAGCTTTTACAGTCACGACCCAGCTCACCACTTGACCAAAAACACTGGACACAGATTTCTTTAAAATCAGCCCGTAAACACAGAAGAAATTATTATCTGACATATATTCAAGGCACAGAGGTTTTCTCCTGAGTCCTTCTAGTCTTGTCGTGTCACGTAACGCTGAACACAAGATCTCATTGCTGGACATGAAGAGAGAGAAAGAGAGAGAGAGAGAGAGACAGGACAGACAGAGACAGAGACAGAGACAGAGGCAGAGGCAGAGGCAGAGGCAGAGGCAGAGACAGAGACAGAGAAAAAGAGACATAGAGAGTGAGAGAGAGAGAGAGAGAGAGAGAGAGAGAGAGAGAGAGAGAGAGAGAGAGAGATCTGTTATAATGCCAGCACCTTGGAAACGTGGCAAGTTTGGAGTTTGGAGTTTGTTCCAGAGAGTCATAGCAGTCAGACAATTGTCCGTACAGATATTCTCCACCCAAACCTGCCATCACTTATCTAGCAGATACCCTGAGCTTGCAGAGAATCCTAAGTACTGAAAGGACTTGAAATAGTTTAGGGGAACATGACCTATGTAACATCACATCACCAGAATGATTGGAACATTAAGATGGAGCAGTGATAAAACCAATTCTTGATATGTGAAGTAGGACTGAACTTTAGACATGAGATCTTGAGTCCACAGCTCTATGAAAATGGCTGGCGCATCCATGTTAAATCAAAACTTGGTCCACATGGGGATCAAAAACTACGATCTCTGGGTTATGCACACGTGCCTCTACACAACTGAGATAATAAGTCAAATATAAATCATGGATAAAAGAAGAAGGCAGTTTTGACATGTTCAAAGAGCAGTAAATAAATACAGAAAGGAACAGAAGAAATAAGAGCTGAAAACAGGTAAGCCCTCTCCTCTTTATCTCTCTTTGCCTGATTGTTTGTCTGTCTGCATGACTCTCAATCTATGTCTCTGTCTCTCTCTCTGTCTCTATCTTCCTCTATCTCTGTGAAACTCTCTCTCTCTCCCCTCTCTCACTCTCACTCTGCCTCTCTCTCCCTCTGCCTGTCTCTGTCACTATTCTGAATTTCCCTTCTGCCTACAAACACTGCTTTGTTTTTGTGTAAGGCACTAAAGTTTCAAGAAATGGCAATTTTGTGAGGTAATAATTCATTTGTCAAGTCTTAAACTTTTATCATTATTGAAAATATATTTGACCTTGTATAAACGGATATGGCCTACATTATGAATGAACTAACTGAAGTCTGAAGTATGAAGTCACAATCTCACTCTGTGGCCCTAATCATCACCCACACACTAATATCCCCCACCTCTCCACTTTCCTCTCAGCTCTGGTCTAGACTTCCCATCACTCATGACCTTTTTCTTTGCCTACATTCCTTTGAAAAAGTCACCACATCCTCACCCCTTCACTTTTCCTTTCTCCTTTGCCCCAAGTGTCTGACAGCAATGGAGAGAACCGTCGGCTTGGCCTCCTTTTCAAGAAGACCTGATCTATCTCTTTCCACTCTCGTTAATTAGTCCTACAAGTCTACCAAGGTGGTGATGGATCACTGAGCATGTGTCAGCGTTCAAAGGGTCTGCCTGCGCAACTGCTTCGTACTATTTCTGGGCTCCTGTTTGACTGATGGGGGCCAATTTAAAGTGGCCCTCCCCCCCCCCCCCTCTTGGGATTAATTTAAAATGATCCTTTCCCCTTCCAGATGAATTAGATGTGACCCTCTTTCCATCTTCCACCTAGTGAGCTAGTGAAGGACAGAAGCAGTTTCTTCCACCAACAGCATGAGGTTTGGTTGGAAGACTTAAAATGGGAGATAGAGAGTTGAGTTTGGATCGAAGTCTCGGAATAGAGAAAGTGGTCTCTTGGCACATTCAAAGACAGGTTGTTTTTTTTCAGGAAGTGTGTTAGATTCCTCCCTCCTCCCCTGAGAGATGTCTACTTTTTCCACTTTGCCAGAATTGAAACCACATACAGAACTGTCTATTTACCATACTGCCTGTGCTTCTCTCCACTTCTTTTCTTCTGTATTTGTCTTTCTGTCATTCCTTTATGGTTGCTACCCCCAGTTTTTTATTGTTTGTGTTTTGTTGTCCATCTTGGTGTGATCTTTACTGTCGTCTTTATCGTTTCTTTCTTTTTTATGTACTTCTCTGTTATTCATGTTTTTGTCTTTACTATTATCATCATTATTGTAGATGTTTTTGATCTCTTCTTTTTATGCTTCTTTTCCGGATCTTTTGGTTCTCATTTATATGTATTTTCCATTTCCTTCTTGTGATTGACGTCTTCCATCTTCTACTTTACCAAATGTTAGTGGCGACATGTATCACATTCCATGAGAGTTTGCAAACATTTATCAGTCAGTATGGGATCTGTCATCATATGCATTTTTCGGCAAAAATACTTGATGTTGGTTGCTGTTACCTTCCTCAAGCGCAGTGCACTTACTGTGCAGGTGTCCTGGCCATTGCTTCCTTTGAAATCCTCTTTTCCAACGACTGTGAAGTAGAAGTCAATTGTTGTGCAGTATTCTGCCTTCGTCTCTTAATTCATACATCCCCTGCTTCCAGGACTTCAGTGGTATTTACTGTAGGGTTGTGAGACCACTTTATAGAAGTATAGCTACCACCCTATACCTCAACCTCCGTAGAATAATGACGCTGTTTGGCCTGTGGCTGCTTATTGGGTATTCACAAGTGGCCAACATATGTGGGGGTCTTTCCCCTATCCGCCACCTGGGGACGAGTTGGGTCAGAGATGGTCGTCCCATGATTTACCTGATCTCAACTAGAATGGCAAGAAAACAAAAGTGATATATATCAAAGATAAAGACACTGAAAACAATAATGGCATCTTAATTAACAAAGTTCCTACAGAAAATACTTAGGATTTCAAATACCTTGGCTCTATAAAAACTGGTGATGGAACCTGCTTCAAAGACATCAAAATAAGAATTAGAATGGCAAAGCAAAAAATGGTCCAACTCAACAACATGTGGAATGACAGAGGCATACCAAGTGGCCTGAAAGTTAGACTTTTAAAATGCTTGATCTGGCCAGTCATGATTTATGGCTGTGAAGCCTGGATTCTGAGAAAAACATATCGCAGAAGAATTGATGCAGCAGAGATGTGGTTTTATCGGAGACTACTACGTGTCAAATGGACGGATGGAAAACTAATGAACATGTCCTGGAAGAACTTAATTCCACCAGAAAACTACTTGCAGACTTCAACAAGAGAAGTCTCAAATCCATTGGCCATGTGTCACGCAACAAGAACACGGACCTCATTGCAACCATCTTTCAAGCAAAAACAGTGGCAAAAAGGAAGAATGGCAGACCTCCAATCTCATACTTCGAAAACATAACCAACATCCGTGGACTAAATATTCAAGATATGATCCACAAAAGTCAAGATTGTATGTGCGTGTGTGTGTGTGTGTGTGTGTGTGTGTGTTTTGTGTGTGTGTGTGTGTGTGTGGTGTGTGTGTGTGTGTGTGTGTGTGTGTGTACGTGAGCGTGTGCGTGTCGGTACGAGTGTGTGTGTGTTTTTCTGTCTGCCTGTTTGTTTGTCTGTCTGTTTTTCTGTCTGTCTGTCTCTCTCTCTCTCTTGTCTCTGTGCGCGTGTGTGTGTATGTGCGTACGTATGTGCCTGTCTGAGTATTTACATCTGGAGATATTATTGTATCTTACATCTTTTCAGAAACAATTCACAATGCAAAAAGAAATGAAATCTGTTACTGTTTATTATGAGATGCCGTTGGATTTTGATATTGTTCAGCCAATCATTTGTTTTGTTTCCTTGACTCAGTTTGTGTGTGTGTGTGTGTGTGTGTGTGTGTGTGTGTGTGTGTGTGTGTGTGTGTGTGTGTGTGTGTGTGTGTGTGTGTGTGTGTGTGTGTGTGTGTGTGTGTGTGTGTGTGTGATTTACTTGTTTTTTTTTTTTTCTTTCTTTCTTTTTCGTTTTTGTGTTTGTTTTTGTTTTTGTTTTGTTTCACATATACCTCGTGCAATTTGTTGTTGTTGTTATTGATCTGTATCTCCTTACCTGCTATATTTCAATAAATGTATATATTACAATGAATTCTTGTTTGTTACATCTTTGTTGTATCTGTTGAGTATGCATTATGTACATTTCAAGATGTTTATAAAAATTGTCATGCTTGTTTCCATATGACTTTTTCCGTACAATATGTGGAGTAACATGAGATTACACAGAACATGCCCAATGATGGCTTGTATCTTTGACGTGTCAGTTCAGAGACAAGTCCATAGTACTTTACAAAAACACCGTGAAATGAACTCAAGGCGTAAAAAATATGCAAGGATGGCCCCAACAGCTTACCTTGTCTTTGATCAGATAAAACATCTCAAAGTGATTTACAAAGTGTAAACAGTCGTTTTTTATATAAACCTCAGTCTTTCTGATTAATTTTGAGCTGATGCAATCATTAAATCTGACAAGACGTTTATTTGCCTAACCTCAGTGGAAGCTGTGTGAAACTGGGGTTGAAAAACTAGAGACCACTGTGGGACTATTTTCTCATTGCTGACCCTGTCCATCTCTCCTATCATACTTCCATTTTATATCTCACCTCTGGTTTTCATTTTTCCTGCCCCCCTCTCTCTCCACCTCTCTCTCTCTTTGTCATGAATCTGAATCTCTCTCTCTCTCTCTCTCTCTCTCTCTCTCTCTCCCTCTCTCGTCTCTCTGTCTGTCTGTCTGATGTTGTACACAAAATCCCTGTTTTTGTGTAAGATACAAAAATTTCAAGAAACAGTAGTTTTATGAAATTAATACATCTTAAGGAAAATTCAGGACTTTTTTTTATCATTATTGAAACTGCATTGTACTATTAACTGTTCACATATCCCTTCATTGTAGCTATGCTCCATATAATGAATGAACTATCTGAAGTGTGAAGTCTCTCTGTTGCTCACCAAGTCTTTTCCCTCACCTCACCATTTTGCTCTGTGGCCCCAATCATCACCCACACACTAACATTCCCCCACTCTCTTCTCAACTCTGGTCTAGACTTCCCATTACTCTTGACCTTTTTCTTTGTCACCTTTCCTTTCAAATATCTTGACATTCTCATCATTTTACCCTTGCTTCCTCTTTAGCTCCAAGTGTATGATGGCAATGGACAGAACTGTTGGCTTGGCCTCATTTACAAAGAAGACCTGATCTATCTCTTTCCACTCTCGTTAATTAGTCCTGTAGGCCTACCAAGGTGGTGATGGATCATTGAGCATATGTCAGCGTTCAAGGGCCTGTCTGCGCAAACTGCACAACTGTATCAAGCTATTTCCGGGATCCTGCTTGTCTGATGGAAATAATTTAAAGCGGCCTCAATTTCCCCTCTTAGGACTTATTTTAAATGGCCTCTTTCCTCTTGGGTTCAACATGGTGAGATCCCTTTTTCCCTCCCCCACCCGGTGGGCCAGGGGAGGACAAGAGCTTATTTCCTTACCCTGGCAGAGTGAGATTAGATTGAGACACTTCAAGTGGAAGGCAGCCGGTTGAGTTTAAAAAAACAGTGTTGGTCTGAAGCCCCAGATCAGAGAAAGTGGTCTCTTGGCACATTCAAAGACATACTTCTTTTTGAGGAAATATGTTGGATTCCTCCCTCTTCCTCTGAGAGATATCCACTTTTTCCACTTTTCTACAATTGAAATCATATACAGAATTGTCTGTCTACCTTACCGTCTGTGCTTTTCTCTCCTTCTATTCCTTTGTCCTTGTCTTTATGTTATTCTTTTTTGGTTGCTACCCCCATTTCTTATTGGTTATATTTGTGTCCACATTGGTATGATCATTACTGTTGTCATTATCATTTTTTGTATTTATCTGTTGTTCCTTTCACTGTCTTTATTATCATTACTATTGTTGTAGGTGTTGTTGATCTCGTCTCCTTGTGCTTCTTTTCTGCGCGTTTCCATTGTCATTTTCATATCTTTTCCATTTCCTTCCTCTGTTTGACTCTTTCCATCTTCTACTCCATCAAATGTCTGTGGCAACTTGTGTCACGTTCCATGAAAGTTTGCAAACACTTAACAGTCAGTATGAGATCTGTGGTTTGTTCTTTGGGACGTGAGAGTTTGTATTGGTGGACAGACAGTGGTATGAAATGGACGATATCCATTAAAGTGGCAGCTTGGTATGTATACACATGTGCGCACGCGCGCGTGTGTGTGCGCGTGTGTGAGTGTGAGTGTGTGTGTGTGAGTGTATGAGTGTGTGTGTGTGAGTGAGTGAGTGTGTGTGTGTGTGTGTGTGTGTGTGTGTGTGTGTGTGTGTGTGTGTGTGTGTGTGTGTTCGTGTGTGTGTGTTTGTGTGTTTTCATGTGTGTGTGTTTATCTCTGTCTCTCTGCCTGTCTGTCTGTCTGTCTGTCTATCTCTCTCTCTCCCTCTCTCTCCCTATCTATCTATCTATCTATCTATCTATCTATCTATCTATCTATCTATCTATCTATCTATAAATCTATAAATCTATCTATCTATCTATCTATCTATCTATGCATATATATATATATATGTATATACATATATGTATACACAGATGTGTGTATGTATGTGTGTACCTGTCTGTCTGTGTCTGTGTGTATGTGTCTGTGTGTCTAGTTGTGTGTGCGTGTGTGTGTGTGTGTGTGTGGTGTGTGTGTGTGTGTGTGTGTGTTGTGTGTGTGTGTGTGTGTGTGTGTGTGTGTATGAGTATCTGTGCCTGTCTGTGTATTTACATCCACAGATATGATTGTATCTTACGCATACGTCTTACCAGAAACAACTGATAATGTAAAAGATAATATGTGACCTCCCATCACGAAATCAGTCTTAACTAGCATTTTGGACATTTTGAGATATACATATCACTAGAAAGTGCACATTCTGCTGATTATTTTGGTACTTGAATAAAGCTTGTACTAAAAAAAATGTAGAAGTTATGTATGTTTAAAGTCATTAAGTTGTATGACGGCCATTTTGAGAAAACGGCCTCTAAAGTTTTGTGTGCTCTCCTACACATTTTCCTTAAATTTCTTTATTTGGTGGCTTTGATCCAGTTTGATTCTAATTTTCGCTGTCATTATCTGAAAGGTACACCAAAGAGCTTTCCGTCAGTATATTACATGTGCGGGTACTGCACAGGTTACAGTTTATAATAAGAGACAAAAATAGGTACTTTTGGTAGAAAATTGCGTTCTTTCTGCTGCGATCAGTGCATTAAAATACCATTTTAAATTGATTAGTAATATTTTTTTCAAGAAAAAAAAATCTGTGGGAGATAGATTCTAGTCTACAGAAATCAATTTTGAGAAAAAGTCAAAACACCCCATATAGACCCTCGGTCACCTTTTCAGCTCCTAGTACTGTTCGACTGACTGCGAGTTAAGATTCATTTCGTGGTAAGAGGTCACATATCTGCTTCTATTTGTTATACGATGTCAATAAAATATCCTTGTAAGTTCCATGCGACTGTTTTTTGTTTTTTTCTATATTATCTGTGAGTAACACGAGATTATACAGTACGTGAGCGATGTTGACCAGTACCTTTGACACATCCACCCATGGACAAGTTCTTATTTTGAAAAAAATCCATAAAGAAAACACAAGGTCTACTATTGTGCCACGGTAGTACCAACAGGTTACCTTATCTTTGATCAGGCAAAAGTATCTCAAAGTGATTTACAAAGTAGAGGGTTGTTGGTTAAATAAACCCGAGTCTTTCTGTTTGAGTTTGAGCTGATGCAATAAACAAATATGACAGGACGTTTATTGGCCTGTCCTCAGTGAAAGCTGTTTGAAAAGCTAGAGACCACTGTGAGACTATTGTCTCATTGCTGACCCTGTCCATCTCTCCTACCAGTATTTGTATTTTGTATTTCACTCCTGGCTTTCAGTCTTCCTGCATCCTGTCTCTCCCCATCTCCGCCTCTATCACTAAGCCAAACATCTCTCTCTCTCTCTCTCTCTCTCTCTCTCTCTCTCTCTCTCTCTCTCTCTCTCTCTCTCTCCAAACACTGATACTGTACGCAAAAATAAAATCTTTGTTTTAGTGTGAGGTACCAAACTTTTGAGAAATGGCAGTTTTATGAGATCAGAAAATTTTG
Source organism: Monoplex corrugatus (assembly GCA_030674185.1). Lineage (NCBI taxonomy): Eukaryota > Metazoa > Mollusca > Gastropoda > Littorinimorpha > Ranellidae > Monoplex > Monoplex corrugatus. Next base: position 16,266,460 of record JAPXFY010000025.1, on the reverse strand, counting down.
TGTAAATTCAGGATTTGTTGTTTGTTTGTCATCGTTGAAAATGCATTGCGCGATGCATTGTTCACATCCCTTCATAGATGTCATTCTCCATATCATGAATGAATTATCTCAAGTGTGAAGTCTGAACTCTGTTGTTCTCTAAGTCTTTTCCCTCTTCTCATCATTTTGCTCTGTAGCCCCAATCATCACCCACGCACTAACATTCCCCAACCATCTTCTCAGCTCTGGCCTAGACTTTCCATTACTCTTCACCTTTTCTTTGTCATATTTCCTTTCAAATATCTTGACATCCTCACTATTTTACCCTTCTTTTCTCTTTTACCACAAGTGTCTGTTGGCAATGGAGGCAACTGGTGGTTTGGCCTTCTTTACAAGAAGACCTGATCTATCTCTTTCTACTCTCGTTAATTAGTCCTGTAGGTATGCCAAGGTGGTGGATCACTGAGCATGTGTCAGCGTTCAAAGGTCTGCCTGCGCAACTGTTTTGTACTGTTTCTGTGCATTTGCTCGACTGATGGGGGCTAATTTAAAGCGACCCTCCCACCCCCTAATTTAAAAAGACCATTTTCGCCTTCTAGATCAATTCATGTGAACCTCTTTTCATCTTCCACCTATTGAGCTAGGGGAGGACAGAAACTTTCTCTTACCCTAACAGCAAAAGTTGGGTTGGAAGACTTGAAGGGGAAACTCGATGGTTGAGTTTGAAAATGGTGTTGGATCGAAATCTCAGATCAGACAAAGTGGTCCCTTGGCAAGCTCAAAGATAGGTTTCTTTTCAGGGAAGTATGTTTGGTTTCTCCCTCTACGTCTGAGATGTATCCATTTTTTCCACTTTGCTAGAATTGACACTGCATATACAACTGTGTGTCTACCATACTGTCTGTGTTTCTCTCCTTGTAATTTTTTATCTTTGTCTTTTTGTGATTTCTTTTTGGTTGCTGCCTCCCTTTTTTGTCGTTTGTGTTTTTGTTTGTTCACCTGGGTATGGTCTTTACATTCGCCATTACTGTTTCTTTTTTTTTTGTTCTTCTTTGTTGTTCCTGTGGTTATCTTTACTATTATTATCATTACCGTATGTGTTCTTGATCTCCTCTTCTTGAGCTTCTTTTCTGTACCTTTTGGTTATCATTTTCATATCTTTTTCCATTTCCTTCTTCTGTCTGACGTCTTCCGTCTTCTACTCCATCAAATGTCAGTGGCTACTTGTGTCACGTTCCATAGAAACATTTGTCATTGCAAATAGAAATAAAACCTGTTATTTTTTGTGATGAAATGTCAGTAGAAAGTCTTGCTTGTTTCCACATGACTGATTTTTTTTCTATACACTCTGTGCAGTAACACGATATTACACAGAAAGGGTCCTATGTTGGCTGGTATCTTTGACAGTTCAGTTCATAGACAAGTCCATTGTACTGTACAAAAATGTGTTACAGAGAATGCAGATCTATTTTACTTTACAAAAACTCCATAAAGACAACACGGGATCTTTCATCAGACGAGGCATCTTAAAGCGATTTACGATGTAAACAGTCATTGGTCACATAAACTTAAAAGTCTTTCTCTTTGAGTTTGAGCCGATGTAATCGATAAATCTAACAGGACTTTAATTTGGTCTCCTCTGTGGAAGCCCTTTGAAAATGGGATTGAAAACTCGAGACAGCTGTTGGTCTATTGTCTCATTGCTGACCCTCTTCGTCTGTCTCCAACCAGTATTTTGTTGTTCTTGTTGTTTTTTCTCATCTCTGGCTTTTCTTTATCTTACCTCCCTTTTTCTCTCTGTCTTTTTCTCATTCACTCCTCTCTCTCTGTCTCTCCTCCTCTGTCTGTCTGTCTCTGTCTCTGTCTCTGTCTGTCTGTCTGTCTGTCTGTCTGTCTGTCTCTCTCTCTCTCTCTCTCTCTCTCTCTCTCTCTCTCTCTCTCTCTCTCTCTCTCTTATAAAAGCACTAAAATGCGGAGAAATGGCAATTTTACGAGATTAGTAACTTTCATACAAATTCATAGATTTTCGCTATCATTACAAAAATGCACTGTTCTATGCATTGTTCATATATCCCTTCGTTAGGAGACATGGTCCATAATATGAATGAACTATCTGAAGAGTCAAGTCTGAAGTGTCTCTGTTGTTTTATATATATATACATATATACATGTGTGTGTGCATCTGTGCGTGTGTGTGTGTGCGTATGTGTGTCTGTGTGTGCGTGTTCTGTGTGTGTGTGTGTGTGTGTGTGCGTGTGTGTATGTGTGTGTGTGTATGTGTGTGCGCGCGCGCGCATGTGCAGGCGTGTGCGTCTGTGCCATTTTCATACACCGATATGATTGTATCCTGCTTCTTCCTAGAAACAATTAACAATGTAGAAAGAAATGATGCCTGTTACTTCTCGTTATGGGATGCCAATAGAAAGTTCTTCTAGGTTCCATACGACTGTTTATCTATATAATTTGTGGAGTGATACGAGATTACACAGTACATGAGCAATGTTGCCTAGTATCTTTGACACATCCACCAATGGACAAGTTCTTCCTATTTAAAAAAAAAAGAAATCCGTAAAGAGAAAGCCAGGTCTAAGAAATGTGCCATGATAGTTCTAACAGCTTACCTTATCTTTGATCAGAGAAAGCAGTCGAAGTCAATTACAGTGTGAAAGGTCATTGATCACAAAAATCTCGCTCTTCGTGTATGCATTTGTACTGATCTAGCCGGTAAGTCTGACAGGACTAGTATTTGGCTTTCCTCGGTAGGAACCATTGGAAACTGTTTGGGATCTCTTTCTCCTTCCAATATTTGCATTTTCTGTCACATATCTGTCTTTTATCATTCTTGGCCTGTCTCTCTCTGTCTGTGTCTCTGTTGTTGTCTGTCTGTCTGTCTCTGTCTCTGTCTCTGTGTGTGTGTCTCTCTGTATGTCTTTATGTCTGTCTGTCTCTCTCTCTCTGTTCTCCCCCTGTCTGTCACTTTGTGAACAGAAACACATACACAGAGACAGATAGGGAGAGAGAGAGAGAGAGGGAGGGAGGGAGGGAGGCGAGGAAGAGGTTGATTTCACTCACTCTATCTTTTTTTCTAAATACACAAACAAGCGAAAACGGAACACCCACACAACTATCAGCAAAGCCACCATGTAGGGCAACAGCAACAACAATACCAACACCACTGCAATCGCCACGACCACCACCACTAGCAAATAATCCAGAACTCGTACCATCCAAAATAAAATTCCCAAATGGGAAAGAGGCGCCCGCACACACACACACACACACACACCACACACACACACACACACACACACACACACACACACACACACACACACACACACGCACGCACGCACACACACACACACACACACACACAGAGGCTGACAGATATACATGTAGATAGAAGACAGCTAGCCAGGTAGGTGTATCTATCAAACATAAACCACTGTCTGAAAACGGTTGCTCCACGCAGCAGGACACGCTTCTTCGGAACAATATCGCCATGGTCATCATCGTTGCTATCAATGAGCCTTTACTTATTGCTGCTCTCAACAATAAACTTACTTACTCACCTGCTTTTTCAGTCTGATTGTACTGTACTAGAAGGTAGCACGTAGAGATGAGTCCAGAAGTCTGCAGCAGATGGGAAGACTGGCGTAGAGCTAAGGGAAAGTTGGAAAGAGGGAAGAATAAAGGAACCAAAAAGAAAGAAATGGGGAAAAACGACAGAAAGAAACCAAGAAAGGAAAATAGTAAAAGAAAGGAGACAGCAACATAAAAAGAAGAAGAGGACCTTCTATTGTCCATCTCTCTCAGTTTCTTACTACCGATAGGCTAAAGCTTAGTCAAAAATGGTTTTCAATAATATGTCTCAGAATCTGGAGATTGCGGTTTATGTTCATCTCACTCAGACAACTCGTGTGTGCTTTACCCAATCTGCCACTGATTAGCTGACATACTTTTTTGCACGTGTGAAAAATATTTGAGCTAGTAAGGTTTTGATAAGGGGACAGACAAAATTCGGGGAGGGGGTGGTGGCATCTTTGACACACTAAGCTGACACCACGAGAAAAAACTGGAATATTATACAGGAGTTAACAATGAGGCCATATCTATGTTGCAGGCTGTGTTTGAATTCAAGACATCAGATTTTGAGTCCATGGCTCTGTCACCAGATGTAGTCAGCCTTTACAGACATTTTTGTCATGTTGTATACATCAGTATCAGCCTTTACAGACATTTCTGTCATGATGTCTACATCAGTATCAGCCTTCACAGACATTTCTGTCATGTTGTCTACATCAGTGTCAGCCTTCACAGACATTTCTGTCATGTTGTCTACATCAGTATCAGCCTTCACAGACATTTCTGTCATGTTGTCTACATCAGTGTCAGCCTTCACAGACATTTCTGTCATGTTGTCTACATCAGTATCAGCCTTCACAGACATTTCTGTCATGTTGTCTACATCAGTATCAGCCTTCACAGACATTTCTGTCATGTTGTCTACATCAGTATCAGCCTTCACAGACATTTATGCCATGATGTCTACATCAGTATCAGCCTTCACAGACATTTCTGTCATGTTGTCTACATCAGTATCAGCCTTCACAGACATTTCTGTCATGTTGTCTACATCAGTATCAGCCTTCACAGACATTTCTGTCATGTTGTCTACATCAGTATCAGCCTTCACAGACATTTCTGTCATGATGTCTACATCAGTATCAGCCTTCACAGACATTTCTGTCATGTTGTCTACATCAGTATCAGCCTTCACAGACATTTCTGTCATGTTGTCTACATCAGTATCAGCCTTCACAGACATTTCTGTCATGTTGTCTACATCAGTATCAGCCTTCACAGACATTTCTGTCATGTTGTCTACATCAGTATCAGCCTTCACAGACATTTCTGTCATGTTGTTACATCAGTATCAGCCTTCACAGACATTTCTGTCATGTTGTTACATCAGTATCAGCCTTCACAGACATTTCTGTCATGTTGTCTACATCAGTATCAGCCTTCACAGACATTTCTGTCATGTTGTCTACATCAGTATCAGCCTTCACAGACATTTCTGTCATGTTGTCTACATCAGTATCAGCCTTCACAGACATTTCTGCATGTTGTCTACATCAGTATCAGCCTTCACAGACATTTCTGTCATGTTGTTTACATCAAGGTCAAACTCATGATCTTTTGAGATTTCAAGACAAAGCTCAGACGAATGGAACTAATGGGGCTTACAGAATATTATTGTGGCTACATGAGTGACCAACCCACGATTTGCTGGTACTTACTGAGTACTGAGAGAACCTCACACACACACACACACACACACACAACACACACACCACACACACACATACACACACACACACACACACACACACACACACACACACACACACACACACACACACCACCACACACACCACACACACACAACACACACACACACACACACAACACACACTACCACACACACACACACACACACACCCCCACACACACACCTTGTTTACAAATTCCTCGATACAGACGTCAGTCTTCACTGTCAGTCTTCGCTTGCTTTCTGTGTCTGGTCCATACAACTGAACACCCTGTCTATTTGACAGTCACTGCTTGAGGACACACCTTTTTGTCCAGCGGTGATTTCTCCCTCTACATGCCCATGTCTTGCCCCACTCCCCTCCTGTCCTTTCTCTCCCTCTTTGCATGTGCGCTGTGCCCTGGAGTTTCGGTTGTTGTTAGACTGCTTTGGTGTATGATCCGAGTGCGCGCTTTGGTTTGATTCTCATATCAAGACTGGGCGTCTTATGAATGTCATTATGTATACGTATGTGTATCATTATGTGCCCAACCTATCTCGAAAAAAAAAGAACTGGATGACAAAAGAAATTCTAGGCTTGATGGAAGAACAGAGGAAGGCAAAGGGAAAGGAGGAAAGATACAAGAAAATAAACAAAGAAACCAGAAATAGGTGCAATGAAGCTGAGGAAGCTTGGCTGAAAACAAAGTACAAAGAAATAGAAGACCGACACAAAACGGAATCTAAGGGTATGTACAGAAGAATTGAAGAAATTGTCCACACGAAAAGGACATGCACATCAACTGGTTGCTTAAAATCGAAAGATGGCACGCTTATCATGGAAAAAGACAAAATATTAGATAGTTGGAGAGAGTACATTAAAGATCTTTTTGAAGATGACAGAAACGAAGAACACATTATAAGAAAGAACGTTGAAGGACCACCCATAATGAAAGATGAAGTTAGAGCAGCACGAAAAAGATGAAACAAGGAAAAGCCCCAGAACCAGACAATATTACTACAGAGATGATTGAAGCCTGGAGGATTTTGGTATTGAAAAAATAAGAATCCTCCTAAACGAAATTTATGACACTGGAAAAATCACCAAAGACATGTCAAAATCAATTTTCATTGCTCTTCCAAAGAAAAGAAAGGGGGCTACAGAATGCGAACTCCATCGCACAATCAGCTTGATGAGTCATGTAACAAAAATCTTATTAAGAATGATCATGATGAGGACACGGAATAGAATCACAAGAGAAATAGCAGAAGAACAGTGTAGATTTGTCGAAGGGAAAGGAACTATTAATGCCATATACATCCTAAGAACTATCATAGAGAGGTCAATCGAGTTGAATAAGGATTTGTATTTACGCTTCGTTGATTATACTAAGGCTTTCGATCGGGAATAAGACATGAAGAATTGATCAACTAATATAAAGACTCAATACTGATGGAAAAGATCTACGAGTAATCAGAAATATGTATTGGGAACAAACAGCTGCAATGAGAATAGAAAACGATATAAGCTCTTTCCAAAATGTCAAAAGAAGAGTCAAACAAGGTTGTGTTTTGTCATCAGATCTGTTTTCACTTTACAACGAAAACATCATGAGAAACCTAGAAGAATACCCTGGAGGAAAAATGATAACATTCGTTACGCAGATGACACAGTGCTAATTACAGAAAATGAAAGACATCCAAAACCTTGTGAATATAATAGAAATAGAAAACAAAAATAAAGGGTTGGAGCTAAATAGCAGGAGACTGAAGTCATAATAATCAGTAAAAACATCAAATCCCCCCATGCAAAATAACAGCAAACGGCAAAACCTTGAGACAGGTTGATAAGTTTAAATATCTGGGAACGATCATCTCGCCAGACGGCAGATGCACATCAGAAAAGCCAGCAGAATCGGCCAAGCCAAAACAGCATTCATGAAGATGAAAAGCATTATTACCAACAAATGCCTATCATATAACATCAGGAAGAGAGTTCTTGAATGTTATATAGAACCGATATTATACGGTTGTGAGGTGTGGACAGTCGACGTGCAAAGCCAAGCCAGAACAAGATTGAGGCAGCCGAGATGTGGTTTTTATTAAAAAAAATGTTGAGAGTTCCATGGACAGCAAAGAAAACAAACGAGAAAGTCTTGATGGAGGCAGACACAAGATGATCATTGATAAGGAAGATTAGGAAAAGACAGGCACCATTTAAGGGCTATTTTATGAGGAAAGGGGAATTAGAGCACCTGGTACAACAGGAAAGCTGGAAGGAAAGAGAGCACCTGGTAGACCCAAAGAGGAAATATTGGACGGACTTGCAGGGTGGCTGAGAACAGACAGGGTAGAAGATGTGCTTGCGGCAACAAGGGTTAGATACATATGGAGGGCCATGATCGCCATGTGGCAGGGCACTTGATGATGATGATGAACCTGTCTCAAAGTAGTGCCATTTGTTTTTTATTTTCATGAGGGGATTTCTTGTTTTTTATTGAGAACCATGACTTCAGTCTTCTTGCAACACACACACACACACACACACACACACACACACACACACACACACACACACACACACACACACACACACACACACACACACACACCCAAAGGAGACAGAGACAGACAGAGAGAGAGAGAGCTGGAGGAATTGGTATACAGTTCTTTAGTGCAACACCCAATGACTTTTCTCGGATTTTTAGTGGGAAAAACATAAATGTATACCTCAGATCATTTTACATACGTCATGTAGCTAGATATACAACTACATCACTATAGACAGCACTGTGCGCACTATTCACCAACATCTGTGAAGTTACGTCTAAGCAGAGCATTACGTCATATTTCTACACTGGCAGTTGATTTTACATAAAACATACTTTCATGAAGTGCATGAACTAAGACCAAAAATTGTAAGATAGAGGTGTTCTGGCATAAGTCTGATTTGCCTAGCACGTTTTACATCCAGGAAATGTGTATAGGTGAACTTCTCAGCATGTTGCTTCCAAATTTAACCACTGACGTCTGCAACTTCTAACTAGCTTCATTCTAGCCTGTAAAATACCAGTGCCCCCTTGCTGTCAAGTCAGTCTCCTCTGCTGTCTATCTGCCTATCTTGTCTCTGTCCTTGTCGGTCCTCTCTCCCTCTCTGTCTCTGTCTATCTGCCTCTCTCTCTCTCTGTTGTCTCCATGTACATACATGTACATATACATACTACATACATACATATATATTATATATATACACAATCTATGTATCTATGCATGTATCTATGTATCTATTTTTCTCTCTCTCTCTATTTATCTACTATACTATATATATATATATATATATATATATATGTGTGTGTGTGTGTGTGTGTGTGTGTGTGTGTGTTGTGTGTGTGTGTGTTGTGTGGAGAGAGAGAGAGAGAGAGAGAGAGAGAGAGAGAGAGAGAGAAGAGAGAGATCTGACATCCTCGAATTCCTCATTATCTTCTTTTTTTCTTCTTCTTCATTATCATCAACATAATTATAATTATTCTCATCTATTTTACCAGTACCACTACTACTACATCTACTATTCTACTTCTCTCGCATAGTATTGTTACTATTACTACCACTACTACAACAACAACTATAAATATGCATTCCAATTACTTCATTCTTATGAATGGGATAGTCAGTGAGGGCACATCAAAAAAGAACAACAACAAAAACCAATCAACACAAAACTAACAAACAAAACAAAACAAAACAAACATTTTGATACAGACACTGCTTTAAGAGCAATTCTACCATCCACGTCTCCAAAGAAGTACTGTTATTTCAAAGAATTTCCATTCTTTGGTTTTTGTCTTTGCTTATCTGTTGTTTGTCTGTCCATGGCATGCGACATAGATAGGCAGTGGTTTCTTAATTGTTAGAAATTTCAGTCCCAAAAAGTGACATTAGAATGGACGACAGCGATTCCCAAATGGATGGATGACCAAATTCGTGCCTTTGCTTGAGCATACTGTCCAAGTCGATCCAACTGTAAATGTGTACTTATCTTTTTTAAGGGAATGCGAATATAAAAAGCGAAGCAAACAAGATAGGCACAGCCATTCCCAAGAAATGTTGAGGTGTCTACTATTTACTCCTTTAGGCCCCTTAGACTACAGGAAGTCCTCTACATTAACATGTATATGCCACCATCTGGGATTCCTTGGAGAATGATCTTCGATTAAGTGTTAGAGAATGAAATGTTTTCCATGACTTGTCACCTTTCTCCTGTTTGCTGGCCAGAAAGGACTCTTTGAGCACTGCCAGGAAGATGTCTTAAGGCCTTCTCACTGTTACTTCGGCGTACGGGAAGTGTGCGCTGCCTGATCTACAAGTGCTCCAGCACTCTCGATCTTGGCTAAGACACCTCTGGAGTTTCTGCCACTGATGTTGTTTAGAAGTGATGCAGTGCCGTCCTTGTTTCTCTTTCTCCACTTTACTGAGACAGTGACATCAATTTTACATAGTCAACGTAAAGATCCAAAAACTGATACATTACCTAATTAAATGATTGTTTCATCAACAAGTTAAAATATACTTTGTTCTCATTGCTACAAACAAAACATAGCGACAATAGAAATTGATCCAACTTTTAAATATTCTAGAGACAAACAAACGTTTTATCCTTATTCATTTATTTGTTATTTTGTTTTAGCACAGACTCTTTCGTCAAGCAAGTTATTTACAGAAAACCAGACACGATAATGACAGAGACAGAAATCACAAAAAACAAATCATCTAATGTTCATTTGCCTCTTTTTCTACAGTCTCATTTCAAACCTTAAGAAAAATAAAAGAAAGTACACTGGTACCATGGAAAATAAAGCAAATCAGAAGGCAGGAGAGTGCGTATTTCTCTCTCCATCTGCCGCCAATTATTATACCATTCTCCACCGACTCTTTCCCGGCTTTGGTCTAGACTGTAGATCACTCATGACCTTTTCCTTTGTCCATCTCATCCTTCCTTTTCCCTTTGCCCCAAGTGTCTGACGGTACAGGGAAACCGCTGGCCTGGCCTCCTTTACTAGAAGACCTCATCTGTCTTTTCCACTTTCGTTAATTAGTCCTATAAGTCTAGCAAGTTGCTGATGGATCACTGCGAATGTGTCAGCGTTCAAAAGGCCCACTTGCGCAACGACTCTCTGCTATTTTCATGCTCTTGGTTAACTGGTAGGACTAATCAAACGTGGCTGTTTCCAGTGAATTAGGGCAGGAAAGGCGCCTTTTTCTTCTTTCCATCGACAGGGTGAGATTGGAAAATAGAAGGCAGGTGCAGGGTGGTTGGGTTTCAAGTTAGGTTTGGATTGGAGTTCCAGACTTCAGGGAGTGGTCTCTTGGCACACCCAAA
>JAPXFY010000025.1:16245790-16253290 GCA_030674185.1 Monoplex corrugatus | reverse complement strand
GAATAAACGAACAAACAAACAAACAAACAAATAATTATATATAAATCAATAAATAGAATAAGGATTGTTTTTTGTTTTTATGAAAAGACTACTCAAACTTTTTCATACTTTTCTGTTTTCATGAATAAATGAATAAAGAAAGAAAGAAAGAAGGAAAGAAGAAAGAAAAAGAAAGAAAGAAAGAAGAGAGAAAGAAGAAGAAAGAAATGAATAAGGACAGTTAGTTTGTTTGCTTTTACAAAAGAACTATTGAGATTTTTTATACTTTTCTGTGTTTCTTTTTTTCTTCCTTGTTTTCTTCCTTTCTTGATGTTTTTAGAGCGTATGAATACTCCAGCAAATATAGTTTCCTTAAGTTATTTTGCTTCATCAACACAGAACATTAAATGGATTCTACGGGGACAAGTGAATAAAAACAATAAAATCAGATGGATTAAATTTGTTAGTTCGCTTGCTTTAATGAGAGAAGCTAGTACAGTTTTTCTTTTGTCTTTCTGTTTGTGTGTGTATTCGTTTTTCCTTCTTCGTTTAATCAAGTATAGAACTTACTTTATGCTCAGGTATGTGAAATCAGGAATCTCTTAATTCCTAAGCACCATCTGGCAATTTGACGTGAGAAATTAAAAGAAAAGAAAGAATTGAGAGAAAGACAGACAGAGAGAAAGACAGACAGAGAGAGAGAGAGAGACAGACAGACAGACAGACAGACACACGGACAGACAGACAGACTGACAGAGACAGAGAAACAGAAAGACAGACAGACAGAGAAAGACGGACAGACAGACAGATAGACAGAGACAGAGACAGAGAAGGACAGACAGATAGACAGACAAACAGACAAATTGGAACAGAGGCATACGCAAAAGGAAGAGAGAGAGAGAGAGAGAGAGAGAGAGAGAGAGAGAGAGAGAGAGAGAGAGAGAGAGAGAATTTCCGCAAAAACAAGACTATAAATATTTCCAGATGTTTATACAAATCATGACTTAATACAACAATATTTTTCTCCATCGCTAAGGAAAGAAGACAGACTACACACACACACGTTTACATGGTGCGTTTCCCAGACACAAGTGAAAATGCCATGTGAAAATAAATATAATAATGTAACAGTAACACTAAATAACAGTTTTTTTTCTGTCTGAAATGTCACTGACAATTTTTGTCACCTTCCATAGCAGTTTGCAAACACTTATAAGTCTCTGCATTGACTTTGTTTGTTTGTTTGTTTGTTTGTTTGTTTGTTTGTTTGTTTGTTCGTTTGCTCGTTCGTTCGTTCGTTTGTTTGTTTGTTTGTTTTTTAATTAATTAATTTTTTTCTTTCTTTCTTTCTTTCTTTTTGACGTGTGTGTCTGTCTTCGTGGACAGACATTCTGTCAAATGGAGGACATGCATTAACTTGACAGCTTGGTGTGTGTGTATGTGCGCGTGCGTGCGTGCATGTGTGTGTATGTGTTATGTGTGCGTGCGTGCATGTATATGTATGTGTTATATATGCGTATGTGTGTACATGCGTGTATGTGTGTGTGCGTGTATGTGTGTGTGAATGCGTGTATGTGTGTGTGCGTGCGTGTATGTGTGGTGCGTGTATGTGTGTGTGAATGCGTGTATGTGTGTATGTGTGTGTGTATGTGTGTGTGCGTGCGTGTATGTGTGTGTGTGTGTGTATGTGTGTGTGTGTGAGTGAAAGAAAGAAAGACACAAACAGACGGACAAAACGAGAGAGAGAGAGACAGATAGAAAAAGAGACAGAGACAGACAGGGACAGATAGAGACAGAGAGACAAACAGGGACAGACACAGAGACAGGGACAGACAAAGAAAACAAAACGAAATTTGTGATGAGAGTGAAATGCATAGAGAAGGTTAGCATGGTCCTAACATCAGAAAACTGTATTATACACGTAGATTAGTTCATTAAGTATATCGTCTAAACAATGATAGCATTTCAAAGGGAAGAAAAGAGAGGAGAGAGAAACAAGAGAGTCTAGAAAAGAGAGAGAGGTCGAGAGAGAGAGGAGAGAGAGGTTGAGAGAGATCGAGAGAGAGAGGAGAGGTCAGAGAGAGAGAGAGAGAGAGAGAAGAGAGAGAGAGAGAGAGAGAGAGAGACAGAGAGCGTGAGAGGAACAGAGAGACAGACAGAAAGAAAGTGTGTGTGTGTGATGTGTTGTGTGTGTGTGAGAGAGAGAGAGAGAGAGAAGAGAGAATAAAGTTAGATAGATAAATGGATAGACAGATAGCATATCATTCTCTCTCTATGTATAATATATATATGTATATATATACATAGAGTGTGTGTGTGCGGGTGTGCGTGTGTGCATGTGTGTATGTGTGTATGTATGTGTGTGTGTGTGTGTGTATGTGTGTGTGTGTGTGTGTGTGTGTGCGTGCGTGAGTGACTGAAAAAGAGAGTGATTCAGAGAGAGACAAAAAAAAAAAAAAGAGAAACAAACACAGAGACGGAGACAAGAATCCACAAAGAAACAGTTAATTCCCATGAAAGCAATGTTATGATATTTCCCTAGCATTTAAAACTTAGAACCCCACAGGACAATTTTATTCTCCACTGCAAAGGAAGGTAGATAAATGATACACACAATTTCCCATTGTGCGTTTCCCAGAGACAACTGAGAACGCCAAGAGAAAATAAATAATGTGTGTGTTTTATCTGCATGAAATGTCAATGGCAACTTGTGTCACGTTCCGTGAAAGTTTGCACACACTTATTAGTCTGTGTGCAATGACTGTAGTTTGTTTTGGAGGACGTGTATATCTGTGTTGGTCGATTGATAGTCTTGTCAAATGGAGGAGATCCATTAACGTGCCAGCTTGATTGATTGTGTTTGTGATTGTGTGTGTGTGATTGTGTGTGTGTGTGTGTGTGTGTGTGTGTGTGTGTGTGTGTGTGTGTGTGTGTGTGTGTACGTGTGTGGTGTGTACGTGTGCGCGCGCGCGCGTTCGTGTCTAAAAGAAAGAAAGAGAGGTAGACATAGAGAGAGAAAGAAAGAAAGAGAGAGAGAGAGAGAGAGGAAGACAGATAAAGACAGAGACAGAGGCAGAAGTGAAACAAAACAAAATGAATGAGGAGGGTGAAATACACACATTGGGATAACATAAGAAGACATGTATTGCGCAAATGCTTTGTTTCATGAAATAGATTGTGTAAGCAAAGATAGCGGTTGAAAGAGGAAAGAGAGAGAGAGAGAGAGAGAGAGAGAGAGAGAGAGAGAGAGAGAAAGAGAGAGAGAGAGAGACGTTATATATATAGAGAGAGACGTTATAGAGAGAGAGAGAGACGTTATAGAGAGAGACGTTTTATATATAGAGAGAGACGTTATAGAGAGAGACGTTATATATAGAGAGAGACATTATATATATAGAGAGAGACGTTACTTGAGATCTATGTTCCCTCACGTACCCTCCGCTCTGCCTCCGATCCTCTGACTTTTCGCTTTCCACGCACTAAGCTCAATACCTATGGTCCACGAGCCTTCTCTGTTTCTGGTCCACTCTCCTGGAACAAACTTCCTCTCTCAGTCCGTCAGCAACCTACTTTTGTCTCCTTCAAGTCCGCTCTCAAAACTCACCTTTTCTCCTCGCATAAAATCCTAACCTCTCTCAACCCCCCCCCCCCCTCTGCAGCCTGTCTCCGCTCGGAGGGGAATCACATGGTTATAATATATAATTGTATATGCTATGCTCTCTATAATTTTCCATTGCTTTTATTCTTGCTTTTATTGCTTTTATTCTTTCTCCCCATTTATAGCCCTGCGTGTGTGTGTGAGTGTGTGTGTGTGTGTGTGTGTGTGTGTGTGTGTGTGTGTGTGTGTGTGTGTGCGTGCGTGTGTGTGCGTGCGTGCGTACGTGCGTGCTTGCGTGTGTGTGTCTGCTTCAGCGCTTAGATTTGATTTTATCAAGATTTTGCGCTATATAAATATTGTAATTATTATTATTATTATTATATATATAGAGAGTTATATATATAGAGAGAGACGTTATAGAGAGAGAGAGAGAGAGAGACGTTTTATATATATATATATATATATATATATAGAGAGAGAGAGAGAGAGAGAGACAGAGAGAGAGAGAGAGAGAGAGAGAGACGTTATAGAGAGAAAAAAGAGAGATACAAACATAGAGACATAGACAAGAGATCCACAGAGACAGAGATAATTTCCATACAGGAAAGGCTATAATTATTTTCCAAACATTTAAGCAAATCAGAACCCAACAGAACAATATTATTCTCCAGCGCTAGGAAGGAAGACAGACGGCACACACACTTTCACATGTGCGTCTTTCAGAGACAAGTGAGAATGCCACGTGAAAATAAATAAATAATGGCTCTGTCTTGTCTGTCTGAAATGTCAATGGCAACTTGTGTCACTTTTTGTGGAAGTTTGCAAACACTTATCAGTCTTTGTAATGACTTTTTTACGTGTGTGTCTGTGTTGGTGGACTCATGGCCTGATAGCTCTGTCCAATGGAGGACATCCATTGACGTGATAACTTGGTGTGTGATTGTTGTGTGTGTGTGTCTGTGTGTGTGTGCGTGTGAGTATGTAGTTGGATGCTAATGGGTATGCGTGTGTGTGAGAATGTAAGTGTACATGTGTGCATTGTGTACGTGTGTATAATTATATGCCCATTTGTGTATATGCAAATGTGTGTCTGCGCGCGCATATATGTTTGTGTGTGTATGCAAATGAACTTGTGTATGTATGTGAGAACATGTGTGTGCGTGCACTCACACACACTGAAGTAAAGACAAATGTAATATTCTGACTCTTTGCTATGAAATGTCAGTGCCAAGTTCTGTTAGGTTCCGTGAAAGTTTGTAAACAATTCCCAGTCTTTACAGCCACTGTGGTTTGTTCTGTGGTTTGTGTGTTTAGGTGGACAGATCTTTCTATCAAATGGAGGTCATCCATTAACTTGACAGCTTGGTGTTTGTGTGTGTGTGTGTGTGTGTGTGTGTGTGTGTGTGTGTGTGTGGAGAGAGAGAGAGAGAGAGAGAGAGAGAGAGAAACAGACAGACAGACAGATGTAGAGACAGGCAGACAGAAAGACTAAATGACAGAGACAAAAATACATACTGAGACAGACACTGAGAAAGAGAAAGACAGGACACAGAAAGAGGAAAGAGAAAGAGAGAGAGAGAGACAGAGAGAGGAAAAAGATAACAGGGGAAAGAGGGAGAGAGATAGATAGATAGATAGAGAGAGAGAGAGAGAGAGAGAGAGAGAGAGAGAGAGAGAGAGAGAGAGAGAGTTCACAGAAGATATGTGCAAGGAATGTGTCATAAGAATGAGCTGCTATGATGTACTTCTGACATGCTGGAACATTTCACATTACAAAAGAAAAAAGCTCTGATCATAATTCACTTCCTTAAAGTTTGTTTGTCATTTTATAGCTAGTTTTATTTACTGGTATGCACATAGTTAAATGGTTTCTTTTTGCCTTAGAAATGTTCAGATCCATTCTCTCTCTCTCTCTCTCTCTCTCTCTCTCTCTCTCTCTCTCTTTCTCTCACTCTCTGTCTTTTTCTCTGTCTCTGTCTGTCTGTCTGTCTGTCTGTCTCTCTCTCTCTCTCTTTGTTCAGTCTGATCTCCATGTATCTGCCTCTGTCTCTTTCTGTCCGGTCTGTAGCTCTCCCTCCCCCCCCCCCCTTCTCTCTCTCTCTCACTTTCCTTTCACTCCTTCTCACGTAATCCTAATATCCTTTATCATCATGTTCTTCTTCAGTTTTAAGAGTGTTTAGTGCAATGGCCAAAATGCTTGTCAAACCCCTATCAATCCAAACAATTCTTGTGGGATTTTCAGCTTCAAACAACTTTTACCCAAAGCTCACCATGCTATAAGCTCTTTGGGAAGACTGGGACCACACAATCGTGAGCATTTCCAAGGAAAAAAAGTTATATGATTTTGTGGAGTCTGGTTGTAACATAAATTTAGGGATACGTCATTGAGGGTGTTGCTCATATTCCTAGACCAACACCTCGGGTATTTGTATCTCTTGGGCCTGTTTGACACGATGACATATTATGAAAGTAAGTACAGAGCACAGACCTATCGCCCAGTCTCAACCCAAAAAGGTGTGTGTGTGTGTGTGTGTGTGTGTGTGTGTGTGTGTGTGTGTGAGAAAGAGACAGACAGACAGACAGACAGACAGACAGATAGACAGACAGAGACACAAACGGACAGAGAGAGAGAGAGACAGACAGAGAAACAGAGAGGGATCAGACTAAACCGAAAGCATACAGAATCGATTTGAACATTTCTAGGGAAAAATATCTTATTTTGCATATACCACCAGATAAAACTGGGTGTAATATGACAAGTAAAAACGATTTAAATAAACATGACCAAAGCATGTTTGTTGAATGAAAAATGTCTTGGTCAGTCACCATAACATCATTGCTATAATACCCAATCTTAGCATTGTCAACAATTGTCCCCGATTCACCCTCTCTCTAACGGTGACCTCAGGTTTGGTATGTTAGGAACCAGACTGAGCAACATGGAGGTAGATACATAGGAGTCGTGCGAAAGCTGGGGCACAGAAAAGAAAAGAAAAACTATCACAAGAACACAAAAGATGCTGATGGAGCCAGTATCGTTAGACTGGAACTGTCATGTGTCACCACTACACCAATAGAACGTTATGTTCATTGTGTTGGCCACCCAGACTACCATTACATTGCCAGCACTGGTCTTGTCACCTCGTTTGACTTTTTGTAGGATTGCCTTAGAAAGTGACTATTGCATAATCATAATGTGACAAAATGTCATCAGTGGATACATGTTACATCTTACAGTCACTAAGGGGCAAAGAAGAAGGGAGGAAAGAAATTATAGGAGGCCTGCAAAGTCATTGGCCTCGTGTCAGGGCTAGAAACTCAAGCAGACGTTGCATTTCACATATACATTCTCCTTTATTTGTTTTTTGCCAGAACTTGTCCTCAACATCATAAATGCTTTGTTACCGTCAGAGCACAACAACATTGAAAATGACACATTATTTCAAGAAACAAACCCAGCACCTGAAAGTTTTTGCCACAAATACTTTATTATCAAGCAATCAGAAACGTAACTAACAGACAAAACATTCATTTTCAGAATGTATAGAATATCAAAAGAGATAAACCAGTCCATTCTCACTGATGCTGAAATTTCGTCATAGATCTCAATAACAATAATTCACGAATGGAATGCAGCTACGTTGCTGCTGAAAATAAATGGAGTGCAATATTTGTAAATACAAAATCACGAAGACAACAATTGATCTAGTGTTTGTCTGTTTCTGTCTGCCTGTGTCTCTCTGTTTCTCCCTATCTTCCTGTCCATCTGTCTGTTTGTCTGCCTGTCTATGTCTGTCTGTGTGTCTGTCCATTCATCTGTCTGTCTTACTCTGTTTCTCTCTCTCCCTCTCTCTCGGGCATAGGTTGTGTGCACACGTGCATTCTTTGATATCAGAAGGTAAACTACACCATTTGTTTACTTG
>JAPXFY010000025.1:16230790-16235790 GCA_030674185.1 Monoplex corrugatus | reverse complement strand
GTCATCTGCGTATCGAATGTTGTTTATCATTTTTCCTCCAACCTTTAATCCAGGATCTTCCTCTAGGTTTCTCATGATGTTTTCACTGTAAAGTGAAAACAGGTCTGGTGACAAAACACAACCCTGTCTGACTCCTCATTCGATGTTTTGCAAAAAGCTTATATCGTTTAATATTCTCATTGCAGCTGCGTGTTCCCAATACATATTTCTGATTATTCGTAGATCTTTTCCATCAATATTGAGTCTTCCTAGTTGGTTGATCAATTCTTCATCTCTCACCCGATCAAAAGCCTTGGTATAATCAACAAAGCATAAATATGAATCCTTATTCATCTCGATTGACCTCTATGATAGTTCTTAGGATGTATATGGCATTAATAGTTCCTTTCCCTTCCACATATCCACACTGTTCATCTGCTATTTCTCTTTTGATTCTATTCCTTGTCCTCATCATATTGTTCTTGATAGAATTTTTTTACATGATTCATCAAACTGATTGTGCGGTGGAGTTCGCATTCTATAGCCCCTGTCTTCTTTGGAAGTGCAATGAAAATTGAATTTGACATATCTTTGGGGAGTTTTCCAGTGTCGTAAATTTCATTTAGGAGGACTGTTATTTTTTTCAATACCAAATTCCTCCAGGGCTTCAATCATCTCTGTAGTAATGTTGTCTGGTCCTGGGGCTTTTCCTGGTTTCATCTTTTTCAGTACTGCTCTAACTTCATCTTTCATTATGGGTGGTCTTTCACAGTTCTTTCTTATAATGTGTTCTTCGTTTCTGTCATCTTCAAAAAGGTCTTTAATGTACTCTCCCCATTTGTCTAATATTTTGTCTTTTTCCATGATAAGCGTACCATCTTTCGATTTTAAGCAACCAGTTGATGTGCATGCTATTTTCCTGTGGACAATTTCTTCAATTCGTCTATACATACGCTGAGGATCCGTTTTGTGTTGGTCTTCTATTTCTTTGCATTTTGTTTTCAGCCAAGCTTCCTTATCTTCATTGCACCTCTTCCTGATTTCTTTGTTTGTCTTCCTGTATATCTCCTCATTTCTCTTTGCCTTCCTCCGTTCCTCCATCAAGCCTAAAATTGCATTTGTCATCCAGTTCTTTTTTGCTTTTCTATCTACTTCAGGGATTTCTTCACAAGCTTCGTTTATCGAATTTCTCAACTTTGTCCATTGTTCTTCGCTGTCACCAACGTCTTCCAGAGCACCGAATTTGTTTTAAACATGTACACTAAATTTTTTACGTATCATTTCATCTGTCTTTAAGAGTCCAAGATTTAGTTTGATGTTGCTTTTGGTCTGTTTCCTTTTCCTTAATTTCAGCCTAAATCTTCCCACTACAGGATTGTGGTCACTGTTGCAGTCTGCGTCTGGTAGTGTTTTTTCTGACAGTAAAGAATTTCTAAATCTTTTATTAATCAGGATGTAGTCAATCTGATTTTTGGTATTATCTCCTGGACTCATCCAAGTCCATTTTCTTCTATTAGGCTGCTCAAACCAGGTTTTTCCTACTATGAACTCATTCATCTGTGCCCATTCTACAAGTTTCTCTCCCCTTTCATTTTGTGTACCAGGGCGATGAGGTCCAACTACATCCTCCACCCTATCCTGTCCCACTTTAGCATTAAAATTTCCCATTATTACTGTAACTTCTTGTGATTTACGTTGGGCCTTGGCCATCTCTAATATCGTAGAAGTTGTCGATGTCTTCCTGAGTACTTGCGGATGTTGGCGCATACACCTGAATGATGTTGATAGCAAATGGTCTGCCTCCCAATTTGACCAGCAAAACTGTCGGACACAGCCCAGTATCCCTTAACTGCTTTTGATTTGTCCCTGTCCATTACGATGCCTACTCCTCTTTCATGTGAGTTTCCATCAGAGTATATTATTGATGTTATCATGCCTGCATCCTTCCATCTCAGTTCCCTAGTCCTAATATACTAATGTTAAGCCTTTCCATCTCCATTTTGATATTGTCTAATTTACCTTTTCGCAACAATATTCTGATGTTCCATGTTGAGATTTTGGTATTTTTGAGTTTGAGTTTGGTCGCAGTAGCTTGCTGACGGTCTGGTGTCACCTGCGCCGCATGACGGTCCTACCGGACTAAGGTGCTCCATAGGAGCACCTATTTACGTCGTTATCTTAATTTTTCTTCTTTTGTCTGTCCATAATTTTTCTAGGGAGAATACGATGGTGGTTTCCCGTTGCCTTCCATCGGTTTTTGTTGTTTGTTTGTTTTTTTGCGGTCTCTCCGCTAGCCTTTGTCGTTCCCACGACAACCTAGAAGGCAGTAGGGTGATATTTATTATTTTTAGGGTTATCTCCCTTAGCCTTATTCTCTCCCAAGATGTCCACAAGGCAGTGGAGCTATGTACCCATAGCTTGGGGATCTGGTTCGTGGGCACCGGGGCATATCCACACGCCAGTGGGCCTGGTACCACACATCTGGGGGCTAGACCTCCTCTGAGTCCCTGAAGATTTAGCCTGAGTCCGTGGGGTGCTCAGTTAGCGCATGTCGCCACGAGGAGGCATAACGTAGGGCTTGCTGATGGAGAGGCTATGTACTGACAGGAAGACACTTACGCATTCTGCTCTTCTGTTCGCATAGCTGCAAGCAGCAGTGTTAGCCAGCAGTGCAGGCTGAAGGTGAGAGGTGACAAACACGCATTCACTAGCTGACACACTAGATTATAAATTGTTTAAACATTATAAATTGTTTTTGACTTGGACCAGACTCCAACATTATCAATTGTTTCTGGCTTGGTGCAGACTATTACATCATACATTGTTTCTTGCTTGGTGCAGACTACAACATTATAAATTGTTTCTGACGTTATGCAAACGACAACATTATCAATTGTTTCTGGCTTTTTACAAATGACATCATTGTAAATTGTTTCTGGCTTTGTGCAAACGACAACATTGTAAATTGTGGTTTGGTGCAAACTACATTATAAATTGTTTCTGGCTTGGTGCAAACTACAACATTATAAATTGTTTCTGGCTTGGTGCAGACTACAACATTATATATTGTTTCTGGCTTGGTGCAGATTACAACATTATATATTGTTTTTGGCTTGGTGCAGACTACAACATTATATATTGTTTCTGGCTTGGTGCAGACTACAACATTATAAATTGTTTCTGGCTTGGTGCAGATTACAACATTATATATTGTTTCTGGCTTGGTGCAAACTACATTATAAATTGTTTCTGGCTTGGTGCAGACTACAACATTATAAATTGTTTCTGGCTTGGTGCAGACTACAACATTATAAATTGTTTCTGGCTTGGTGCAGACTACAACATTATAAATTGTTTCTGGCTTGGTGCAGACTACAACATTATAAATTGTTTCTGGCTTGGTGCAGATTACAACATTATAAATTGTTTCTGGCTTGGTGCAGCTACAACATTATAAATGTTTCTGGCTTGGTGCAAGACTACAACATTATAAATTGTTCTGCTGGTGCAGACTACAACATATAAATTGTTTCTGGCTTGGTGCAGACTACAACATTATAAATTGTTTCTGGCTTGGGCAGACTACAACATTATAATTGTTTCTGGCTTGGTGCAGATTACAACATTATAATTGTTTCTGGCTTGGTGCAGACTACAACATTATAAATTGTTTCTGGCTTGGTGCAGACTACAACATTATAAATTGTTTCTGGCTTGGTGCAGACTACAACATTATAAATTGTTTCTGGCTTGGTGCAGATACAACATTTAAATTGTTCTAGCTTGGTGCAACTACAACATTATAAATTGTTTCTGGCTTGGTGCAGATTACAACATTATAAATTGTTTCTGGCTTGGTGCAGACTACAACATTATAATTGTTTCTGGCTTGGTGCAGATTACAACATTATAAATTGTTTCTGGCTTGGTGCAGACTACAACATTATATATTGTTTCTGGCTTGGTGCAGATTACAACATTATAAATTGTTTCTGGCTTGGTGCAGATTACAACATTATATATTGTTTCTGGCTTGGTGCAGACTACAACATTATAAATTGTTTCTGGCTTGGTGCAAACTACATTATAAATTGTTTCTGGCTTGGTGCAGACTACAACATTATAAATTGTTTCTGGCTTGGTGCAGACTACAACATTATAAATTGTTTCTGGCTTGGTGCAGACTACAACATTATAAATTGTTTCTGGCTTGGTGCAGATTACAACATTATAAATTGTTTCTAGCTTGGTGCAGACTACAACATTATAAATTGTTTTGGCTTGGTGCAGATTACAACATTATAAATTGTTTCTGGCTTGGTGCAGACTACAACATTATAAATTGTTTCTGGCTTGGTGCAACTACAACATTATAAATTGTTTCTGGCTTGGTGCACACTACAACATTATAAATTGTTTCTGGCTTGGTGCAACACAACATTATAAATTGTTTCTGGCTTGGTGCAGACTACAACATTATGAATTGTTTCTGGCTTGGTGCAGATACAACATTATAAATTGTTTCTGGCTTGGTGCACACTACAACATTATATATTGTTTCTGGCTTGGTGCAGACTACAACATTATAAATTGTTTCTGGCTTGGTGCACACTACAACATTATAAATTGTTTCTGGCTTGGTGCAGACTACAACATTATAAATTGTTTCTGGCTTGGTGCAGACTACAACATTATAAATTGTTTCTGGCTTGGTGCAGACTACAACATTATAAATTGTTTCTGGCTTGGTGCACACTACAACATTATAAATTGTTTCTGGCTTGGTGCAGACTACAACATTATGAATTGTTTCTGGCTTGGTGCAGATTTCAACATTATAAATTGTTTCTGGCTTGGTGCAGACTACAACATTATAATTGTTTCTGGCTTGGTGCAGACTACAACATTATAAATTGTTTCTGGCTTGGTGCACACTACAACATTATAAATTGTTTCTGGCTTGGTGCAGATTAC
Organism: Monoplex corrugatus; assembly: GCA_030674185.1. Taxonomy (NCBI): domain Eukaryota; kingdom Metazoa; phylum Mollusca; class Gastropoda; order Littorinimorpha; family Ranellidae; genus Monoplex; species Monoplex corrugatus. The sequence goes on along the minus strand of JAPXFY010000025.1, from coordinate 16,230,837 downwards.
AACATTATAAATTGTTTCTGGCTTGGTGCACACTACAACATTATATA
>JAPXFY010000025.1:16210790-16223290 GCA_030674185.1 Monoplex corrugatus | reverse complement strand
AATGTACATTTTTGGAAAACAAGGTATTGAAGTTCAAGACCACACGAACTAGAGAGGTACCTAAAATGAACACTTTTTGACTACATTTTTTTCAAACTTCTGACTGTATTTAAACTTTCTTTTCTCATAGTGATGACCGGCTACTATTCTCCTCGATACATTTCAATGTTAGTTTTTTATATCATCATCGGCATAACACGACAAACACTCAAACAAACATATAATAACATTTTCATGTCAACATACCATATGTTCACACACATTTCATTTCACAAGCAGTAAGGTATTGGCTGTACTGACGGAACCTATGGGAAACAAAACTCCATCCAGGAACAGATATTTACGATAATATTTCATATAATGAGATGTCTGAAAGAAAAGACAAATGATTTATTGAGTCTAAATGTCCAAGAGATTTGTAGTATGGAAACTATTTTCCAGTACATTACTTGTCGTAATTATTTAGGTAATAATGCGGGTTTTATTCTGTCTCCAATACAAGAAGATTGTTAAAATGGTTTGGCCATCTTGTTATCTAATGTTTTGGAACCCTATGGAGCGTGTATTGAGACTGTCATTACTGTTATTACCTTTTTTCCGGCTCCATTTCTTTCTGTTTCGCGTCCTGCTGATCGAGGTTTCAAAATGCTGTCATGTTTTGTTTTTTAACTCCTGCGTTCTCTTCTTTCTTTTTTTCTTTCTTTCCTTCCTTCCTTCCTTCTTTCTTTCCTTCTTTCTTTCTTCTTCTTTCTTTCTTTCCTTCCTTCCTTCCTTCTTTCTTCTTCTCTTCTTTCTTTCCTTCCTTCTTCTTTCCTTCCTTTCTTCTTCCTTCTCTTCTTCCTTCCTTCTTCTTCCTTCCTTCTTTTCCTTCCTTCTTTCTTTCCTTCCTTCTTTCTTTCCTTCCTTCTTTCTTTCCTTCCTTCTTTCTTTCCTTCCTTCTTTCTTTCCTTCCTTCTTTTCTTTCTCTTCTTTCTTCTTCTCTATTTATTTATTTTATTTCTTTCTTTTTTATCTATTTACTTTCTTTTTATTTTTATCCTGTTTATATATTTTCCCTTTTTTCTTTTATTCTTTACCTGTTTCTTTTTTTCCTCGTTACATAAGCGCACACACTCACACACACACGCACACACACACACTCACACACACACACACACACACACACACACACACACACACACACACACACACACAATATATATATATATATATATATATATATATATATATATATATATATATATACATAATAGATATAATACGTATGGAGATGGTGATGACGCTGGACTCTCCCGTCCATGTGTCTGATGGGGAAGCATTGTGATTCACTCTGCCTGGAACAGATTATTCATGTGTTGAATACAACAAGACTATGTTGTTCCACAAACAGTGCATAGGCAGGATCTTACAGCCGTGAGTTCTGCTTCTGCCTGCCCATCTTCTCTCAGTTAGAAGCTGTTTTGAAGAGACAGATTCATTGGACAGTTCATTTCCCAGTACCTCCCCCTGAGGCCCAATTAACCTTCTTGCCTTTCTGAAATTTGACAAAAATATAACAAAAACAAACAAACAAACAAATAAACAAAAACAAACAAACAAACAAAAAACCGAGAAAGAGAAAACGAGAGAATATGTGAGTGTGACAGAGAAGATGAAAGGTTGGGTCAAGGGTTCATCAGCTTGAGTGCGCCCTAGCTCAGCATCCTGTATGTATGGTGTGTGTGTGTGCGTGCGTGCGTGCATGTGTGTGTATGTGTGTGTGCGTCTCTCTGTCTGTCTGTCTGTCTGTCTCTCTCTCTGTATGTGTGTGTGTGTGTGTGTGTGTGTGTGTGTGTTGTGCGTGTGTGTGTGATTATATTAGTGCTGTTGTATATATATATATTACGACAGCTCCACTTTAAACAAAGTCACGCACAGGTTCATTCTACAGCTCATCATCGTCGCCCACCCTCAAATGAGGGAGGGGTCTAGAAAAGGTGACCCAAACAAATGCCTGCCATTCAAAGTCTGGTCAGTTTACCGCGGCTGACAGACTCACCCATTTTGCGGTCGAAGACAACAAAAAAGAGAAAAATAATCCTTGGATCCTGGAATGTCCGAACTCTCCTCGATAGAGATAAGACCAATAGACCTGAACGAAGAACCGCCCTTGTGGCGAGAGAACTCCAACGCTACAACATTGACATCGCTGCACTTAGTGAGACGCGTTTTCCAGATGAGGGCTCACTAAAGGAAGAAGGAGGTGGCTACACCTATTTTTGGAAAGTAAAACCACAGACAGAGGACCGAATTCATGGAGTTGGCTTTGCCATCAGATCAGCTCTCCTGAAGAGCCTTCCTGCGCTACCAGTCGGATTCAACGAGCGCTTAATGAAGCTCCGCGTCCCCCTCAGCAGGTCTAGACACGCCACAATCATCAGCGCTTACGCCCCCACACTCACTAGCCCGGATGACACAAAGGAACAATTTTACCAACAGCTAACCAAGCTCATTCAATCCTCCCCAAAAAGGAAAGATTCAAGTCCCTTCAAGCTAGAGCCCAGAAAGATCTACGTGAGATGCAAGATTCATGGTGGAACAATAAGGCCGAAGAAGTTCAACTCTATGCTGATACCCACAACTCCAAGATGTTCTTCAGCTCTCTGAAAACCGTCTACGGCCCAACAACCTCAGGATGTTCTCCCTTGTTGTCCTCGGATGGCAAAACCCTGATCAAGGACCAAGAAGGGCTCCTCAAGCGCTGGACCGAACATTTCAGCTCTCTTTTGAACAGACCTTCCACTGTTGATCAAGATGCTCTCAATCAAATCCCCCAGCAACCACTCCTGGAAGACCTAGACGCTCCTCCTACTCTAGATGAAATCAAAAAGGCAATAAGCAAGACCAACTCCGGCAGAGCTTCTGGAAAAGACAGCATTCCCGCTGAGATCTTCAAGGCAGCAGGCCCCAAAGCCCTGGAAACCTTTCATGACATCCTGCTACAGGTCTGGGAAGAAGAGCAAATGCCTGCTGATTTCAAAGACGCGCTCATAGTTGCGCTGTACAAGAACAAAGGTAGTAAAGCAGACTGCGGAAACTACAGGGGCATCTCTCTTCTCTCCATAGCAGGGAAAATATTTGCAAGGGTTATCCTCAACAGACTGATAACCATCTCAGAACAGATCCTACCAGAGGCTCAATGTGGCTTTAGGCCAGGGAGAAGCACTGTGGACATGATCTTTGCTATGAGACAAATTCAAGAAAAGTGCATAGAACAGAATAGGCCTCTTTACTATAATAATAATAATTAATAATAATTACAATATTTATATAGCGCAAAATCTCGATAAAAATCAAATCTAAGCGCTGAACATACACTTACGCAGGCGCGCACACACACACTTACACATGGCTATAAATGGGGAAAAAGAATAAAAGCAATGGAAAATTATAGAGAGCATATTATATACAAATATATATTACAATGTGATTCCCCTCCGAGTGAAGACAGACTACAGAGGGGGGATGAGTGAGGTCAGGATTTTATGCAGAGGAGAAAAGGTGAGTTTTGAGAGCGGACTTGAAGGAGACAAAAGTAGGTTGCTGACGGACAGAGAGAGGAAGTTTGTTCCAGGAAAGTGGACCAGAAATAGAGAAGGCTTGTGGACCATAGGTATTGAGCTTGGTGCGTGGAAAGCGAAAAGTCAGAGGATCGGAGGCAGAGCGGAGGGTACGTGAGGGAACATAGATCTCAAGTAGGCTTGACAGGTAATGGGGGGCTGCGTTATTGAGGCTTTTGTAGCACATGGTGTCTAGTTTGTACTGTATGCGCTTTGATACAGGGAGCCAGTGAAGTTGTGCCAGGAGAGGAGATATGTGGTCAGCTTTTTTCTTTTTGAGTACAAGGCGTACAGCATTGTTTTGAATGCGCTGTAGGATGTGAATGGTGGAGGCAGGAAGACCAGACAGGAGTGAATTGCAATAGTCAATGCGAGACATTATGAAGGAGAGAACGAGTCTTTGTTGACCTTACCAAGACTTTCGACACGGTCAACAGAGAAGCCCTGTGGACTGTCCTAGAACGGATTGGCTGCCCTCCCAAATTCCTAAAGATCATCCAGCTCTTCCACACAGGCATGAGTGGGCAAGTTCTTGCAAGTGGCAACATGACTGACGAATTCGAAATTACAAATGGCGTCAAACAAGGCTGTGTCCTGGCACCAGTCCTCTTCAATATCTTCTTCACCGCCATGCTTTCTCATGCCTGCAAGGATCTTGACAAGGGAATATACCTAAAGTACCGCCTGGATGGCTCCCTTTTTGATCTACGTCGCCTGCAAGCCAAGACAAAAACCAGCACAGAACTCCTTCAGGAGGCGCTCTTCGCCGATGACTGCTCCTTGAAGCGGACCTGCAAACAATGCTCAATCACTTCGCAGAAGCCTCAAAGCTCTTTGGACTTACAATAAGCATCGGAAAACTGAAGTTCTTCACCAGCCTGCCCCACAAACTAACCCACTATCTCCAAACATCACCATCGATGGCAACAGTCTGAAGAACACCAAGAACTTTAAATACCTTGGAAGTATCATCTCTGCAGACGGCTCCATCGATCAGGAAATTGATTCACGAATCAGCAAAGCCAGCCAGGCTCTCGGTAGGCTGAAAAACAAGGTACTAAACCAGCACAATGTCCGGCTGTCAACAAAAATCAAAGTGTACAATGCCGTTGTGCTCTCCTCCCTCCTCTACGGTTCGGAGACTTGGACACTCTACAGGAAGCACATCAACAAATTAGAGCAGTTCCACCAAAGGGCTCTCCGCAGCATACTTGGCATCCGGTGGCAAGACCGCATCACCAACATTGAGGTCCTCAACCGATCAAGCTCACAAAGCATAGAAAGCCTGCTTGTCAAAGCCCAACTGAGATGGGTCGGCCATGTCATCCGCATGGAAGACCACCGAATGCCCAAACAACTGCTGTACGGCGAACTCACAAGTGGCAAAAGAAATCTCGGGAGGCCAAAAAAGCGTTTCAAGGACACGATAAAGGCAAACCTCCAGTTTGCACAGGTTACCCCCAAAGAACTCGAAAGAACTGCCACCGAAAGGAACGCCTGGCGCAGGGCCGTCCATCTTGCCAGCAGAAATAGCGATATCAACTACAGGGAGAAGCTGACTATCAGAAGAGAGAGGAGACATAATCCAACCACCCCAACCACAACATTCCAGTGTCCCCACTGCAACAGACATTGTACATCCAAGATCGGATTGCACAGCCACATGCGCGTCCACAGATGAGCTGCAGGATTTCATCGTCATCTTCGGCAACGAAGGACTACCATCAATGTATATATTACACTCTGTGTGTCGTGAGATGTTAAATGCGCACTGTGCCCAAATGAGTTTCAAGACTAACACTGCACATGAATAATTTATCATTATTATTACCTTAGATCTTTGGTCAGTACAAGATGTGCGTAATCAGAGAGAGAGAGAGAGAGAGAGACAGACAGACAGACAGACAGAGAGAGAGAGAGAGAGAGAGAGAGAGAGAGAAGAGAGACAGACAGACAGAGACTGAAGCACACTCTGATAACGAGCCAAAGGAGACAGACACATAGACAAAAAGACACTTAAGTGCAAAGAAGTCACGGATGTTTAATATAAATCAATAGGAACAAAGAGCTTGGCTCGATATGTCCATGTGTATTGCATCTGCCTGTGCTATATCATGTTTGTACATTGCTGGGTCAATACCTTGGACACAGCAGGACTTACTGCAGCTTGGATATTTAGAGAACACACAAGCCTATACAACGTGCATTTAAGATACCTGCACTGGATCATTTCAGTACAATTTTTTTCTGCTTCTTCGTCTTCTTCCTCCTCCTCCTCTTTGTCAAACCATGTTAGATCTGAAAACAAAACAAAACCAAACAAAAACAAACAAACAAATAAACAAACAAACAGACAGACAGGCAGACAAACAAACAAGCAAGCAAACAAGAAACCATACAAACAATTAAACAAGCAATCAAACAAACACACAAACAGAAAACAAACAAACCAACAAACCAACCAATAAATTAACAGACAAAACCCCGAAACACTGCAAGATCTAACTCTATCGCACAGACACAACTCACAACAGAGGCTCAAGAAGACGGATTGACAAAATCAGGTCAACTTTTACTCACAATTTTATCACAAACACACTAAAGACAAAACAACCCTAAAACACACACACACACACACACACACACACACACACACACACACACACACACACACACACTCCTTCTACGTAATAATATTGTTTAAATTACACAAAAGAGTAATGAAACCAACAAGATTTTAGTCCTTTTCTCACACTGGACGAAGCAGCAGGGAATTTTTTCTCCAAATTTTTAGATTTGGTGTTTGTTCGTTTGTGATCTTACGTCTACGCTTGACAAAGGCCAGTTGGCCGAAAATTTGCGCCTGTCTTGTCTGGTTGTATTAAATACCCGTTCTGATTTTTTGTGTGTTTTTTTCTTTCTGGTTCCTGTTTGCTTGAACGCGGGCTGTCACACTTGTTTTGGACAACAGTGTTAAGTAAATAAATTGGTTTTTAAGCAATCATGAAGTGGTGTCACTGATAACAACAACAACAACAATAATATAATAATAACAACAATAATAACAATGATGATGATGATGATGAAGATGATGTTATATGAGTGTCCACAAACACACACACACACACACACATAACAAACACACACATAACACACACACGAATACACACAGACACGCACCTAACATACAAACTCACAATCACACACAGGAATCCACACCCGCAAACATAGACACGTAGCTTTACACAGAGCAAAGACTGAATCCGCACGTGGATTTTGGAGGCAGAATCAGTGAACCTGTCCGCTACAATCGTGCGCAGAAGAAAAGGAAGAGCAGTTGTGGTTCAACTGTTCTAAAGCATATCTACAAAAGGAAAGAGACACGATTTCGAATCGTCCTGAGTACCAGTGTGCTAGTGACACATTTCTTCTTCTTCTTCTTCTTTTTCTTCTTTTCTTCTTCTTCTATTCATTCTATTCATCTTCCTCTTCTTTCTCTTTTTTTTCTTTTCTTTTTCTTCTTTTTGTCATTCGCTGTCTATCAATGGACAGGTGACATATGGCGATGAACGTGGCTATTTCTATTTTTTCCCCAGATCCTGCCGGCTGCCCTGGACGTTGGAGCAGAGCAGGGTCTCCTATTGTGAGTGGCCTGATGGTGGCTCGGTATCTTCTGACACTGGAACTTAAAGCAAAAGAACGTGGAGTTTGGTAGGGTGTTGTACAGTGCGAATGAGCGGTGTGCCATCAACGCCAATGAGGCAGCACAGAATTTGGAACAGAAGACAAGTTCACATCTGTTTTGATGTATTTAAAAAAAGATAAGCCTGTTACCATAGACCTCTTGACTCATACAATCCTTTTTAAGCCGTAAAAATATTTCAAAACTAAACAGACATAATCAAAGGACACAACTCTTGAGAATTATCTCCCATGTTGTATAGAACTTCTCAAATCTAACACAGTTTACGCCACCCATTCAGCTAGCGTAAACTGTGTTAGATTTGAGAAGTTCTATACAACATGGGAGATAATTCTCAAGAGTTGTGTCCTTTGATTATATTATAAAAATTCTCCCTGCTTCCCTCTTATTTCTTTGGTATAAACAGACATGTTAGTTTTATCACAATAATGACTTGTAAACCATCGCAGATACTAAACCTGTTGCATTCATATGCAGATAATTAGTACCACTTACATTTAAGGATAATAAGATTTGCTGTTTATAGAGAAAGCCAGTAAACGTTTAAAGAGATCCTCCGACGAACGCGGATGTTGAATGAGCAAGACATCTGATTTCCAAACAGAAGGTCTGGGGTTCGATCTTGTCTGGGTACCTCCCACCTGATGAACATCTGGGTTCCTCCCACCTGATGAACATCTGGGTACCTCCCACCTGGTGGACATCTGGGTACCTCCCGCCTGATGAACATCTGGGTACCTCCCGCCTGGTGGACATCTGGGTACCTCCCACCTGGTGGACATCTGGGTACCTCCCCCTGATGGACATCTGGGTACCTCCCGCCTGATGAACATCTGGGTACCTCCCGTCTGGTGGACATCTGGGTACCTCCCGCCTGGTGGACATCTGGGTACCTCCCACCTGATGGACATCTGGGTACCTCCCACCTGGTGGACATCTGGGTACCTCCCACCTGGTGGACATCTGGGTACCTCCCACCTGGTGGACATCTGGGTACCTCCCGCCTGGTGGACATCTGGGTACCTCCCACCTGATGAACATCTGGGTACCTCCCACCTGGTGGACATCTGGGTACCTCCTGCCTGGTGGACATCTGGGTACCTCCCGCCTAATGAACATCTGGGTACCTCCCGCCTGATGGACATCTGGGTACCTCCCGCCTGATGAACATCTGGGTACCTCCCACCTGGTGGACATCTGGGTACCTCCCACCTGGTGGACATCTGGGTACCTCCTGCCTGGTGGACATCTGGGTACCTCCCGCCTGATGAATATCTGGGTACCTCCCGCCTGGTGGACATCTGGGTACCTCCCGCTGATGAACATCTGGGTACCTCCCGCCTGGTGGATATCTGGGTACCTACCGCCTGATGGACATCTGGGTACCTCCCGCCTGGTGGACATCTAGGTACCTACCGCCTGATGGACATCTGGGTACCTCCCGCCTGGTGGACATCTGGGTACCTCCCACCTGGTGGACATCTGGGTACCTCCCGCCTGGTGGACATCTGGGTACCTCCCACCTGGTGGACATCTAGGTACCTACCGCCTGATGGACATCTGGGTACCTCCCGCCTGGTGGACATCTGGGTACCTCCCGCCTGGTGGACATCTGGGTACCTCCCGCCTGGTGGACATCTGGGTACCTCCCACCTGGTGGACATCTGGGTACCTCCCGCCTGATGAACATCTGGGTACCTCCCGCCTGGTGGACATCTGGGTACCTCCCGCCTGGTGGACATCTGGGTACCTCCCGCCTGATGAATATCTGGGTACCTCCCGCCTGGTGGACATCTGGGTACCTCCCACCTGGTGGACATCTGGGTACCTCCCGCCTGGTGGACATCTGGGTACCTCCCACCTGGTGGACATCTGGGTACCTCCCGCCTGGTGAACATCTGGGTACCTCCCGCCTGGTGGACATCTGGGTACCTCCCGCTTGGTGGACATCTGGGTACCTCCTGCCTGGTGGACATCTGGGTACCTACCGCCTGGTGGACATCTGGGTACCTCCCGCCTGGTGGACAAAGGATGGAGGTTTGTTTTCTGACTCCCCAGGTCAACAAGTGAGCAGACCTGTTAGTGCATGAATACTTCCCTCCCACCCTTTCGTGTGTACATGCACACAGAACATCAGACATTCGCTGAAAACACTATGTAGTCATGTCAGTGTTCGGAAGATTGTGGAAACATGATAACACCCAGCACACACGCTCACCGAAGACAGAGTATGCAGACTGTGCAGCAACAAACCGCCTGCGCCCTTTGAGCAAAACAACGAGTATACATGCAACCGAGGAAAGCCAAACAAAACAAAACAAAACAAAACAAAACAAAACAAAACAAAACAAACAAAACCTCGCATTTTAACATCAGTAACAGCAAGGGTTCTTGGCATCTTTACATTGTTAGTAAGCTTTAAAAGTTTATGTTGGCTGACGAAATTCTGTCAATATTAATATAGTTGGGAGCAGGTAGAAAGAAACTCTAGGGAGAGCTAGACAACAGAAGGTCTTCAGAGAAGTAACCCCCTTTAGACAAGTGTTTCGGCCCTGAATTCCTTACACTCTCGGGGGGCCGGGCCACATCCAGGTCATGACTCCTGGATGCCCTTCTGCTGTTGTCTATTTTTTTTTTTTTTTTTTTTTTTTTCGAACCTGTTAAAAGGACCAGACAGCCGAACATATCGTTGTATGTGATGATGCCTCTGTCAACTGAAGCGACAACAAGAGACAGTGGCCGACTGCGGCTTCTCTGACCATCACACTCCACGGCAGACGGCGGGAACTGGAAAACACACAGACAGACAGACAGACACCCCCCCCCCACACACACACACAAAACACACACACACACACACACACCACACACACACACACACACACACACACACACACACACGCACACACGCACACACACACACACACACACGTACACAAAACAAAAAACAAACACACACACACAACACCCACACAAAACAAAAAACAAACACACACACACACACACACACACACACACACACACACACACACACACACACACCAGCCACATTCATGGCCAGATGTAGGCTGACTATGTGAACGGCGAACAAAGAAGAAAAAAGAAGAACGTTAAACAAAGCTGGCAGGCCTTAAGCTCTCTGCCGACCGGTGTAAACTTCACGCTATTTTAACAGAGAAAATAAAAAATAAAATAAAACAAAAACAAAAACAAAACAAAACAAAAAACACGCACAGACACACACACACACATACACACTCACACACACACTCAAGCACACACACACACACACACACACACTCACACATATACACACTTACACACTCACACATATACACATTCACACACACACTCAAGCAGACACACATACACATACACACATGTACATACATACACACACTCACACACACGCTCTCACACACACAAACACAGGCACACGCACGCACACACTCACGCACACACAAACACACACAAACACACACACCACACACACACACACGCACGCACACACATACATACACACGCCTTTCTCTATCCTTCACTCAGCAGAAACACACAAAACAACACGAAATAGAACCAAAATATCTGGCGTGTATATATGTATGCACAGCAGCAGCCATTTCCCCCATCCGTCAAAGTGATTAAACCATCGTCTCTAAGCAATAGTCAATATCTTCAGCATAAATCCTCACTGGTTATGAAGCGTATATTGTGAGCGGCTGCTGATCAGATTGACGCTTTGAGGATTTTTTTTTTGTCTGTCCTATTTCATACATCACGTTAAAATCGCCACACATTTTCGGACAATTTTTACAATGTTATGATGATGGTGACGATGACAACGATGACGACGACGATGACAATGATGATGATGATGACAACGATGACGACGACGATGATGATGATGAAGAAGATGATGATGATGGTGATGGTGGTGGTCGTGGTGATGATAATGGTGGTGATGATGATGGTGATGATGGTGGTGGTGGAGTTGATGAAATATTGATGATGGTGGTGATGATAATGATGATGGTGGTGGTGGTGATGGTGGTAGTTATGATTATGGTGATGATGGTGATAGTGGTGGTGGTAATGATGATGATGAGAAGGAGGAGGAGGAGGACGAGGAGGAGAAGAATCATGATGCTATGAAGTTCCATCTGGGATTCAGACTGCGTGACAGGGCTGTACTCTACGCTTACTACGATAATACCTTTCGGTGAATCCTGGGAGCATCTTTCATTTGAAAAACTCGTGGCATGTTATCAAAGGCAAGGTGGGAAGCCAACCCACAAAGCCCGCAGATCTAGTCTTTCCCAGTGTCCTTCGGTCTTTCCCGAATGTCCTCCGAACTATTCCCGGAAGTCAATGGACTGACCATGTGCAGGTAGAAAGAAACTCTAGGGAGAGCTAGACAACAGAAGGTCTTCAGAGAAGTAACCCCCTTTAGACAAGTGTTTCGGCCCTGAATTCCTTACACTCTCGGGGGGCCGGGCCACATCCAGGTCATGACTCCTGGATGCCCTTCTGCTGTTGTCTATTTTTTTTTTTTTTTTTTTTTCCCACGCCGGGGATCGAACCTGGGCGATTCTGCGCTTCAGAACTGCGGTACGCGGTTTTACCAATGTGCTAACGGGGCACACATCATCTGTAGGGAATTTAATCCTTATGAAGTTCACTTTTTTGGTTCCTCCTTGCCCAGATCCAGCTTGAGCTCCTTTCTGCTGCCTCTGCCATCGCTTTAAGGGCTCTAGTCCTCTTCTTCCCAGAAATGGCGAGTTGTTTCATGAGATCATAAGCGGAGGTGCCCACAAACCCTCTTGCCCCGACCTCTATGGCGAAGATTTTGACCCGCAGACCTGCTTTCTTCAGGGTGCTGGCAAGACCGGCGTATTTTTCGGTCTTGTAGATATGTGCTTCTTCCATTCTGCTTTCGTATGGCACAGTGAGTTCTATCAGAATCACTTGTTTCGAGGAGTCAGAGTGGAGAGCGATGTCTGGTCTCATGCCTGTCTTGCTGATGACATCTGGGTAATTTCTCCACTCTGGGAGGTCTGCTGTACACTCCCAGTCGACTGCTCCATCCAGAAGACCCTTTGGCAATGTGCTGGTTGTCATAGCACTTTCGGGCCAGACCTGTTTCCCTCCTGCTTTGTAGAACGTTGTCATAGCAATTGGTGCGTTTGGGGTCATGGTTT
>JAPXFY010000025.1:16190790-16203290 GCA_030674185.1 Monoplex corrugatus | reverse complement strand
GACAGGCAGACGGAAGATAGAAAGACAGACTTACATAGAGTGTGTTTGCGTTCCAATGAAACACCTTTTTTCAATGGACAATCTAAAGGATTTTTTTTCACTAGATGTTGTAATGAATATGAATTAATCGCTGACTGACGATTATCGTCTAACAGTTACAGCGCATTTCTGATTCACGGTACAATTACGCTGAAAACTTGTGAAGACAATACAGAATGGGAGATGATTTGATCCAGTGTATCCATAAAAGGTATTACTCCTCTCTCTGTGTCTCTTTCTTTCTTTGTCTGGCTTTCTCTTTTTCTCGATGTTTCTTTGACTCGGTCTTTCTCTCTCTTTGTCTCTCTCTCTCTCTCTATTTCTGTTTCTGTCTCTCTGCCTGTGTCTCTGTGCCTATGTCTATCTCTGTCTCTGTCTAACTGTTTCTGTCTCTCTCTCTCTGACTGTCTGTCTGGCTATCTGTCTGTCTGTTTGTCTGTCTCCCCCCCCCCCCTCTCTCTCTCTCAAACATGTCAAGACTATCTAAGCATCACAATATTAAGGAACAGGTATAATCATAAGATCTCATAAAATTGATTAGCCCCTGTATTATCCAACAAGCATATCGATCATTTACATGGTTAATACTGAGTAATGATTTTGTCTACAATGTGCACCAAATGTTACTGCATGCACAGTCTGCATTTTCCGTCTGGAGGTGGGGGTGGGGGCGGGGGTGGAGGGTGCATGCAAGGTGTTTTCATGTTTCCTCCAGCTGGGCACTGAGATGATTTAAAGGATATTTAACGTGCGTATTTAAGATTTTGCCTGCGTATACACACAAAGAAAGGAGGGAGAGGGTGTTGGAGTTAGGCACCGGCGGGTCTGCACACATGTTGACACAATTCATGAGATGGGAAATATGTTCCTCCATAAGCTGCACGGAGGAAGTGTCTGGGCAGTTCAAGCCCATGACCTTCTGATCATAGGTCCGGCGTGTACCACTTGACCACCGCGTCTGTCGTGCACATGATGGATTATTCCCCCTCTCTGTTTGAAGTGATTACCCCCTCCTCTGTAAGCAACACCCGAGATCATTAGCATCAAACACACCGTCATGAAGCACACGTCACGAAGGAACATTGATCAGTTAGATCGTGTGGAATATTGATAACGTGAGCCTGAGAGAGAGAGAGAGAGAGAAGAGAGAGAGAGAGAGAGAGAAGACAGACAGACAGACAGACAGACAGACAGAGACACAGAGAGAGAGAGAGAGACAGACAGACAGACAGACAGAGACAGACAGACAGACAGACAGAGACAGAGACAGACAGAGACAGACACAGAGAGAGAGAGAGAGAGAGAGAGAGAGAGAGAGAGAGAGAGAGCTAGAGAACAAGAACATGGACACATTTCACTCAAAAGGATGCAGGGTGTGAAATACGCAATATACATATTTTAATACATTCAGCCCTCATCCAAAGGTCTACACTACATTCATTACAGATTATACATGAACCATCAGACATATTTCAAAAATACAAACGTGAAAGGTCAGTTCAAAGAAATACATTTTACGTTTTTATACTAAACTGTAATTGTATCAGTGGTAGGGGGGCTCTGGATGGAGGTAGTACCTTTGATGTCTGGCTGCTGCACTCTACCTGGTAGGGTGGACGGTCATCACTGGTCCTTGTCCATCCTCTAAGTCTCTCACGTGCTGGCTCCAAGCGCCACACCCCGGGACCTCGCCTCAGCAGGCGTGCCAAACCACGTGAGGGGGTAATGTTAACACTGGATCACTTGGCGAATAACCTCCTCGATGCAGGTTACTGGCCAAGGCGGACGAAGTTCCTCAAGGAACTCAACGGCTACAAAGATCATATAACCAATAAGGAAGTGAAAACCCGAATCGAAAACGCCATCGGGCCGTATGAAGACCTCCTGACTTCAGTGAAAGGACGCAAAGTGAGGTGGTACGGGCACGTCACACGATAATCTGGACTGGCCAAGACCGTCTTGCAGGGAACAGTTCAGGGAGGGAGACGAAGAGGCAGACAGAGAAAAAGATGGGAAGACAATATCAGAGAGTGGACTGGCCTTGAATAGAACATCAATCTGCGGAAAGCTGAGAACCGTGAGGAGTGGAGGAAGTTGGTTACAAAATCTTCAGTGGTGCCCCAACGGTCAACCAGACTACGGGACTGATGATGATGATGATGATGATTTGTATCAAGATAATAGACTGTGGACATTGTCAGATCACATTAGGTGAAATTTATTGGAGCCTTATCTACTCTAACGAGAATAATAATAATGATAATAATAATAATGATAATGAATACTACTACTACTACTACTACTACTACTACTACTACTACTACTACTACTACTACTACTAACAACGACATTTAAACGATGCAAAATTCTGATGTATAAATTAAATCAAAGCGCGTACTCTCATCATTCACCAAAGCATTCACTGGCAATAACCAAAACTCAAGAGTACAAAACACACACAGACTGGAACATGGAGGACAGGAGGGGAGTAGGACTAAAGAATGGACACACAGAGGGGGGAATCACTGCTGGACAGTGAGGTATGTCTTCAAGTTAGGCTTGAAAGAAGACAGAATATGTGACTGTCGAAAAAAACAGGTGAAGCTCTTCCATTTGTATTGACCAGACACAGACATTGAGCGGGGACCTACTGAAGAAGATCTCTATCGAGGAATTTGTAAACAAGTCATAGTATATGCAGAACGGAGAGTTTGGGCAGGGGTGTACATTTGGAGGTGGTCACAATGCTAAACAGGTGCAGTATCACTGACACACTTGTAGCATAGTGTATTGATTTTGTATGAAGTTCTTTGAGAAACTGGCGACAAGTGGAGAAAATGAAGCAAAGGAGTGATATGATCATGCGTCCTTCTATAAAAGGCAAGACGGGCCGCAGAATTCCGAATACACTGGACACATACTCTTCAACATACCTAGGACTTCAGTTAATAGGATCTCTGACTGACATCTGTAGTTATTCATTCCGTAAAAAAGACTGAGAAGGCATCATCGTGGTGAGGATTTTGTTTGGAGTTTGGACTCTATTTCAGAGAAATTCTTCCCGCTTGGGCAATCCCATATGCGCACCACCCAAATCTGCCAGAAATTTTCCAGCAGATTCTTTGAGCCTGCTCAAAACCGTCTGCATAAGGCAAGGTCTTGAAACAGAAGGTGGAGGGGAAACTATAAAGGCCTAAACTAACATCACCAGAATGACTGAAACATAAAGCTGAGCAGCTAACAGAGCGGTTCTTAATGTTGTGGGCTTGGATTGAATTTCAGACATTACGTTTGAATCCATTGCTCTTTCAAAATAGCCAACCATCCGGAGAGCACAATTAATCAATAAATAAATGAATAACTAACTAACTAACTACTAACTAACTAACTAACTAACTAACTAACTAACTAACTAACTAACTAACTAACTAACTAACTAACTGAATAAGTAAATAAATAAATAAATAAATAAATAAGTAAATAAATAAATAAATAAATAAAAAATTTAAAAAGTGACTCGCCCCAGGGTTGAACTCTCAATCCCTGCGTTATAAGCATCACGCTCTCACAACTAAGCTAGTATCATCACACGTAACCCTTCAGCCTCAGCTCCTGTCAGCTAAATGCTGCACTTGGCATAAACTTTGGTGCACAAATGTGTTTAAACATGGAAGTAAATCGTCACCAGATTTAAGTAGGCCCTACAACGTCATCATCTCGACTGGGCTCATAGCCCAGTAGGTGGCAAACTTGTAGTGATTACATGTACTTAAAGATTTCTGTCTTTTTTTTTTTCAGGGAGGGAATTTGCTTAGTGAGTCTGTTAATGGAATCTGGTGTTATCTTTCTGCTTCAGATAATCCAGATGTGCTTGAGCTTGGATATGGTTTATTTGTCTACACCGTTCTGAGGAAAGCTGTGCTGGTTGCCACTCACCGTTACCAATCATGTTGGCAGCTTTTTAATGTCGTCGAGGTACTAAAAACTTACTTTGTACTCAGGGAATAATCTTAATACTCTTGTGTGTGTGTTGTGTGTGTGTGTGTGTGTGTGTGTGTGTGTGTGTGTGTATGTGTCTTTGTGTGTAGTGTCTTGTGTGTATGTATGTATGTGTGTGTGCGCGCGTGTGCCTTTTTGTGTGAGTGTATGTGTGTGTGCATTCGTGTGTGTGGGGGGGGGGTGCGCGCGTGTGCGTGTCTGTGTGTACATGTATGTGTTTGTGTGCGTGCACGAGCGTGCGTGTGTGTGACCTTGTGTGTTTATATATGTGTATGATCCTTATGACCATATCAGTTTCAATCATGAAGATCAAGCACTATTTATCTTAATTACTTCTTTGAACATGTACCACATGACGTTTCATCAGTTTGTATTGTATTTCGTGTTATCAATGACTTCCCATCCGATCATTTTCCTCATTTCTTTACATGCTTATTACTTGTTGTCGTTGTTTATTGTGCTTTGTCCTTACAGTTATCATGAACTGTCTTGTTAATGCTCCTGTCTAAATCAACGTTACTTCAAGCGTTCAAGCAAACAATACACAGTGATGTAGACACTAGAAGAAGACCGAGCATTTAAGTCACACAGAACTACATAGCTTCATGAATATTATCCCTTTCTTCTTCTTCTTCTTCTTGTTCATCATCACCATCATCTTCATCATCATCATCATCATCATCATCATCATCATCATCATCATCATCATCATCATCATCATCACCACCATCACCATCATCATCATCACCATCATCACCATCATCATCATCATCATCATCATCATCATCATCATCATCATCATCATCATCATACATCATCATCATCACCCTTATTATCATATCACTGTGGACAACTGTCCCAGATTCTGTGGTCATTAAAGTGGTGTATGAAATGTGAGAGAGAGAAACAAAAATCCTTCACACCGTGTTTCTGATCAACAGCCGCTCACGGCGTACGCTCCATGATCAGTCAGTATTTATGCTGAAGATATTGACTACTGCTTACAGACGATGGTTTAACCTTTTGACTCCTGCATCTTGTCCACCAGTATACTGCAATGTCAATCATGCTAGTAAAGCAAAACCTTAATCCTTTGACTCCCTTACCCTGTTTACAGCTTCCTGCAGGAAGCTGGTGGATAGAGTGAGAGAGTCAACGGGTTAAGTTTTTGCATTTGGTAGATAGGATGCGGGAATTAAAGGATTAATCACTATGACGGATGGGGAAAATGACGGATGCTGTGCATAAGTATATAGGCATGGCGGATGTTGTTCTGTTTATATTTCTTTGTGTTTTTGCTCAGGAGGGAGAGAGGAAGTGTGTGCATAACTAATGGCCTTGGTGTAGTGGTTAGTGCAACAGACAAACGACTGGAAGGTTGTGGGTTTGAATCCCACCAGTTCTGTCACAATCAATGTGGGATTTTGTGACCCAACCAGTTCTTACCCCAAGTTGGGTTAATTTATGGACTTACTGGGATCACTGGGAATACACAGTCGGGTCTCACTCAGCCACTTCACGGATGTCATTGAGGGTGTTGCTGAAATCGCCTGATCAACACAGCAGGTGTCTGTATCTCTTGGGCGACATCAGAGCATATTACGGTAGTAAGCGTAAAATATAGCCCTATCACGCAGTGTTCCTCAATGGGACATCATAGCATCATAATTATTCTCCTCCTCCTTTTCGTCATCATCATCCTCATTACCATTACCACCATGACCATCATCATTACAATCATAACCACCATCATCACCACCACTGAAACCGAACCAGCCTTGGAATAGTGCTGCGTTGGAGAGTGGAAGTGAGTGGCTATGATGTGGCGCAGAATACAAGACACGACAAATACATTGACATGTTGTCAGCATTCAGCCCAACCAAAACACCCTTTACCCACCAGATGAGAGGTATCCAGACTGGATTGAACCCACAGTATCTGATTAGAAGTCTGATGCCTTACCCACTTGCCCGTCAAGCGCGTCAGTTGAACAATATTCATGTTGCTGATGTTGTATATCAAATGTGATGTCTGTTCTAAGCTAAATAAGGTTGTTGTCTACGTACTTATATCAAAGAGTGTATACACGCTCGTGAGTCCCATGTGCGTGCAGAAATCCACACATTACATATACTATATACACGCACATATCACGCACAGACAGTGACATAGGATATGTTCTTAAAAATATCAAAATACACAGTCGTACAACTTTTCTGCTCATATAGTAGAATCCAAATTTTACCGTTTTCTACCAACGTTTCAAACAAGACGTGAAAAAGGATATTATTTCTGATGCTTTGAAAATTGAGAGAGAGAGAGAGAGAGAGAGAGAGAGAGAGAGAGAGAGAGAGAGAGAGAGAGAGAGAGAGAGAGAGAGGGAGGGAGAGAGAGAGAGGAGAGAGAGAAAGAGAGAGAAAGAGAGAGACAGAGAGAAAGAGAGAGAGACAGACAAGACAGACAGAGAGAAAGAGAGAGACAGAGACAGAATCAGAGACATCGAGAAAGAGAGAGAGAGAGAGAGAGAGAGAGAGAGAGAGAGAGAGAGAGAGACGGACAGACAGAAACAGAGACAGACAAAGATTAAGACAAAGACAGAGAGAGGAGAGAGAGAGGAGAGAGAGAGGGAGAGAGAGAGAGAGAGAGAGAGAGTGTGTGTGTGTGTGTGTGTGTGTGTGTGTGTGTGTGTGTGTGTGTGTGTGTGTGTGTGTGGTGTGCTAACCCCAAAAAGGTTAAATCAGCTTACTGATATTCCCAAGTGTACATATGTGTGAGCAACAGCTGTAAGGGTTTATTTCGATAAGTAGTGATGAGAAGACATAGAAGACATGGGAGTAAATATTGGTGGTAGAAACCTGTCAAATTTACGCTACGCAGATGACACAGGATTACTGGCAGACAACATTACAGGCTCTAGGAGGATCCTGTACAGGGTAGACCGGGTTGGAAAGGCAGCTGGGCTGGACTTAAATTCAAAGAAGACAAAGGTTATGCATGTTGCAGGCAAATATAACACTAGACAGGACCAGATCATGCTAAACCAAGTCCCTCTAGAAAATGTCAAGGACTTTAGATATTTAGGTTCAGTCAAGACACACGATGGAACATGCTCAAACGACATAAAGATGAGAATTGGAATGGCCAAGAACAGTATGGTTCAATTGAACAATATTTGGAAAGACCACAGCATAACAGCAGACCTTAAGATAAAACTCTTAAAATGTCTTGTCTGGCCAGTGATGTTATACGGCTGCGAGGCATGGACAATGAAGAAAGAGGATGAAAGACGAGTGGAAGCAGCAGAGCTGTGGTTTTACCGAAGACTGCTGAGGGTCAAATGGACGGATAGGCGCTCAAATGAAAGCATACTGAATGAGTTGGGTACTACACGCAAGCTTCTAGTACTCATACAACGGAGGAAACTGAAATATGTTGGACACGCAATCCGTAATGAGAGAACAGACTTGATGTCCACTGTCCTCCAAGGTAAAGTGGAAGGAAAGAGAAACAGAGGACGGCCACCTGCATCACTTGCTAGAAACATCACAAACATCAGTGGCAAGAAACTCCAGGAGGTGGTCAGACTTAGCCAAGATCGAGAGTGCTGGAGGCAACTTGTGAGGACATCATGTGCAGCGGCCAACACTGTTCCCGGTGACGCCGACAGGTGAGACAGGTGAGTGATGAGAAGTACAGCTTTTCTAATCGGTTTGGCTTATCCGTCAATTTTCTGTTCCACAGTTAGAGCAATGGTTAAACAATACCATATAGCCCTACACGTACACACATACATTCGCATACACATATATGCACACGTACACATACACACATACCCCCCCCCCCCCCATGGCGCAAAAAACAAAACAAAATAATAAGCAAATATGGAGTTGGATTAGAGATGGCATAACACACACACACACATACACGCACACACACTCACAGACACGCACACACACACACCACACACACACACACACACACAGAGTTACACACATATACACACACACACACACAAACACACAAACACGCGTATACACACGCACACACACACACACACACACACACACACACACACACACACACACACACACAAACACACACACACACTCACACACACATTCACACACACACACACACTCACACCACACACACACACACACACACACACACACACACACACACACACACACACACACACACACACACACAAACACACAAAGTCTGTCTGTTTCTATCTCCCTTTTTCTCTGTCTTTCTGTCTGTCTGACAGTATTTCTCTCTCTCTCTCTTCTCTCTCTCTCTCTCTCTCTCTCTCTCTCTCTCTCTCCCTCTCTCTCTTTCGTTCTCTCTCCCTTTCTCTCTCTCTTTCTCTCTCGTAATATTGTGTCTGATATATTTTGATGACATTCCATGAGATGTTAATCGATGATAATGTGTGTGTAACACTAACTGATGATAGTGCGTATGGTATTTTTGGTTCTGACTTTGACTACTTGTATGTTTTGATCGATGGTAATGTAATTGTCTTTCTTCGTTTTGGTTCTAGTCATGCTTAGCATTTATCACCCTTTGACTCCCTCATCCTATCCACCATCTGTGAGAACTTAACCCTTTCACTTCTTCATCCTGGTGCTAATACTGCAGGAAGCTGGTGGACAGGGTCAGGGAGTCAAAGGGTTAAAGTATGAACTGCTGGTATAGACTGCTGCCTGACGTGCTTGATCGTACTGTTTTGCCCAGTTATTTGGTTAGTCACCTCTCTTGTTCTTGTTTCTTGTTCTTGTTCTTGTTCTTGTTCTTGTTCTTGTTCTTGTTCTTGTTCTTGTTCTTGTCTTCTTCTTCTTCTTCT
The DNA here is from genome assembly GCA_030674185.1 of Monoplex corrugatus. Taxonomy (NCBI): domain Eukaryota; kingdom Metazoa; phylum Mollusca; class Gastropoda; order Littorinimorpha; family Ranellidae; genus Monoplex; species Monoplex corrugatus. The sequence continues at coordinate 16,194,402 of JAPXFY010000025.1, read as the reverse complement.
TCTTCTTCTTCTTTTTCTTCTTCTTCTTCTTCTTCTTCTTCTTCTTCTTCTTCTCCTCCTCCTTCTTCTTCTTCGTCTCCTTCTTCTTCTTCTCCTCCTTCTTATTCTTCCTTTCTTCATCTTCTCCTTCTTCCTCCTCCTCCTTCTTCCTTGTTCTCCTTCCTTCCTTTCTTCTTCTTCTTCTTCTTCCTCCTCTTCTTCTTGTTCTCCTTCTTCTTCTTCCTTTCTTCGTCTTCCTCCTTTTTCCCTATCCTTCTTCCTTCTTCTTTATGAACCAGCAGCTCACACGAACGTTTACATGTCATATTGAATTCTTTCATCATAATGAATTTATCACGTGAAGCTTGGGCTGCTCCTCCTTTTGAGAGCGTGAGGCTGCAGTGCAGCGCCATCCATTTTTTTTACATAGACTTCAGAAAGGCAAGATGGCTCACTGGTCTTCAATGGGAGGGACCTGGACAATCACCCTATCTCTCCAATGTTTTATACCAAGGCAGATTAATTGGTCTTCAATGGGAGGGACCTGGACAATCACCCTATCTCTCCAATGTTTTATACCAAGGCAGATTAATTGGTCTTCAATGGGAGGGACCTGGACAATCAACCTATCTCTCCAACGTTTCATATCAAGGCAGCTGAGTGTTACTCGGACATTAAGAACTGGATGACACACAATAGACTTCAGCTTAATGACGACAAGACAGAAGCTATCCTCATTGGCACCCGTCAGAAACTTTCCCAGCTGCCTCCTCTTTCTCTCCCATTATGTAACACATCAGTCCCAATTTCTGATTCAGCTAAAAACCTTGGTGTCTGCATTGACTCTACCCTGTCCATGAACAACTTTGTTTCTCAAACTGCCAGATCTTGCTACTATCATCTCCATCGTATAAGGCTGATCAGGAAGTATCTCTCTGTCGAAACAACTGCAAAACTCGTTCTCTCCTTCATAATGTCTCGCATTGACTATTGCAATTCACTCCTGTTTGGTCTTCCTGCCTCCACCATTCACATCCTACAGCGCATTCAAAACAATGCTGTACGCCTTGTACTCAAAAAGAAAAAAGCTGACCACATATCTCCTCTCCTAGCACAACTTCACTGGCTCCCTGTATCAAAGCGCATACAGTACAAACTAGACACCATGTGCTACAAAAGCCTCAATAACGCAGCCCCCGATTACCTGTCAAGCCTACTTGAAATCTATGTTCCCTCACGTACCCTCCGCTCTGCCTCCGATCCTCTGACTTTTCGCTTTCCACGCACTAAGCTCAATACCTATGGTCCACGAGCCTTCTCTGTTTCTGGTCCACTCCCCTGGAACAAACTTCCTCTCTCAGTCCGTCAGCAACCTACTTTTGCCTCCTTCAAGTCCGGTCTCAAAACTCACCTTTTCTCCTCTGCATAAAATCCTAACCTCACTCAACCCCCCTCTGCAGCCTGTCTCCGCTCGGAGGGGAATCACTTTGTTTTAATATATAATTGTATATGATGTGCTCTCTGTGGTTTTCCATTGGTTTTATTCTTGCTTTTATTCTTTTCTCCCCATTTGTGGCCATGCATGTGTGTGTGTGTGTGTGTGTGTGTGTGTGTGTGTGTGTGTGTGTGTGTGTGCGTGCGTGCGTGCGTGTGTGCGTGTGTGTCTTTTCGGCGCTTGGATTTGATTTTGTCGAGATTTGCGCTATATAAATATTGTAATTATTATGTATGCATGTGCGTACGTATGTATGTATGTATGTATGTATGTGTACGCTTAGATTTATGTATGTATGTATGTATGCATGTATACGCTCAGCTTAGATTTATGTATGTATGTATGTAAGCATGTATGTATGCATGTATACGCTCATATGTATGTAGGTATGTATGCATGTATACGCTCAGCGCTTAGATTTGATTTTGTCAAGATTTTGCGCTATATAAATAAAATATATTATTATTATTATTATAGCTGAGCAGTGCCCCGTCTTCACGAGTTTCAACTACCGTGGGATCTTAAGCATGTGCAGGTCACAAAGAACACGGGTCGACTCGTTTTTCGTCCCCTTCCGAAGGACTAGATGTTCAGTTTGATTTTATGGTCATACTAAGGAAAAACGTCGAGGCCTCAACGGGAAGCAAACCCTGGAACCTTGAGTTTAGTTACGGTAGGCGAACGTCTGAACTGTTCTGCCCCTTTTCTCCCAATAGACTGAGAACGCGTATTTGGTTGACGAAGCCAGACAGGCGCTTTTCTTGTTTGTTTGTTTTTTTGGTCATCTGTCCTTTGTGAAGTGCACAAAAATGTGACACATTCATTTAAGAGATAACCAGCAGATAACTTCACTGAAATCACGTTGATCTTGAGAAGATACTTATGTCTGGTGAGACAGAGACAGAAATAGAAACAGGAAGAGACAGAGACACAGAGAAAGAGAGAGACAAAGAAAGAGAGACTGCGGGGAGGGAGAGAAGGGAAAGAGAGAGAGAGCGTTAGAGAGAGAATGTCAATGATGATGATGATGATAATAATAATAGTAATAATAATAATAATAATAATAATAATAATAATAATAATATAATAATAATGATAACGACAATAATAATAATAGTAATAATAATAACAATAATAATCACGGTATTTATATGTGCCAAATCTTGCCAATTCAAAGCAAAGCAAACTCACGCATCAGACATACGCATACAATGGACACAGACCACCTTACGATAATTAATACGGCGACTCAGGGAAAGAAGTAGTTGTAGAATTCATTGTTGGACAAAGAAGTGTGTTTTTAGTTTGGATTTAAAAGCAGTAAGAGTAAGTGTCAGGCGAAGGCAGAGCGGAAGTGTATTGCAGGCTGACGGTCCTGAGACAGCAAAAGAACGCTGGCCAACACTTGATAGTTTAAATCTAGGGACCTGAAGGGAAAGAGTGTCTGAAGCTGAGCGCAAGGTGCGAGTTGGTGTTTAAACGTCGATGTTGTCGCAAAGATATGGTGAATAGATTTGTAACACAAGGTATCCAACTTATATTCAATTCTTTTTAAGACAGGCAACCAGTGAAGAGACCAAAGGAGACGACTGACATGATCAAACTTGTTCTTTTTGAGGACAAGACTTACAGCTATGTTTTGTATGCGTTGCAGACACAGGAGAGAAGAAGCTGGTAGTCCAGTAAGGAGAGCATTACAGTAAGCAAGACGAGATAACATGAAAGATGCCACAAGCTTAGATGCAGTCTTAGTTGAAAGATATCTTCGAATGTAACCAATGCGGGGAATCTGATAGTAGCATGATTGGCAGGTCTGAGTCAGAAACTTCTGCATAAAAAGAATGTTGTCCAAGGTCACACCCAGGTTCTTGACAGAATCAGAGAGAAGGCTGGTATTGTCACCCAGCTGAACAGTATTTAGTGTGATCGAGGCAAGTTTATTTTTGGTACCTACAAGCATGGCTTCGGTTTTATGACCATTTAACTGTACTTTATTTTGTGTCATCCAGTTCTGGATATCAACCAGAAAGAAAGAGAGAGAGAGAGAGAGAGAGAGAGAGAGAGAGAGAGAGAGAGAGAGAGAGAGAGAGAGAGAGAGAGAGAGAGAGATCTATAAGAGACATACACACATGTTGACG
>JAPXFY010000025.1:16173290-16185790 GCA_030674185.1 Monoplex corrugatus | reverse complement strand
CCCCCCTCTCTCTCTCCTTTCCCCGCTTTCTGTCTCTGTCTCTCTGTTGTTTTTGTTTCTGTATCTGTCTGTCTGTCTCTCTTTCTCTCTTTCCCTCCCCCCCTCTCTCTCTCCCCTCCCCCTCTCTCCCTCTTTGGTCGGTTCAGTCCCCTTACTTCAGTGTATAAGAGAACTATGTAAATATCGATATCGCCAGAGTTGTGAATTAGACCCTTGGATGAGGAAGAGGGGAAGGGATCACAGGTAATTGTATTCGCTGTTGAGTTGTACAGACGGTTCATTTTTTTCTTTTCCTCGTCTTCTTCGTTTTTAATCCTTGGTTAATATTTCATTTTGATTGAAGGTAGAGGACAGACTGAGGGAATGGAAATGAGGGAGGCAATAAATGGCATTGGTAAGCAGATGGAGGCTTGGTATGTACACACGCACACATATACAAATTAAACGCATACATTTACATATGCATATGCATATACATATACAGGGAGAGAGGGGGGAGAGAGGGGGGAGAGAGAGAGAGAGAGAGAGAGAGGGAGAAAGAAGATGATTAGGCAGACAGAGAATCAGATAGGCTAGATAGACAGAGACAGACATAGAAATAGACATATGAAACACAAAAAGACAAACAGATAGATAGACAGACAGACAGGCAGGCAGGCAGACAGACGGTTGATAGATAGATACATAGATAGATAGATAGACAAATAGATAGACAGGTAGATAGACAAATAAATAGACATAGAAATAGATAGAGAGATAAGAGACAGATAGACAGACAGACAGATAGATTGATAGATAAATAGATAGCTCGATAGATAGACATATAGATAGATAGACATATAGATAGATAGATAGATAGGTAGATAGAAAGATAGATAAATAGAAAGATAAATAGATAGATAGATAGATAGACAGATAGATAGATAGACAGATAGATAGATAGATAGACAGACATACAGGTAGATAGATAGATAGATAGATAGACAGACAGACAGACAGGATAGATAGATAGATAGATAGATAGATAGATAGATAGATAGATAGATAGATAGGCAGGGAGTTCAGCGTGCGATGGGCTCACTGGGAACTCTGGGAACATAGAATCAAATTTCATCCAATCTAAGGGTAACTGACAGAGGGCGTCGCTATAATCTCCTGACCAACCATGCAGGTGTCTTTTTAACGTTTCTGACCAACCATGCAGGTGTCTTTTTAACGTTCCTGAACCAACCCAGGTGTCTTTTTAACGTTTCTGATCAACACTGCAGGTGTCTTTTTAACGTTTCTGATCAACACTGCAGGTGTCTTTTTAACGTTTCTGACCAACACTGCAGGTGTCTTTTTAACGTTTCTGACCAACACTGCAGGTGACTGCTTCTGTCGAGCCTGGTTGATGTTAGAATGCATTATAGAGGGAAGAGTAGAGTGCGATTCTATCACATTATCAGTTTTCACTTTCTGTTTCAGTTTCTCAAGATGACATCTCCGCACTCTGAACGAATTCCAATATGAACTACGGATCCTGAGGCCCTACATAGCCTATGTTTTCCCTAGTCTATATTTTGCATCGGTATTTTATTAGCCTACCGCTGGAATAATCTTGATTACACTATCATAAAATCATCAATCATCATAGCATCTTGAAAGTCGTGTTAGGATCTATGTCCTGGCGTGGCGATTTTTTTTCAATTTTGCTGTCTTCTGTCGCATCCATATGTACTTACTTTTCACCCCTCTTAAGGTGTTGGCCGTCAAAAGAGACCTCCACAGTCCCCTGTCCCTGTGCCTTTGCCTCTAGCTGTCTCCAGGTTAGGCCTTCCTTCTAGTGTCTGCTTGGAGGTCTCTTCACCAGATGTTTTTCGGCCGGCATGTCTTTGTCTTCCCTTGGGATTCCATATCTGGGTCTGTCTGGTGATGCATGACGCTGGGTTTTCGTATTGAGTGCCTGGTCCATCCCCATCTTCTTCTTCCACTTTTGCTTTCTCCTGTCGTTTGCGTGTCTTCTTCCACAGATTAATGTTGCTGATGTTATCTGGCCACAGACTGATGTTGCTGATGTTATCTGGCCACAAACTGATGTTGCTGATGTTATCTGGCCACAGATTGATGTTGATGATCTTATCTGGCCACAAACTGATGTTGCTGATCTTATCTGGCCACAAACTGATGTTGTTGACGTTATCTGGCCACAGACTGATGTTGTTGATGTTATCTGGCCACAGACTGATGTTGCTGATGTTATCTGGCCACAAACTGATGTTGTTGATGTTATCTGGCCACAGACTGATGTTGCTGATGTTATCTGGCCACAAACTGATGTTGCTGATCTTCTCTGGCCACAGACTGATGTTGCTGATCTTATCTGGCCACAGACTGATGTTGTTGATCTTATCTGGCCACATATTGATGTTGCTGATGTTATATGGCCACAGACTGATGTTGCTGATCTTATCTGGCCACAGACTTATGTTGCTGATGTTATATGGCCACAGATTGATGTTGCTGATGTTATTGGCCACAGACTGATGTTGTTGATGTTATCTGGCCACAGACTGATGTTGTTGATGTTATCTGGCCACAGACTTGATGTTGTTGATGTTATCTGGCCACAATTGATGTTGTCGATGTTATCTGGCCACAGACTGATGTTGTTGATGTTATCTGGCCACAGACTGATGTTGTTGATGTTATCTGGCCACAGACTGATGTTGTTAATGTTATCTGGCCACAGACTGATGTTGTGATGTTATCTGGCCACATATTGATGTTGTCGATGTTATCTGGCCACAGACTGATGTTGTTGATGTTATCTGGCCACAGACTGATGTTGTTGATGTTATCTGGCCACAGACTGATGTTGTTAATGTTATCTGGCCACAGACTGATGTTGTTGATGTTATCTGGCCACAGACTGATGTTGTTAATGTTATCTGGCCACAGACTGATGTTGTGATTTATCTGGCCACAGACTGATGTTGTTGATCTTATCTGGCCACAGACTATTTGTTGATGTTATCTGGCCACAGACTGATGTTGTTGATGTTATCTGGCCACAGACTGATGTTGTTGATGTTATCTGGCCACAGACTGATGTTGTTGATCTTATCTGGCCACAGACTGATGTTGTTGATGTTATCTGGCCACAGACTGATGTTTGTTGATGTTATCTGGCCACAGACTGATGTTGTTGATGTTATCTGGCCACAGACTGATGTTGTTGATGTTATCTGGCCACAGACTGATGTTGTTGATGTTATCTGGCCACAGACTGATGTTGTTGATGTTATCTGGCCACAGACTGATGTTGTTGATGTTATCTGGCCACAGACTGATGTTGTTGATGTTATCTGGCCACAGATTGATGTTGCTGATCTTATCTGGCCACAGATTGATGTTGCTGATCTTATCTGGCCACAGACTTATGTTGCTGATGTTATCTGGCCACAGACTGATGTTGCTGATGTTATCTGGCCACAGACTGATGATGCTGATCTTATCTGGCCACAGACTGATGTTGTTGATCTTATCTGGCCACATACTGATGTTGCTGGTGTTATCTGGCCAGTGACTGTGGAGGATTGATCTGACAGCTGTTAATGAAAGTCTGCACTGTGCTGAGGGAAGTTTTTGTCATCCGCCATGTTTGGGCACCATACAGCAGCACTGACTTTACGTTGGAATAGAAATGTCAGATATGGTTTGACGTGGCAGCGCTTTGGGTTCCAGATGTTATTGAGTTGTACAGTGACTGCCTGACCTTGCCAATCCCTGCTTTGACATCTGCCTGTGTGCCAGCCTCCTTGGTGACGATACTTCCAAGAGAAGTGAATGATTCCACTTCTTCCAGCACATTAGTTTCACGTGTGACTGGTCCAGCACTTGTTGCACTGATTTCCATTATCTTAGTCTGGTCTTTGTGCATATTGAGGCCAGCTGTCGATGATGTGTCCGCCGGTGTCGTGATCTCATCTTGCGGTTCTTGGGCCTTAGTTAAATTCATGTTGGGATGTTTAAGTCTCAATGGTTCATGGGTACTGTTGTTGGAGGGAGGGATGTGATGGTGACCTATACCTGGAAGGAGGGGGGGGGGTCGCTCCTTTCGTCTGGCTCTGTGGGACTAAGCGATTGCTGTCGATAGTAGGGGACAGAGTGGGCAGTGTACTTAGTAAACTGGATCAGAAAAGTTTGGAGTTTGTTCAAGAGGGATTCATCGCACTCGGGTAATTCCATATGCACTCCACCCAAATCTGCCAGCAATTATCTTGCGGACTTCCCTTGATACTACGCAAAACCATATGCGCTGACAAGGTCTTGAACTGAGAGGCAGAAAGTGGAAGGGGGAGGGGAAACCTTTGAAACGCTAAGCAGACACTACCATAACGATGGAAACATTAAGGTGAACAGCAAACAGGCCAACGTTTAACGTTGCGGGCTGGGATTGAACTAAAGATGTTGGATCCTGAGTCCACGGCTTTATCAAAAGAACCAAGCAGCCGGCATCAGAATAAGAAAGAAATCAGAAGGAACACGAACAGGAACCAGAAAAAACACGAAAGAAGAATACGAATGCGTATTTAATACAACAAAACAAAACAGGCGCAAATTTTCGGCCAACTGGCCTTTGTCAAGCGTAAGATTACAAACAAACAAACACTAGATACACAAATTTTGAGAAAAACACTGCTCAGCTCCAGGGAAATGATTCAGTAGCAAGGTGGAGGTCTCCTCAGGTGGGTAACCCTACGACATGGCAGCTTGAAGTACACAGCGGTTAAGTGGGTAAACTTCAGAATTCGTGTCGTAAGATTCTGCGTTGGATTCACATCGCCTAGATAGTTGCACTAGGTGGGTAAAAGGTAGATCTCCCTGGGTTAACCCTTTGACTCTCACACCCTATCCACCAACTGCCAAAACTTGACCCTTTGACTCCCACACCCTGTGTGTGTGTGTGTGTGTGTGCGCGCGCGCGCGCGCGCGTGGGGTGTGTGGTTGTGGGGTGTGTGTGGTGTGTGTGTGTGTGTGTGTGAAACGCTAAGCTGACATCACTACAATGACGGAAATTTTAAGATGGGCAGCGAACAGGTGTTGTCTGGTTGTTGTGTTGATGTTGCTGTTGTTGTTGTTGTTTTTGTTTTTAGATATTGCGGGATAAGGATTGAAATGTGGACATCATTCTATACAAGGATTTATTCATTTATTCAGTGGCTGCTGATCTGGTGACTGACACACCTGTGTACTCAGCTTGATATACTACTCCTTTCTTTTTCTCACTTCTTTTTCTTTTCCTTCTTCTTCTTCCTCTTATTCCACTTCTTCTTTCTGCTTTTCTTCTTGTCCCTCTTCTTCTTTTTCTGTAGATCCATCTTCTTCTTCTCTTTCTTTTTTTCTTCTTCTTTTCCTCCTTCTTCTTCTTTTTGCTTTTCTTCTTCTTCTTGTTCTTGTTGTTGTTGTTGTTGTTGTTCTTCTTCTTCTTCTTCTTCTTCTTCACTTTCTTCTTCTTCTTCTTTTCTTTCTTCTTCTTCTTCTTTGTCTTCTTGTTCTTGTTCTTTTTCGCTTCTTCTTTTTCTTCTTCTTCTTTATCTCCTTGTTCTTATTCTACTTCTCTAATTTCTTCTTCTTGGTACCTTCTTCTCCTTCTCCTCTTCCTCCTCCTTTTTCTCTCCCTCTTCCTCAATTTCTTCTTAAAAGCAACCTATCTCTCCATCCCTCTTTTCACCACGCTCGCAGTGCCACCACCCCCCCCCCCCCAGTCTTCACACACCATCTCGCTCCTTCCCTTCCTCCTTCTACGTGCCTGCCTGCTCCATCCATTGTCCAATCATCAGTATGCCCCACACCAGCCCACTGATCAATGCCCTCCCTGACGTGTGCTTCATAACCGTCTGGATTTATGCTGATGATATTGAGTGTGGCTTGGAGACGGCTTGTTAGTCACTTCAAGCAAGGTGGGGTGGGTAGATAGGGGGTAAGGAGGGTGTAAGGGGGATGATGTACATGCATACACACTTGCCACCTTGCCACATGGTTTAGCTGACAGAGAGGGGGAAAGGGAAAGAAGAGAGAGAGAGAGAGAGAGAGAGAGAGAGAGAGAGAGAGAGAGAGAGAGAGAGAGAGAGACTGAGAGAGAGAGAATCATAACGTCTTTGTCCACAAACTCAGGTTTTGAAATATCAACCCTTCCAGCATACCTTGCAGGGCAACGAGAGAGGAATCATAAAAGGAAGGTTTGTCAAGATGTGAAAACAGTAGTTTTCAGAAAAGATCTGAACGGTGATAGAGAATCAGAACAGCGGAGTGACAGAAAGTTTGTTCCATGCAGATGTCTTTTTCACTGTGTATTGTAGTCTTCTGGGGTTGCATGACCGCTTACCTCTGTTGGTTCGTTCCCAGTGCTTAAACACAGGAGTCATGAAACCAATACTACACGAGCACACACACACGCACGCACACACACACACACACACATACACACATGCACATACACACATGCACATACACACACGCACAACACAAGCACGCGCGCGCGCGTGCACACACACACACACACACACACACACACACACACACACACACACACCCACACACACACACACACACACACACACCTACACACACACACACCTACACACACACACACACCTACACACACACACACACACACACACACACACACACACACCACACACACACACACACCTACACACACACACACACACACACACACACACACACACACACACACACACACACACACACACACACACACACACACACACACACACACACACATACTCCTGTCTCTGACAATAAATAGCGTCTCAACCAAAACAACAACAACAACAACAACAACAACAAGAACAACAATTCATAACGCATTATTTATAAAATTTGTATGGCGGCTGTCACAAGTAAGCACTTTACAAGAGAAATCACTGATAAATGAATGAAATACAACAGGGCCGCATAGATCACCTGGTTTCACAGTAGACTGTATATAACCTTATCGCACCGTCACCCAAACACTTTCTTATACATTAACAATGCATTTATACACGTTCCTTTGGATTCCACTCTAAAACCGAACTGGCCAAAGGATAGCTCTGTTAACAGTATTCAAAACGTTTGCAAAATCAATGAAAGACAAAGCAAAACAAACAACAAAACATAACTTGCAACTGAGAGAAAACTTTCCGTATAAAGGCTATCAATGCAAAGATATGAGAGAGGAAGAGAATTAGTAAAAAGATTTTGCGAGAGAAAGACCAACAAACAGATAAATAAAAAAAAGTGTAAACATTTGTGAGACAGACCAAGAAACAGACGAATGCAGACAAATGTAAACATTTAAGAGACAGACAAACAAACAGACGAATGCAGACAAATGTAAACATTTGTGAGACAGACCAACAAACAGACGAATGCAGACAAATGTAAACATTTAAGAGACAGACAAACAAACAGACGAATGCAGACAAATGTAAACATTAAGAGACAGACAAACAAACAGACGAATGCAGACAAATGTAAACATTTGTGAGACAGACCAACAAACAGACGCATACAGACAAAATGTAAACATTTGAGAGACAGACAAACAAACATAAATACAACAAGAAACTAACAAACAAGCAAAGCAACAACAAAAAATCCAAGAAAGACAAAACACACGAATTACAAACAGGAAAACAATTTCACCAATTTAGAGAGCCGCATTGCCCCTGTCCCTGAGAATGCAGAGTGTTAGCTTGTTTCCTCAACAGCCCAAGAAAAGGACAAGAACCCAGTCAAATCAGCTGGCAGCTTGTCATTGTGACAATCCCCAACAGTATGAAACAGATTCTTCCACCTGCTAATTTCATCACATGAAATGGAATTGGATTTCGTTTACTGTGTTATTGTGTTAGGCTTGTTTGTGTTTGCTCAACTGCTTGTTTGTTGTGTTTGTGCATGTGTGTTTAGTGTTTGTTTCTGTTTCTCATTTTTGTTGATGATACATTTGTGTGCGTGCACGCGCCCGTGTGAGTGATGTGTGTGTGTGTGTGTGTGTGTGTGTGTTGTGTGTGTGTGTTTGTGTGTGTTTGTGTGTGTGTGTGTTTGTATATATATGTGTGTGTGTGTTTGTATGTGTGTGTGTGTTTGTATGTGTGTGTGTGTGTCTGTGTGCGTGTATAAGTGTGTGTGCGTGTGCGTGTATGTGCGCGTGTGTGTATTACAGAGGAAGAGTGTTAACAAGAACAGAGTCATTGTCACTGGAGAATGCCAGCAGGTCTGTAGTCCCATATCACTGATGCATTCATTAAGTAGAGGAGGTAGAAATTCCACCAGTCTTCTTCGACATCTATGCCAGTCTTGAGATTCCAGTCATCCTGAACAATGAGGATGTCCTTCTTGTGAACTTCGTTGCTGGCAGTTTGAAGCCGGCTGTACAATTCTTCATTTTGGTCGGCATCATAATCTGATGTGGGAGCATATATTGGCACTACCGTGATGTTGAAGGACTTTGCTCTCAGGCGGATGTCGTGATCCTGCTGGAAACAGGGCAATATCCCTGTACAGTGTTCCCGGTGTTTTTGTTGACCCAAAACCTTACTGTATGTACACGTTTGTTCTCTTCTCCATTATACTACATGGCATGCCCTTCTTCTGTCTGTTCCTCTCTGTTTTTTCCATCTGACTTCACACAGGCTGAGGATGTGAGAAGTGTATCTGTCTATGACATACACAGATCAGTTCTTTTAGTTTTCCAGACTGTCGGGTGTTCTTGCAATCCAATATTCCACATGGTGAAAGTGATAATGTTCTTTCCGCGGATAGTCTTTTTTTTTCTCAAGCAGAACATTTTTTGGCTTTAGTGGAAGTCGACAGATAACGTGGTCCTTGATGAAGTAGGCATCGACAGATCCCCATGGTCTCTGTATATCTGTCTTTCATACGGCGTGTCTTGATCAAACCAAACATGGCGGAGCCCATCCCTCTCCAGGTCTGATTGTTTTGTTGGGTTCACTCCCCACGTGCGGCAGGTAGTACTGAGTTACATGGTTACCAGTGGCAGAGGACAAATTATGTTTTTATCATCAAATGTACCCTATCATCTGGGGATGAATCGCTTGCCTCCTCACAGTATTTGCCACTAGCATCTGAATTGTAAGGTACAGGCATCAGGGATCCGTTTTACGATTCTGATTTTAAACTGATACTGTAACCCTTCTAACTTCCTGTAATTCCGAATATTGTGATTTTTTTTCCAAACACTTTAATTCAGAAACCTACCAAGCAGTCTATGGTTGTTTATAAGAGAGAAGCAACACACAAAAAGTGTTTGTTTTTTTTAAAGCAATGATTCCTTCAGTTACTGCACTAGTCCTGTGGAATTACATTTAAAAGACAATCCCTTACATGAAGTTTGTGTCTTGGTTGCTTATAAAAATTCACTTCAGAAATTGCGATTAATTTATCTTCGTTTTTTTTTTTCTCGAAATGGTGAATCGGAGGGGCAATGTTTTCTACACGAAAGTAAACACATGATTCTTAAAACGGTTTACACTGCAGAAAAACGCATATAAAGTACATTCACTTCTGTACGCTTATTGAATACAACAAAACAAGACAGGCACATATTTTCGGCCAACTGGCCTTTGTCAAACGTATACAAAAGACAACAAAGAATATACGCCCAACACTGTCTGCCTCTCTCTCTCTCTCTCTCTCTGTCTCTGTCTCTCTCTCTCACACACACACACACACACACACACACACACACACACACACACACACACACACACACACACACACACACACACATATATATATATATATATACTTACGTACACATACATACATTCACACTCACACTCACACACAGGCGCACACACACACACACACACAACACACACACACAAACACACACACACACACACAAACATACACAATCATACACACAAACACACACACACACATACACACACACACACACACACAATCATACACACATACACACACACACACACACACATACACACAAACAAAAGAAGACAATTTTGTAAACATGGCATCCGACAGGAGAAAGTCGTCTGTCTTGTGTTGTTATATGAAACACGCCATCTAATTCTGTGTGTGTATTTCTAGTTCCTATTTGCTTCAGCTCTGCCAGTCACTGTGATTCAGGTTTCCAGAGCTTGTGAAAAAAACAAACAAATAAACAATCAAACAAGCAAGCAAACAAACAAACAAACAAAAACAAACAAAACACACAAACAAACAAACAAACAAACAAACAAACAAACAAACAAACAAACAAACAAACGGTCATCTGATGACCAGTGACTCATTCTACTGTGGCAAATGACGAATTGGCTGACTGCTCATCACATGAGAATCAGTGAATGTGAGAAAACTCGAATTTGCAAATTCATCGTTAAAACAAGAATGGGTTGTCATTATGATGTTTGAATATTTGTTCATTTAGTTATTGAGAAGGCTTTCTTTGTTTCCTTATTTGCTTTGTTTTTGATTTTCGGGTTTTTTATTTGTTTTTCTTTTTCTTTTTGGATTTAATGTCTGGTTCAGTATTGTGTGTTGTGATAGAATGATTATCGAGTGGCGTCGGGAGCTTGAGAGGTGATTGTCCGGAGAGTGACGATGCATGTCCGGGTCCCAATGTCACCCTCGTGGTGATTTTTTTTTTAATTTGGCGTGTGGTTTGGCCACTGACATCAGGGAATCAGGCCTGATGACCGCACGAAAAGACCTACTGGCTGCTCGGAAAGACGGCAAACTTGGGATCCCATTCAGGGCGTGTCAGATCTTGCTGAACAGCAAAACGGGCTGTGTCTGAAGCATTATTGCCAGGCCACTTTCGCGGCCGTTGAAACAACTTCTGCGGTTAAAGTAAGACAACGTTGGGAGCTTCCGACTGCTAACTGTCGAGACTATAGTAAAGGGAAGGAGCTGGTTGCTGTGTGAGCTGGTGGCAGGGCGGAAAGAGATGAAGATCAGAGTGGAGCGACAGAAGGTTCTTCCATTCTCTCTTGGTCTGGGGCTGGGCTGGACCTGGTTGGTGCGTGTTGTGTGGCTATGTCCGGGGTTTGTCATCTCCCCACCTTGCCATTCAGCTTATAAACAAGGTAGCTGATGACTGGGTCCGAATGTGTCATACAATGCATGGACAGCCCCCCTTTGCTTGATGAAATGACTACCAAGTGGCGTCGGGAGTCCGGGAGGTGACTGTCCGGATGGTGGTGAGGCATTTGTGCTCCGGGTCCCATTCCCACGCTCGTGGTGTTCCTTGTTAACAATAATGTGTGTTGTGCTAAACAACACGCGAGTGATTTGTTTGATGGTGGTGTAGTGTTGCTGGGGGGGTGTGTGTGTGTGTGTGTGTGCGTGTGTGTGCGTGTATGTATGTGTGTGTATATGTGTGAATGTATGTGTGTGTGTGTGTGTGTGTTATCTGTCTATCTGTCTGTATGTGTGTGTGTATGTGTGTGAACATATGTGCTCGTGTGTGTATATATGTGTGTGTATGTGTATGTGTGTGCGTGTGTTGTGTGTGTAATGTGTGTGTATGCGTGTGTGTGTGTGTGCGTGCCGCGCGCGCGTGTGGTTTTTCGTGTGTGTGTGAATGCACGTGTGAGAGACTAATTTTAGCGTTTTTTACACGCGTTCTATCTGTCTGTGTGTCTGTCTCTATATTTGTTTCTCCACCTCTCTCTCTCTTTCTCTCTTCCCGTATCACCTTCTCACATTCTCTAGCTTCTTTCAGTCTATCTGTCTGTCTCTGTCTGTCTGTTTGTCTCTGTCTGTCGGTCTCTGTCTGTCTCTGTCTGTCGGTCTCTGTCTGTCTCTGTCTGTCTGTCTGCCTGTCTCTCATTACACCAGAAACTCAGAATTATTTAATCACTGATACATGTACATAAACAAACGTGCAAGCAAGGCTGACTTTTTTCAAGAACACAAATGCAGAAAGGAAGAAACTATCAACACACCAACAAGCATGTATACAAACAAACATAACATGACAGCACAATAAAAGGAACTGGCTTCACTTCAGGCTGTCCTGTCTACATCTTTCACTCATTCACACATCACATCTAAAACACATAGATACTACCCTTTCCACAAACAAACAGCCAATTAACAAACAAGCAGACAAAGTAAACAGATAGCTGGATAACATAATGAAGAAAATCATTTCCACTTCATTTGATGACACACTAGCACTGTGGTGATTCTTTCTCGCACTGGGGATTGTTCTCATGCTGACAAGCTGCAAGCTTATTTTGCCCGTGGTCCTCTTTACTCCTGGGTATTTGGGACACGGACCTGACCACTGCCTGTTACCTCTGAAGAATCTATGGATGAAAAAAAAATGGCCCTGTAAATTAGCGAAAGAAATCACTTCGTGTTCTTTGTGGGAATAGCTTGTTTCCTAATTTGCTCGTTTACTTGCTTGCTTGGGCGGGTGGCTAAGTGAATGGTTGTTTGGTTAGTTAGTTGTTTGG
>JAPXFY010000025.1:16160790-16163290 GCA_030674185.1 Monoplex corrugatus | reverse complement strand
CAGAAGATGTTCACAAAATGGAATAAATCCAGTCATCAGAAGATGTTCACAAAACGGAATAAATCCAGTCATCAGAAGATGTTCACCAAATGGACATAAATCCTCCTACATCACAAGTTGAAGGATGGCTGGCCTGCAGGAGCTCCGCCAAGGAATAGTTGGTCTGTGGGGGTCCTGCTGATGATTGGCAGGCCCACAGAGGTTCTGCTGGCAGTTGGTGGCACCTCGCAGCAAGACTGAAGTGTAGGGAAGAAGAAAGAAGGCAGTCTTTACAATACCCAAAAGGTATACAATGACGATGACGACAGAACTGAGACTACAAGACAAAACTGCAACAGTACAGCACCTCCATCCCACTCCATCTGGGGATGTCAAAATATATCTCTGAGGAACAACACGTTGACATGGATACATGGACAGTAGTGTTCTAAGGCATTAAACTTAACGATGAAACTGCACGCTTCTGTCTGAGACAAAAATGACTTAATCTTACCTTTTCCTAACTCCTTCTGCCAGGAGAGCTGAAATTGAAGTGATACAAAATTGAACATCGGGACAACACTACAGTTTTTTTCCCCAGACGCTATTCACATATCAAATTTAGCGAAACACAAGCTCTGCGCTTTCAATGTGAAGATTACATTCTACATGAAACTGCCTTCTGTATGAAAATTGCCTTACACACATACACACACACACACACACACACACACACACACACACACACACACACACACACACACACACACACACACAAACACACACACACACACATACACATACACACACACATACACACACATACACACCGACGCACACACACACACACTCACACACACATACACACACATACACACACACATACACACGCACACACACATACATACACACACATACACACACACACACACACATACATACACACACATACCTTTCAGCTCCTAGTGCTGATCGACTGACTGCGAGTTAAGACTGAATTCGTGGTGGAAGGTCACAATTTGAAATGGTATTTTAATGCACTGATCGCAGCAGAAAGAACGCAATTTCTCACCAAAAATACCTGTTTTTGTCTCTTGCTTTGAACCGTAACCTGTACGGTACCCGCACATGTAATATACTGACGGAAAGCTCTTTGGTGCACCTTTCAGATAACGACAGCGAAAATTAGAAACAAACTGCGTCAAAGCCACCAAATAAAGAAATTTAAGGAAAATGTGTAGGAGAGCACACAAAAACTTTAGAGGCCGTTTTCTCAAAATGGCCGTCATACAACTTCATGACTTTAAACATAGATAACTTCAACATTTGTTTTAGTACAAGCTTTATTCAAGTACCAAAATAATCAGCAGAATGTACACTTTCTAGTGATATGTATATCTCAAAATACCCAATTGCTAGTTAAGATTGATTTCGTGGTGGGAGGTCACACACACACACACACACACACACACACACACACACACACACACACACACACACACAACACACACATATTTATATATATATATATATATGCATACATATATATATATATATATATATATACTGTTTTTGTTCTCTCTCTGTGCCTTTCTCTCTGTCTGTCTGTTTCTCTCTTTCTCTGTCTGTCTGTCAGTCTGTCTGTCTGTCTGTCTGTCTCTCAGTCTAGGAAGGCCACACGTGCACAGAGACAGACAACGATCCATATTAAAGAACCTGTCACATCATTGGCCGCCCATCAGATGTGTGGGGGATGGGCTCAGCAATGATCCATGAGACAGTCGCGAAATTGGATGATGTGAACAAGAAGGGGCAGGAAGAACAGGATGAGAAGAAAAGGAATAATGAAGAAGGAAGAAGGAAAGACATAAGAAAAAAATCAACAACTAAAAAACAAAAAATACTTAAAATACTTGACGTGTGTTGTGTTGTGTTGATGTGATTTAGTTGTGCTATGAAGTCCAAGTGTTTCTTACAGCTCTGTCAATTCTCATGAATTATGTTCTATAAGGACAAACACCAGCTGTCTCTGTCTGTCTCTGTTTCTATGTCTCTGGCTGTCTGTCTGTCTCTGTCTCTGTGTCTGTCTGCCTGTCTGTCTGTCTGTCTGTGTCTCTGTGTCTGTCTGCCTGTCTGTCTGTCTCTCTTTCTCTTGGGCAAGGGCAGGATGTAAAAACACAAACAAACAAACAAACAAACAAACAAACAAACAAACAACAAACAAACAAACAAACAAACCAAAACCCACAATCATTTCCATGGCATCTTTCACACCCTTGTAAATATAACTAGTTCTTTATATCTCTGTTGGTATGTCTGTCCATTTCTCTGTCCCTCTGTTTATCTGTCTGTCTGTCTCTTTCTCTTTCTCTGTCTCTCTTTTTCTCTGTCTGTCTTTCTGTCTCTCCCATACACACACACATACTCACACACATACGTACACACACACACACACACACACACACACACACACACACACACACACACACACACACACTCACACCAGTCTACGAGTCATTCG
>JAPXFY010000025.1:16148290-16155790 GCA_030674185.1 Monoplex corrugatus | reverse complement strand
TGGAGCCAAAGAGAAACAATATTCTCTCTCTCTCTCTCTCTTCTCTCTCTCTTTCTGTGCGTGCATGTGTGCGTGTGCGTGCTTGTGTGTGTCTGTCTGCGTCTTGTGTTTCCTTTTATCCTTCTGTTCCTGCTGCCCTGAAAAATGTGATCTCTTTATCGACTTGTGCTGTCTGTGAATCCCTTGGCTCTGTGGGAAATGGGAGAGGTGAGTACAATCAGATTTTCCTCCACCTCCCCCCCCCCTCCTGACTACTTTACAGACTGCCAGGCTCAGAAACGAGAAATCCCAGGAACACTCAGGAAAGTGACATCAGTCCATCACGTCCCTTGAAGCACATCGGGATGGGGCAGCTCAATTTACAAGCCTTGGTCTTGTTCCTGGTAGACTTTGGGCAGGCCAATCACCAGTTGGTGGGTCAAAATCTGGAGTCTGGAATTTATTTAAAAGAGATCAATTGCAAACAGCTATGAAATACCTGATCACCATGGATGCATTGGTCTGAACCCAGTTGGAGGAAGAAATCTCGAAGAGAGAGGGAGATAGAGAGAAAGAGAGAAAGAGTGGGAGAGAGAAGGGGAGGGAGAAAACAGAGAGAGGGAGGGAAAGAATGGGAGAGAAAGAGAGGGGGAAGAGAAGAACGAGAGAGAGAGAGAGAGAGAGGAGAGAGAGAGAGACAGACAGACAGAGACAGAGACAGAGACAGATAGCAACAAACAAACAAAAGGTGACAGCAGAGGGGCACCCACCAGTCATGACCCAGATGAGGCCCAATGACAGTGGCCCAGCTGTCTTAGCATGTAAGGAGTCATCATCATCATCAACATCATCATGTGCCCTGCCGCATGACGTTGGCGATCATGGCCCTCCACGAATCAATCTGTTGTCGCTGCAAGTACATCTTCCGGGTGGTCCTCAGTCACCCTGCAAGTCAGTCCAATATTTTCGACCTGGGTCTATCAGGTGTTCTCTTTCCTTCCAGCTTTCCTGTTATCACTAGGTACTCTAGTTCCCCTTTTTCTAGTGTTCCTTGTCTTTTCCTAATCATATTTGTCAATGATCTTCTTGTGTCTGTCTCCATCAAGACTGTCTCGTGTGTGAGTGTTTACGTGGTGTGTGTGTGTGTGTGTGTGTGTGTGTGTGTGTGTGTGTGTGTGTGTGTGTGTGTGTGTGTGTGTGTGTGTGTGTGTGTGTGCCTGTACATGCGCGTGACTCGCCCGCACATGCATAAAATCAATAGTAAGTAATATATAAGCAAAAAAACAACAACACACACACACACAAAACCCAATAGTTGGACAGGTGCAAATGTTCGGGTAACTTTGCCAAGCGTATATATAAGACAACAAAGAAGAAATAGCAAACTACCAATACAAGAATTAGGTAAAATTGCAGAAGAACGGCCCTGTTGTTTCGTAGAGCAGAAGACAGAAGGAAGAAAAGGCAGAAGTAATGACAGTATGAAGAAAAAAAGTAGGAAATATGGAAAAACTAGAGAGAGAGCTACGGAAAGGGGGGGGGGGGGAGACAGCGAGAGAGAGACAGAGAGAGAGAGAGAGAGAGAGACAGAGACACAGAGAGACACAGAGAGAGGCAGAGACAGAGAGAGAGAAGACAGACAGACAGACAGAGAGGAACAGAGAGAGAGACACCGAGAGAGACAGAGACAGAGAGAAACAGAGATAGGCATATAGAGACAGAGACAGAGGGAAGAGAGAGAGAGAGAGAGAGAGAGAGAGAGAGAGAGAGAGAGAGACAGACAGAGACAGAGACAGAGGCAGAGACAGACAGACAGACAGACAGATAGGGAGGGAGGGAAAGAGGAATGGCCATCCCGTCCCTTACAGCAACGAGAAAGGGTCAGCTTGATTTAAAATAACAGTGTCTCTGCCAACTCTAGGGGAACCTCTCAAAGGGTCAACACGATTGACATGAGATGGCTGGGCCTCATCTGAGCGTGCAGTCCTAGTGCACTTGTCTGAAGCCGTTCTTCCATTTCACTGAGCCTTCAGAGCCTCTTAGTGCTTCAGGAACGTCTCTTCTTGTTGCCCCCAACCGCTTCCCTTTTCCCTCTTCCCCCCTCTCATATACAAAAGAAAGGGTTCGATAGGAAAAGCCATAGGCTGCTTCAAGTGCAGTGATGGGTAGATGAGGTTTAAGTACAGGGTGTATAATTATGCCAGTAGTGGCAGAGATAGTCACAGTGGTGGTGATTTAAAGGTAGTGATGATGCTTCCCTGAATATCAAATTAGTTGTGTTTTGGTTATACGTAAATGTTGATACTATGAACCAGAAGAAAAGTGGACATTTGGTGAAAGAAAGTATGAATAAACATGTAAAGAAAGAAAATTGCAGGAAAGACAAAATAAAACTGGGTCTTTACAGCTTTGCAAGAAATGGCGTTCCCCTGCCAGCTCCTCTGTCACAACAAGCTCCACTTAGCAGATCATCTCAACTGACAAGATATAGGATGGGGCCTCGCTCAGCGAGCGATCCTTGTGCACTTGTCTGTAGTAGTTCTTCCATTTCACTGGTTCCCCACAGAAAACATCATGTTGCTTTGGGAACATCTTTTCTTGATCCCCCCTGCCCCTGTCTGCGTTTAACAAAACAAAACAAAACAAAACAAAACAAAACAAAATAAAACAAAACAAAACGAAACGAAAATTACAAAACGCTGGTGACGGGCGGTGGTGACGGTATGGATGACCACCGGTGGGTTTATCAACAAACTGTGTTGAGAAGACAAGGTTGGGTGATGCCAATAATGATAGGGGCAGAGGTGTTGATAGTGGTAGTGGTTTGAGTAACGGCAATAAAAACAGAAATAATCATAGCGTTGTGATGATGATGATGATGATGATGATGATGAGGGATGATGATGATGGTTGTCGGTTCTTTAAATGAGCTGTGACGCAGTAAACAGCAATTGCTACCTAAAGTTGATGAAAACAGGAAGGAAACGGTATTGGCAGAATCCATTGATATGCTGTATTTGGGTTTTTTGTTGTTGTTGTTGTTGCTGAAACAAAACGCAATATAAAAGAAGAAACGAGATAAGAAAGAATAAGGGCGTATAGAAAAAAAGAACGAATCGAGAAAAGAAAGCATGGAAATAAACTTGAGAAAACACGTAGATTGTATTTTGTATTACATTGAATCAATGTTTGGCACTAATAAAACAAATCGTAACTTTCAACTAGCAGTTACTGAAGATCCAAGCACTGTCACACGCACACAACATTTTATTTATAATCACAGTTACACATATGTATATGTATATTTACATGTATATGTATATCTCTGTCTGTCTGTTTGTTTGTCTGTCTACCTGTCTGTCTCTCCTCTCTGTCTCTCATCTATGTCTGTCTGTCTGTCTGTCTATCTCTCACATTCTCTCCCTCTATGTTTATCTGTCTGTCTCTGTCTGTCTGTCTGTCTCTGTCTGCCTGTCTCTCTGTCTCTGTCTTCTCTCTCTCTCTCTCTCTTAATGTAGAAGGTCCATGGGCGAAGGCTTGACGTTAAAAAATAAAGAAATAAAAAGAAATAAAAAACACCCATTTACCTGTTTATGACTCTACCCTCACAAGTGGAATATTTGTTTTCTTTCTTCTTGTTCTGTCTATAACTCCCTTTTCCTCTTAGCCAGCAAGTCTCTCCTCTTCTTTGACTGATGCTGTTTATGAAAGCTTTAACCCAGGGCACAGACGAAGATGGGGACAAATTTTGCCCTTACCAACTTCTCACAGGTAGCCATGATCTCAAGCAGATAACCTTAAAAATAAGTTCAAGTCCTTCCGATCCCTTGCAGCAAAGGGAAACTGGTCAACTTGATTTACAAGATACTGTACCCCAGCCCGGGACTCTTGCCAACCAAGACCCATTCAGTTTGAGCTGATCAGGTGGACTGACAAGATGGCGGGGCTAGGTCTTCACGAGTAATCCTAGCGTACTTGTCTGAAGCAGTTCTTCCATTTTACCAATCCCCTTGAGAACCTCTTGTTGCTTTGGGAACATCTTTCCTTGATCCATCTCCTCTGTCTGCATCAGAAAGCGGGGTCTTAGCGGACAGGCATGCAGTGGATTCTCCAACACGGAGACTATAGATAGATGAGGTATGGTGGTGACAGTCACGGGTTTGGCAGTGGTACTGTTTGATGGTAGTCACACTGGTAGCAAATGTAGTAGTTGTAATAACGTTGGTTAGTACTGGTGGCAATGATAACCATGTGCTGGATGGATCAGTTGTGATGTGGTGCAGTGTGAATATTCAGCAATGATGAGCAGGAAGGAAACGATGGACTTGGGTTCGGAATACAATTAATGATATAAACAACATTTGATGGAAAAAAAAAGAAAAGAAAATCAAGAAAGGACAGGATGAAGGAAAACACGAGACACAAAAAAGAAGTTTGGAGTTGGAGTTTGTTCAGAGGTATCCGTCGCACGTGGACAGTCTGTGTGTACTCCATCCAAATCTGCTTGCAATGAACTGGCACACTACCTGAGCCTGTGCAAAACCCTATGCACTGGCAAGGTCTTGGGGGGGGGGGGGGGGGGGTAGGCGAAGACCTGTCGAACAAAAATAATCTAATTGTACCTGACTGATGGAAACATAAAGATGGTCAGTGAACAGGCCAGTTTTTCATGTTGCCGGCCAGGATGGAGCTGGAGACGACGCTCTAACAACTCAGCTAATGAGTCGTAATCAAAAAACGTCATACAGAAAAATAGCCTAAAAGAAATAAAGAAAGAATAAATGAGGAAAAGGAAGAAAGAAAGAAAAAGAAAGAAAGAAAAGAAAGAAAAACACGGGCAAGTTCATCCCGTATACAGGAGAAATGGGTAAGCTTGATTAATAAGTAACCGTGTCCCCCAGCCAACTGTGGACTAGTCAAACACCACACTCAATGGGTGAGCTCGATTGACAAGAGATGGCGGGGCTTCGTCTCAGCGAGCAATTCTTGTCTGAATCAGTTCTTCCATTTCACTGATCCCTCTGACAGTCTCTTATTGTTTCATGGACATCTTTGTTTGATCCATCGACACTGTCTGCATCAAAAAGGGGATCTTTCCCAGGACGGGCTGTAGGTTGCTCCACAAACAGCAATAGCAGGGTGATCAAGACCGGAATCGAGATATGATGGCGTGATCAGTTGTGTCGTTCTGGGAACTGGTGGAAGTTTAAAAATAGGTCCTCTTTGGAGTTGCTCTTTTAAATATATATGTATTTACAAACATTTATATACAGATATATATACAGGGTGTTTCAAAAAGAATACGCCAAAATCATCACGTGATGTGTCAAAAACGAAAAAAATTACAAACCTCTAGCATGAACACATGTGTTGTATATACATTCAAGTTTCATTTCATGTTTTATAAGTGCTCAATGTGGCCACCACCGGCAGCGCGGACAACATCAAGCCGATATGAGAATTCCTCCCAAACGCGCCTCAGCATGTCACGGTCCACCGTGTTGATTGCAGCTGTTATTCGATCTTTCAAGTCATCGATACTTGCTGGAAGTGGTGGAACATAAACTTGGTCTTTAACATACCCCCACAAGAAAAAGTCACACACAGTGAGGTCCGGGGATCTGGCAGGCCAAGCACAGAGAGCAAGGTCTTTAGCACCTCTCCTCCCAATCCATCGCTGAGGCACGTTTTCATTCAGATAGCCAACATGGGGTGGTGCTCCATCTTGCTGAAAAATGAAGTCATTCGAATCTGCTTGCAGTAAAGTGAATAGCCAGTTTTGGAGCATTTCGAGATAGGTTTGTCCTGTAACGGTGTTTCCTTCAAAGAAAAAGGGACCATAGACCTTGTCTTGAGACACAGCACAGAAGACGTTCACTTTAGGGGAATCTCTTTCATGCTCAACAGTTTCATGTGGGTGATCTGTTCCCCAAATGCGCACATTGTGACGATTGACTGTGCCGCTCAAATGGAAAGTCGCTTCGTCACTAAAAACTAAACGTGAAAAGAGAGTTTCATCACCTTCCTCCATCTCCAGCATTGACTCACAGAATGTCCTCCGCATCACCTTGTCATCATTAGTAAGTGCTTGGACGAGGCTTAGTTTGTATGGTTTCATGTGTAATCGTCTCTTTAACACACGCCAGACAGTGGTATGAGGGATGGCAAGCTGAAGACTTGCTCGACGTACGGACTTACGTGGGCTGCTCTCAAATGCATCATGAATCCTCTCCACTTGCTCCTCTGTAACACGTGGTCTTCCAGGACTCTTTCCTTTGCACAGACACCCACTCTCTTTAAACTGTCTAACCCACCGTCGAATGCTCTCACGATGGGGCGGATCAATGCCGAATTCTGTTCTGAAAGCACGTTGCACCGTGACAATGGCGTTTGTTTTCGCGAACTCAAGCACGCAAAACGCCTTCTGCTGAGGAGTCGCCATTTTGATTGATCTTCCCACAATTCAGCTGCACCGGAAGTTATACTAACGACAGCGGTGAAACTGATACCCAATCAAACTTTGATAACTACTCTATCAAATAACCACTGATTCAGTCCACTACAATGCTATAGACCTGAAAAAACTGCGTAATGATTTTGGAGTATTTTTTTTGAAACACCCTGTATATCTATATATATATCTATATATATATATATATATATATATATATATATATATATATATATATATCTGTGTGTGTGTGTGTGTGTGTGTGTGTGTGTGTGTGTGTGTGTATGTATGTATACATGTATATATATATATATATACACATTATATATATTATGTATAGGTAGATAGAGAGATAGATAGGTAGATATATATATATATATATATATATATATATATATATAGATAGATAGATAGATAGATAGATAGATAGATAGATAGATAGACAGTATGTGTGTGTGTGTCTGTCTGTCTGTGTCTGTGTCTGTGTTTGTGTGCTCTGACTTTTCTGATACATGTATGCACGTTGCTTTTGCCCATACTGTGCTGGCGGTATGTTATTGCACAGTCTGCATATCTCATTGTCGGTGGGCGTGTATGCTGGATTATGTCATGTTTCCAAAGCCACCAGGCCCTGACATGGCTGACGACATCTTTAACGTCCATGTTGGATGATTTGTGTACGCATACGGACAAACAAAAGCACTGAAAGGTCTGCGCACTTTTGACCTGTGAGAAGAGAGCACTGTCCTGAAGGGTGGAACACTTTCCACATGGAAGTTTGCCGTCTTACACACTCCACTACCGTGTCCATCAGCTGTGCTCTGTCAATGTCCAAGTGCAGGAGACGACAGTTGGGGGTGGGGGTGGGGGTTGTAGATTTTGATATCCCCTACCTTTCACAGACAGCTAGAACCCCGAACAAGAGACTCTGTGACGGCTACGACATAGAGCGCTGGAGAAATACGCACGAGTCCATTTGATACTATGCAGCAAGGAGAAAAAGGTCAGCTCCATATACAAGCAACGGTGTCCTGTAACCGGCACCGAGGGAGCCAGACCCACCCAGCGGT
>JAPXFY010000025.1:16110790-16140790 GCA_030674185.1 Monoplex corrugatus | reverse complement strand
GCTATTTCTCTTTTGATTCTATTCCTTGTCCTGATCATGATTATTCTTAATAGGATCTTGGTTACATGACTCATCAAACTGATTGTGCGATGGAGTTCTCATTCTATAGCCCCTGTCTTTTTTGGAAGTGCAATGAAAATTGATTTTGACATATCTTTGGGGATTTTGCCAGTGTCGTAAATTTCATTTAGGAGGACTGTTATTTTAATGTGAAAGATACATAATCATAATACTAATACACATTAATGATAATAAGAAGACGAGGAATCAGAGGAGGAAGAAGAAGAAGAAGTACAAGGAAGAGGAGGAAGAATAGGAGAAGGAGAAAAGAAGAAGAAGGAAAAGACGACGAGCAAGAAGAAGATGAAGGAGAAGACGAAGAAGAAAAGGAAAAATTATGATGCAACCCAATACTAGATAGAACTCCATTGTATCCTGACCGTCATCCTTATAGTTATTATGATCTTCGCATTACAAAAACTGTTATTTCTGCTGCCATTAAAGTGGTATAGAAAATGGGACCAAAAAATGAAAAAGGGATGGGGGGTGTGAACATAAACAAGTCTCCCCGAGTGTGATGATATAAGAAATTATGATGCGTGTATGTCGCTATAGAATACAATGATTTTATGGAAGAAACATTTGCTTGACATGGGATTTTCTTCTGTGAAATTTCTGGCTTCCGCTCTCTCCCTATTTTCTTGCTACTTACATTTGCATAAAGCAAAGCATATAGCACTTTACAATGCAACAACGACAATATTACATGAGGGTGTGTGTGTGTAATTGCCATGTCCGTATAAAGGCCTTTCCGTTTTCCTTCCGCCGTTCGTCACCTGTTTTTGTGTGTGTATTTTTTTAGTACGTTCCAGAATTATATCCTCGTTCAGTTTCTGGCGTTCAGAACTTCCATCATCTTGTCAGTGGCTTCCGTTCAGCTTTCACCAATCTTGTTCATTCGAATATTTTCTGATGAAACTGGGAGCCCGTCAGACAAAGTTAGTGCTGACTTCTTCCATTGCTGCTTCTGTAACAATTTTTCTTTGGGGGGGGGGGGGATGGCAGGAGACTGGGTTATCTAAAGCTTTGTGCTCAAGTAATGCTAACGGAATGGTAATAAAAAGGGGAATGGTAGGTAAATGTCTGATTTTCGATCAGATGGTCCTACACTGGACCTGCCTAGGTATCTTTCAACTAACGGGTAAAGGGAGGAGATTTTTTCCCAACCTCTCAGGTCAAGATGTGTGCAGACTTGCCAGACCCCAAACCCCCTTCATGTTTGTGTACGCACGCAGAACATCACAAATAACTGTAAAGATGTCAGTGGCTGGTTTAAGGAAGTGTCAAAACAGCCAACATGCACGGCCACTGTAGTCAATGCAGATTGTTTTTCCCCAGTAGTTTTAGTCGTGTATATGTGTTTATATGTATTCATATTCATATTCATATGAAATTCGAGTTGCTCTCCCCTTATCCAGACTTTAGAAAAGCCAAATGGCTAACTGGCCTTCAAGCAGGACCTGGGAAATGAACCTGTCTCTCCAATATTTTATGCCAGGGCAGCAGGGCGAAAGCCCAGCTCTTCACGATTTTCAACTGCCGTGGGATCTACAGCGTGTGCAGGCTAGAAGGCACACGGGTGCGACATTTTGTTGTCCCCTTCCGAAGGCCTTTCGTTTAATTCGGTTTTACGGTCAAACTGAGGAGAAAAATCGAATCCTAACGGGAAACAAACCCTGGAACCTCTAGTTTAGTTATTGGCAGGCGATAGTCCGAACCATTTTGCCACTCTTCTCCTTAATATATATATATATATATATATATATATATATATATATATATATATATATATATATATATGTGTGTGTGTGTGTGTGTGTGTGTGTGTGTGTGTGTGTGT
The DNA here is from genome assembly GCA_030674185.1 of Monoplex corrugatus. Taxonomy (NCBI): domain Eukaryota; kingdom Metazoa; phylum Mollusca; class Gastropoda; order Littorinimorpha; family Ranellidae; genus Monoplex; species Monoplex corrugatus. Next base: position 16,138,890 of record JAPXFY010000025.1, on the reverse strand, counting down.
GTGTGTGTGCATGTTTGTTGTGTGTGTGTGCGTGCGTAGGTGCGTGAGTGTGTGTGCGTGTGCATAAGGTGCTTGCATGTGTGTGTGTGTGTGTGTGTATGTGTGTGTGTGTGTGTGTGTGTGTGTGTGTGTGTACAAAAAGGAGGGGGCGTAGTGCATGAAATAGAAGAAATATAGTCACAGTTAATGAAGTAAACCTGAACAGTAGCACGCAATCAGCGCACTGAAAAGATATGGCAGTAATGGTTGAGGCGAAAGTGACGTTTGGTAATTGAACAGTAGTAGGAGTAGCAACAACACCGGCAGTTATCGTGATAATGATCACTCACGAGTTGGCTATTTTGGTTCAGGCCGTTTTTAGACATATTCTGCCCAGTTCGTCTATCGCTGATCTACTTCCCTACACCCTTGTGTCTTTTTTCTTCTCTCTCTCTCTCTCTTTCTCTCTCTCTCACTGTCTCTGTCTATGTCTGTCTGTCTCTCTGTCTGTCTCTCTCTCTTTCTGTCTCTCTCTGTCTGTCTGTCTGTCTGTCAATCTGCCTCTCTCTCTCTCTCTCTCTCCTATTCTTTCAATCTCATTGTCTCTGTCTGTATCTGTCTGTCTGTCTGTCTGTTTGTCGTTTGTCTGTCTGTCTGTCTGTCTGTCTCTTTATCACTATCTATCTATCTATCTGTCTATTCATCTATCTCTATCTATCTATCTATCTATCTATCTATCTATCTATCTCTCTCTCTCTCTCTCTCTCTCTGTGTCTATCTCTCTATCTCCTCTATCTATATATCTGTCTATATCTATCTATCTATCAATCTATCTATCTACTTATCTGTCTATCTATTTATCTATCTATCTATCTATCTGTCTATCTATCTATCTATCTATCTGCCTATCAAACCTTTTGTCAGCAAGGTCAAAGCAGCAACAGATCAGCTGAAATTAGGAAAATCATCTGGATTGGACAACGTATCAGGCGAAATGTTAAAGAACACTGGAGAAGCAGGTGTAACTGCCTTACATCATCTATGTACAGGAATATAAGAATCATGTCAATGGCCTGAAGACTGGAAGCAACCAGAATGTGTCATGCTATAGAAAAATGGGAACGCCAAGGACTGCAGTAACTACAGAACCATCGCCCTAATCAGCCACACCAGTAAAGTACTGCTAATCATCATACTAAACAGAATGAAACAAAAAGTAGAAGAACTCTCTGACTGTCAGGCTGTTTACAGATCCAACAGGGGCACAACAGTCTTCTCTTAAAAATGTTGATAGAAAAAGTAATGAACAGCGAGCAAGAAGCGTTCATTACCTTTATCAATTACAGCAAGGCCTTTGACAGTGTCATACACCTTCAACCGTTTAACACAATGGCAAAGATGGACTTCCCCAAACACTTGGTGTCACTTACAGCAGCATTATACAAAGACCAAAAAGCGACCACAAGCAGAAATGATGTACACAGCTAATATTTTGGCATGAAAAAGGAGTCAGGCAGGGCTGCATCCTTTCGCCTTATCATTTTAACTTATACACAGAGTAGGTCGTTAGAGAGGCAGATTTAGAAGAGATGGGAATAAAGACTGGAAAAAGAAACATCACCAGCCTGAGGATACTCAGACGACACTACCTTAACGGCAGATAACATCTCAAGCATGAAGAGAATTCTCTATTGAGTAAACGCAGCAGGTTGCAGGGCAGGATTGGAACTGAATGCTAAAAAAACATAATCATGCACATAGCGAGAAAAGGCCAGGAACATCCAAACATTCAGATAAACAAAACAGACTTAGAACATTCCAAGATGTTAAGTATCTAGAATCTGTAAAATCAAATGATGGCCCCTCACCAAAGATGTGAAAACAAGAACTGGCATGGCAAAACAAAAAATGGTCCAGTTAAACAATTTATGGAAAGACAGGGGGCTTCCCAAAGATTTAAAACTAAAAAATTCTGAAAAATTTGATTTGGCCTGTTTCGATGTATGGTTGCAAAACCACGACACTAAGAAAAGACGAAGAAAATAAAATCAGTGCAGCAGAAATGTGGCTCTATAGACGACTTCTCAGGGTCAAATGGACAGACAGAAGAACAAACGATAGCGTGTTAAAGGAACTGAATGTCAGCACCAACTTCTAACAGAGATCAACAAAAGAAAGCTGAAATACGTAGGCCATACGATCAGAAACACCAAAACAGATTTGAATCAATGGTCCTGCATGGGGAAAGTTGAGGCGAGGAGACGAAAAGGACGACCGCAACCTCCTATTTCAACAACATCACTGAATCTGTGGTCCAGAAATAGAGGAGGTCGCCCACAGATGTCTCAGTCGTGTGGCCTGGAGAAGACTTGTGTAGTCGACCGTGGTTCCAAATGCCGATTCCGGCGAGGGAGAGAGGTGAGGTGAGATGTGATCTATCTATCTATCTATCTATCTATCTATCTATCTATCTATCTATCTATCTATCTATCTATCTATCTATCTATCTATCTATCTATCTATTTATCTATAGGATTTACCATCAACGATCCGATAGGGTGAATAGGCGTACTGGGCCTGTATCGCCTGGTATGGATGTTCATGTTGGAAACAAGACCGATCCTGAAGACATACACCTTCAGCAGGCACTGCATGGGAGGGAGTCATGTGGCCTTGCATCCTGCTTTTCTCGGCTCCTCTACTGCTGACCATCAACTGTTCTGTGCTGTTCACACGTGACTGTGGCCTGCGTACACTTAGGTCGCTACCTTACTCTGTTGCGGACTGACAGGTTGTTCTATAAAATACTGACTGAAAATGTTTGACTTGATCGTCAGTATCATTGTCTTGACGCAAATCGGCTTTTTGAAATACAAATGCAATGTACCTGTGTTAAACTTTACACATCTGCTGGGTAATGTCTGGACAATCTTGATGCATGTAAGTTTATGTAATAAGTGTGTAGGTGTGTGAATATGTGTGTGTGTGTGTTTGTGCGCGCGCACGCGTATGTGTGTGATGATTGTGTGTGTGTGTGTGTGTGTGTGTGTGTGTGTGTGTGTGTGTACGTGTGTGTGTGTGTGTTTGTATATGTGTGTGCATGAATGTTTATGTTTTAAGTAATATTTCTCTCTGATGAATACTTGATGAAGCCCTTCAAACTGTCATATGCATACGCGTGTGGGCACAAACACACACACACATACACAAACATACACACAGACACACAAACATTCTCGCGCGCACACACACACTCACGCACACACACGCACACACACACACTCACACACAAATACTTCTCTCTGATGGATACTTGATGAAAGCCTTCAAACTGTCATATGCATACGCGTGCGCGCACAAACACACACACACACAAACATACATACAGAAACACAAACATTCTCGCGCGCACACACACACTCACTCACACACACGCACACACACACTCACGCACACACACACACACAAACACAAGCATACATACACACAAACACACACACACACACTCAAACACACAAATATACTCACACACACATACACACACGCATGTACGTACGCACGCAAATGCACCCACCCACTCTCACACCCACCCACTCATACACCCCCACACTCACACACCCCACACACCCACCCACCCCACACACACACTCACACACACACACACACACACACACACACACACACACACGCATGCACACACACAACTCAACACACATACACACACCCAACACACACACACACACACACACACACACACACACACCACACACCACACACACACACCACACACACACACATCCCAACCACACACACCCACACACACACACACACACACTCCCAACCACACACACACACACACACACACTCCACACACACACACACACAACACACACACACACACACACACACCACAACACACACACACACACACCACACACACACCACAAGTAAACCACAATCATGTATATTTGATGATTGATATCAAATGGTAACAGGTAACCAGAGAGCCTGTGCTGGAACGGTTGAGTTATCTGGGGCAGAACAAATTCAATTTCAGTGTGTGGAGTTGGTTCCATTGTCTGCAGGCACGCGATCGACGATATCAACCAGCGCTGATGGCAATACCAGAACAGGAATATGTCCTGGCCACCGTGCGCGCGTATATTTTTATGTGTGTGTGTGTGTGTGGTGTGTGTGTGTGTGTGTGTGTGTGTGTGTGTGTGTGTGTGTGTGGTGTGTGTGTGTGTGTTTATCTGTTCATTCATTTGTTTACCTCTTAATGTCTTTTATAACAAAAACGTATTTATTATTTATGGTATGGATCCAATTGCCCAATTTCCCCGTGTTAGAACATCTGAAGTTCTCTGTTTCCTGATTATAACTTGCAATACTGGGTTATGTCTTAGAGGTTGATCTTATTATTTTATTTATTTACTTATTTATTTTGCGTTGTTTCCTGATACTTTTGTCGCCCATTGATTTTCAATTTTTGACCTGGATAAGTGCACCAATATTCATGTTATAAATCATCTTATGTAGCGCTATTCTATCAAATGTCGCTGGACTCACTACGCGTAACGCACTATACGCTATCATACGTTTGAAGTAGAGAACTCAAGCTACTGGGCGAGCTGACCATATTCCACGATTTTGTTCCGCAGTGTGCAAATACAGTGCCAGTGCGTGTTGGGAAATTCCATGCCTCTGTAACCCAACGACTGACTTGACGTAAAGGATCTTTAGCGTGCATATTTGATATTCATAAGTATTCATTTCTTTTGTCACAGTGGATTTTCCATACGAAATTCGGGCTGCTCTCTCCTTTGAGAGCGCGTGGCAGCAGTGCAGCGTAACCCAATTTATTATTATTTTTACTTCAGAAAAGGGAGGGACCTGTGAAATCGACCTATCTTTCCAATTTTTTATACCAGAGTATCTGGGCTTATGCCCTGCTTTTCGCGATTTTCAACTGCCGTGGGATCTTTAGCATGCGCAGGCCAGAAGGCACACGGCTCCGATTTGCCTTTCGTCCCCTTCCGAAGGACTAGACTTTCAGTTCGATTTTCCGGTAAAAATAAAGAGAAAGGTCAAAGCCTCAATTGGGAAAGAACCCTGGAACCTCGAATTCAGTTATTGGCAGGTGAACGTCTGAACCATTCTGCCCCTCTTCTCTTTGATATTCTGCATGCAGTATACACACGAAGGAGGTTTAGGTACTGGCAAATCTGCGTACATGTTGACCTGGGAGGTCGGGAAATATCTCCTCTCTTTACCTATCAGGCGTAACTGTCTGGGCGAACCGAACTCTGGACTTCCGATTGGAAGTCGGACGGTTGGCTACTTGACTACCGTGCCCGTCCTGTCCATACTGACAGTCTGACATAAACAATTTCCTCCATGAAAGAAAATATAGGATGGTGGTATGACTGTAATGATAAGATTGATCACTGACGTTTGAAACGTTGCAAAAGGAGAAAAACAAGCAAGCGAGCAAACAACCAATCAGCTAGTCGACCTACCCACAAAGCAGGCAAGCAAGCAAGCAAGCAAGCAAGCAAGCTTGCAAACAAACAAATAAACAATCCCCCAAGTAAGCAAGCAAATAAGCGAGCGAGCAAGCAAGCGAGCAAATGAGCGAGCGAGCAATCAAGCAACCACCCAACCAAAAAACAGGAGAAATGCATCATACATTTCACTTCATGTATATCTGTCTGACTAGAAGTTTTTTCTCCGGTTTTCATCGTTCTCTGTGTATCTGTCTGTCAGTATAACCCTTCTGTCTCTCTGCCTGTCCATCTATCTGTGTGGCTGACTGTCTGTTCGTCTGTCTGTAGTAGCAATCCAAGTGTCATTTTTTGTTGATATGTAGCTGATGAAGGGAGACAATTTCAGAAAGCCACTGAATCTGATATTATGCGTCTAAATGAAATTGGAGTTGACTTGTCGGTAGACTGGAATCCACCCAAATCGTTAGCGCGCGCGCGCGCGCGCGCGCGCGCGCGCGCGTGTGTGTGTGTGTGTGTGTGTGTGTGTGTGTGTGTGTGTGTGTGTCTGTGTGTTGTCTGTGTCTGTGTGCACGTGTTTATTGTGTGTATATGTGTGTGTGTTACTATTCATTTTTCTCACTTTTACCAAGTTGATGGAGTTTGCTAAGATGATCGCAGGCAATTGAACCTGCCACAACAAAACGGTCAGGTTCGTTTGACGGTGGACATGGAACTACAGCAGGTAATTGGAGCGTCAATTCTGGTGCTCTTTGGATGGCACTGAAGCAGAAACAAAATTTAATTTCAGCGAGTAGGGCTGGTTCGATTGACTGGCACGCAATCAGAGATAATGACGAAGGTGCTGGCAATGGTGGCGATGGCGAGGTTCCTTAGGGGCTGCGTCTGTTATTGATGGTAATGACAGTGAGGAAAGTTTGCTCATGGCTCAGTCAGGTGTGTCACCAGAACAATGCTGCAGAAAGGTAAATTAGACAACAGCAAAATGGAGATGGAAAGGCTTAACATCAGTATTTTAGGACTGGGGGAAGTGAGATGGAAGGGGGCAGGCATGATAACATCAGGAGAATATACAGTGATATACTCTGGTGGAAACTCACATGAAAGAGGAGTAGGCATCATAATGGACAAAGACAAATCAAAAGCAGTTAAGGGATACTGGGCAGTGTCCGACAGAGTTTTACTGGTCAAATTCGGAGGCAAACCTTTTGATATCAACATCACACAGGTGTATGCACCAACATCCGCAAGTACTCAGGAAGACATCGACAACTTCTACGAAGTTTTAGAGATGGCCAAGGTCCAATGTAAATCACAAGAAGTTACAGTCATAATGGGAGATTTTAATGCTAAAGTGGGACAGGATAGGGTAGATGATATAGTTGGACCTCATGGCCTTGGTACACAAAATGAAAGAGGGGGGAAGCTTGTAGAATGGGCACAGATGAATGAGTTCATAGTAGGAAACACCTGGTTTGAGCAGCCTAACAGAAGAAAATGGACTTGGATGAGTCCAGGAGATAATACCAAAAATCAAATTGACTACATCCTGATCAACAAAAGATTTAGAAATTCTTTACTGTCAGCAAAAACACTACCAGGCGCAGACTGCAACAGTGACCACAATCCTGTAGTGGGAAGGTTTAGGCTGAACTCGAGGAAAAGGAAACAGACCAAAAGCAATATCAAACTAAACCTTGGACTCTAAAAGTCAGATGAAATGATACGTCAAAAAGTTAATGTACATGTACAAAACAAATTCAGTGCTCTGGAAGACGTTGGTGACAGTGAGGAACAATGGACAAAGTTGAGAAGTTCTATAAATGAAGCTTGTGAAGAAATCCCTAAGGCAAATAGAAAAGCAAAAAAGAACTGGATGACTAATGAAATTTTGGGCCTGATGGAGGAAAGGAGGAAGGCAAAGAGAAACGAGGAGATATACAGGAAGATAAAGAAAGAAATCAGGTATAGGTGCAATGAAGCTAAGGAAGCTTGGCTGAACACAAAATGCAATGAGATAGAAGAACGACACAAAATGGATCCTCAGGGTATGTACAGACGAATTGAAGAAATTGTCCACAGGAAAAATACATGCACATCAACTGGTTGCTTAAAATCGAAAGATGGCACGCTTATCATGGAAAAAGACAAAATATTAGACAGATGTGGAGAGTACATTAAAGACCTTTTTGAGGATGATAGAAACGAAGAACACATTATAAAAAAGAACTTTGAAGGATCACCCATAATGAAAGATGAAGTTAGAGCGGCACTGAAAAAGATGAAACCAGGAAAAGCCCCAGGACCAGACAACATTACTACAGAGATGATTGAAGCCCTGGAGGAATTTGGCATAGAAAAAATAACAGTCCTCCTAAATGAAATTTATGACACTGGAAAAATCCCCAAAGATTTGTCAAAATCAATTTTCATTGCACTTCCAAAGAAGACAGGGGCTATAGAATGCGAACTCCATCGCACAATCAGTCTTATGAGCCATGTAACAAAAATCCTGTTAAGAATAGTCATGATGAGGACAAGGAATAGAATCAAAAGAGAAATAGCAGAAGAACAGCGTGGATTTGTGGAGGAGAAAGGAACTATTAATGCCATATACATCCTAAGAACTATCATAGAGAGGTCAATTGAGATGAATAAGGATTTGTATTTATGCTTTGTTGACTATACCAAGGCTTTCGATCGGGTACGACATGATGAATTGATCAACCAACTGGACAGACTCAATGTCGATGGAAAAGATCTACGAATAATCAGGAATATGTACTGGGAACAAACAGCTGCAATGAGAATAGAAAACAATATAAGCTCTTTTCAAAACATCAAAAGAGGAGTCAGACAGGGTTGTGTTTTGTCACCAGATCTGTTTTACTATATAGCGAAAACATCATGAGAAACCTAGAAGAAGACCCTGGATTAAAGGGTTGGAGGGAAAATGATAAACAACATTCGGTACACAGATGACACCGTGCTAATTGCAGAAAATGAAAGGGACCTACAAAATCTTGTGAATATACTAGAAACAGAAAGCAAAGGTAAGGGGTTGGAACTAAACAGCAGGAAGACTGAAGTCATGGTGATCAGTAAAAAACATGAAATCCCCTTCTGCAAAATAACAGCAAATTGCACAACCTTGACACAGGTTAATAAGTTCAAATACCTGGGAACGGTCATTTCATCAGACGGCAGAAGTACATCGGAAATAGCTGGCAGAATCGGCCAAGCCAAAACAGCATTCAAGAAGATGACAAGCATTCTTACCAACAAATGCCTATCAATTAACATCAGAAAGAGAGTCCTTGAATGTTTTATAGAACCAATACTGTTGTACGGATGCGAGGCGTGGACAGCCAGCAAGCAAAGCCAGAGTAGGATCGAGGCAGCCGAGATGTGGTTTCACAGAAGAATGTTGAGAGTTCCATGGACAGCAAAGAAAACAAACGAGACAGTCTTGATGGAGGCACAAATAGATCACTCATAAGAAAGATTAGGAAAAGACAAGCAACATTTATAGGCCATTTTATGAGAAAGAGGGATTTGGAGTACCTGGTCACAACGGGAAAGCTGGAGGGAAAGAGAGCACCAGGTAGACCCAGAGAGAGAATGCTGGACGACTTGCAGAGTGGCTGGGGATGAGGAGGGTGGGGGGGATGCTGGGGGCAACGAGAGATAGAGATAATAATAATAATAATATATTTTATTTATATAGCGCAAAATCTTGATAAAATCAAATCTAAGCGCTGATGGTTGGAAGTCCATGGTCGCCAACGCCATGCGGCGGGCACCTGATGATGATGATGAGGGCTGGTTCGACTGACTGGCACGCAATCAGAGATAATGACGAGGGTGCCGGCAATGGTGGCGATGGCGAGGTTCCTTAGGCGCTGAGTCTGTTATTGATGGTAATGACAGTGAGGAAAGTTTGCACATGGCTCAGTCAGGTGTGTCACCACCTGCAGAGGGCATTCAGAAACCTGTAGCATTTAACGGCTGTTATTCCATGTTCTTGTGGTTCTGTCATAATGTATATCGTTCCTGTTCTTCTTCTGTTAAAATGTGTATTTTCCTTCCTCTTAATTGTTCATTTCTTTTTTTCTTTCCTTTCTTTTTGTTCTTCTCCGTCTTGTTCTTGTTTTTGTTCTTGTTTTTGTTCTTCTCCTTCTCCTCCTATCTCCCTATCTGTCTCTGTCTTTCTTTCTCTCTATATGTCTCTCCTTCTCTCTGTCTTTCTGTCTGTCTGTCTCTATATGTATGTATGTATATATGTATATGCATATATGTATATATACATGGGTAGCTAGATATAGGGATATCTATATAGATATAGATACAGATATAGATATAGATGTAGATATAGATATAATGTGTGTGTATTTGTGTGCGTGCGCGCGCGCACGTGTGTGTGTGTGTGTGTGTGTGTGTGTGTGTGTGTGTGTGTGTGTGTGTGTGTGTGTGTGTGTGTATGTGTGTGTGTATGTTTGTTGAAATTTCCTAACCAACACCGCAGGTATCTGTATCTTTCTGGACTGCCTGAGACTGGGATATGTTATAGAAAGGAACATGGTAGTAATCCCCGTCAGCGCAGCTTTAGTCCAAACTTGCGATACATAACATCATCATTCACATGTGGATCATCCTCTCCAGTATCAGGATGTCCCAGATTCTGTTGTTCTTCTTACCTTTGCTCTCCGAGTGTACAAAGTTTCAGTTGGGTTGGAAATGTATTTCCCCAACTGAGCGAACTGATCCGAGTGGTCTCAGCGATAAAGAGGCTGTGCAGTTTATAGGGCTACAGAAAAATGAATGGATAATAAGAGGAGATGGATCGGTCAGTCAGTCAGTCAGTCAGTCAGTCGGTCAGTCACTCAGTCACTCACTCACTCACTCACTCTCTCTCTCTCACTCACTCACTCACTCGCTCTCTCGGTTAATCAATCAATCAATGCAATAAAAAATTGAATACACAAATAAATAGGCAAATAACAGAAAAATACGCCGATAAAATAAATTAAAATATAAACAGGTTAATAAATAAAAAATGAAGAAAATAACGAATAAACAAACAAACAAGCAAACAAACAAACAAATAACTAGGCAAATAAATAAGTACATAAATAAATAGATAAACGAATAAGTACATAAATGAATAAATAAATGAATAAACAAACAAATAAATAAATAAATGATAAATAATAAATAAATAAATAAACAAACAAACAAATAAATGAATAAATACATGAATATATAAAGAATTCAATAAATGCATACTAGATGGACAGATAGATAGATAGATAGATAAACGAATACATACACACACACACACACACAGACACACACACACACACACACACACACACACACACACACACACACACACACACACACACCACATATATATATATATATATATATATATATATATATATATATAAGAAAGGAAGAAAGAAAACAAAATGAACAAATGAACACATAAATGAATGAATAGAAGTCCAACGTGCTAATGGTGAACCCATTTCCAGACAGCCTGCAGGAAAACAATGTTTGAACAAGAGTAACTCGGGTCACATTTTCTTTTTTCGTGTCTTTTACATACTGTCTTTTTTTTTTAATGGAAACACATCAAAGAGCAAGTCATCAGCAGATCAGTACCAATTATCTTATTCCTGTTCACTGAAGGATGCACACATTGCTGTAGAAAGGATTTGGTCGGGTTATCAGCAAACTGATTCGCCGATAATCGTCGAAAAAGGAAACATTCTAAGAGAGAAACAGGTCGAGAAACGAACATTCTCCCTGGAGGTTCACAGATCAAAGAGCATCATAATTCATTTGATGAGGCGCGGGCTTCCCCTACGGGTGCATTGGCAAGCTTCTAATGGCCTTTCAATTTATCGCATTTTAGTAAGAGTCGGCTAAAAGCGATTTGAAGAAATGATAACATTTTGACGAAAGATAGTACCTCAAACATGAGGGCAGGTGGAAGAGACAGAAATTGAGAGAGAGACAGAGAGAGAGAGAGAGAGAGAGAGAGAGAGACAGACAGACAGACAGAGACAGAGATACAGAAACAGAGAGAGAAGGAGAGGAGGAGGGAGGGAGGAGAGAGAGAGAGGAGAGAGAGAGAGAAAGAGAGAGAGAGAGAGAGAGAGAGAGAGAGAGAGAGAGAGAGAGAGAGAGAGAGAGAGGGAGATTGATTGATACTTTACTTTCCAAAGGCAGAAGTTTACTATTAGTTAAAAGCTTCCTATTTTCTTCGAAATTGCCTTTGCTTATCCACATATTTGCCTGGAACATGACAATAAGATTAATACTTCAGTTTCCATCGGTAGATGCTATCAGCAAAAGCCATTTTCAAATTTGTCGCTAATACTGAAATTGAACTGTAACAATAAATCAATACTACAATACAGAAATCATTAGAATATCAAAAAGTGCTCGTAACAACTTTTCTCCTTGTTTGGGAAGAACAGAGAGACATAGATAGCAAATGGTATTGTGTCTGTGTCTGTGTGGTGTTGTTGTGTGTTGTGTGTGTGTGTGTGTGTGTGTGTGTGTGTGTGTGGTGTGTGTGTGGTGTGTGTGTGTGTGTGTGTGTGTGTGTGTGTGAACTGGGAAAGAGACAGAGGGAGATGGAGTTCAGAACTTTATTACTCAGTGAGGGTAGCTCTAGCTCCTTTGGGACCTGTCTTACAAGTTATACTTGTTAATCTGAACACAGTAATTATAAGCATAAAAAAAGAAAAGAAGAGAGAGAAGAGAAAAGAGGGAGAAGAGAGAGAGAGAGGAGAGAGAGAGAGAGAGAGAGAGAGAGAGAGAGAGAGAGAGAGAGAAGAGAGAGAGAGAGAGAGAAGAGAAGGGGAGAGAGAGAAAGAGAGATGTTCAACTGTTCAACATCCATCAACATTTTTTCTCTTCAGAGAGTTTTGATCTTATCACTTGTGTCACGTCACGTTTTTGGAAATGTTTCATCTATGGATAAATGAATATGTCACTTGCCATGACTGTTTGTTTATTACAAAGAAAAATCATACGGACACGTTTCTAGACGAAGTTATTTTCAAAGGGGGAGGGGGAGGAAATTTCGCGAAAAATCGATTTTGATATGAAAAGAGGGAAGTGGGATGAAAAAGGAAGGGAACAGTAAAGTAGACTCTGAGAAAATATTTACAAAATAAAACAGTTGTGATATCAAAGTGAACAGAAACTAACAGCCCAAACCATGATTATGTACAGATTAAATAGAAACTAACAGCCCAAACCATGATTATGTACAGATTAAATAGAAACTAACAGCCCAAACCATGATTATGTACAGATTAAATAGAAACTAACAGCCCAAACCATGATTATGTACAGATATTAAACAGAAAACTAACAGCCCAAACCATGATTATGTACAGATTAAATAGAAACTAACAGGCCCAAACCATGATTATGTACAGATTAAATAGAAACTAACAGCCCAATCCATGATTATGTACAGATTAAACAGAAACTAACAGCCCAAACCATGATTATGTACAGATTAAACAGAAACTAACAGCCCTGTCGGGATAACAATCAGGGAAAATCGTCTCGGTACACTGGATCATTCACCAACCAGTACTTTCATTTCAACCCTTCCTGCCCGAAGTGAGGTAATTGGCTTTGAGCTTTTTAGGGAAGATAGCAGTGCCAGGAGTAAGTGGATTCACTTTAGGTGTGGTCGTGGTTCAAAGTATATGTCACCATCTCAGACTGCCGACTGTATTCCTGGATTTGGTGGACCACCAAGATCATAGAATAATGATACATGACGACCATAGATGTAACGCACAGGCCCTGCGGGGGTGAAATCATACCAGCAAGATCTTAAGACAGAGGACTCAAGAGTATGTGAGTTATCATATCATCTCGAGGCCACCCACTGGAAGATACCCTGTGCTGCTGCCGCATCATTTTAGTTGAACATGATAGTGCCAGTTCAGATTTATCACGCTGCGGACATCATCTACTAAACCTCCTGCCGACGACAACGATTGCCTACATGTAGTTATCAGCACATTGAGAGAAAAATGGAGTTCATCTTTCCTTGAATCAGTTCAGAGCGTACTTGAAGATCACCGAACTGACCCAGCAATAACTCAGGGTCTACTCAGGTGGCCACACGGCAATCTGATATTAATAGTAATAAATAATAATGACATTAATAGTAATGATAATAATTCCGTTTGTATAGAACAAAGAATCGTGGGCTTGGTTTTGAGCGGTTGTCTTCCTGATTGAACTGGCAGTTGTTTTTAATGTGGTGTTTAGCCCTGATATAATGTTAGTCATCGGCTGGGCTACCAGTAATATGAACTGAACCATGAACTGAAAGCTTCTGGAAAATTATCGCAAGGTCACCTGCGGAAAAGATCTTGCCGCTATCGCTCCATATATTCATATTCATTTCTTTCGTCACTGTGATTTACCATGTGAAACTTGGGCTGCTCTCCCCTTTGACAGCTCGTCGCTGCAGCGCAACGCCATCCAGGTTTTTTTTAAAAAATATTAAATTAACCAAGACCCTAGAAAGGCAAGAAGGCTAATTTGGCCTTCAAGGGGAGGGACCTGGGAAATCAACCTATTATCTCTCCAATGTTTTATATCAGGACAGCCGGGCGAATGCCCTACTCTTCACGATTTTCAACTGCCGGGGGATCTTTAGCTTGCACGGGCCAGAAGACACTCGGGTCCAACTCATGTTTCGTTCCTTTCGGAAGGACTAGACGTTCAGTTTGATTTTCATGTCAAACTGAGGAAAACTGTCGAGGCCTCAACAGGAAACAAACACCGGAACTTCGAGATTAGTTATTAAACCTCTGAACCATTCTACCATCCTTCTCCTTCTCTCTAGGTCAACTATACACAGCTGTGGGAAGATATCTACTCCTGGGGCAGTGTCTGGACATATCCTGATTACGTGGTGTGTGTTCGTTTGAAGTTTGTTCCAAAGGGATTTATGGCACTGGGACAAATTCATGTGCCTTCCATCCACACCTGTCAGCAATTACCTGGAGAAATCTTTGATTGTTCGATAATCTGATCTGCTAAGATAGTCTATAAATGCATAAATAACCAGTCATCATGGTGTACCGGTTACCCAAATGGATTACAGACTGGAAGGATGTGAGTTCGAATACATATCAGTCCCTTCAAAACATCATTGTAGGATATTTTGGTTCCAGCCGGCTCCTTCTCAGAACTGTGGTCATTGGGAAGACGGGGACCACACAGTCAGCCTTATTCACTTCATATTTACTTCACTGATGGTGTTGCTCAAATCTTCTAACACTGCAGGTGTCTGCATCTCTTGGGCCTGATTGACGCCAGGATATATCATAAGAGTAAGCGTGGAGTACAGCCCTGTTACGCAGTCTTAATCCTAGATGGAACGCCACAGCATCATGGTCATCATCCTCTTTTTCTCCTCCTCCTCCTCAGCATCATCATTGCAGTACTAAAACTGTACCAGCTTCTGTGGCATTATAGATGACGTAGAACCTGAAATTTAAGAGACAAAGAAAAGGTGAGCACAAAGGAAATCTCCCAAAGTGCGATCATTCTAAAAATATCACACACACACACACACACAACACACACACACACACACACACACACACACACACACACACACACACACACACACACATACACACACACCCACACAAAATAAAATATCAATAAATAAATGACTAAATAAATAGAAGAAAGAAAGAAATAGACAAAAAAATGAATGAATAAAATGGCATGTATAGTCCATCTGAGAAACGAACCCGCGATCCTTGTTACATCAGCATCGTACTGTGACCACCTGAGATGTTGGGCCAACAAATCTGTGGCTAGCAAGACGATAGAACACATGACCCTTGGTTTGTATCATCATCATCGTCACCGTCATCGTCATCATCATCATCATCACGATTATTATTATGATCATCGCCATCATCATCATCATCATCATCATCATCATCATCATCATCATCATCATCATCATCATCATCATCATCATCATCATCATCGTTCTTCTTCTTATCATCATCACTATCAATAATGTTATATTAGTATCATCATTATTGTTGTTTTTGATGTTGTCGGTGTTGTTTTTAAAACCTAGTCCATTGCACAGAGCTATGTCAGGGCTAAAACTATCTTAGAACACAAAATACCTGGTTGATCCTGAAATAAAATAAAATAAAATAAAATAGTGAAAGAAAATTGGAAAAAAATACAATATCGCTATATTCTTGCTATATTTAGGGATATGTCCTTGCGTTGACAATTTCATCTAAGTTATCGTCATGGAGTTTAAGGAAACGTGAATCCAAATATACAAACACTGACACATATATAGAACTGGCCTAAATTAGCTAAAATTGCTCTGTACATCTCATTTCTTAGAGCCTCTCTCTCTCTCTCTCTCTCGTTCACACGCACACAGACACACAAACAAACAAACAAACAAATTGATACGAAAGGAATAGAAAGCAGTTTTCATTAAAGAAAAAAGAAGATTAATACAACTGCCTGAATATCTTGTTTTCCTTGTATATCTTTCTTTTTTCTTCCTTCCTTCCTTTCTTTCTTCTTCTTTTTCTTCTATTTTCTGTTCTTCTCCTTGTTCTTCTTCTTCTTCCTTTGCTTATTTTTTCCCCTTTTCTCCTTCTTCTCTTGCTTTTGTGTTGTTGTTTTTCGTTCGTCTTCTATTTTCTTTTACTTTTTCTTCTTCTCCTGCATCTCTTTTACTTCGTCATCTTCCTTTTTTTCATCATAATAAACTCTCCACTTCTTTTGCCATAACTTGATCTGTCTCTTCGTTCTCCACTTTCTTCTCGGTTATTTCTTGTTCTCCTCCTTCATCACCATCCCACCCTAGTCCTCCTTTTCTCCCTTCTCCCTCTTCTGTTTCACACATATAAAATGGAAGATATCGTTATCTTCGATAAGATTCATTTTGTTTTTCCTCCTTTGAACCTTAGCGTTCTTGTCTATCTTACCCGGTACACGGGATCCCCCAAGGGGTCATGCCAAGAGCAGAGGTTCCATGCAGGCTGATGTTAGATACGGTGAATATATGATGGGCAAAACAGTTATTCCTTCTTTCTTCTGATATCGCCATCGTATTTCCTTTAAACTGCTGCCTTCGCGTACAACAGTCAGTGTCACTGTCTCTGTATTTCTCTTCTGTTTCTAAGAATCGCACTGATTCACTTGTACACATCACTCTCGGATAAACCACACAAACACACACACACACACACACACACACACACACACACACACACACACACACACACACATGCACACACACATTACACACACACATACACAAACACACACACATAAACACACACACACTTTTTTCACATGTAGATGCTCTCTCTCTTCTCTCTCCTTGTATCTTCTCTTTCCTCTTTCTCCCTCCCTCTCTCTCTTCTCTTCTCTCTACCTCTCTCTTTCCCTCATTCACTCTCTCTGTCTCTCACACACACACGCACACACACATACACACATATGCACAGACACGTGCACGCATACACACACACACACACGCGCGCGCGCGCACACACACACACACACACACACACACACACACACACACACACAGTAGCACTGCTTTTCTGTGGAGGGTCTCTAGCTGAGGATGTAAAGGTGGGAGTAAAAGACATCTGGTGAAATCCTCTGTTGATGCAGTGTATATTTTGTTTGTTTCTGAATTTCATGTTATGTTTTAACTCAAAATGCCTAAACCCCGTTTGAGTGTCTGTACATGCAAAACATTGATCCTGTAAATCATACCATTGTCCTGTAGCTTACGGAAACCCGAAAACAACCGGATGCACGCCCACAAAGTATGCAGACTGTGCAGCAACATATCACCTGCATAGTGTAGGCAAAACAACGTGCATGCATACATCCTAGAAAAATCAAAACAGTAACAGCAAAAACAAAAACAAAACCAGCACTGCATCACATTGTTAAAATAAGGAATAAACAATCTATACAATTAGAAGAGGTGAAGCACCTTCAGGAATCTTTGGCGTTATCGTTTTCACAGCGTACAGACATGGTACCGCTATCTTCCCACTGACTGCGTCAGCTCAGCATTTAATTGAATGCTTTTAACGGCTGTATGAACTTCAATGCCCTTCTAGTTGGGAAATGAAAAAACCCCCACTAAAAACAAAAACAAAAAAACAAAAAGAATAAAGAAAAGAAATGTTACACATTAGATTGTATTTGCGCATTTACGATTACAGTTGCGAAAGTTGGAGCTCCTGGTAGATATAGACTTATTTTTAGCTGAGATGGAAAAAATGAGAGAGAGAGAGGGAGGGAGGGAGAGAGCGGAGTAGGGAGAAAGAGATAGAGAGAGGATGGGAGAGAGGGGAAGGAAGGCAATACACAGACAAGGAGGAGGGGAGAAAGTGGGGAAGAGAGAGAGAGAGAGAAGAGAGAGACAGACAGAGCTAGAGACAGAGAGACAAAGAGAGAGGGACGGAGACAGAGAGACAGAGAGAGAGAGAGGGAGGGAGACAGAAAGAGAGAGAAAGGCAGAAAGAAAAATCTGCTAATTGACAGACCGACCTACACATAAACAAATAGAGAGAGGGATAGATTCAGATAGATAGAGAGACAGGCATAGAGAAAAATAGATGCATAGAGAAACAGAAATCAAGAGAGAGACGGAGAGAGAGAAAGAGAGAGAGAGGGGAAAGAGAGAGAGAGAGAAAGAGAGAGAGAGACAGACATACAGAGAGACAGACAGACAGATGGACAGACAGACACACACCACACACACACACAGACAGAGACAAGGGGAAAGCAGCCTGAGTTTTACGAGGTAAATCCATTTTGACAAAAGAAATGATATGAAAAGTAATCATAGGTCATCAGAGGGGCTGAAATCAGAGGTGCAATGTGTACAGGCGTCTTCTAACAACCTCCATGTTTAATACAAAACAATACAGGCAAATGTCTACACAGTCATCTACATCAGTCGAGAATGGTGCTTGCCTACTGAGGTCCCTTCAAGTGGAGCAACACTGGGTTGAATGCTTAACAGGATCCATCTTCAGCTAATGGTGGTCCCTCCTTTGTCATGTCGGCACCTGGAGAGCGGGAGGAAATAAGCAAAATAACCCCAGACAACAATTACATCACAAAAGCACAAAGCGCAGCGCACAGCAACATCACAACAACAACAACAACAACAACAACAACAAAAAGCCACAATCATCGATAGATGTGGCCTAACCATGTCGACGACAACAAAAGATGAAAAAGAGGAGGAGGAAGAATCGAGGAGACAGAGAAGAAGAGAGCAAAAAAGAAGGAGGGAGAGAAGGAGGAGAAGGAAAGGTAGAAGAAGAGGGAAAAGAAGAAAAGAAGAGAAGAAAAAGAGAAGGGAGAGAAGAAGAAGAGAAGAAGACAACAACAAAAAAAGAAGACAAGAAGAACAAGAAGTAAGAAGAGAGAAGGAACAAGAAGTAAAAGAAGAAGAAGAAAAAGAAGAAAGAAGAAGAAGAAGAAGAAGAAGAAAAAAAAGAGAAACAACAACAACAAGAGAAGAAGAAGAAAAGAAAGACAACAACAACAAGAACAACAACAAAAAGGGAGAAGAAGAAGAAGAAGAAGAAGAAAAACAACAAGAACAACAACAACAAGGAGAAGAAGAAGAAGAAGAAGAAGGACAACAACAACAAGAACAACAACAACAAGGAGAAGAAGAAGAAGAAAAAAATCAAGAAAAAGAAGAAGAAGGAGATGAAGAAGGAGAAAAAGAAAAAAGAAAAAAAGAAGAAGAAGAAGAAGAAGAAGAAGTGTAATCAAAAGCCACAGCAGGATTGATCAACGTTACGTGTTGTAGTCAAAGAAGATTTGTTTCATTACCTCCTGCTGTCCCTCACATCAATGTGTGTGTTACAGATTTAAAAATATACGGCTTGAAAGATCATACAACACTCTGATGATGGGATACGAATTTGAGGGAAAAATTGACTGAAGCTATAAATCGGATTATCTATCTATCTATACTATCTATCTGGAACCAGAAAAAAACACGAAAGAAGAATAAGAACGCGTATTTAATTCAACAAGACAAGACAGGCGCACATTTTCGGCCAACTGGCCTTTGTCAACCGTAAGATTACAAACAAACAAACACCAGATACAAAAATTAGGAGAAAAAGACTGAAACTTCCCTGCTGCTGGGTCCAGTGTATATCATTTATTATGTATGTATGTATGTATGAATGTATGTATGTATGTGTATATGTATGTATCTATGTATCTTGTTCCCACAGGGAACTGAAGGACGCGACCATTGTCCATCTCTACAAGAAGAAGGGCAACAGGCAATCCTGTGACAACCACAGGGGAATCTCTCTGCTCGCCATTGCCGGTAAGATCCTCGCAAGAGTCCTCCTCAATCGCCTTATCGTTCACCTGGAAAATGGCCACCTACCAGAAACACAGTGCGGCTTCAGAAAATCACGCGGGACAATCGACATGATATTCGCAGCACGACAACTGCAAGAAAAGTGTCAGGGACAACACCAAGACCTGTACACGACATCCGTTGATCTGACAAAGGCCTTCGACACGGTCAGCCGTGAAGGACTATGGAGAATTATGGAGAAGTTCGGATGCCCATCAAAGTTCATCAACATGGTACGCCAATTTCATGACGGCATGCAGACACGTGTGTTGGACAACGGAGATTGCTCCGAGACTTTCTCAGTCACGAACGGTTTCAAGCAGGGTTGTGTACTGGCGCCAACACTGTTCAGTATGATGTTTTCGGCCATGCTCTCAGACGCATTCTATGACGACCATGACACATGCATTGGCTTCAGATACAGGACAGACGGAAGGCTCCTCAATGCCCTCAGGCTTTAGGCGAAGACCAAGGTTGAAAAAGACTGGGTCCGCGACCTCCTGTTCGCCAATGACTGCGCTCTTAACGCCACCACTGAAGCAAAAATGCAGCAGAGCATGGATCGATTCGCATCATCCTGCACAAACTTTGGACCCACCATCAGTACAAAGAAGACCGAAGTCATATTTCAGCCTGCACCACAACAGCGGTACTCAGAACCAAGCATCACTGTCAAGGGAGAAACCCTGAAAGCTGTGGACAATTTTACGTACCTCGGAAGCACGATCTCAAGAGCAGTGAAAATAGACACTGAGGTAGACACACGCATTGCCAAAGCAAGTTCAGCTTTCGGACGCTCAGGGTATCGGTAATGGACAGGAGAGGTATCAAACTGTCCACCAAGCTGAAGGTATACAAGGCAGCCGTTCTGCCAATCCTGCCTGTGAGACATGGACCGTATACGAGCGCCATGCCAAGAAACTCAACCGATTCCACATCAACTGCCTCAGACAGCTCCTGAAGATCACCTGGAAGGATAGAATACCTGACACAGATGTCCTCGATCAGGCCGGAATGACTAGCATTCACACCCTGCTCAGAAGAGCCCAGCTCAAATGGGCCGGACACATCGTGCGTATGCAAGACACGCATCTCCCGAAGAGACTGCTCTGTGGTGAGCTAGCACGCGGCATACGCTCGCGAGAAGGCCAAAGCTGCGCTTCAAGGACACGCTTAAAGCGTCCCTGAAAAACTTCGGTATCGACACAAGACATGGGAGGCCCTTACACAAGACTGCTCATCGTGGAGAAGCTGCGTTGGCGAAGGTGCCGCCTCCTACGAACAAAGCAGGATCAGTGGAGCACAAAAGAAACGAGAGCTGCGTAAATCCCGAGCCAACTCCGAAGTCCACAATCCAGCAGAACACACGTGTCTCATCTGCGGCCGAACCTTCCGCGCACAAATCGGCCTCATCAGTCACAGCCGGACACATGAATCGTGATGATCCTTGGTCATCGTCGATCACGACGGACGAACAACATCTATGTATCTATTTGTCGTCTGTCTCTCTGTCTATCTATGTATCTATCTGTCTGTCTTCTGTTCTCTATGTATGTATGTATGTTGTATTATGTATGTATGTAGTATGTATTATGTATGTATGTATGTATATATGTATGTATGTATTTATGTATGTATATGTCTGTCTGTCTGTCTGTCTATCTATCTATCTATTTATATCTCTCTATTTATATCTGAGTCTCTGTGTGTATATATGTATATGTTTATATGTATGTATATACATATATATATATTTGTACATATATAATATCATGTATATATATACATACATATATACATATGTACATATATATTATATATATGCAATTCTATGCTAGTTCGGATTGCCAAACATTGTGCTATCCTCATCCCCAGATCCCATATCCTTCAATATGAACCTTAACAGACATCTACCAGAGCCTCCTTCATCGTCACCACCATCCATCTAACCCATCTCTTTACAATCCTTCACGAAAGCAGCAAAATACAAAAAGGTGTTCCCGACCCTCCTGTCCTTGGGGAGAGATGTTGTCGCTCCCTGCGTTACCTCCTCGTGCCCTCCGACACCTGATCCTGATGCTGGTTGCTTCAAATGTTCAGAAAAAAAAATTGTGGCTCTGCGCAGTCGGCTGGGCTTTAAACAACAATAAAAAAGGAAAAGATTGAAGGTATGACTTTCACCAGTGTCAACACCAGTAAAACTTTCAGAATAAGGCACAAACTGACATGTGAATCAACCAATCTCCTCCACTGCCATATCTGCCCAAAAGCTCAATACATAGGACAAACGAAAAATTCTCTCAAAACAAGATTCTGCCAACACCGGTCAAATATCCATAAAAATACGGGCACTCAGATCGCGAAACACTTCAACCAAACTGGCCTTTCACTTCAAAATTTAAAATGTATGGCAGTAGAGAAGGTACACTCTGATCACCTGGACACCAGACTGAAGAGAATCTTTTTGGATAAACAAAATGAAAACATTATTTCCTCTGGGTTTGAACTTTACCAACTGATGTACTGCATAGTTGTCGATTCAATAATCTCCTTCACCATTCACTTGTCATAGACAACATGAGCACGCAGTCATAAGGGTCAATATGTTAGCCAGCTTTGATGAAAGTGAGTATGAATGTGTATATGTATTTAAATGTGATGTGTGTGTGTGTGTGTGTGTGTGTGTGTGTGTGTGTGTGTGTGTGTGTGTGTGTGTGTGTGTGTGAGAGAGGAGTGTGTGTGTGTGTTTGTGCACGCACCCGCGTGCGTGTATGTTTAATTTTTGTTAACATTTTAATGTCCATTATTAGCGTATGACTTCGTTCGTTCTTTGATTTAACGTCTTTTCACTATAAGTGATATTAGTGTATGACTGCCTTGGATTGAGTGCTCATGGTTAGGTTTTGTGTACCAGCCCGTTTTGTTGCGTCGTGATAGCTAGCAGTGTTGTTTTCAATTTTATTCTCTCTCCATTTCTTCCTCTCTCTCTATCTCTCTCTCTTTCTCTACCCCCCCCCCCTCCCTCAATCTCTCTATCTTTGTCTATACTGCTGTCCAGTTCGCCTCCCTCTGTACACAAACACACACACAGACACACACACAGACACACACACAGACACACACACAGACACACACACGACACACACACACACACACACACACAAAGGACGCCTGCACGCTACCAAGTTCTTAAAATCCGGGTGGAGAGGAATTGTCTCTCGATAAACAGAAAGTTTATATATTTGGGAACGATCATCTCACCAGATGATCAATGCCCATCAGAAATAACCAGCAGAATCGGCCAAGCATTCAAGAATATATATACTCATACTGTTGTTCGGTGTGAGGCATGGACAGTCAACACACAAAGTCAGGACAAAATTGAGACAACTGAAATATAGTTTCTAAAAAGAATGTTGAAAGTTCCATAGACAGCAAAGAAAACAAACGAGACAGTCTTGAAAGAGGCAGACACAAGAAGATCATAAATAAAGAAGATCGGGAAAAGACAAGCAACGTTCATAGGACATTTTATGAGGAAAGAAAAATTAGGGCACCTGGTCACAACAGAAAAGATGGAGGAAAAGAGACACCTGGTGATCCCAGGGAGAAAATATTTGACGGACTTGCGAGGTGGCTGAGGACGGAGAGGGTGGGAGATGTACTTGTAGCGACAAGAGACAGATTGGTATAAAACGCTATGATCGCCAACGCCATGCGGCAGAGCACATGATGATAATGATGATGCATCTACAAAAAAGTCAACCTTACGTTTCACATTGAACAATTTGCTGCAATATCTATTTTGAGATAATACTATCATCTAGGCCGCAGACAAAGAGAAAAGATTTTAAAAAATCAAGCATCTTGTGATACATAAGACTAGAAGTGTCTATGACCTGAACTCTTGAGACAGGTACCGTCTTCGTGGTGATATGTCTATGAAGGATCATATGTAGAGAGCTCGGGGTTATAATAGGCCTTAGAACTGTCTGAAAAGCGAAAGGGTGAAGACAGGTCGGGAGACCAGACAGACAAAAGGGAAGCACTCCTTTTGATGTTTGGGGTTTGCATGGCTTAGTTTGCTTTGAGACAGGATCCTATTTATTACTTGCCATTGTCCCCCTTGTCATAAGTCTGGGTATTTTTACTGACACACAGGCACACACACACACAGATACACAGACACAGTCACACACACACACACAACAAACACACACACACAAACGCACACACACACACACACAACACACAACAGACAGAGGCACAGACACAGTCAGACAGACAGACGGGCGAACAGACAGACAGACAGACAATCAGACACATCACGCACACAGAAAAAGTGCAGACAGACAGACAGACTCACAAACACAACATTGATGCTGTCAAGAATCCTACATTGCCCTGAATATCTATCTATTTATTCACATTTGGCAAAGGAAAGACAATGTATATATTCACATTTCAGAGAACGGACAACGTACAAAGCCCGATGTAGATGGGAACACAATAATGTTAACGTGCAGGAAGAACAGTGTATTTACATTGCGTACATTTTAATATACGGTCCATATAAGGATATTCATATTGCACATATGTTATCTACACTTCAGACATGAAGCCCATCGCGCAATTTCTTTACTTTAAATTTTGCTTTCTTTATATTGTAAAGAATGTCTATCTGTCTGTCTGTCTGTCTATCTGTGTCTGTCCGTCGGTCTCTCTCGCTCTTTCTCCTTGTCTGTCTGTCTTTCTATCTGTCTTTCTGTCTGTCCGTCCGTCTGTCTGTCTCTGTCTCTCTTTCTCTCTCTCTTTCGTCGTATCAATTCCTATTCATACATGCAAAATGATTTGAGCACTCTGTACACACAATTGCTGAAAAAGTCTACATCATACGGTCTGAAACATTCTCTCTGTCTATGTATGTTTAGACTAACTCTCCTAACCCATTCCCCAAAGCCCATCTCTCTTCGTCTCAACAGACCACCCACAATCATACTATTTCCTCACCACTCATACACTTGAACATTTAATCAGTCACACTCACATATATACACATAAAAGAAACACAACGAGCGCGCACACACACACACACAAACACACGCACACAAACAGATATACAGACACGCGTGCTTACATGTGCACATACCTCACACACACTCAAAGACACGTCGCGCACGCTCGCACACACATACGTGCACACACACGCATGTACATCCACACACACACACACACATTCACACACACACAGACACTCATATTCATACATGCATTCACATATAAAAACAAAAAAACATACACGCATACGTACACACACGCTTAAAAACAACAACACACACACACACAACACACACACACACACACACACACACACACACACACACACACACACACACACACACACACACACACTCATATTCATACATGCATTCACACATGAAAAACAAAAAAAACATACACGCACACGTACACATACGCTTAAAAAGCACACACACCAAACACGCGCGCGCACACACACACACACATGTATATACATATACACACACACGCACACACACAACACACCACCACAACAAACAAACAAACACACACAACAACATACATTAACACATACATACAGAACACAGACACAACACGCTTGGCGCGCGCCAGAGAGAGAGAGGGGGGGGCGGAATCTGACAGAGGGAGAGACAAAGAGAGAGGAGAGAGAGAGAGAGAGAGAGAGAGAGAGGAGAGAAAAGAAAAAGAGAAGAGAGAGACAGACGAGAGACAGAGATGAACAGACACAGAGAAGAGAGAGAGAGTGAGAGAGAGAGAGTCAGTGACAAGGACAGACAGACAGAGACGGACAGAGAGAGAGAGAGGAAAGAGAGAGACGGACAGAGAGAGAGAAAGAGAGAAATAGAGAGAGAGTGAGAGTCAGTGACAAGGACAGACAGAGAGACGGACAGAGAGAGAGAGAGAGAGGGAGGGAGAGGGAGAGATAGATATAGAAAGAGAGTCATGAAAGGACATGACAAGACAGAGACGGACAGAGAGAGAGAGAGAGAGAGAGAGAGAGAGAGGGAGGGAGAGGGAGAGATAGATATAGAAAGAGAGTCAGTGACAAGGACAGAGAGACAGAGACAGAGACAGAGCAATGGAAACAGAGAGCAGCAGGCGTCAGTGTACACTGTCACTGTGAGCCTGTGACACTTGGAATCCAGTTTGAAGGATTAGAGGTCAGGTCCTTTGTCCGGGTAAGGGCAGGGGCAGGGGCAGGGGCAGGGGCAGGGGCAGGGGCAGGGGCAGGGGCAGGGAACTGAATGACTATTGTGGCTCTGTCACTGTTCTCTACTCTTCATGTCTGTCTGTCGTATTAAACCTGAGTGTTTTTTGTTTTGTGTTGTTTGCTTTTACCGTCAGACGTCTTGTGGTTCATATTAGCTGTAGGGGTCGACATGTATCTGCTTTACGATTGTCCGCTTCTGGCACTTCTTTTGTAAATTGCTGATGGCTCTTGTGAGATGAGGCATTGCAGATACGGTTATATCGATTGTTATGATGGTGATGATGATGATGATGAAAATTATCATCATCATCATCATCATTATTATTATTATTATTTTTATTATTATCATCATCATCATCATCATCATTAGTAGTAGTAGTAATAGTTGTAGTAGTGGTGGTAGTAGTAGTAGTAGTAGTAGTAGTGGTAGTGTAGTAGTAGTAGTAGTAGTAGTAGTAGCAGTAATAATATCATCATCATCATCATCATCATCATCATCGTCATTATTATCATTGTTACTATTATTATTATCATCATCATTATTATCATTATCATTATTATTATTATTGTCATTATCATCACAATCATTTTATTACTACTATTATTATTGTTACTTTAATAACTATTACTATTAAATCATTATCATTATTATTATTGTTATTATTACGATTATAAATTTTTCATCATTTCCCCATCTTTTCATTTGATGTCAGTCTTTCCTTATTTCAGTCTTTCCTTATTTCAGTCTTTCCTTATTTCAGTCTTTTCT
This sequence comes from Monoplex corrugatus, assembly GCA_030674185.1. NCBI lineage: Eukaryota > Metazoa > Mollusca > Gastropoda > Littorinimorpha > Ranellidae > Monoplex > Monoplex corrugatus. The sequence continues at coordinate 16,111,888 of JAPXFY010000025.1, read as the reverse complement.
TATTTCAGTCTTTTCTTATTTCCTTCTGAATGTCGTTTTACCTGTGCGTTTCTTTTTTCGTTCTGTGCTTTCTACCTTTCTTTTTGTACTTTCTTTTTTTTCTCTTGTTCTTCAAATTCATCATTTCTTTTATCCTACTTTTTCTGTCAGTAGTTTTTGTGGAAGAGAGAAAGAAAAGGAGAGAAAGAGAGAAGGAGAGAAAGAGAGGAGAGAGAGAGAGAGAGAGAGAGAGAGAGAGAGAGAGAGAGAGAGAGAGTAGTGGTGGTAGTAGTTTTGTTAAAACGGGTCACACATATATATATATGTAGATATGTAGAGAGAGACAGACAGTCAGACAAAGACAGAGACAGACACACACACAGATAGAGAGAGAGAGAGAGGGAGAGAGGGAGAGAGAGAGACGGAGAGAGAGAGAGAGAGAACACGTGTGCTCCACACACAGACTAAAGAAGAGAAATGACTGCATGGTCACGGATGTATCAGGACGTAAAACAGACTGATAGAAACAGATCAGAGTACTTCTCTCCATGCACAGTTGCAATAAGAACATTGACAACCCTAGCTGTGCCCATGGTGAAGATGAAAATAAGAAAACTGCTGTTAGACATAAATTAAATGTGATGGGCTGATTCACATCTAACTTATCTATCTTATCTATCTATCTATCTATCTATCTGTCTGTCTGTCTGTCTGTCTGTCTATCTCTACATATCTACATATATAATATATGTGTGACCCGTTTTAACAAAATGAGTCCTAAGGTGAAAATAACAGACTTTAAGATATTATGATTTTCAACCTGTCCAGATTATTATCTTTCTTTTCATATGAAATTCATTTTCTACTCCTAAAAATAAGGAAGTTATGGGTGTTTGAAGTGTGTAAGATAGCAAACAGCTATTTTGAGAAAATCAAGTTTTAAAATTTTCACCACTTCAGTGAAGTTTTACCTTAGCAACAGGTATTTTTATTTCACCAGTCTTTACTAAATTTTGTACCATGGTAAATCACATCATGCCACAATAGCACACAAAAATTGGTGTGAAAATCTACTGTGATTGTCTTGTTATCTAAGTTTATATATCCCAAAAAAGCATG
>JAPXFY010000025.1:16100790-16103290 GCA_030674185.1 Monoplex corrugatus | reverse complement strand
AAAAAGACACGAAAAAATAATCAGAACGCGTATTTAATGCAACAAGACAAGACAGGCGCAAATTTTCGCCCAACTGGCCTTTGTCAAGCGTATGATCACAATAACAACAACAATAACAAGAACAACAACAACAACAACAACAAGAACAACAACAACAACAACAATAACAACAACAACAACAACAACAACAACAACAACAACAACAACAACAACAACAACAACAACAACAACGGCAGCAAGGACGATGACGACGAATTAATTATGTTGTTATAGTATCATGATTAATTATTTGTTTATTCATTTGTTTTCTTATTTATTATTTCATTTATCTATTTGCTTATTCATTAATCTCACATTTAGTTTTCGCTCTCCCATTTTCTACACGTCAGATTGTCACAAAATCGGGAACAATGTTAGGATGCCGATGACAATGACAGAGTGATAATCAGAATGCTATAGAGTTCCATTCTGGAATGAGACTGTCTGACAGGGCTGTGCTCTATGTTTTATCATCATAATACATTATGATGTCAACAAGACCCGAGAGATGCAGACAAGTGCGGTGTTGGTAAGAAAATGTGAAGCTACAACCTCAATGGACACATCCATGAAATGGATGAGACTCCACTGCTATGGAGTCAGTCTTCCCAACAGGCTTGTACCACACTAAACACGCTCGACAGCAGCTTGTCAAAACCGAAATATCCCACAACTATTTTTACAGAACTGTTGGGATTCCAACCCACAGTCTTCTAGTTGTTTGTCAGTTTGGTTAACCACAACACCGCACCAATGGGAAGGGGTTTTGTGCATTTCTTTCTTTTGCATCAAGACAAACAAACAAACAAACGAAAACAAAAGAAAGGAAGATGGCAAGAATGGCTTGACCATGATTTCTGTTTCCCTTTCTAGACAGGCAGATACAGACAAAATGAACAGGGATGGGTGGGAGATGAGGGCGTGGAACAGGGCTATAGATGATGTTATGGGGTAAATGGACTATCCAAGACGATTAGAGATGAAAGACAGTGCCAAGACAGGTCTGACTGGAAGACCGTGTCATCTTCTACCTATTGTCTCTATAGCTCAGAGATCAGTTTGGAGGTCACCGATAGACTGCATTGTTGTGTCTGTTTGTCTGGTCTATCTCCTTGTCTGTCTCTACCTCTCTGCCTGTCTGTCTGTCTCTGTTTCTGTATCTGTCTGTCTGTTTTTCTCTCTCTGTCTCTCTCTCTCTCTCTGTCTTTCTGTCTCTCTCTCTCCCTCTCTCCTTCTCTCTCTCTTTTCTCTCTCTCTCTCTCTCTCTCCGTCCGTCCATCTGTCCGTGCGTTTGTCTTTCTTTCTTTCTGTCTCTTTCTGTACAGCTCTGTTATCAATTCAAGGTTACAGGAATGGCTTGACTACAACAATATTACAGGCGAATACCAGGCTGTGTTTAAAAAGAATTACTCAACAATTGATCACATGTTCTCGTTACTGGCAATTATCCAGAAACAATTCACCGATAACAGAAAACTATGTGACTTTCATTGACTTCGAAAAGGCGTTTGATTCAATTTCAAGAAAATTTCTGTGGCCTATACTATTAATTAAAGAATGGTATTAAAGGTAAGATATATAGATGTATCAAAAGTATGTATGCTTCTGTGAAAGCAAGAGTGCGATGTGGTACACAGTTTACTAATTGCATTGTTATTACTTGTACAAATGGAGTGAAACAAGGTGTGTGTAGTCCCATTGAATTTATACGAACACTTAACTAAACTTGTAACTTCCCAGAGCTTTATAAGAGAATGATATCTGATTTCCTTATTATGTTTGCAATAATTTTTCTGATATGAATTCCGAGCGAAAAAAATAGTATGTATCTTTTATATATTCGTATGTCAGTTTCAGTTTCAAGTTCAGTTTCAGTTTCTCAAGACGACATCTCCGCCCTCGGAACGAATTCCATATGCACTAACGTCACAGGCGCCATGTGTATGGTGATCGTAGCACAAGCCTTAAGTATAGCAGCATGAGAGGAGGACTAGAATACAAAGACATGACATAATTATGTAAGTATTTGTGAAACGACACTCCTATCAAAACTGTCGTATCATTCAGCTATGATGCACAATACTTAAACAATTGTCTCTAATATTCAGCAGAATGATTACTGGTTTAACGAACAACGATCATGTTACAACACAACAATAAAATAAGCTGTAACAGGATGTGGAAGTAGCGCATGTTTTATTTTATTCCTGTATAAACACCCTTTTTTCAGGAGTTACGTTATTTCCTTAATAAACTCAAGAATCACTTTAGGTCGTACATCTTGAGACAGAAAGAAATATAATAAACCACACCAGCATATGGTCATCGTTGTTCATCTATATTTAATCATTTTATAGTTTTATATATTTCATACGTTTTGAACGTTTGTGTTGTAATGTATGTATTATCTATTTCTCTGTATTTGTTCACCTGTACATATTCACATGGATATTTGTTTATT
>JAPXFY010000025.1:16088290-16093290 GCA_030674185.1 Monoplex corrugatus | reverse complement strand
ATTGCTCAACTGGCGTAGAGCTGACGCCAGGGATTGCTTTTGACGGTGGGAGAGATCTTCGTGTCTTACTGGACAGCTACCGCCCGCCTAAGCTGGGCAGCCCCCAGCCAGTTAGGTGCTGTCCCGCCACGACCTGCCTTCTTCATTGGGTGCATGAAGATTAGGAGAAAATCTGATAAGCAGGTCGTTAACTACCGCACCAGGCAAAAAGAAAAATTCAAATTCGAGAAACGGATCAGGAAAAGGATCAGCAGTGAAACTGGGCTGTTAGAATGCCCGAACAATGAAGCCTGGGCTCTCCCAAGATCTGCAAGACATCAGCGACGCCAGAAAGACCGCCGTCATAAACAGCGAGCTAAAGAGGCTCAATGTGGACATTGCCACTCTGCAGGAAACACGGCTGGCTGACTCAGGAACGCTAAAGGAAAGGGACTACACCTTCTGGCAAGGAAAGAGTTCTGCTGCCCCAAGAGAGTACGGAGTAGGCTTTGCAGTAAGGAACAGCCTGCTGAACATGATTGAACCAGGCAGCGGCGGTTCAGAGCGACTCTTGACTCTCCGCCTCAACACCACCGAAGGCTATGTCACTCTCATCAGCGTTTATGCCCCAACTCTGTCCGCCTCTCCAGACGCCAAGGATGAGTTCTACGAAAATCTTGTATCAACCATAAGGAACATCCCCATGACAGAACAACTTGTTCTTCTGGGCGACTTCAACGCCAGAGTGGGTGCAGACAATGACTCATGGCCCTCCTGCCTCGGTCCTTTGGAGTGGGGAAAATGAATGAGAATGGACAGCGACTGCTTGAGTTTTGCGCCTGCCATGAACTGTGCATCGCCAACTCCTTCTTCAAGACGAAGCCTCAACACATAATCTCCTGGAGGCACCCGCGCTCAAGACATTGGCACCAACTGGATTTGATCCTAGTAAGACATGCCGCTATCAAAAACGTTCTCCACACTCGCTCTTATCACAGCGCAGACTGCGACACAGACCACTCTCTGGTATGTTGCAAGATCAGGCTGCAACCAAAGAAGTTCCACTGCTCAAAGAAACAAGGGAACCCTCGCATTGACGTCAGCAAGATGTCTCAGCCAGATCTTGTAGAACAGTTCGCAGAGGCCTTTGAGAGAGAATACGACGCATTGCAGCCCTTCGACGTACGCAGCTGTGTGAAACAAGGCTGCGTCCTGGCCCCAACCCTCTTTGGAATCTTCTTCGCTCTCCTCCTGAGGCATGCGTTTAGCACAGCGCAAGAAGGGATCCACCTGCGGACCAGATCAGATGGCAGGCTCTTCAACCTCGCCCGCCTCAGAGCAAGGACAAAGGTCCGTGAAGCCTTCATCAGAAACATGCTATTTGCCGACGATGCCGCAGTTGTGACCCACACTCAGCGGGACTTGCAGTTACTAATGGATCGCTTCTCCCAGGCCTGCAAAGATTTTGGTCTAATAATCAGTCTTAAGAAGACAAACGTCCTGGGCCAAGACACGCCATCTCCACCAGCCATCACCATTGATGACTACGAGCTTGAAGCCATCCATCAATTCACGTATCTTGAGTCCACCATCACCGATAACCTCTCCCTTGACACAGAGATCGACAACAGGATCGGGAAGGCAGCCACAACACTAGCCCGCCTCACACAAAGGGTGTGGACAAATCCCAAGCTGACCACGAAGACAAAGATGGCTGTATACAACGCCTGTGTCCTCAGCACCTTGCTGTATGGCAGCGAGGCGTGGACCACGCATGCTCATCAGGAGAAAAGGCTCAATACCTTCCTCCTGAGAAGCCTACGGCGCATACTCGGCATTTCCTGGCAAGACAAGGTGACCAACACCGAAGTCCTGACCCGCGCTGGCCTCCCAACCATGCATATCATGCTGAGACAGCGTCGGTTGCGCTGGTTGGGCCATGTTCGCCGCATGGAAGATGGTCGCATCCCAAAAGACATCCTTTATTGTGAGCTTGCCACAGGGCAGAGAAACATTGGCCGACCACAGCTGAGATACAAAGACGTTTGCAAACATGACATGAAGGCGCTCGAGATCAACACTGAGTTCTGGGAGGACCTCGCAGACGACCGTAACAGCTGGAGAACCACTCTCAAGAAACAGCTGCGGATTGGTGAGGACAAACTGTCAGCTGCTGCAGCAGAAAAGCGAGTTCGCAGAAAAGGGACGACAGCCAACAGACCAGCATCAGCATACACATGAGACCGCTGCGACAGAGACTGCCTCTCTCGCATTGGTCTCTACAGTCACAGGCGACGCTGCTTGGACCAAGCAGACAGCCAATCTAGACATTAGAACGGATGTACTTTGTCTATGGTCAGCCATGACCGAGGGAGGCCTACTGTAATAATAATGATAATAATAATGAATAATAATAATAATGATAATAATAATAACAATAATGATAATAATAATGATGATGATAATAATAATAATAATGATGATGATGATGATGATGATGATGATGATACAAATAACAAAGTGTTGATAGCTCGTCAGCTAAATCATTTTCTCTCAGACTAAAGATTTCACTCCTTTACAAAACATTGCTTAGATGTTAATAAACACCAGTGAGAATTATGCAATCAAACAGTGGCAGCACACACGTGATTATGTCATTCCATTATATCAATATATGAGCTCCCCCCAACACACACATATCCTCTCTCTCTCTCTCTCTCTCTCTCTCTCACCACACACACACACCACACACACACACACACACACACACACACACACACACACACACACACACACACACACAGAGCTTCTTTCATTCCGCTGAACATTGACTGAAAAGCATTTGCTAATCTGGTGATTTTACGCTTGTCTGTTTTCATTCTCTATCTGTATGTCTGTTTGTTGTCCCTCCCTCCCCCTTCTCTGTCTCTGTCTGTCTGTCTTTCAGTCTGTCTGTGTCTGTGTCTGTCTGTCTGGCTGTCTGTCTGTGTCTGTGTCTCTGTCTGTCTGTCTGTCTGTCCGTCTGTGTCTGTGTCTCTGTCTGGCTGTCTGTCTGTGTCTGTGTCTCTGTCTGGCTGTCTGGCTGTCTGTCTGTGTCTGTGTCTGTGTCTGTGTCTCTGTCTGGCTGTCTGTCTGTCTGTCTGTCTGTGTCTGTGTCTGTGTCTCTGTCTGTCTGTCTGTCTGTCTGTCTGTCCGTCTGTCTGTTTCTGTGTCCCCCCCCCCCTCCTATCTCAGTTCTCGAAAATCGTTTTAATTATTTTTGATTATCCTTTGAAATTAAGTTAATCCAACTTGACTACTACTTCAGTAATAACGACTTGAGATCAACAACTGCGTTTGGTTTTAAGAAATGGAAATAGAAGAAACAATGAGGCCCATGTTACATACATCAACAGAACATGTTAAAGAAGGTATATTATCTTATCTTGGAGTAGGCTCATTATTGACAATTGATGATATATTGGACTTGAAAATGTGTGCATTGAGTTCATTGCTACCTTTAGGGAATATTCACATATACGCTTTTCGACAACCCCTAAAGTATGTGAATTGACAGGCATTTGTTGGTAAGAACGTTTTTATCTTCCCGAATGTTGTTTTGGCTTGGCCGATTCTGCTGGCTATTTCTGATGCACATCTGCCGTCTAGTGAGATGACCGTTCCCAGATATTTAAGTTTATCAAGCTGCCTCAAAGTTATACCATTTGCTGTTATTTTGCATGAGGATATTTAATCTTTTTTACTGGTTACCATGACTTCAGTCATTTTGCTATTTAGCTCCAACCCTATCTTTTTGCTTTCTATTTATATTATATTCACAAGGTTTTGTAGGTCCTTTTCATTTTCTGCAATTAGCACGGTGTCATCTGTGTAACGAATGCTGTTCATTATATTTCCTCCAGGGCATTCTTCTAGGTTTTTCATGATGGTTTCGCTGTAAAATGAAAGCAAATCTGGTGACAGAACACAACCTTGCCTGATCCTTCTTTTGATATTTTGGAAAGAGCTTATATCGTTTTCTATTCTCATGCTGCTGTTTGTTCCCAATATTTTTTTCTGATTATTATTCTTAGATCGTTTCCATCAGTATTGAGCCTTTCTTGTTGGCTGATCAATTTTTCGTGTCTTACCCGATCAAAAGCCTTGGTGCAATCAACTGTCTCACCTGTCTCACCTGTCGGCGTCACCGGGAACAGTGTTGGCCGCTGCACATGATGTCCTCACAAGTTGCCTCCAGCACTCTCGATCTTGGCTAAGTCTGACCACCTCCTGGAGTTTCTTGCCACTGATGTTTGTGATGTTTCTAGCAAGTGATGCAGGTGGCCGTCCTCTGTTTCTCTTTCCTTCCACTTTACCTTGGAGGACAGTGGACATCAAGTCTGTTCTCTCATTACGGATTGCGTGTCCAACATATTTCAGTTTCCTCCGTTGTATGAGTACTAGAAGCTTGCGTGTAGTACCCAACTCATTCAGTATGCTTTCATTTGAGCGCCTATCCGTCCATTTGACCCTCAGCAGTCTTCGGTAAAACCACAGCTCTGCTGCTTCCACTCGTCTTTCATCCTCTTTCTTCATTGTCCATGCCTCGCAGCCGTATAACATCACTGGCCAGACAAGACATTTTAAGAGTTTTATCTTAAGGTCTGCTGTTATGCTGTGGTCTTTCCAAATATTGTTCAATTGAACCATACTGTTCTTGGCCATTCCAATTCTCATCTTTATGTCTTTTGAGCATGTTCCATCGTGTGTCTTGACTGAACCTAAATATCTAAAGTCCTTGACATTTTCTAGAGGGACTTGGTTTAGCATGATCTGGTCCTGTCTAGTGTTATATTTGCCTGCAACATGCATAACCTTTGTCTTCTTTGAATTTAAGTCCAGCCCAGCTGCCTTTCCAACCCGGTCTACCCTGTACAGGATCCTCCTAGAGCCTGTAATGTTGTCTGCCAGTAATCCTGTGTCATCTGCGTAGCGTAAATTTGACAGGTTTCTACCACCAATATTTACTCCCATGTCTTCTA
>JAPXFY010000025.1:16070790-16083290 GCA_030674185.1 Monoplex corrugatus | reverse complement strand
CTATCTATCTATCTATCGATCTATCTATCTATCTATCTATTATCTGTCTATCTATCTATCTCTCTATCTCTCTATCTATCCATCCATCCATCCATCCGTCCGTCCATCCATCCATCCATCCATCCATCTATCTATCTGTCTATCTATCTATCTATCTATCTATCTATCTATCTATCTATCTATCTATCTTCTATCTATCTATCTATCTTCTATCTATCTATCTATCTATCTATCTATCTATCTATCTATCTATCTATCTGTGATGTGTCTATTTGTATGCATGTCCATAGAATATACTCCACTTTGCCATGATCTACATAACACACGTAAGCAAAATACACATATGTTTAAGTAGAATTCGAGCACCACTTTATACCCTATATCTACATCCACCAGCACTCTCAGACCTTTACGCTGAAGGCGAAAGGATCATCTTGTACACATTGTCCTAAACACGTACTTCCTTATGAGTTAAAAACGCGAAGTATCGTCGAGTCCGTTGAACTTTTTATAACATTTTTCTTTGACGTTGAAACCAGAAAAGAGGCAAAGGAGTCGTTATGTCCCGCTAGATAACTCTTGTACTTGTCATCTTCAGTCAAAGACAGGAACTTTCTGTGGTCATATTCTAAGAAATGTCTCCGTTGATTTGGGTGTACCCTCACTGTCTCTCTGTCTCTGTCTCTTTGTCTTTGTCTTTGTCTCTGTTTCTGTCACTCTCTCTCTCTCTCTCTGTCTCTCTCTATCTATCTATCTCTCTGTCTCTCTGTGTGTGTGTCTCTCTCTCTCTGTCTGGTCTGTCTCTCTTCTCTCTCTGTCTCTATTACTCTCTCCCTCCCTCTCTCTTTCTATCTCTCGCTCTCTCTTTCCCTGTTTTCTATCTGTCTTTCTATCTGTCTGCCTGCCTGCCTGCTTGCCTGCCTGCCTGTCTGTGTATCTGTCTCTCTGTCTCGCTCTCTCTCCCCCTTTTTTCTCTCTCTCCTTCCGGGATTGACAATAGTCCTTGATAATAGTATTTGTGATATACATATGGTATTCGGTAGTGATATTGAGAGAGAGAGAGAGAGAGAGAGAGAGAGAGAGAGAGAGAGAGAGAAGAGAGAGAGAGTAGAGAAGAATGATATATATATATGTAGACAGACAGATAGAGAGATAGATAGATAGATAGATAGATAGATAGATAGATACTAGAGGATAGTATAGATAGATAGATAGTAGTAGATATGTAGGTAGATAGATAGATAGAGATAGATTAGATAGAGATAGATAGATAGATAGATAGATAGATAATAGATAGTAGATAGATAGGTAGATGCCACAGCCCTTCTAAGGGCCTATATGAATAAACATTGTGAAGTCTGTCTCTGCCTGTCTGTCTATCTATCTGTCTGTCTGTCTCGCTCCCTCTCTCTCTCTTTTCTCTCTCTCTTCTTGCAGGATTGACAATAGTCCTTGATAACAGTATCTATGATATACATATGGTATTCGGTAGTTACACTGGCGGCCGAAGAAGAAAGTAGTGGTAGTAGTAGTAGTAGTGGTAGTGGTAGTAGTAGTAGTAGGAAAAGGAGTAGTAATTGCAGTAGTAGGAGGAGGAGGAGGAGGAGGAGGTAGGAGTAGTAGTAGGGATAGGAGTAGGAGTAGTAGTTATAGTAATAGTAATAGTAGTAGTAGTAGTAGTAGTTGTTGTTGTTGTTATAGCAGTTGTAGTAGTAATCATCGTCGTTGACGTCGTTGTGGTATAGTGGTTGGGTCGTCGTTGTCGTTGTCGTCGTCGAAGTAGTAGTAGTAGTAGTAGTATAGTGGCAGCAGCAGTAGTAGTAGTAGCAGCAGCAGCGGCAGCAGGAGGAGCAGCAGTAGTAGTAGTAATAGTAGTAGTAGTAGTAGTAGTAGTAGCAGTAGTAGTAGCAGCAGCAGCAGCAGCAGCAGCAGCGGTAATAGTAGTGTAGTCGTAGCAGTAGTAATGATTGCATCAGCACCAGAAGAAAGAAGAAGAAGAGAGAAAGAGAAGAAGAAGAAAGAAGAAGAAGAAAGAAGAAGAAAGAAGAAGAAGAAGAAGAAGAAGAAGAAGAAGAGAAGAAGAAGAAGAAGAAGAAGAAGAAGAAGAAGAAGAAGAAGAAGAAGAAGAAAAGAAGAAGAAGAAGAAGAAGAAGAAAGAAGAAGAAGAAGAAGAAGAAGAAGAAGAAGAAGAAGAAAAAAGAAGAAGAAAGAAGAGAAGAAGAGAGAAAAGAAGAAGAGAAAAAAAAGAAAAGAAAGAAGAAGAAAAAAGAAAGAAGAGAGAAAGAAGAAAAGAAGAGAGAAAACCCTTCTTTCATAAATGAAGCGTACTCGTGCATAGGACTTGACCCCAACTACACCCAGTTTTTAGGTCTTACACCACTATAATCCTTTGATGTGAGAAGGGGTACAATCGTGCAAATGTTACTAAACACACACTTCCTTATCTAACAGGCTGAACACCAGAAGTCCGTACGAGACAGGATGAGCATCAGGGGCGAATGCATGGGGTATAGGAAGGTGAATGTTAACATAGCATTCATGGTAAGGGCATGGGTACATTTCTCTCTCTTTCTCTCTCTCTCTCTCTCTCTCTCTCTCTCTCTCCTCTCTCTCTCTCTCTCTCTCTCTCTCTCTCCTGTGTTTATTCGTGATTTTCGACAAAGACTGATTGATTGTAGATGGCAAAAGTGGAATGACCACATACAAACAAGTGGAAGATACGATTGTTACAGAACTGTCGTAGATTCTCACAGTGTTAGACCATACACAAGCCTTGATCTGGATATTAATTTGAAAAACAAAACCAATAGCAAAATTTAACCTTGGTCTATCAACTTTGAAAGCCCATCAGTTGAAATACAAGTAACACAGAGAGTGTGATTTGCTCTGTCCCTTATGGATGCAGGCTGAAGAAGACGAAATACATTTTGTCCTGTATTGTCCAGTTTCTGATGAAATCCGTTCAAGGTTTATCCCTCAAAAGTATTATAGATGCCCAAATATGTTTAAATTGTGTTTGTTAATGTGTTCAACTCGTTTCGATTATATCAAGAATTGTGGTTTGTTCCCGCTCAAAGCAACTAAAATCAGGGGAATTGCTTTATCGTAATGTAAGTACATTTTCTTGTTGATTGTTAATCCTATGATATGATATCTGATTAATTTCAATGTAACTATAAGCACCTCTTCAGTAGGGGCTATGGCCTTTCTTGAATAAAAATTCTGAAGTCTGAACTCTCTCTCCCTCTCTCTCTCTGTGAGTCTCTGTCTAATAATATTACTTAGTTAGAGCAAGAGCAGCTGTAATGATAGTAGTGGCACAAGCAGCAGCAGAAAAGAGCAGAATAATAAAGCAGTTGTAATCTAATAATGAACGATATAGAAACGAAGTACTAAAAGCAATTGCAGTGGTAGTGTTGGTAGTAGTAATTTGTAGTAGCAGCAATAGTAGTCCATCTTCCTTCATTGTCCGTTTGAAAGTCAAGTTTATTCCAAAGAAGCTCTCTTATGGACAGCTGAAGCAGGAATACCACAACTATTGAAGATCATTAAAGCATTAGAAGGATGCTCTGAATGCCAATCATTTCCCATCTGCATTATGAAATGGGAAGACATAACCTGTAACAGAACACGCTGGCTGACAGTAGTGCAATCAGGACACAATCACATTAAAACAACACAGAACAGCTTGTATTCAACATTAAACGCACCAGCAGAAGCAGAACTGAGGCAATATAGTACTGACTCATGCAGCGTCTGTGGAAGAACACTTTCCTCTAGGACAGGATTTGAATACCATGTGAAGTTCCACGCCAGGTTCAGTTTCAGTTTTTCAAAATGACGTCTTCGCGTTCGGAATGAATTCAATATGCAGTAACGTCACAGATGCCACGTAATGGTGATAATAACAAGCTTTAAACCTGTACATAAACCCATGAGCTGAGCAGTTCCTGAGATCCTACCTAGCCTATGTTTTACCAAGCATACACTGTTTATACTACATGTAGTATTGTATCAGTCTATCATTGGTACAGTCTTGGTTATATGTAAATGACATTTGTCTCTGTGTATCTTATCTTGAAAGAAAAGAACAGCTAAATAAAACAAATAAATAAGTAAAGATCTGAATCACAATACAACAAGCCACTCAGTCCAAACCTCTCACATCACAGAAAGCCCCCCCCCCCCCCACCCCTCCACTGCCTATCAACAAGATGAAAACAACATTTCCTTAGTCACAGCATCGCCAATCTGTCGTTCACTTTCGAGGAGAGAAAAGAGGATATAGACAGATAAACAAATAAATAAATAAATAATGAATAAATGAATAAGTAAATAAACAAATAAAGGAATATAAGATAAATAGACAAGTAAGAAATGAGAAATAACAAATAGCAGTAAATACGCACGTCATATACACTAACGCTCACACACAGACACACGCATATGTATACATTCATACATACACACTGATATCCACACAGCCTGATGGCCGACAACAACAACAACAACAAGAAAGCACAAACCATACACGGGCTCACATATACACCAACCAACATCGATGCAGCATATGATACAACAAAACAAAAGGTAGACAAATACCATGACAAACGTATAGACATATAGACAGCAATCAACAAACAGACCACACACACACACACACACACACACACACACACACACACACACACACACACACACACACACACACACACACACACACACACACAACACACACACACACACACACACACACACACAAACACACACACACACACACACACACACACACACACACACACACATGGTTTAACAAACTTGCCCGTTCTGCAGTTGTCTTTTCCCTTTCTTCACTTTTCTTGTATCTCTGTTTCAGGAGAAGGCCAAACACTTTCCATTCCACGCTATAAGTGTCCAGTCCAAAATCCAAATGTTGAGGACTAGGGTGCTCACCCATCTGTTGAATTGATGGGAGAGTCCATCAGCGTCATCAGTTGTAGCAGTAGTAGTAGCAGTAGCAGCAACAACAGCATTAGTAACGGTAGCAGCAGCAGCAGCAGTAGTAGCAACAGAAGCAGCAGTAGTAGTAGTAGTGGTAGCAGCAGCAGCAGCAGTAGTAGTAGTAGTAATAGTAGTAGTAGTAGTAGTAGTAGTAGTAGCAGTAGCAGCAGCAGTAGTAGCACCAGCACCATCAGAAACAGCAGAAGCAATGGCAACATATCTGTAGCTGTAACGAGGAAAAAACGGAGAACAAGAAGAGGAAAAGAAAATACATTCTTCAATAGGAAGACATATGCCTACTGAGGACTTGAACCCCAGTTTATACATCTTTCAACTCTGTCATCCGTCAATGAAAGAGAACACACACAATAACAAAAAAGAAAAAAGAAAGAAAGAAAAGAAAAGAAAAGAAAAGAAAAGACGAAAAGAAAAGAAAAGAAAAGAAAAGAAGAAAAGAAAAGAAAAGAAAAGAAAAGAAAAGAAAAGAAGAAAAGAAAAAAAAAGAAACATGTGCAAGTGTTACTAAACATACACTTCCTTATTTAATAGGTTAAACGCCGGAAATAATGACGAGGCAGGAAGTACATAAAGTGCCTTACAGTTCCACCTTTTTCTGAACATACTTTCCCTGACCTTCTAGAGAAACAGACTATTGAGCCACATGCGCGTACCCTTGTTTCGTGCTTAGCAGCTCTTGAAATTGTCAGTTTCAGTTAAAGGTGAAATTTTTCTCTTTTTAGATTGCAAACCCTAATGGTTGTTTTGGGGGTGTAGTCTCTCTTATCCATTCAAACAAATTTCAGAAAGAAAAAGCAAGACTGGAATGGGGTTGTTGGGGATGACTATTTTGAATGTACAAACCATGGTGAATTTATCTACCTATTCATCTATCTATCTGTCTGTCTGCATGTATGTGTGTCTAAACCTTTTTTGCCTTTTTTTTCTTAATACCATATTTTAAAATAAAACAAAGAAAGAATAACACATTAGTAAATAAGTTTTAACTTCATCAAAATAAATCAAGTAGAATATAGTAGTCATAAATCAGTGTACATAATGACATTGCAGCAAATCATATGAAAATACTTGGAATTTAGTAGATAGAGATATATTGCCTGAACCTAATTTTTATTTCCAGCAAAATGCAAACTGGTTATACATGCCATGCTTATTTTGGACTTCTTTTGAATGACATTCATTGCATAGCTCATACATGTTATATCCAAGAAGCAGTAAGACACCATTGCAATATTCAAGTTGGTAAACATCAAACTTCCAATTTGATGGTCGATGGTCCTGGGTTCGATCTGCCAAGACATCCCTGCCTGATGACCAAAGGGTGGACACTTTTATGCTGATTTCCCAGGTACTAGGTCAGCATGTCTGCAGAGCTTCCAGTGCTTAGACCTGTTTCCTGTGAATATATATGCAGAATATGAAATACGAACGTTAAAGATCCTATAATCATGTCAGTGATTGGTTTAGGGAAATATAAAAACATCAGCATGCACCCCCATTGTAGACAACACACACAGATTGTGCAGCATCATTCCACCTGCATATTGTTGGCCAAAAAAAAATCCAAAACAAGTGTGACTGCCCGCATTCAAGCAAACAGGAACCAGAAAAAACACGAAAGAAGAATACGAACGCATATTCAATACAAGACAAGACCAAACCCCCCCCCCCCCCAAAAAAAAAAAAAAAAAAAGACAAGACAAGACAAACAAACAAACAAACAAAAAAAACAAACAAACAAACAAACAAACAAAAAAACAAACAAACAAACAAACAAACAAACAAACAAAATCGTACGTGCACGCACCTGAGTAAATATGGGAAGGTGAAAAAATAGAGATAGAGTAAGATGATTTTACAAAATCAATGCCAACAATCTCCTCAATCCTTTCCAGTCAGCCTACCGCCAGTGCCATAGCACTGAAACTGCCCTACTACACATTCTCAACAATCTCCTCCTTGCAACTGATACTGGCAAAGTCTCTCTCCTCACACTCCTTGATCTGTCTGCAGCCTTTGATACCATTGATCATGGTATTCTCCTTTCTAGACTTCATCATACTTTTGGCATCTCTGACATTGCTCTGTCTTGGTTCACTTCATACCTATCCAACAGAAAACAAACCGTTCTCATCAATGGCACTTACTCTCAACCTGCATACCTGACCTGTGGTGTTCCACAAGGATCTGTCCTTGGCCCTGTTCTTTTCACTCTTTACACCTCCCCCCTGTCCACCATCATCAACTCCCATTCTATAAAACACCACTTCTATGCTGATGACACCCAACTTCAAGACAGTGACTCACCTGATAATATACAGCGCCTGTTGACTCGCACCACTGAGTGTTACTCGGACATTAAGAACTGGATGACACACAATAGACTTCAGCTTAATGACGACAAAACAGAAGCTATCCTCTTTGGCACCCGTCAGAAACTTTCTCAGCTGCCTCCTCTTTCTCTCCCATTATGTAACACATCAGTCCCAATTTCTGATTCAGCTAAAAACCTTGGTGTCTGCATTGACTCTACCCTCTCCATGAACAACTTTGTTTCTCAAACTGCCAGATCCTGCTACTATCATCTCCATCGTATAAGGCTGATCAGGAAGTATCTCTCTGTCGAAACAACTGCAAAACTCGTTCTCTCCTTCATAATGTCTCGCATTGACTATTGCAATTCACTCCTGTCTGGTCTTCCTGCCTCCACCATTCACATCCTACAGCGCATTCAAAACAATGCTGTACGCCTTGTACTCAAAAAGAAAAAAGCTGACCACATATCTCCTCTCCTGGCACAACTTCACTGGCTCCCTGTATCAAAGCGCATACAGTACAAACTAGACACCATGTGCTACAAAAGTCTCAATAACGCAGCCCCCGATTACCTGTCAAGCCTACTTGAGATCTATCTTCCCTCACGTACCCTCCGCTCTGCCTCCGATCCTCTGACTTTTCGCTTTCCACGCACTAAACTCAATACCTATGGTCCACGAGCCTTCTCTGTTTCTGGTCCACTCTCCTGGAACAAACTTCCTCTCTCAGTCCGTCAGCAACCTACTTTTGTCTCCTTCAAGTCCGCTCTCAAAACTCACCTTTTCTCCTCCGCATAAAATCCTAACCTCACTCAACCCCCCCCCCCCCTCTGCAGCCTGTCTCCGCTCGGAGGGAATCACATGGTTATAATATATTGTTATGTATCTCTTATAATATTTTCCATTGGTTTTATTCTTGCTTTTATTGCTTTTATTCTTTCTCCCCATTTATAGCCATGCGTTTGTGTGTGTGTATGTGTGTGTGTGTGTGTGCGTGCGTGTGTGTGCGTGCGTGCGTGCGTGCGTGCTTGCGTGTGTGTCTGCTTCAGCGCTTAGATTTGATTTTATCAAGATTTTGCGCTATATAAATATTGTAATTATTATTATTATAATATCTTTTACTAATCTGTTCCACTGTGACTCAGAAATGGACCATGTTCATATGTTTTAGCAACCACTATAATGGGAAGGAGGAAACATATGACTCAAAGTTAACAGTACCAAGATTCCTATCCATGTCTAGCTTCGTTGAAGTGAACCATTTCTCTCAGCAATTTTCGACAGAGACTGCCGAAAGTTGGGGAAAATCTCGAAGTGGGTGCACACGTGATAGTAATAACAATACTTCAGATAACTCGTAAACTTAGCAACTTCCCTGCTGACTGCTCCGAAGAGTCGTGATTTACTTTCGCTGTGTTTGGCCCATAATTGTGATCAAATGGGCAGAGTGGTAACAAAGTTACAGAGGGAAAGAGAGAGAGACTGCGGTAAAACATGAGATTAAAAAAAAAAAGAAAAGAAAATGAAAGAAGGAAAGAAAAATAAGTCCTACAATTTACAATCTCACAATAATGATAATGTTGATAATGATAATGATAACAATTGTGATGATAATAAAATCAACAATAATAATAATAATAACTGCTTTTACAAAAAATGATAATAATGATAATGATACTAAGTTTAGTAATGATGATGACGAAGATGATGATGATGATGATGATGATGATAAGGATAATAATGATAACAATAACAACAACAACAACAGCAGCAGTAATAATAATAATAATATAAAATAATTTTAATGATAGTAATAATGATAATAATAATAATAATGATAATGATAATAATAAGAACAACAATAATAATAATCATGATGATGATAATAATGACAAAAAATAGAAGAAAAGAAGAAGAAGAAGAAGAAGAAGAAGAAAGAAGAAGAAGAAGAAGAAGAAGAAGAAGAAGAAGAAGAAGAAGAAGAAGAAGAAGAAGAATGTAGTCTTGCGTAATCATTCATATAAAATGCGTTTATGACCATACTATGATTATACAACATTCATAGATTTACGTTAGTGCATGTGTGCCAATGTGTGAATGCTGTTGAATGTGTCTAGCTACTGTCTGCAGAGTCTGTGCACACTGTATTTGGTGGGCGTGTATGCTACATGTTTTCATGCTTCAACAATCCACTACACACTGACATGGCTCAAAGGATTTTAACATGCATTTTGCATGCGTATACATACACAACGAGGGCTTAAGCAATAGCAGGTCTTGCACGTATGCTGAACTAGGAAATCAGAAAACCCACCATGTACCATGCTGTACATAACCAAAAAGGATCGAATCCAGACCTTGTGACTGCAAGAATATGTCTTACCCACTTATCATTTAAATAAAAATAATGGACGATGCTGTGTTGTGTGTGTGGGGGGGGGGGGTGTGTGTGAGGGGGGCTAAACGAGGGTTGTCAATACAGTGGAAGCTGCCTGATATCTGTATGATATGTCAAGACTGGGTTTTAAAGTTCTCTTCAGTGTTGACAACTCTACAACATTCTGGCACTGTTCTTTCTTCCTTTGTCGATCTTTCCGTGCTTCACGTGCCGACGTGGACTGACAGATCGAAGACAGCCCGTGAGAATGATAAAGAAGACGGAAATTGGATTGGCTGATGGTCTGAACTGCAGCTGGGAGGGTTGTGCCGGACATGTCATGTCTTTTTCAAACCACGAGACTACGAGAGTCAGCTGAACGAAACGAGAGCACCGGTACACTCCAAAAACGATATGGGTTTCGTCAAATATGACTTGCTTTCGTGTAGGGTCATATGGGTCTAAAAGGATACTTGGTAACTTTGTAGTTGCTGCAATTCTGCAAACTCCAACAACAACAATACCAACAATGGTAAAGGTAAAACAACAACAACAACAACAACAATAATATTAACAACAACAACAACAACAATAATAATAATAATCATCATCATCAGGTGCCTTGCCGTATGGCGTTGGCGATCATGGACCTCCATCTATCTCTATCTCTTGCCACCCCAAGCATCTCCTCCACCCTCTTCATCCTCAGCCACTCCGCAAGTCCGTCTAACATTTTCTCCCTGGGTCTACCTGGTGCTCTCTTTCCCTCCAGCTTTCCTGTTGTGACCAGGTGCTCCAAATCCCCCTTCCTCATAAAATGGCCTATAAATGTTGCTTGTCTTTTCCTAATCTTCCTTATGAGTGATCTACTTGTGTCTGCCTCCATCAAGACTGTCTCTGTTTTCTTTCCTGTCCATGGAACTTTCAACATTCTTCTTAGAAACCACATCTTGGCTGCCTCAATTTTGCTCTGGCTTTGCTTGCTGGCTGTCCACGCCTCACTTCCGTACAACAGTATTGGTTCTATAATTATAGCATTGAAGGACTCTCTTCCTGATGTTAATTGATAGGCATTTGTTGGTAAGAATGCTTGTCATCTTCTTGAATGCTGTTTTGGCTTGGCTGATTCTGCCGGCTATTTCCGATGTGCATCTGCCGTCTGATGAAATGACCGTTCCCAGGTATTTGAACTTATTAACCTGTCTCAAGGTTGTGCCATTTGTTGTTATTTTACATGAGGGGATTTCATTTTTTTTTTTACTGATCACCATGACTTCAGTCTTCCTGCTGTTTAGTTCCAACCCCTTACCTTTGCTTTCTATTTCTAGTATATTCACACGGTTTTGTAGATCCCTTTCACTTTCTGCAATCAGCATGGTGTCATCTGCGTATCGAATGTTGTTTATCATTTTCCCTCCAACCTTTAATCCAGAGTCTTCTTCTACGTTTCTCATGATATTTTCGCTGTAAAGTGAAAACAGATCTGGTGACAAAACACAACCCTGTCTGACTCCTCTTTTGATGTTTTGGAAAGAGTTTATATTGTTTTCTATTGTCATTGCAGCTGTTTGTTCCCAGTACATATTCCTGATTATTCGTAGATCTTTTCCATCAACATTGAGTCTCTCCAGTTGGTTGATCAATTCTTCATGTCGTACCCGTTCGAAAGCCTTGGTGTAGTCAACAAAGCATAAATACAAATCCTTATTCATCTCAATTGACCTCTCTATAATAGTTCCCTTCCCTTCCACAAATCCACACTGTTCTTCTGCTATTCCTCTTTTGATTCTATTCCTTGTCCTCATCATGATTATTCTTAACAGGATTTTTGTTACATGACTCATCAAACTGATTGTATGATGGAGTTCGCATTCTATAGCCCTTGTCTTCTTTGGAAGTGCAATGAAAATTGATTTTGACATATCTTTGGGGATTTTTCCAGTGTCGTAAATTTTATTTAGGAGGACTGTTATTTTTTCTATGCCAAATTCCTCCAGGGCTTCAATCATCTCTGTAGTAATGTTGTCTGGTCTTGGGGCTTTTCCTGGTTTCATCTTTTTCATCTTTCATTATGGGTGGTCCTTCAAAGTTCTTTTTTATAATATGTTCTTCGTTTCTGTCATCCTCAAAAAGGTCTTTAATGTACTCTCCTCATCTGTCCATATTTTGTCTTTTTCCACGATAAGCGTGCCATCTTTCGATTTTAAGCAACCAGTTGATGTGCATGTATTTTTCCTGTGGACAATTTCTTCAATTCGTCTGTACATACCCTGAGGATCCATTTTGTGTCAGTCTTCTATCTCTTTACATTTTGTGTTCAGCCAAGCTTCCTTAGCTTCATTGCACCGATACCTGATTTCTTTGTTTATCTTCCTGTATATCCCCTCGTTTCTCTTTGCCCTCCTCCTTTCCTCCATCAAGCCCAAAATTTCATTAGTCATACAGCTCTTTTTTGCTTTTCTATCTTAGGGATTTCTTCACAAGCTTCATTTATCGAATTTCTCAACTTTGTCCATTGTTCCTCACTGTCACCAACGTCTTCCAGAGCACTGAATTTGTTTTGAACATGTACATTAATTATTTTCCGTATCATTTCATCTGTCTTTAAGAGTCCAATGTTTAGTTTGATGTTGCTTTTGGTCTGTTTCCTTTTCCTCAATTTCAGCCTAAACCTTCCCACTACAGGATTGTGGTCACTGTTGCAGTCTGCGCCTGGTAGTGTTTTTGCTGACAGTAAAGAATTTCTAAATCTTTTGTTGATCAGGATGTACTCAATCTGATTTTTGGTA
>JAPXFY010000025.1:16035790-16068290 GCA_030674185.1 Monoplex corrugatus | reverse complement strand
AAAGGCAGTAACAGAGGTAGAGCCAGAGAAGACACAAATGACTTATTTATATGTAACCCCTGGCATCTGATAAAGGGGGTATGTGAACATTATAATGCAAGAACTGCAGAGCTGCATAAACAAATCACGTAGAATAGAAATACCTGAACTGGAAAGAGACAGCCAGAAAAATACAGAGAAGAGAGAAAGAGAGCAAGGGAGAAACATGGCTTTGAGACATAATTATGAAAATAGTCACATAAAATTGATAAACACAAAACACACACCAAAGTGCTTTTCTATGCTTATTCCAATCTCTCAGGATTTCTCCTTTTGAAAAGATATGAACAGTCTTGAAAGCAGAATGTGTACATAAAAACCTAAAAGGATAATTGATAAGCATTTGTCATGATAATGATATATGTAATGATAACAATGATGATAATGATAATAAGAAGAAGAATGATAATTGTAGTAGTTATGATAATGACTATAATAATAGTAATATTAATGATAATAACAACAACAGCAGCAGCAACAACAACAACAACAATATAATAATAATAAAATAATAATAATATAATAATAATAATAATATATAATAATAATAATAATAATAATAATAATAATAATGATGATGATGATGATGATGATGATGATGATGATGATGACGACGACGACGACGATGATGATGATGATGATGATGATGATGATATTATAACAATAATAATAACGATGAAATCTTGATAGCGCCACTTCACTAAAAACAAACAAACAAAGAAAACAAAAAAGAAAATATGTTTTTTCATAAAGGTTAGACTAGAATGAAATGCACATATCACTTTACAGGTCAAAATAAAATGAACTTGGAGAAAAAACATGGATTGTTTTGAAAGGTATGTCTTGGAGACTACCATTAATATCTGTCAGGTGTACGGACCACTGGTTGTAATGAATTTATATGTCTAAACTGTGTGTTGTGTAGAATATGATAAAGGAGCTGACGATCATTGTTATGCAGACAGAAACACAGGCTTCGCTTTGCATAAGATTGGCCCTCAAAATTTACCATTTCCAAGTATGTAGTGCTGTGCGATTTGAAGTTAAAAGTACCAGACATGCAGGGACCTTCTAACATGCGATTTAGGGAGAATGTCTAATTGTGATCTCCATTAGTGAGAATGGCGCTTGCCCAAGGGGGTCCATTCATGATGTAGCATCATTGTGTCATGTGCTTCAATAGGATTCACTTCAGCTACTGGAGGTCCCTCTCGTCAGTGTTGTCACACCAGGGGATGTGAGAGGAAAACTGTAGGCTGCACAAAGACAGAAAAACATTTCAGCCAGCAGAAACTTTGTTAGGATCATTGCACTTAATATATTTCCTTTGTGCTTATTTTTTCCTTCATTTCTCATTGTCTACACCATCTTGATGGCCACAGAAGCTGGCACAGTTTTTACAATACAGTAATGATGATGACGATGAGTATGATAATCATGATGCTTTGGAGTTCCATCTAGGATAAAGACTGCGTGGCTGGGCTGCACTCTACGCTTGCTATCATAATATATCCTGGCGTCAACCAAACTCGAGAGAAACAGGCACCAGCAGTGTTGGTCAAAAGATTTGAGCAACATCCTCAATGACGCATCCGTGAAGAGGATAGGACTCGACTGTGATGTCACAGTCTTTTCAATGAGCACATTATGTGCTCAGTTCTGGGTAGGAGCTAGCTGGAGCCGAAAAATCCCAAAATGATTTTTGAAGAGACTGATAGGGATTCTAACTCGTAACTTTCCAGTCTACAGTCCGCTGCGCTAACCACTACACCACAGTGACTGATAAAGCACAGACAGTTTATAGTAATGCACTGACACAGAAAGTGTCACAGATAAGAGCTCCATGGGGGCAGGAAGAAAGAACACCAGATGAGACCTGAGTATGTAAATTGTGAAACAAAAGAAGAAAAGGAAGAATATGGCGGAGACTTACGATACCAAGACCTTTGGCATCTGGCCAGGACTGGCTGTGGGACACTGGTGCATGGAAGAGATGACAGTGAGATTGCTATTGGACGGTGACAAAATCATTAATTTTGTGCACAGACCTGAACAAATGACTAATACGTCACTGCAGAAGATTCGCTTATCATAACCTAACATCAAAATATGAGATGTCTTCCTTTTTTTCCATCAACGGCAAAAATCTTCCTAATTCCTGCATTACTATTTTGACGATATAGCTTTGTACAGTCCTTGCTTGCTTGCCTTCATAATGATATGTGCACTCAAGTTTTTGAATGAGGTGCATGATTCTGCCGATTTTCTTTCAAGAGACTGTACCAAATCCGTTGTACTATAATAGAAAAAGAAATGGGATCGTGATTGGGAATGACAAATTGAGACTAAGTTTGTAGCGATCGTGACCTGTGAATATCATCTACCGACGAAGTACAAACTTCTCTTAGATGAATACGTGCCTCCACATCTCCTCCCTCCATCTAGTTGGAGGTGGTGATTTTCACAAAAAGGGAGAAATGTCAAGGTCAGTGGCTTAGCCAGTCTATGGTCAAATAGCAGGGTCAATAGTTTTGCAGACCTATAGTCAAATGGCAGAGTCTTTGCAGAGCTATAGTCAAATGGCAGAGTCAATAGTTTTGCAGACCTATAGTCAAATGGCAGAGTCTTTTGCAGACCTATAGTCAAATGGCAGAGTCAATAGTTTTGCAGACCTATAGTCAAATGGCAGAGTCAATAGTTTTGCAGATCTATAGTCAAATGGCAGAGTCAATAGTTTTGCAGACCTATAGTCAAATGGCAGAGTCAATAGTTTTGCAGACCTATAGTCAAATGGCAGAGTCAATAGTTTTGTAGACCTATAGTCAAAAGGCAGAGTCAATAGTTTTGTAGACCTATAGTCAAAAGGCAGAATCAATAGCTTTGCAGACCTATGATCAAAGGAGTTAAATGATGGTCATGATGTTGTAAACGCTCCGTCGATACTACGGACAATAGGCCTCTAGTCCTTTAAAGCCTGGAATGGGATTTCGTGAGGGATACAAGACCAGATATTGGAGGAGCATGATCTTCTCAAAGCGCTGCATGATAATGAATCCTGCAGCCTTCCGCAGAAGAAAAGAAGAAAAGAAGAAGAGGAAGAAGAAGAAGAAGAAGAAGAGAAGAAGAAGAAGAAGAAGAAGAAGAAGAAAGAAGAAGAAGAAGAAGAAGAAGAAGAAGAAGAAGAAGAAGAAAAGAAGAAGAAGAAGAAGAAGAAGAAAGAAGAAGAACAAGAAGAAGAACAAGAAGAAGAACAAGAAGAAGAACAAGAAGAAACAAGAAGAACAAGAAAAACAAGAGAACAAGAAGAACAAAGAACAAGAAAACAAGAACAAACAAGAACAAGAACAAGAACAAGAAGAAACAAGAACAAGAACAAGAAGAACAAGAAGAACAAGAACAAGAAGAACAAGAACAAGAACAAGAAGAAGAACAAGAAGAAGAACAAGAAGAAGAGGAAGAGGAAGTACAAGAAGAACAACAAGAAGAAGAAGAACAACAAGAAGAACAAGAACAAGAAGAACAAGAAGAACAACAAGAATAATACATATAAAATAGGCTACAAGAAGCAGTTTCATGAAACACTTAAAATGAAAGGTCTGTACTGTTTTCCTCTGACTCACTAATTAATGTTGAAATGTAGCAACTTAGATAATCTCGCAACAAAATCAGTTTTCTTCTTGTGTCCACGTGAGTTTTAGAATGTGGTTCTAGTTACTAGCATAGTTTAAATCAAGCAAGTAAAAAGCAGCAAAATTTGGAATGTCAATATGATTGTTAAAGGATTGTTTGCAATGATCAAATATAGAGATTGGTTATCGAATTCATGAAACAGACAGGCAAAACATATTTCATCAAAAATAATGCTAATCCATTCGACACAACTGTTGTAGTTAAAGATATAGAGAAAATCCCTCAAAATAATTGAGACTCTCTCTCTCTTTGTCTGTCTGTCTGTCTCTTTTTCTCTGTCTGTCTCTACTCTTGTGTGTGTCTCTCTCTCTCTCTCTGTTTTCTCTCTCTTCTCTCTTTCTCTCTCTCCTCTCTCTCTCTCACTTCCTCTCTCTCTCTCCTTCCTCTTCTCTCCTCTCTCTCTCTCTCTCTTCATTTCTACTATCGTCTTGTTGTTCGTCGTAAAAACATATATAAAAATATATATTTGTGTGTGTGTGTTCTGTGTATACAGTAACACATATATATATATATGTATATATATAATATATATGTTATTGTATCTATATATATATATATACAATCTTTGCATTTACTCTTCTTGTAGAGATAACGTCTGGCAATCACTTTCTTTTCTAAACGTTCCCTGAAAGTCAAAAACAAAAGTAGCAATAACAAACTACCAAACACATCTCAGCACCAAAAGCAGACGTATCAATAAGAAAAATGCCAAACATATCAGCGTCCAAAACAGATTGTTGGTCTTTTCGCAGACAACTGGTTTTGTTAAGAAGAAACAGGAAGTTCCACGGCTCCGCTAAGGAGGAAAACAAGGGAAATAAGTAGTAACAAATGGTAATCAATGGCTTTTCTCCACTCCCAGTTCCCTTCTTTCTTTTTCTTTCTATTTGCCCACCTCTCTGTCTGTCTGTCTGTTTGTTTTTCACTCTTTCTTTCGCTCTTAATAGGCTGCTGACCGTTTAATATCATCATTTCCGCAGTACACCTCTGTTTGTAGGAAACGTTTCAGCGAGCACAGACTGTTGCAGCTGTTTCCATCTTTTTTCTGGATAACGCCACTGATGTATAGGATGTGACTCAAAAGATCACTGCCGCTGTGGTTGGTAATATACAGTCGGTTTGATGTTATGTTTTGTTTTGATCTTTTGGGGTGGGGGGTGGGGGGTGGGTGGTTTGAGTACTTTTGTTTTGTTTTGGTTTGCTTTGCTTTGTTTTCCTTTGTTCTGTATTGGTGTGACCTTTTATTCCTTTGTTCTGTTTGGTTTTGTTCTGTTTTGCTTTGCTTTGTTTTGTTTTGATTTGTTTCTGTTTTCCTAGGTTTTGTTTGGTTGTGTTATTTGTGTGTTTACTTGTTTGATTTGTTTTGATGTCGTTTTTGTTCTTTTGATTTGTTTTGATGTCGTTTGTTTGTTTCCCTGTTTGATTGTTTTGATTCTTTGTTTGTTTCTAGTTTTGATTTGTTTCGCTTTGTGTGTTCATATTTGTTCATTTCTTTTCTTGCTTGTGCTGTTGGTTTTGTGTTTTCTTTTGCTTTGTTATTTTTGTTGCTTTGATTCTGTTTGCTTTGTTTTGTTCTTGTGTACTTTTCCTGGTTCACTTTGTTTTTTTGTTTGTTTTGTATCGATTGTTGTTTTTTTGTTTTGTTTTGTTACAGTCACACACATACATACAAAATATTTACACTCATTTAGACTTGCTTATCCATGGCTATAAACTGCAGCAGTCATTCAGCCTGTTTGTTTATAACAAAGTAGTAATATATTATAGTCATGATGTTTGTTTATAACAAAGTAGTACTATATTATAGTCATGATGTTTGTTATAACAAAGTAGTAATATATTATAGTCATGATGTTTGTTTATAACAAAGTAGTAATATATTATAGTCATGATGTTTGTTTATAACAAAGTAGTAATATATTATAGTCATGACCTGGATGCCGCCCGGCTCCCATGGAATTTAGAACTGAAATGCTGGCTTGAGGGGGTCTTCTCTATTGAAGAACCCAGGTCTTCCCAGAGTTTCTTGGTACTAGACGCATTCAGCTTGTTGGTTTAAATCTATGGTAGTGATGATGGATCAGTTACAACTGAGAGCTGTATCACCCACATGATCCTTGTAACAGTTCATATTGCCACTGTTGATGTTCGCCTGACAGAGATCAGCAGAATATATGACCCACGGAGGTCGGACAAACCACGATCCCAATTTCCCGCTTCTTTATCTGTTCCATGGTCTGTTTTCTATCTGACAGCCACGTATATCACGTGTATGACTGGAATTAGTGACAGGGAGAAGAAGATAATAAAGAAGTCAATATTGACAGGGCTCCTTCGCTTTCCTATTTATAAGGATGGTTGTTACATAGAATATAATTATGGTGTACAGATAGTAATTATGATATGATGATGATGATAATGCTGCTGCTGCTGCTGATGATGATGAGGAAGAGGAGGAGGAGGAGGAGGAGGACGACGACGACGACGATGATGGTGATGATGATGATGGTGATGATGATGATGGTGATGGTGGTGATGATGATGATGAAATGAATCAAAATACCTTAAGTGAAATCAAATAAAATCAGAAAATAAAATAAGAGGAAATGAAGTAAAGTAAAACAAAAAATAAAGTAAAGTAAAACAAGATGAAATACAACAAAACAAAATAAAAAAATGTTTAATATTAAACTATCAGGCCTTTGGTGTTAAAGAACTGATCGCTTTGTTCTAATCATCTTTCCTATTTACTATTTTATTGCTTAGTCTGGAACTTTACGGACCTGAATGGAAATGACATATGTTGTTGTCAGCAGCAGGCTTGCTGGTTCTTTTGATAGAGCCGTGGACTCACGATCTGATATCTCGAGTTCAATCCCAACCTGCAACACGAAAAACTGGCCTGTTCGCTGCCCCCCCCCCCTCCCCCTTAATGTTTCCATCATTTTGGTGGTCTCAACTTCCTGTTTCATAAATACCGCAATCCTCTTCACCTTCTCTATTTCAAGATCCTACTCGCGCAAAAGGTTTTGCGCAGGCTCAGGGAATCTGCCAGACAATTACTGGCAGATTTCGGTGGAGCTCATATGGAGTTATCCAAGTGTGATGAATCCCTCTTAAATTAGTTTTAAACTATAAGATAACCGTGATTTGTGTTTTGTTTTGTTCTGTTTTGTTTTTACGTCAAAGTGAGCCATGACACAGTCGTGGTGATAATTTTAGAATTTTTGTTGTTGTTTTACATAATAATTTATGACAATGTGGCATAGAAATTATGCAAAATACTTTGTGTGACTTTGCTTCCTCTCATCAGTATTCACTAAATTATGATAATTATGAGATTATAATTCTTTATGTCTTTTTTTCAGAACTATTTGAAGAATTTGTATTGTTTAGTGTTACATTCGTTGGTATTTGTATCCCGAATTGGGCGATACCAATGTAAACACGTCAGAGCCCTTTGGTAAGGTTGCATCTCTTCGCTGCATTTGGTGTAGATTAGTAAATGAACTCAAGCAGAGTTTTAATTTAGTTTAACTTTGTAAAGAAGAAAAAAAGCAGAGGGTTTTGGCATTGTGTTTTGACACACACTGAGGTAAATGTATTGTAAAGTTTAGTGAAAAGTGCATCGATACACAACATACCGTGCAGTTTCAATGATAATTAGCTGAGAAATTCGTCCTACAAACTTTGGTTGATAAAATGTATTTGAAATCAGAGAAAAATGGTCAGGCTCAAAATCTCAAAATCTGTTTATGCAAAATTTCTTTCAGATATATATATATTCATCAGTTGGTGCAAGATATGTACTTGTACAAACACTCTTGAAACAGATGGTAATATATTTTCTGTTTTTGCGTTAACTGCTGGAGTCTGTATTCCAGTGTTTGATCAAAAGAGGTTCATTGTACTCAGACAATGGCATATAGCAATTACATGTAGACGGCGAGCTTCCTGGTGCTAGAATGGTTACAGGCAGAAGAGGAGAGAGGAGACAAGCCCTGTGAAACAGTCATCACCAGAATGATTGAAACATTAAGACGGACAGGAAACGAGTCAGCTTTTATGTTATAGGGAAAGACTTAACATTCAAACTGCTATAAAATTACTGTGGTCTGTTCCTTTAAAATCAGCTGATGTCAGATTTCTTTCCTTTGTTTTTCTTTGTTTTTTTTCCCTTTTTTTTCTTTTGTAGTCCAGACTTCTTAACAAAATACTGAAAACATAATCGATTAGTAATCTGTTGTGTTGATACATTTTGTTCACATACACACACACACACAAAATTATGCATACACACACACACGCATATATATATATATATATATATATATATATATATATATATATATATATATATATATTCCGTGATATTGCTAGTTACAGAGAAAATGATCTGGAAATGCACAAACGTCTGTTCGATCTCATTTGAGATCCCGTTCTGCTGAGATGTATGGATTACAAAATTATGAATTGGTTAGAGCAACTGTTGACATGCACAACGTTTTCAATCCAACAAAAGCACCCCAATAACAGTAATGTGACCAGGTTCTATACCACGCCATCATCGATCTCTGTAACTCATTTGCTACAGTGTTGAACTATCCATTTCCCTCAGCAAGCATTTTGCATCGGTTTCCTCAAATATGAATGGGTCTTTCACGATGTATGATTGTGTGTGGTGTGTGTGTGTTGTGAGTGTGGTGTGTGTGTGTGTGTGTGTGTGTGTGTGTGTGTGTTGTGTGTGTGTGTGTGTGTGTGTGTGTGTGTGTTTTGTGTGTGTGTGTGTGGTTTTGTGTGTGAGTGGTGTGGTGTGTGTTATGGTGTGGTGTGTGTTGGTGTGTAGTGTGTGTGTGTGTGTGTGTGTTTGTGTAGTGTGTGTGTGTGTGTGTGTGAGTGTGTGTTCGTGTGTAAGATACGTAGGAACAGAACACCCCTGCTTTTCCATTTAGCACGTTGTGAGATATTAATGGTTAGTGTTTGATGCTGTCAAAGTGACAGTTGTGAAGAGCATTTCTGAAAAAAAATATGACAAGAAGGAAATTCCTATTAGCTGCCTCAGCAAGCAACTACTGGCAATTAACTTATCAAACTTTGAATAACGCAAACGTTGCAGTTGAGAGAAAAAACGTTATGAAGTTACAAGAAGCTGATATGCACAGTATAGTTGCTGGGCAACAACTCTTGCTGGTGTAGTTTTCTGAACTTTTTACCAGATGTGAAATTGTAGGTAATATCCAGATTTTGCTGCTAGACAGGCTTGACCTGGTTTCAGTGTTGTGTTGATAATAACTGAATACGATATCAAGTACCATCAAGTGCCTTAACTTGAAAGAAAATATGTCCACGGGAGAGTCTTTCATGATGATAGTAATGATTGATGATGATGATGATGATGATGATGATGATGTGATGACGATAATGATGACGACGATAGTTGTTATCATTTAGGTCTTCTTAATGTTACTTATACGTGATTTTATCATTTGTTATCACCGTTGTAGTAACATTTCTTTGATTATAGCAAATTACATTTCATTAGCAAAGTATCTGATATTTTGTAATCATAAGACATGGATTGAAATGGCTGGTTAAACAGTGAGAAACAGTCTTATAACAGAACCATACTGAAGGAGTAAAACTGCAAATATATTACAGCTTTTTTCTTACACTTTGGCATTTAAATTTGAAGTCGTCTCTGCACTAAACAATGTTACGAATAAGACTGTTTATAATTTTTTATGACTATTTCGTTCAGCTCTCTTTTCTGTGAGCTTCAAACGAGATTGTGCTAAACTTGGGGTTTTCCTTCTTTCCCTTGCATTCTTTTCTTTTTCGCTTTTTCTATCTGTCTTTCTTGATTGAGAAGAGATACTATCTTTTTTACATCATTTCCTTTACTGCTAACAGATCTTAATAACAATATATTACAGCATGTAATTCATGATGGTTTATGAAAATACCTGTGTTATCATATAGTGTTTCACATAATTCATCTTGTCTACATGCAGACTCTGAATATAATAAAAATATGCAAATCGCGAAAATAAGTAGACCCATTGTAACTTCGCGTATAAACTTAATGCTTGTTAAGCCATTGGCGTATAGGGCACCAGGCGTATGTTCTCCACTTGTGTCTGTTATGGGGCAGCCTCTGTAAAGTACCCACAATGTGTTTCGGGGCCTTGATGCCAGTTTCTGTCTCTTGCCACAAGGCGTGCATCTAGTGTCTAGTGAAGAGTGGTTTGGGTGATGTGATTCTGTTCTGTGCGTTAGTTGATTGACTTGTTTATTACATGTTTATTTGCTTGTTCAATTGATAGCTCTTTTAAGCAATGTCTAACCGCAAACTGATTTTAAAGAAACGTCACACATATTGCAGATGACACTATTACTTACAGATTCATTTTTGACAATGTGATAAAAGTCAGTCTATTCTCTTACAACCGAATGCAACAAACAACTGACATTGAATTGAATGATTAGAGCCCAGACTACTACCTAATGGCACAGGGAACGAAAGACATCACGTGTTTAATTTTCTTTTCTTCTTTCTCTTTCTCAAGAGGTATTCTCTCATAACTTCTTAAGAATCATCGCACTTAGGGAGATTTCTATTGTGAAAACCCTTTTCATTTTTTACATTTTTCGATTATTATTCTTTTTCTTTTCTTTCAATTTTTGATTTATTCATTTATTTATTTTTTGTCCAGTTTGTATGCAATCTTGATGGCCAGAGAAGGTTGCACAGTTGTTTACAGTGCGATGATGGTGATGACGATGAGGATGATAATCATGATGCTAGGGAGTTTTATCTAGGATTGAGACTACCTGACGGGTCTGCATTCAACGCTTAAAATCATAAGATATCCTAGCGTCATCCATGCCCGAGAGATACAGACGCATGCGGTATTGATTAGAAGATTTAAGCAACATTCGCTATGGTGTATCTCTGGAGTGAATGAGACTCGACTGTGTGTTCCCTGTTTTCCAATGAGCCTGTAGCACACTTAGCTCTGAATAGGAGCCGGTTAGATCCGAAAAATCCGACGATTTTTCCGAAGGGATTGATATTCCACCATAATTTTATTTCGGTCCTTGTCAGCCATCTGACTTGATGCATAGTGCTGGAATAAATACTTCTCAAATCAGTTTTATCATGGTAGGCGAACGAAACAGATAACACTCGGTTATCCACTAACGAAGAGTCTTTCTCAGATAAAGCTGAGTGTGAATTTGCCAAGAGTTTGCGAGTTGGAAGTCATAGTGCAATGGGAGAGAGTTGCTGTCTAGCCACGTATGAAGCTACTGTAGTTTTGCAAACAATATTTACTGGGCATGTTTTATGCATAAAGGTTGTTATCATTTTACATAGAAGATTTTAACAGCATGCATTATATTCACAAGCACATGTTTTACATCTATGTGGTCTGTGGGTATATGCATTAACATAGACCATTTTGATGGACCCCCCAAAATATCCAGTGACAGATTTGGTGTGAAGTCACAGTTGGGGTGTTGCTTAGAAGGAAAACATAGACAAACACACGCACACACACACACACACACACACACAACACACACAACACACACAACACCCCACACACACACACACACACACGTCCCCAGCAGCAAGCAGCTCCCCTCATACTTTATTTGACAATTCAATTTGGACACGCGCATCCAGGAGCGGCCGGTCTTCCCGCGGGCCATAACTTCTCCTTTAAGAGAGATAACTCAGGTCATCCTTTCTCTGCTAAACTTCAAACTTTAAAGCACTCTATTACCCAGGGCAAGTAGCACTAGATCCCGCTGGATATATCCTACAGCAAGTCCTTGCTACTCTACACATACACGTATATAGTGAAGAAAGCATAAAAAAGAACAAGGAATGGTCGTCGTTGTCATCATCATCAGTAGCAGCAGTATCAGCATCAGCATCAGCATCAGCATCATATCAGCATCAGCATCAGCAGCAGCAGCAGCAGCACGTGCTCTGCCTCATAGCGTTGGCCATAATGACTCTCCACGCGAATGTATCTTTTGGCGCTACAAATAGATCTCCCATACAATCCGCAAATCTGTCCGATATTTTCTCCCTGGGTCTACCAGTTGATCTCTTTCCGTCCAGCTTTCCTGTTGTGACTAAGTGCTCAAATTTCTTTTGCCTCAGAAAATGTCATATAAATGTTGCTTGTGTCTTCCTAATCTTCTTTATTAATGGTCTTTTTGTGTTTGCCTCTTTCAAGACCGTCTATTTTTTCTGTCCGCAGAACAAGGAAGGGTAAAACACTTATTTCTAATGTATCATCATCATCATCATCATCATAATCATCATCATCATCATCACCATCATCATCATCATCATCATCATTCATCCACGATAAACTTCATCTGTACACGGCAAACGGTCCACGTCAAAGGGAAGCTCGTTGCACATTACTGGAACTTTCACTCAAATAAAAACAAACACTGACAAAACATGAAATGAAAATAATTGTTAAGAACTATTGTAACATAAGTTAAACTGATTTGTACGTTTTTCAACTATTAGCTTATTTGTTGGATGTTAAGTTGTTCGGCTATCTTCCAGAAGGTGGAATTATTCAGTCTATGCTACTTGGCATCTATACGCAATTATAGCTGCTTTTGTGTGCGTTAATCTGTCTATGAACAAAGCCAACAAGTGAGGTAGGGTGGATTGAAGCATTGAATAATTCAGTGCTGTAGATTCATTTGGATAACTTCGTTGCTAAAACATATATTGTTGTGAATGAACCTTTCCTTTAATCTTTTTCATCGTTTCGTTTGTTTTACAAAAAACAAACAAACAAAAAACAAACCAAAAACAAACGGACATCAACAAACACTGTGATAGCAATCAATGATGAAGAGTCGTTTATTTGGGGGAAAACATTCTATTGACATAAAAAGCAACATGCAAGATACAGAAATACATAGAACAATGTTTCAAATATTGGGACATTCAATGTGAACTTAAAGATCTAAGTAAATCTTGTACATGAAGAAGAATCTGTTCTGTGTTGAGAAAACATTGGTATATAATTGTTCCACTGGGTATTGAAAAGGGATTGCAAAAGTTGATTTTGGCATTTTACTGTTCACTTCTAAAATCGCATGTCCAGTAGTCTTTGCAAAGATGGTACATTCATAACACGCATGTAAATCTTGCATTTATTGAGAAATGATTTTACAAGCATTATCAGAATTCTTTCTTCCTTTCTGTTAAATCAGTGATGCCAATGATGGGAAAGCTGAACTGAATCACTATCATATTTTTCACCGATGAATATTAGACGATACATTTCCTTTGAGCAATGGGGTCGTTGTTCTGGTTATATAGATGTACGTAAAATCAACTTATGCCCCATATCTAAAGGCAATGAATAGGAAACGAAGATCAACCGCACATTTTGTTTATATCCGTCAGCAATCTTAGACTCTTGGTGCAAAGAAAGAAAACATTTCGTGACAATGGAATTAAACACGCACTTCCTTATATAAATGGTTAATTTCTGGGAGTATCTGCAAAACCGGAAGTACACAATAAACACCACCCCTAAACTTTTTTTTATCAATGGGTTTTTCTTACCTGGAAAGCAACGCATGTGTCAGCTATTTTGTGCCTAAGAGCAGGTCTTGAAACTGTCATTTTCAGTTTAAATGCCATTTGTCTCTGTTCGCATTTGGAAAAAAGACCATCATTATTTTTGCGGTGTTAGCATTTCCCTAACGCTGGAGCCAAAGGTGAGGCTGAGTTATGACTGAGGAAGTAAACGTTGTATACAGATTACGGTGATGATCTCCCGTCTCTCTGTCTAATGTCTATCTGCCCTTTGTCTATCCCCCTCCATCTGTCTGTCTGTCTGTCTGTCTGTCTGTCTCTTTCTCTCTGTCTCTCTCCAAATATCAAAGGGTTGGTTTCTCTACCTACATGTCTGTTTGCCTACCTCAGTCTGTCTTTGGCACAGTCCGTTTTTCTTTCTGTCTGTCTCTCTGTCTGTCTGCATATCTGTCTGTCTCTCTGTTTCTCTCTCTCTGTCTCTCTTTCTCTGTCTCTGTCTCTCTCTCTCTGTGTCTCTCTCTGTCTCTGTCTCTATTTTCTGTCTTCTGTCTGTCTGTCTGTCTCTCTCTGTCCCTGTCTCTTTCCAGATGGTTGATCTTAACCTGTTATTAATGAAAAATTGACAAACTACCTGGAAACTAAGTTTTCTTTCAGTTTGTTTGTTTTCTCTGCTTCTGCTTTTTTCCATTCGCTTGCTTGTTTTATTTTTTGTATCTATCTAGCAATCTCTCTTTATGTCTGTCTCTTTTCCTTTTTGTTTCTTTGTTTTATTTAGAAAGAGAGCGACAGAGACAGAGAGAGCGAAAGAGATAAAAAATTAAAAAAACAGGGAAAGGAGACTCTTGTTTGTTCAATATGATGAACGAAATGTGTCGTAAAATAATACATTAGGAAAATATAGGAGAAGAGAATATTTAACCAAAGCAGATCAAACGTAATCACATGTAACTATATCCGCTGACATATAGCACAAACACAAGGAAGGAACACACACACTCAGGCACACACACAGACACACACACAGACACACACACACACACACACAGACACACACACACACACAGACACACACACACACACACAGACACACACAGACACACACAGACACACACACAGACACACACACAGACAGACACACACAGACGCACACACAGACACACACACACAGACACACACACAGACACACACACACAGACACACACACAGACACACATAGACACACACACAGACACACACACAGATACACACAGACACACACACAGACACACACATACAGACACACACACACGCACGCACATACACACACACACACACACACACACACACACACTCTCTCTCCTCTCTCTCACGCACACAATACACAATACACTGGTAACATATTCTGAAAGACACAATCACTAGTTTGCATCTGAAAATGACAGATAAATTGTCCAAAATGTGAATCCGTATCCCTGATCAATGTAACAAGAAGATATTACAATTGCAAAATCAAATCATACTGCCCCTTTTTTCTTCTGAGAAAAACACACACACACACACACACACACACACATACACACACACACACATACACGCACACACACACACACACACTCACACATAAATACACACACATATATATATATATATGTATATATATATATGTATATATATATATGTATGTGTGTGTTTGTGTATGTGTGTGTGTGGGTGTATGTGTATGTATATTTGTATATACATACACGCATATATACATATACATATGTATTCATGTATGTATGTATATATGTATGTATGTATGTATGTATGTATGTGTTATGTATATCTTAGGTAGGCAGACAGACAGATAGATAGATAGATTGATGGATAAATAGAGCGATAGATACATAGATAGATCGATCGATAGATAGATAGATAGACAGATCAATAGATAGATAGATAGACATACAGATCAATAGATAGATAGATAGATAGATAGGTGGATAGATAGATAGATAGATAGATAAATAGATAGATAGATAGATAGATAGATAGACAGGTAGGTAGGTAGATAGGTAGGTAGATAGATAAATATTGCGGGCAAACGAGCAACCCACCGAGCGAGTGAGAGAGAGAGAGGGGGGGGGGGAAGGTAGGAATAGAGGGAGGGAGAGATAGACAGACAGAGACAGAGAAACAGAGAGACAGAAAGAAAGAGAGAGTGTGAAAGAAGACAGAAAGGCAGACAGTGAAAGAGAAAGAAAGAAAGAAAGAGAGAGAAAGAGACAGACAGACAGAGACAGAGACAGCGACAGCGACAGAGACAGAGACAGAGACAGAGACAGAGACAGAAAGACAGAGACAGAGGGGGGCGAGTAAAATGTTGAAAACACGTAGAAACTGATATAGAAAGGAAAAGAAAGAGAG
Source organism: Monoplex corrugatus (assembly GCA_030674185.1). Taxonomy (NCBI): domain Eukaryota; kingdom Metazoa; phylum Mollusca; class Gastropoda; order Littorinimorpha; family Ranellidae; genus Monoplex; species Monoplex corrugatus. Next base: position 16,052,590 of record JAPXFY010000025.1, on the reverse strand, counting down.
AAAAAGACAGAGGCATGAACAGTGGCTGTCCATACACAGCCGAGGCAGTCTGAATCATCAATTCCCCACATCCATTGTAAGAAAGATTTGGGGAAAAAAACTTTCCTACGTGAGGACCTCGTAATAGCAATGCTGAGGACCAACTCGTTAACTTGACAAATCTATATCTGACTGGTCTGATGGATAGATAACTGTAGACGAGCTGATTCACCGGTGGTATATTTGGCCCACACTCGTGATCAGAATGGTCCCAACAGACCAGAGGTCGATACCAGTAAGAAAAGTAAAGACTGCAATAAAATCTTAGATCGTAAAAGAAAGAAACACAAAATGAAAAGAACAGGGAAAAGAATAGAAATACTTAGAGAAGGAAGAAATGGAGGAAGAGGAGGAGAAGAAGAAGAAGTAGAAGGACGATGAGAAGGTAATCATCATGACGAGAACATGACGAGGAAAGAGAAGGAGTACGCGACCATCAATACAAAAAAAGCGGGAGGAGAAGAATAAGAAGAAGAAGAAGAAGAAGAAGAAGAAGAAGAAGAAGAAGAAGAAGAATTGCGAAGAAGAAGAAGATGAAGAAGAAGAAAAAGAAGAAGAAAAACAACAACAGAAGAGAAGAAGAAGAAGAAGAAGAAGAAATTTGAACAAGGAGAATAATAAAAAGACGGACGAGGAGGCAATCATTAAGTGAAGGAGGCGGAAAATGAGACAAAGGATGAGCAGGACATCTTCAGGAGAAGAAAAACAGGGACAAGGAGATAACGTAGGTAATAATCAGTAGGATATGGGAACAATTAGGAGGAGGATGGGAGGAGGAGAAGGCGGCAGTAATCATCAGAAGGTAGAAAAGGAGAAGAGGAAGAGACAATCACGTGGACGAGGAGAAGTACAACATAGAGGAGGAGGCAATCATCAGTTGAAAAAGCAGGAAGAACAGGCAGTCATCACGAGGAGGGGAAGAAGGGGAGCAAATTAAAGTCAGGAGGAAGGAGGAGAGAAGAACAGAAAGAAGAGGAGACAATCTTCGGGAAGAAGAGGAGGAAAAGAAAAAGGAGACGGAGGAGGAGAAAGCTATAATCACGAAGAGGACAAAAAGAACAGCAAGAAAAAGAGGCAAGCATCGTGAGGAGGGAGACGGGGGAAACAGAGAAAACAGACGGAGGCAATTATCCGAAGGAGGAAAACAAGAAGGAAGAGAAAGAGGAAACGGAAGAGGTAATCATTAAGGGGATGAAGAGAAGAAGAAATAGAAGGACAGTGATGCAATCATCAGGAGGAGGAATAAAAATGACACGAATAGAAAAAGGTGGCAATTATGCAGAGGAAAGGAAAGAGACAGAAACTAGGAAGAATTCACCACAAGAAGGAAAAGAAGAAGGAAGAGGAGTAGGCAATTACCACCAGGAGGACAAAAATGATGGAAGTGAATGAGGCAATGGTCAGAGGGATTAGGAGGAGGAAAAAGAAAGAAGCAGAGAAAAAGGCAGTCATCGGTTGGAGGAAGAGGAAGATGAAAAGAAAAAAAAAGGAGCCAGTCATCAGGGGGAGGAAGTGGAGGAATAAAAAGAAAGAATCATCTGGAGGAGGAGGAATAAAAGAGAGAGTAAGAAAATGTGACAATAATCGTAAGGAGGAAAAAGAGAGAAAGGAGAAGAGGAGAAGAAGGAAAAAAGAGGAAGAGACAATAATCGGGAAGGAGGAAAAAGAGAGAAAAGGGAGAGAGAAGGAGAAAAGAAGGAAAAAAAGAGGAAGAGACAATAATCGGAAGGAGGAAAAAGAGAGAAAGGAGAAGAGGAGAAGAAGGAAAAAAGAGGAAGAGACAATAATCGGAAGGAGGAAAAAGAGAGAAAGGAGAAGAGGAGAAGAAGGAAAAAAGAGGAAGAGACAATAATCGGGAGGAAGAAAAAGAGAGAAAGGAGAAGAGGAGAAGAAGGAAAAAAGAGGAAGAGACAATAATCGGGAGGAAGAGGAGGAGGAGAAAAAAAACAGAAGAAGAAACAGTAAAGAAGAAAAAGGAAGAGGAGGAGAAGGAGGTTATGCTTCAGAGTTCATGTAGCTTTTTCCTAGTCAGTTATTCACTTGACTACCGCCCCTGTCGGCTTCATATCATCTACAAAATCTGAGATTCAGACAAGCAGGCCCTTGCTTGATTGTGAAGCTGTGAGAAGTTCTCTTAGGGAAAATACAGAACAGTTAGAGCAACGAGATGGCGGCAGCTACATTATCAGTAGCGATAATCCTGCAGAAATGGTCAGTGATGGTCGTGGTGGTGATGACACTAGTAATGAGATTAGTAGTAGTAACAGTAACATTAGCGGTAGTCATAAACTTGCAAGACGGATTAAGATCGAGCTCGGTTAAATAGAGCTCGTCAGCCCTGTCAAAAATCCATCTGGAAGTGGGCCCCCGTACTGAAGAAGGTTTATTAACCAAAGGCTAGAAGACCAACACTCCGAACAACAAAGCTGTTCCACACGTGGCAGTCACGGTAACTATTGTGCTATGACCGTCAGTAGGCGAGTTTGGAGTTTAGAGTTTGGGTTTTGTTTGACAGATTATCGCACTTGGATAATTGCTTTGCGTTCCATCCAAGTCTGCCAGCATACCGCCTATACCTGATTAAAACCCTGTGCAGAGGGTGCTGTGGAGGGGAGAAGGTATCTATGAAACACTGAGCAGATGCCATCACAATGTTAGAAGTATTAAACCTTCAGAACACCAAGATAGTCGTTCTGGTGCAGCAGATGATTGGCGCCCCTGTCACTGACAAGATCGGCATTCGGGAACGTACCTCGATTTTGTGAAGATTCTTACTTCGTTCGGATATTAAAAGCTTGGTAGCTTTAGATCTGTCAAGGTTCCCTTGAACCTAATATCTGGGAAAGTGACTACGTCACATAAGATTATATTTTTCTAGCACTTTTACTTGTGGCTGTACTTCCGACCACATGTACATGGTCCACATAAAATGTTGTAAAGAGATTCCCGTATTATTACAGCTTGTGCAGTGTGTTGTACCTGTAATACCCTCGAGACATCACCATTTAGTTTCTCACAAAACTTGACAATAGTTCGGTTGACTATCAGCCAGTATAAAAATGCCATGATATACCTCTGGTCCCTTGTGTGCATTCGTGACATATACCATAGTGTATGTGACATACTGGCAGCGGGATGAGCAATTTATGATACCAACAGTGGAAGGCCTGGGTGAACAGGTAAGTTTTCAATGTGACTTAAAGTGCAAAAGGGAGGACATATCCCTTAGAGGTCAGCCGGCATTGACCGAACAGATGGTGCCATGAAACTACAAGCACATTCACCAAGCTGACTTAAGATCACGTATCAGTACTGTCAGAAGTTGTTGTCTGTAAGTTTGAAGGTTGCGTGAAACCTGAAACCTGCAGAGGCGATCTTCAAGAGGAAGCAACATTATTATAGACTGAAACTGAAGTGGCAACAGTGGATGCACTTACAGATGTAGCGGTAGGAGCAAAGCCACAACAGCCAGCAGCTGAAAAAGCAATACTAGCAGAAAGAGCGACAGAAGCAGCAGAAGCAACAGCATCAGCAGCAACAACAACAGCAGTAACAACAACATTATCATCATCATCAACAACAACAACAAAACAACAGCAACCACAACAACAGCAGCAGCAACAAAAACAACACAACAACAGTGACAACAACATCAGCAAGAATAACAGCAGCAGAAACAACAACAACAACAACAACAGCAACAACAACAATAACAGCAATACCAACAACAACAAAACAACAGCAGCAACGGCGGCAACAAGAACAACAGCAACAACAACAACAAGTACAACTGTAGCTGTAGCATTAGAAACAAAAGCACATGTAGAACCACTAGCATCAATAACAATAGCAGCATCAGTGGAAACAACGACAAAAACACAGAGCAATGGAAGGAACAGTAGGTCTACCAACTTCACCCTACCGTAATGCAAAAGAACCGGAGGTATAGTCATGCAAATAATCAGCGATAGTGTATGATTTTACTGTTAGAGAGGCAGAAAGAAAAAAAAACAACGACAACAACAACAAAAACAGCAGCTGTAAAACCAGTAAGCATAAAATCAAAAGGCAAAGCTCTGGAAGTAGCGATACTTTTCCAAACCAGCCACCTCCATCCCCGCAAAACAGCACAGACACATACAAACAACGATATATCCTTTTAGTTTCAGAGACAGACGGGAGGGAACAAATAAACAGAAAGCTGCCAAACGCATTTAGCGACGAAATGACTCACGAGTACCCGGCGAGTTAAACAGTACGTAACCACTTTAAAGCTTGTTTGGGGTAGGAGAAGGGAGATAAGCAACGCATTTAGAATGGTATTCCGTGAACAGTCGCTGTATGCATGGAGAAGTGGTGCCTTTTTATCGGCAGTTAGAACTGTTACTTGTACTTGAAAGAAACGCAGGTTATTGTTATTGTTATTGTTATTTTTGTTTGAAGCCCAGCCGACTGCATAGAGTCATATCAGGGTTTAAATGCTTCAAAACACACAATACTTCAACAGGTAAAAAAAAAAAGGAAAAGAAAATTAAGTACACATCAATATCAATGCATTCGCGCACGTAATCTGAGGAGCTGCCCCTGGCGTTGACCTCTCCGTCCAATTTATCACACAGGGGATTTTAAAAACAAACCTGAATCCACTTGTCACTCCTAAGAGAAATTACGTGAGAATTTATCGAACACATGCAGGTGAATGGACCAGCAAGGCAGAACAGGATAGGAAGAAATGACAGAAAGCAAAGTAACGAAGCAGAAACAAAGAGAGTGACAGAAAACAGGACATTTCTGGCACTGAATTTTCCAGAAGGTGGGGATACGATTGATACTGAAAGAACCCCCGGCATCCCCACGGGGGAGAGAAACGCAGGAGCATTTATGACCCAGCATGAAAAACATCAGGGTGAGATGCAACATTTTAATTTTCTTAAACTTACCTGAAAATATCAGTGTATATACTGAAATTTCTTTTAGGGTGTTTTCAGTTATATGATTTACTTCTGGAAATGAAGATCAGATGTTAAAAACTCAAAATATTGAAAGATCTTATTTGACCCAATCTTGACCCTGTCTAGCTATTTAGCTATTTTCAACCATAACTATGGTAGGCTGGCTGTGTCTGGAGCAACTTTTTCATGCTGAGTCATATTTTTATCTGAAGAAAAGAGAAGTAAGATATGTTTTCTTGGGTCAAATATGTTACATTACGTGATACTAAAAATATTTGCAGTTTTGCTTACACCCATATCAATTGTAAAGCTGATGTCAGTCATAATAACATAACAGGCCATACCTAGAAAATAATGGGTACATAACAAAACTCCCAGTACAGTTACATAAACAAAACATACAGTTATTTGTTTGTCTTTGTTTCAGTGTTACGTATACGAGTATGTCAGTTTAGACAATGTATGCCAACATTCTTTTAGATCTGCTTACAGATAATTCAGCCGGTATGTAGAAATTGATATGTCAATGGTAATCTTCCAGTCTTCCAGACGAGACGATAAACCGATGTCAGGCACACAGCACGCACTTACAGCGTGTAAAAGATCCCATGGCATCAACGGAATTGTCCATGGTAAAATTCTGTAGAACATCCTGTTTTCGTAAGGTAAGTGAAAATACACACATACAAGGAAAGCTAAGTGGCAGTGTACAAAGCGCACTTTGAGAGAACAGCACCTCGAATTTGACATGATAAGCCCATTGTGGAAAAAATATAGATACGAATACTTCTTTGTATGGTACAAATACAAATACTCGTTTGTATGCTCTTGCTGAAAATGTACAATTCCTATGTTTTGTTTAATTGATATCAGAATTTCAGCACCTGTCTGAACAGGTTTCTATGAAAACAGATATCCTGACATTTGTTGGGGCTCCCATATGTCCCATCAGTGACGTATCAGTCTCTGTGTCGTCTTGGACCAGGTCAGCATAACAAGCATGTATGCCCGCCTCACATAATGACGACTTCATTGGCTTGATCATGCCCAGCGCATGCAGTCGGCCCCCATCCCAAAAGATGTCCTGAACGGAGAGCTTGTTGCGGGATCTCGGAATACAAGGCGCCCAACACTGTGATATAGGGACCTCTGAAGACGTGACGAAGTCGGCGTGATATCAGTGTGGACACCTTGGAACAGACAGTTACAAATCACTGCGCCTGGCAACTGACTGTACGTTCAGGCATCGCCATTGCAGAAGAAAAACAACGAACAGCTGTTGTCAGACAAAAGTGACAAGGACAGTTGTGGCAGCGCCCACACAGCCACAGCCATCAGCATCATAATGCGCATGGACTGTGTCAAGGACTGTCACTGAAGGAGTAGGCTCATTCAGTCACAAGGGACACAGTTCCACATCCAACTAAGGTCGCCATCGGGTACACCCATTGTCCACTCAAACAGTGACATCAGTACTTTTTGCTGCATCAGATACTTTGCAAGATACAGCTTGTAAGTTTGCTATGTTACATACACATTTTACACACAGAAACATATACTACAGACACCACTAGGCTTTTCTGGTCAAAGCCTGTACTGTTCACGTCCTCAAAGCTTGTTCCTACGTCAACAACACTTTTGCCTACATTTGCGAATTGATATCGTTTTCACTCCTCAGGGAAACAAAGGATGTTCTGAACTTACAGTTTTTGTGCTTTGTATCTGCTTCTATGCTAGCTGACTGGGTAGCGCAAACTGTGTTAGATTTGAGAAGTTCTACAACATGGGAGATCATTCCTACTTGACTCTCAAGAATTATGTTCTTTGATTAATATGTGTATAAAAAAAACGTTTTGAATGTTTTAAGAGCCGGATCAAACCAGACGGTTTTTTAATCGAATGTAAATTTGGCTTTGTTTGTTTGTTTATGTCTTTCAATTTGTGCATCACGTGGCAGGATAGACTATCGTTAGTTCTCTCTCTGTGGACTGTATCTACATTTACTCTGTTTAGGAACAGAAGTAAACATTCAAAGAAAATCAAAACAAAATGAAGAAATACAAAAATGCTGAAGAGAACTGACGACCCAGAACAGACACACGTGCTGTTAGCGGGACATCCGCCACTGCCGATGAATTGACAGGAACAGGAAGTTCCGCAACTCATCCAAGCAGGGAAACAAAGGAAAACAAGAGGTAACTAATAGTAACACATTGCCTCCCTTTCCTTCTCTCTCTCTCTCAGACACACAGACACACACAGACACACACACACACACACACACACACACACACACACACACACACACACACACACACACACACACCCACCACTCACACACACACTCACCACACTTCGCATCTCACACTTGTTTCTCTCTCTCACTTTCTCTCTCTCTCTCTCTCCATTCTCTGTCTCTCTCTCTCTCTTCTCACTCTTCTCTGTCTCTGTCCCTCTCTCTTTCACTTTCTCTGTTCTCTGTCCCTCTCTTCTCACTTCTCTCTGTCTCTTCCCTCTTCTCATTTTCACTCTCTCCTCTTTTCTTCTCCCTCTTCTTCTCATCTCTCTTTTCTCCTTCTCTCTCTTCTCACTCTCTCTTCTTTCTCTCTCTCTCTTTCTCACTCTCTCTCTCTTTCTCACTCTCTCTCTCTTTCTCACTCTCTCTCATTCTTTCTCCTCTTTTCTCTCTCTCTCTTCTACCTCTCTCTCCTCCTCTCTCCCTCTCTCTCCTTCTCACTCTCTCTCTCTTTTCTCACTCTCTCTCTTCTTTCTCACTCTCTCTCTCTTCCTCACTCTCTCTCCTCCTCTTCTCACTCTCTCTCTTCACTCCTTCTCACTCTCTCTCTCTCTTCCTCACTCTCTCTCTCTTCTCACTCTCTCTCTCTCTCTTCTCACTCTCTCTCTTTCTCACTCTCTCTCACTCTCTCTCTCATTCACTCTCTCTCACTCTCTCTCTTACACCACTCTCTCTCACTCCTCTCTACATTCACTCTCTCTCACTCTCTCTCTTACATCACTCCCACTCTCCTCTACACTCACTCTCTCTCACTCTCTCTCTTACATCACTCTCCTCACTCTCTCTCTACACTCTCTCTCTTACACTCTCTCTTTCTCTACCTCTCTCTTTCTCTTACACTCTCTCTTTCTCTCTATCTGTCTCTGTGTCTCTGTGTCCATCTCTCTGTCTCTGTCACTGTCTGTCTGTTTGTCTCTCTGTATGTCTGTCTGTGTCTGTCTCTGCCTGTGTTGTCTCTGTGTCTGTCTCTGTCACTCTGTCTCTGTCTCGGTCTGTCTCTGTCTTCTGTCTGTCTGTCTGTCTGTCTCTCTCTCTCTCTCTCTCTCTCTCTTCCTCTCTCTCTCGCTGTCAATAAGCAGCTGACTATCTGGCATCATCGTTTTCACGTCACACGTCGGAACTTTGGACATAGGTATATGTCGTCAGCAGAGACTGTTGCAGCTGTTTCTGTCTTTTCTTAGCACTGGCAATGTTCTGTTGGCTGTGGCTCAGCAAAGCACTGCAGCTGTTTGTCTGATAATGAACGGTTGGTATGGGTGTGGAGGGGAGAATTATGTGGAGGTTAGCACCCTGTCAGTCACACTTGTTTACATGTGTGTGTGCTCGTGTGCGTGTGTGTTTGTGTTTGTGTGTACATGTATACATATATAAAAATAAATATTTTATATATATATATATTTGTTGTGTGCGCGTGTGTGTGTGTGCGCGTGTGTGTGTGTCTTGTGTGTCTGTGTGTGTGTCTATGTCTGTGTGTCTCCCTGTGAGTGTCTTGTGTGTGTCTGAACGTGTGAAGACTTATTTGTGGAGAGAGAGAGAGAGAGAGAGAGAGAGAGAGAGAGAAAGAGAGAGAGAGACAGACAGACAGACAGAGACAGAGACAGACAGAGGCAGAGGCAAAGACAGAGACGAGAGAAAGATAGTCACAGCGTTGTCTGGATAGTGTGCTCAAAAAGTACCCATGTATATATATATATTACAGAGGGAGAGAGGGAAGAGAGGAGCGAGAGGGATAGAGAGCGAGAGAGAGAGAAAGAGAGAAAGAGAGAGAGAGAGAGACAGACAGAGACAGAGACAGACAGAGGCAGAGGCAAAGACAGAGACAGAGAGAAAGATAGTCACAGAGGGAGAGAGGGAGAGAGAGAGCGAGAGGGATAGAGAACGAGAGAGAGAGAAAGAGAGAGAGAGAGATATATAGACAAACGGAGAGAGAGAGAGAGAGAGAGAGAGAGAGAGAGACATAACCAGACAGACAAAGACAGAGAGAGAGAGAGAGAGAGAGAGAGAGAGAGAGAGAGACCAAGACAGCGACCAAGAGAGAGAGAGAGAGAGAGAGAGAGAGAGAGAGAGAGAGAGAGAGAGAGAGAGAGAGAGAGAGATGAATTTTGGCTTGCACCACCTTATTCATTGTTGGAGGTATTTGATGGATGGGAGAATGTTGGGTCCTTAGAATGTATATTGCTAAAACTTTCGGTTTGACATGATTTTGTGATTTCTTGTCTCTCATGCCTGTTCTCTGTCTCTTCTTCTGTCTGTCTGTCTGTCTATTGTATGCCTCTCTCTCTGTCTGTCTCTCTGTCTCTGTCTGTCTGCCCTCTGTCTATCTGTATGTCTCTCTCTCTCTGTGTCTGTCTATTTGTCTCTGTCTGTCTGTCTGTCCGTCTGTCTATCTGTATGTCTCTCTCTCTCTGTCTATCTGTCTCTGTCTGTCCGTCTCTCTCTCTCGGCCTGTCTCTCTCTCTCTCTCTCTCTTGCTCGCTCTCTGTCTCTCTCTGTCTTTGATTGCCTGTCTGTCTGTCTGTCTGTCTCTCTTTCTCTCTCTGAATTTGTTGTCTGTCTGTCTGTCTGTCACACACTCTCTCTCTTTCTCTCTCTGTCTGTTTGTCTCTCTCTCTCTGTCTATCTGTCTCTGTCTGTCCGTCTCTCTCTCTCTGCCTGTCTCTCCTCTCTCTCTCTCTCTTGCTCGCTCTCTGTCTCTCTCTGTCTTTGACTGCCTGTCTGTCTGTCTGTCTCTCTTTCTCTCTCTGAATTTGTCTGTCTGTCTGTCTGTCGCACACACTCTCTCTTTCTCTCTCTGTCTGTTTGTCTCTCTCTCAAGTCATGGACATTATTGGCATTATTAAACACTTTAAAGGAAGCTTCATAAAATCATAAATATGTGTTTCGGACATCGTAAATAATTTTTGGTTAAAACTCGTTGTGTAGACCTGTATATGCGGTGCTAAGAAAACCTTTAGTGAGCCATATTCATCGAATTTTTATGTTATTCTTCATGTATCAAACCACTAAGTCTTTCTTCTATGCATTGCCTTCCTATTAATTCAATTCAAAAGTAGCCGTTTATGACTTGCCTGACTATGTACATGCGTTATGATTCACCTTTTTGCATCATTGCATTGCGGCTTTGTTTTGTTTTTTTTATTGCTTTTATTACGTTCTTCTTCTCGTAGGTTCCATGTTAGTAATCCATAATACAGGCCTACATTAGGGCTGATTTGTACTGCCTTTAGTGAATCGGGTAGGTCTATCTTTTATCTCATGTTTTGTAATGCACTTTATCGATGGACATATACAAGGGAATTGTTTCATTGTTTCTTTTTTTTTTTTCATTTGAAATTTTCATAACGTCTGTGACGTGGTATATGCTATCGTTAATGTATTATCTTGGCATATCATATATTATCATCATTGCATAAGTTGTCGTGTATCCTCTCCACCCCCCCCCCCCCCCTCCTAACCGCTTGTTTGTTTTTAACGCTTGCTTTTCTTCCTCCTTTCCCTCTGATTCTACGTCTGTAATTTACTTTTCTTTAACAGCATGTTAATATAACTATAGCAACAGTATCAGTATTAGCAGTATCATTGTTAGTGTTAAAGATTGACGTGTATTTATTTTTATTCTCCTCGTGGGGATGCCGGGGGCTCTTTCAGTATAAATAGTATCGCCCCCCCCCCCCCCCCACCACTCTGGAAATTCTGTGTTAGAAATGTCCTCTTTCCTTTCACTCTCTTTGTTTCTGCCTTGTTCCTTTCCTTTCTGTCATTTATTCCTATCGTTTTCTTCCTTTCTAGTCCATTCACCTGTATGTATTCGATAAATCTTACGAACTTTCTCTTAGGACTGCTAATTGGGCACAAGCATTAAGTGTATTTTTGACTCTGAGGAAATGTGATATGTGGAAGAAATTTTAGGAAATTCAGGCCCGTTTTTGTATAAGTTTTAGTGTCCTTATTTATGTTTTTTTTAAATTCCCTGTGTAATAAATTGGATGGCTTGGTCAACGCCAAGGACATCTCCTTAAAAATTGTGTACGCGAATGCATTTATGTGCACACAGTTGAAGTATATATTGTGTATGCTTCGAAATGGTTAAAGCCCTGATATGGCTCTACGCAGTCGGCTGGGCTTTAAATAAAATAACAATAATCAATTCATTTTCATGTTTGATTTTGTCTCTCATGCTTTTGTAAAGCAAACGACCTATTGGCATATATATGAAGTCATTATTTCATCACAGCTCATGTTATAACTTGTTTCACAATTTAAGTTTTTTTTTATGCTAACAGTTTGTTTGCAGGGTACCAATCATTATCTGTAGGACAGATCCAATAACACCTAATGTTACCATCCTTGAGTAACAGCGTTTTCTGAGGTCTGAAATCTGAAGTTTCTCTCATCATAATCATCATCAAGTGCCTTGTCACATGGCGTTGGCGATCATGGCACTCCATATGCATCTGTCCTTGTTGCCGCAAGCACATCTTCCACCCTCTCTGTCCTCAGCCACTCTGCAAGTCCGTCCAATATTTTTTGTCTGGGTCTATGTGTGTGTGTGTGTGTGTGTGTGTGTGTGTGTGGTGTGTGTGTGTGTGTGTGTGTTGTGTGTGTGTGTGTGTGTGTGTGTGTGTGTGAACAACCCTATTTCATTACTATATGTCTCTTTCTTCAGTTTACCTTACACCCTGCTGCCAGTCCCTCTTGTTCTGTATAATTTTAAAAAAGGATTGATTAATGATATGGTGGAACACAGACATGCCGTATCGGGTTGAATTGCATCAGAGGTTACGCTCGTAACTTTAATACAGATTAATCGAATATGATATTAATAGTAATAATAATAGTAATAATAATAATAATAATAAATAATGATAATAATAATAATAACAATAATAATGATAATAATAACAATAGTAGTAACAATGATAATAATGATAATAATTATAATAATAATAATAATAATAATAAAATAATAATGATAATAATAGTAATGATAATAGTAATGATAATAATAATAATAATCAACGTGGAAAGCAAAAACCAAAGAAGAAATCCATCAAACATGCAAACATACGAACACATCTGTTTACATGCTTACAAATACAATGTTTTTGTCTAATCTTAAAATCTCAATAACAAAGTTTGTTATGTTACTTTCATCATGTGTAAAACTGTAAGAAGTCAAACAGACACGCAGAATATATCCCAGCCACGTTAGGAATAACTGTGTTTTCAATACAACAGACACTAATGTCTGCGAAATGGCAGGAACAGAAAGTCCCACAACTCATTCAAGGAGAGTAACAAGTGGTGACAAATTGCCTATAACTCTCTCTCTCTCTTTCTCAGTGTCTGTCTGTCTGTCTGTCTCTCTTTCTCAGTGGCTGTGTTTCTCTCTCTGTTCTCTCTGTCCCTGTTTCTATGTCTGTGTCTCTGTCCATCTGTCTCTCTGTCTGACTGTCTGTCTGTCTGTCTGTCTCTCTCAACAAGCAGCTGACGCTCACGTACCATCATATTCACGTCCCACTCCTGAGATTAGGAAATACGTATGTGTCAGAAGAAGCTGTTGCAGCAGTTCCCGCCTTATTTCTTTGCCGTCTGCTTTTTCTTGCGTTCACCACCTTCGTAGTCAGGCCACGTCTACGAATTGTGGCCGTTTCTTCCTGTTTCTGCTGGTTGCCATATAGTTGGTGGTCAGAGGAGTCCTAGTCGGCCATGTCTCCTGTCGTTTCATTTAATAAAGGCGACATCGCTGTTGTATGTTTTCGACTGCTGGGCCGTCTTGACCACAGGATCAGGTTGGTGGTGAGGTCTGTTTATACTTGCAGTTCCCATGGGCGTTGAGTAAAGTAGTGGCTGGTGCGCAGTCAGGTCAGCTTTCTGGACAGATGATTGGTACTCTTCTTTTTCTGTCCACAGCTTGATAAGCGGTGATCTGGTGATGCTCCTCTTTTTGCTGTAGCTGGCACTTTTGTCTAACTGTTCTTCCAGGCCCTTCTTTTAGCTATATTTCATCTACTGTCTCATCTCCTAGTCTCGCTCTAAGAGCGGTGGGGATTCACCAGGGGACTCATGCTCAAGTTCTTCGGACGTTTTGGAATGCCTTGGTCAGCTTGGGGAGCTTGTCATTCTACTGGGACTGTAATGCATTGGTTGTGACTCGATAGATTACAGCAGCAGTTTGACTGGTGATGAGGAGCTGGTGTGGCTATGAAACAGGGATCGTGTGGACATCAATGCTGTGTGTCAGTTTCTCCACGTTCGGACAAATATCCATATGCACTGACGCCACAGATGCCATGTGATGGACAGGATCAAGCATGATCATCATGACTTAAGCCATGACCCTGTGTTTCAGCCCCGTATGTTGACAAAGTCTTAAGATCCTACCTAGTGCATGGGTCCCATTTGTATCCATGTGGCAATCTGTCAGTAGAACAACAATTTAGGATATATAATAATAATAATAATAATAATGTTTATTTGTATAGCGCATATTCCATATAAAAACATGCTCACCAGCGCTTTACATTTCGCAAGAAAGGCAAAAGGTGATAAAAAAATGTTCACAATAACATACACAATAAGATAATAAACATTAAAGCTATACAAGTAAGAAGACACATAAGAAACCACAGAATATTAAAATTTAAACACTGACTTATGTAATGAAGAAAGATTAACAGATTTTTCATATGAATAAAGAGGCATATTGTGTTTATATATTGCTGCGTGTGTGTGCTTGCGTACGTGTGTGTGTGTGTGTGTACGTGTGTGTGTGCGTGCGTGTGCGTTGCTGTGCGCGTGTGTGTTTGTAAGAATGTGTGTGTGAGTGTGTGTGTGTGTGTGTGTGTGTGTGTGTGTGTGAGTGTGTGTGTGCGTGTGCTATGTTTGCATGCGTGTGTGTGTGTTTATGCATGCAATAGTTGTACATAAAATTATAATCAATATTTTGAATGAAGATAAAAACAGAAAAAATTCTAATCCATATACAGGAAAAACATTGTAACTTCAGTATTACAGCATTAACACCTTGACAATCAAAATTACCTCACAGATTATAAACTATTCGCATATCATACATCACAATTTACATACAAACAAAGATTTTAAAAAGTTTCTTAAAGTATTTCAATCTCTTTCCCACTCAATTTCTCCCCTATCCCCTCCTCAGCTGTACACATACAGTGATACACACACATGATCACTTAAGCACACACATACACACACACACACACACACACACACACACACACACACACACACACACATACACACACACACACACACATACACATATGCACGCACACACACACCTTGCTCTATAGGCCCTTATACAAAATACTGTTATACAGGCAGGAGAGATTAGTCTGATGACAGACTTGCAAACTAAGGCTGTTCAGGTTAGATGAGTTTGAAAGAGGTGGATTTTCAGGTGCCGTTTGAAGGTTGAGAAACACTTAGTTTTTCTGAGAGACAGTGGTAGAGAGTTCCATACATTTGGGCCAAAGACAGAGAAAGATTTTTTACCAAAGGTGTCTAGAGAGAAACGAGGAACAGTCGAGTCAACAGTGAGGTGTCAGAAGAGCGGAGCGTTCGAGAAAGTTTGTAACCCTGAGGAGGTTGGCAAGATAGGATGGCATGTTCTCGTGATAGATACACTGAAAGCAGAGACAGGCAACTTTATATTGAATCCTAGCCTTTACCGGGAGCCAATGAAGTGTTCTAAGCAGAGATTTTGCACTCTCACGCCTGGGCTTGCGGAGAACAAGGCGAGCCGTGTGGTTCTGTATGCGCTGAAGTTTAAATAGTTGATTGTCATGGAGACCTGCGAATAGAGAGTTACAATAGTCCAGTCTAGATAGTATGAAAGAGACAGCAAGTTTGTTGGTAGCATCAGTGGAAAGGAAGAGCGAATCTTACCTATTCTGCGTAGCTGATAGTACAGAGTACGGCACAACTGTTTGACATGGGCTTCCATAGACAGTGTTTCATCCAGGTAGAAGCCAAGGTTTCTAACAGTTTGTGAGAAAGATACATCACAACCAGAGATAGACATGGGGGCATGAGTAACCTGATTGACCTTTGACTTAGTACCAGTAACAATAAGTTCAGTTTTATCATCATTCATCTTCAGCTTGTTTTCACTCATCCACTTGGAGACATCCTCTATACAATCTCTCAGACTGCACGCAAGAGCGTCAAAATCTGATGGGGCAGAGGAGCTATGCGGCTGTGAGTCATCCGCAAAGAAGTGGTATGAGTGACCTGACTGATGAATGATAGCGCTGAGAGGTTGTGTATACATAGTGAACAGGACAGGTCCCAAGACAGAACCTTGTGGGACACCACATTTCAGCACAGATGGATTTGATTTGTGGCCAATGACAACAGACTGGGTACGGCCAGTCAAATAGGAGGTAAACCAGTCCAGAACCGTTCCAGAACAGCCAAAAGTGGTACGCAACCGCGTTATGATGATGCTATGGTCTATGGTGTCAAATGCTGCTGACAAGTCAAGCAGTGACAAGATAGACACACTCCCATTGTCTGAAGCCTGAAGGAGGTCATTGACCACACGCAATAGAGCGGTTTCTGTGCTGTGGCACTTACGGTAGGCTGACTGGAATGGCTCTATCACTAAATATATATATATTTAGTGAATCGTATATCTCTGTGGCATAAGGGTTTGTGGCAGGTGCTAAGAAAGTTTGGCATAGAGGAAGGTCTCGTCCAAACCATCCAGGCGCTGTATAACACTGCCAGCAGCGCAGTTCTCCTCAACAACCAGATAGGGGACTACTTCAAGACCACAGTTGGAGTCCGTCAAGGCTGCCTACTCTCTCCCGTGCTGTTCAATCTCTTCCTGGAGAACATCATGCGTGAAGCCCTCCATGACTTCCACTCCACTGTCTCCATCGGAGGAAGAACCATCAACAACCTGAGGTTCGCAGATGACATCGACCTGATGGGAGGCAGCAACGAAGAACTACAAGACCTGACCATGAGACTGGAAGAAAGTGCAGGTGCACACGGAATGGAAGTGAGCACAGAAAAAAGCAAAGTCCTGGTCAACAGCACAACCAACACCCATGCTGAAATCTACATGAACGGGCAACAGCTTGAAGAAGTGGACGCTTTCAAATACCTTGGCGCCACTCTCACCAAAGACGGTCGCTCTACAACAGAAATCAAGACCAGACTAGCGATCGCAACAGCAGCAATGGTAAAGCTAAACAAGATCTGGAAGAGCAGAGAGATCGGCTTTCCATCGAAGATGAAGCTGTACAAGTCCCTGGTGCTCCCCATCCTGCTGTATGGATGCGAGAGCTGGACCATGACAGCAGAGACCACCAAGAGAATCCAGACGTTTGAAACTAAATGCTTCAGGCGCTTGCTCAGGATCTCTTGGCAAGATCGGAAGACAAACGACTTTGTGTGGAGCCAAATAACAACACTCGCAGGCCCACAAGAACCCCTCCTGGCAACAGTCAAGAACAGGAAGCTGTCGTGGTTCGG
>JAPXFY010000025.1:16010790-16030790 GCA_030674185.1 Monoplex corrugatus | reverse complement strand
ATGTGTCAAAAACGAAAAAAATTACAAACCTCTAGCATGAACACATGTGTTGTATATACATTCAAGTTTCATTTCATGTTTTATAAGTGCTCAATGTGGCCACCACCGGCAGCGCGGACAACATCAAGCCGATATGAGAATTCCTCCCAAACGCGCCTCAGCATGTCACGGTCCACTGTGTTGATTGCAGCTGTTATTCGATCTTTCAAGTCATCGATACTTGCTGGAAGTGGTGGAACATAAACTTGGTCTTTAACATACCCCCACAAGAAAAAGTCACACACAGTGAGGTCCGGGGATCTGGCAGGCCAAGCACAGAGAGCAAGGTCTTTAGCACCTCTCCTCCCAATCCATCGCTGAGGCACGTTTTCATTCAGATAAGCTCTAACCCCGAGATGCCAATGGGGTGGTGCTCCATCTTGCTGAAAAATGAAGTCATTCGAATCTGCTTGCACTAAAGTGAATAGCCAGTTTTGGAGCATTTCGAGATAGGTTTGTCCTGTAACGGTGTTTCCTTCAAAGAAAAAGGGACCATAGACCTTGTCTTGAGACACAGCACAGAAGACGTTCACTTTAGGGGAATCTCTTTCATGCTCAACAGTTTCATGTGGGTGATCTGTTCCCCAAATGCGCACATTGTGACGATTGACTGTGCCGCTCAAATGGAAAGTCGCTTCGTCACTAAAAACTAAACGTGAAAAGAGAGTTTCATCACCTTCCTCCATCTCCAGCATTGACTCACAGAATGTCCTCCGCATCACCTTGTCATCATTAGTAAGTGCTTGGACGAGGCTTAGTTTGTATGGTTTCATGTGTAATCGTCTCTTTAACACACGCCAGACAGTGGTATGAGGGATGGCAAGCTGAAGACTTGCTCGACGTACGAACTTACGTGGGCTGCTCTCAAATGCATCATGAATCTCTCCACTTGCTCCTCTGTAACACGTGGTCTTCCAGGACTCTTTCCTTTGCACAGACACCCACTCTCTTTAAACTGTCTAACCCACCGTCGAATGCTCTCACGATGGGGCGGATCAATGCCGAATTCTGTTCTGAAAGCACGTTGCACCGTGACAATGGCGTTTGTTTTCGCGAACTCAAGCACGCAAAACGCCTTCTGCTGAGGAGTCGCCATTTTGATTAATCTTCCCACAATTCAGCTGCACCGGAAGTTATACTAACGACAGCGGTGAAACTGACACCCAATCAAACTTTGATAACTACTCTATCAAATAACCACATGATTCAGTCCACTACAATGCTATAGACCTGAAAAAACTGCGTAATGATTTTGGCGTATTCTGTTTGAAACACCCTGTATATATATATATATATATATATATATATATATATATATATATATATATATATATATATTTATACAAAATATTTTCAAAGTGATGATAAGTTGACATGTATCATTGTGTTTACGTCCAACGACCATTTGTGGAAAATAATTATGTAAATAATTATGAATATATCAGCGGAATTTTGTATATGTATTCACGTATCACCAGTGCCTGTTGCAGTGATATCAAATTGTCCTTGGCATTGCCAGTATTCTGTACGATGTGATACAAGAAAACGCAATACTTGCTAGTTAGCAATAAATTGTCCATTGAATTGTGAAGACAAAAGTATTCCTTGAGGATGATGTCCTCCCAATTTCTTGATCAACGAGAACGAAAACTCATTCCATAAATTGACCGCAATTCATTTCATTTCTTAGAAAACAAAAAAAGTTCTGAATTTGAAATGGTTTCATATAGGAACTGTACATAAAATAACAGAAACAAAATAGTTTGGGGTCCTAAACACTTATAAATATAGCTTTTGTGGTCTTGGAAACTTCGAACATGTCTCTTGGAAATGCAATGTCAGCCACAGCACTTCTTGCACAACCTTACAGCCTTCATTTCCCTTTGTTTTCTCGTTTGTCTAAAAAGACAGACAAAGGACCATTTACTGAGTGAAAGAGCGGTAAGAGAAACGGGATGTGAGACAGACAGAAAGAAAGAAAGAAAGAAAGAGAGAGAGAGACACAGAGAGAGAGACAGAGAGTGAGAGAGATACAGATAAAAGACAGACAGACAAGAGAGAGACAGAGAGACAGAGAGAGAGAGAGACAAAGAGAGACAGAGATATACCGAGAGAGAGAGAGACAGAGAGAGAGAGAGACAGAGAGAGAGAAAGACAGAGACACAGAGAGATACAGCGAGACAGAGACAGAGAGACAGAAAGCGAGAGAGAGAGGGGGGAGAGAGAAAGAGAGAGAGACAGACAGACAGACAGATAGACAGACAGACAGACAGACAGAGACAGAGACAGAGAGACAGAGAGAATCGTATTCGTTTCAATTTTATCCAGATCAAAAACATAATGACTACAATAACTACCTTTTGAATTCTTTTACCAGGTACTTCTGAAATCAAAATATAATGACTGTGATGTCTTTCCTTTGAACTACTTTTTATCAATTATCCATAATAAATCCCCGCTTACCATCGCACCTCTTCCTTCCCCAAATGGCGCTATTTCATGGCTGTGAAATGCAATCATCAGTGAACTTGGCCAGTATGTGTAGTCATCATTCAGTAAAAAATAATCATTACAGATGGGAACTCTCCTACACAACAGTCTGTGTCCAGATACATTATTCAGCTGTAATGTCCACCTGACGCACTTTCACACAGTACGTGATTCTGGCTTGTGGTGGTCGATCCATCAATCAATCCAATTTCCTGCTTCTTTGTGAGTCTCACGAGCTGTCTTCCATCTGACAGCCACGTACATCACGCGCGTCATGGAAACCAACGACAAGGCAGAAGAAGATAATGAAGCCGCATTGACAGAGTCATTTTTTCCTGGCATTCCTACAAAGATGGCTGTTAGAGAAAGTCAATCAAGAACGACAAAAGAAAGATAGTCATTTTGGCAGCATCAGCGTATTAAATCAAAATTACTCTCTCTTTAAGACAGGTCATTAGGTTTTGACCAAACATACACTACAAAGGTATGATTCGATTACACAGTTAAAGATTTTTACAATAACAAAATAAAAACACCCCCAAAATAAAGTAAAATAGAAACAAAAAATATACATCATATGCACAAAAAATGATGAGTCAGCAGTCACATGGTATGTGACCGCTGACAAGGGAAACTAATCTCACATTTGTTTTGTGTGGTTACCATTATTGGCATCACTTGTAGACTTTGCCAGTCGTTTATTAGTAGACATAGCACTTTCTAAATTTGATACAGAAAAAGGTCACACGTTAGGTTGTTTACATTAGCAACGTTTTAGTGAATGAGGACACTGGTGTAAAGACGTAGAGTATTGTTCATTATACGATTTTCGTAGAAATGAGTCAGTTCATCAGCAACTCTGCAACGCCAATGATTCATTGCCTAAATATTATCTGTAATTGCAAAGCTCTCGGGAGTCTCTTTCTGAGATGTTGCGCTATAAATCATGGCTACTATCATTGTTGTCATTATCTCAGCTAGCATTGGCTATATAAATCATGACTATTGTCATTGTTATAATTATCTCGGTTGGCATTCGTTATATAATCATGACTATTGTCATTGTTGTAATTATCTCCGTTGGCATTCGTTATATAAATCATGACTATTGTCATTGTTGTAATTATCTCCGTTGGCATTCGTTATATAAATCATGACTATTGTCATTGTTGTAATTATCTCCGTTGGCATTCGTTATATAAATCATGACTATTGTCATTGTTGTAATTATCTCCGTTGGCATTATACCAGAGAAAGGATCTGTCTATTATTATCTTGATGTTTTGCATAAAGTGTTGAGTGAATATATGCAACATACGTGTGTTTGAGAACAGTCTGAACAGCGTGTATTTCCTTAGTGACCACCTCTCGCTTTCTAGTGCTCGTAATCCAAGGCTGGTACTTCTTGATCATTTTACATGTCACGTGATTTTGTTACGTTAATCCTTATCACATTGGGCATTCACACATAGCCCTGACTTCTTCACTGAATCTTTTCCAATTTAAGCAGCTGTGTGTATTAAAGTGAATGATTGTGTGTGTTGACAGATGCTGTGCAAGTTGAATATAAATAACCTTGAGATTCCTTGATAAGTGCACATTGGACAACATCTGGGCATAATCAGATTCACGCAGTTGAGAAATCTTTGCTAAAGACGGGTGCATGACACTTGTTTTGATTACAATGCTTAAAAGTTATGCACGAGCACGCGTGAATATGACAAGGTTATAGACTGAACAATTTAAACGGGATTCGTTATATACGTACATAATACTTCAGGACTTCTGGTCATGTATTTCCAATCCTGATGCATCCATTGCAAAAATAAATTGTCAAGACATTTTAAATTTTATCCTTTGCAACTCTTTAACAGGCCCCACCCGTAACATTGAATAGATTAACATCAGCAAATAAACTTCTGGATTGTTTTCTTTTTGGTGACACATTCTTATCATGCACACGCAGACACAAAACACACAGACACAGACACACACACACACACACACACATACACACACACACGCACGCACGCACACACACACACACACACACACCACGCACGCACGCACGCACGCACACACACAAGACCACCACCAAATGACAGCCATATACCACTACCTCCAACACCACTCAACAGCACGATAATAGCCAGTGATGTGCCTGCTTGCAGACAAAACAATCTTGAAATGCATGAACGTTTGCCAGATCCTCGTCTCAGAACCTCTCGGTCTGAAAAGCATGCACCACGAAACTGGCAAACAGTGTGGGTGTTTGTTGACTTCCACAAAGCTTTCAATCCGACAAAAGCTGCATATTGATCAGTTACGTGATCGGGCTGTATACCAGGCTTTCTTCCCTCTCTCCAACTCATTTTGCTAGAGTGTTGAATGATCCATTTTCTCTTAGCACCATTCCTATAAATGCTGAAAGCGTCTTTTGTTGGAAAAGTTTACAAAACAGACATGAGACCCTCCCCCTCCCGATTTTCCGTCAAACTTTTGCTGGCATTCTGGTGCTTGCTGTTTTCATGCTATCGTGTTGGCAGTTCTGGAGATAACTTGTTCCAAGATCATGACAAGAACAATATGTATGTTAGATGTCTCACCAAACAGACACGAACACCATGTATATTTGCAGAAGCCTGAATACAGTTCCATAACTTTTCAAACTTTGGACATATACATACTTTGCAGTTTAGAACATAAAACCAGTCACAAGGAAGCTGATACAATGATTACTAGTTACAGCTCCTTTTTCAAAGTTTCCAAACTTTTAAATGATATGAAATTTCAGGATAATGCTGAGTACTCTGCCACCGTGAGCTAGGTATGGTTTTGATAAATCAGTTCTAGAAATTGAAACTGTTAACCTTGACAAGGCTTTCAAATTTGAAAGCAAATGGGAGAGCAAGACATAAGCTAGTTTCCCGTTACTCTGCTACTGCTACTACTACTACTGCTACTACTACTACGACTGCTACTACTATTGCTGCTGCTACTACTACTACAACTACTGCTGCTGTTGTGACTACTACTACTACTGCCGCCGCCGCTGCTGCTACTACTACTATTACTACTTTCTTCTGTTGCTGCCAATGTCACTACCGATATCATACGTGCTACACGTGCTATATAGACGCTATTATCGAGGGCTATTACCAATTCCGGAAGAGGTGGGTGGGATAGATAGATAGATAGATAGATAGATAGAGAGAGAGAGAGAAAGACAGACGGACAGAGACAGAGATAGATGGAGAGAGAGACAGAGACAGAAAGACAGAGAGAGAGAGACAGAGAGAGAGAGGGGTGGAGAGAGGGGGGAGAGAAAGAGAGAGAGAGGAGACAGAGGGGAGGTAGAGACACAGAGACGAGACAGAAAGAGACAGAGACAGAGAGGGAGAGAGATACACAGCAGAGAGAGAGGAGAGAGAGAGAGAGAGAGACAGAGAGACAAAGAGAGACAGAGACAGAGCGACAGATAGAGAGAGAGAGCGACAGAGAGAGATAGAAGAGACAGAGAGAGAGAGAAAGAGAGAGACAGAGACAGACAGAAAGAGACAGAAGAGAGAGGGGAGACAGAGAGAGGGAGAGACAGAGACAAAGACAGAGGCAGAGAGGCAGAGAGACACAGAGAGAGGGGAAGGGGAGAGAAAGAGAGAGAGAGAGAGAGAGAGAGAGAGAGACAGACAGAGACAGAGAGACAAGACAGACAGACAGGCAGACAGACAGACAGATAGGCAGAGAAAGAAAGAGATAGGGGGGGAACAGAGAGAAAGAGAGGAAAGATATTTTGATCATTTGTTTGTTGATGACATGACCATTCAGAGTTCATCGGGACGCTGTACTTAATGAACGCTGCACGGGGTGACTCCGTCTGTAGTTGTCATCAAGGGAGTGGACTGTAGCAGAGCTGTTCCTGCTCCATTCAACAATAATGTCAGTCTGTTTCTTCCTCTGTAAAGTCTGTTTTCTCTTTATTTGCATGTTTCATGGACGATATATTGTAGGCAGAGCTGTGACCGGTCCATTCAATAATAATTTGTGTCTTCCTCTGTAAAGTTTGTTTTCTGTTTATTTGCATGTTCCAGGATGATAGATTGTAACAACGCTCTTCCTGGTCCATTCAACAAAATTGTCAGTTTGTCACTGCCCCTGAAAATTCTGTTTTCTTTCCATTCCATGTTCCAGGGATGATGAGCTTGAGGGCTTGTTTCATGTCCATCATGGTCAGCCATCTGCAGTCATTCATATGCTGGATTATGATTTTATGGATTCTCTCTCTTTGGTAAAGTAAGTAGTATTAGAGAGTCCTATTTTTAGAAAATGCGTATTATTTTGCAGCATCCATGTATCCATGTTTAAAGACTATCGTTTTATGATATGTTTTTTTAATATAATGCCATGATTTCAGTGGTTTGTTCCAGGCAGAGTGCAGCAATACTGACGTTGAGTCATAACAGTGAAAAGAAACAAAAAGAATAACACGTTTCCGCTCGGGAACATTTTGTTACATGCATGTTTCGATACATTTCCTGTTTACTTCACTTTTGGAGGTGGGTTTTCCAAACAATATCTTTTTACCACTGACAATTATATACGTACAGTTAAGCGAAGTTTTCCTGACTGTTATTATTTATGTCTCAGTTTGAATCAGTTTCGATATATGCTGGTACCACAGGCACACAGTCACAGTGCTGATAGACTTTATCATCAACAATCTTCACGAAGCACATTTAGACTAATTTAGTATGTTTCACTCTGCACGAAGTTATGCCGGGGTTATTCACACACACACACACACACACACACACAAACACACAAACACACACACACACACACACACATCAAATAGCTACACAATCTACTACTACTACTGTTACTACTACTACTGCTGCTGCTGCTACCACCACTACTACTACTACTACTACGTCTACCATAACTACATAATACCACCACCACTGCATCTACTACTACTACTACTACTGCTGCTGCTGCTGCTGCTGCTCTTACTACTATTTGTATTATTACTACTACTACTCGTAATGCTAGTGCTACTTCTCCTAATGCTGCTACTGCTGCTGTTGTTGTTGCTGCTGCTGGTATACTTATATGCGTTACTATTACACTCACGTGTGAATGTATGTAAAATCGACGACCCTACGTTCTAACTATTTTGAACCACTTTGGTAAATGTTGGGGACCCTTCATAGGTCAGTCTTGGCGTGGAATCACAGAAGGGTAGGCATTATAAAGAATAAGAAAGTCTTGCTCTATACACACGTCTCCCTGCGCGTCTCAATACTATATTTGATAAATCAGTTGGGGCACACGCATCGCCCAAAGGAAGCCTGTCTCCCGACGACCGATAACTTCCCTTTCAAGACAGATAACCGAGATCATCCATTTTTCTGCTAGTGGTAAGATAATGGTATTGGTGGTGGTAGTCGAGGCCAAGAGGCAGGGATGAGCGATTGTGAGCTACGTATAAATCATCACAGATGGAGAGAGACAGACAGAGAGAGAGAGAGAGAGAGAGAGAGAGAGAGAGAGAGAGAGAGAGAAGAGAGAGAGAGAGACAGACAGACAGACAGAGACAGAAGGAGGGAGAGAGAGAGACAGAGACAGAGAGAGAGACAGAGAGAGAGACAGACAGACAGAGAGAGACAGACACAGAGAAGCACAGAGAGACAGACAGAGAGAGAGACATAAAAAGAGACAGCCAGAGAGACAGAAAGAGGCATGGAGATACAGACTAACAGATAGACAGAGGTATAGAAAGACATAGAAAAAGAAACAGGGGCGAGCAAGAGAATAGACACCAAATCAGTTGGTATTATATATTTCGTATGAACAAAGCAGTCTGGCGAGACGAATCCAATGTCAGCGATGTGTTGGATGATTGGTTGGTATGTAGATAGACTGCTTTTGTGCAGTTGGTTAGTTTATGAGCTCTTTGGTTACTGGCCTGGTTGGCTAACTGTTTGGTCTATGTCTGACAGAAGAGTTACTTATGTTAACTTTGAACCATTCTGCATATTATGTGCGTGAAAATTGTACTTCTTTTTATTCATTAATCTTTAAATGGAGAAAACGAATAAGACATGTCAACTGAATTGAAATCTCATTAAGTCAGAGACATGGTTTAACGAGTACAATGACGGTTTCGAAAACAATGTCATTTATTAAGTATTTATTTAATTACGTTTACTTTGGAATCGGGCTAAAATGTTAAAAGAAAATGAATCTTCTGTGCAGTTTGTGTTTCTCTACCTGTGCTTAAGTTTAGGGGTTTCAGCCTCATGCGACATGTGGCTCATATTACGTATGTTCAATATGGATTGATGAAATGATGAATATTTGTCCAGTTATTGGTTTCTGTTTCGCATGTATCAGGAGGGGGGGGGGGGAATTGTGATTTCTTTAGTTTTTAAAACAGTTTTTATTTTGTTCTTTTGTGTGTGTGATTGTTAATTGATCTTTTGTTTCTTTGTTTAAGAAAGGAGACTGTGTCATCTAATGGCGTAACTTATAGGAAATTTATTTGCTTTGACCTGAACATTTGAACTTTTTTCCAAGGCTAGTATTTTATTTTGATCAATCAGAGAAGAGAGAGAGAGAGAGAGAAGAAGAGAGAGAGACAGACAGAGAGAGATACAGAGAGAGACAGAGACAGACAGACAGACAGACAGAAAGATTAAGAGAGAGAGAAGAGACAGACATGTCCGTAATGTACAGTTTTAAATAATAGCAACACATCATTCATCTTAACCTTAAGTTCCACATTGTTCTTCCAAACCATCTATGTAAAAAACCTTGATCAATTAAACCAAAAGTATTTCAAAATATGTATGCACTCATTCTAACCCAATTAAGAAAATTCCATAAGAATATTATCATTACTGTTATTATCACTGATATCATCATCATCATCATCATCGTCATCGTCGTCGTCGTCGTCATCATCATTATCATCATCATCATCATCATCACAATGTGCCATGCCGTGTGGCGTTGGCGATCATGGCCTTCCATACGAATCTTATCTTTTGTCGCTGCAAGTACATCTCCCACCCTTTCTGTCCTCATCCACTCTGTAAAACTGTCTAATATTTTCACTCTTCTTGAGTCTGCCTGGTGCTCTTCTTCCCTGAAGCTCTTCTATTTTATTCATAAGAAGACCAGAAGGCGTAAGTCTCTTCCTGCCAGTACATAGCCTCTCCATCAGCAAGCCCTGCGCTGTGCCTCCTCGTGGCGACAGGCGGTAACTGAGCACCCCAAGGACTCGGGCTGAATCTCGTAGGACTCGGAGGAGGTCTGGCCCCCAGACGTGAGGCACGCAGGCCCACCGGCGTGTGGATATGCCCTGGTGCCCACGAACCAGACCCCCAAGCTATGGGTGAATAGCTCCACTGCCTTGTGGACATCTCGGGAGAGAGTAAGGCTAGCGGAGAGACCGTACACAAACCGATGGAAGGCAACGGGAAACCACCATCGTAATTTTTCCCAGGTTATCATGGACAGAAACAGAAAAATAAATCAAGACAACGACGTATGGAGCAGCTTCGTCCCGTCATGCGGCGCAGGTGACACCAGACCGTCAGCAAGTTACTGCGAACCCTAAACTCAGATTTAAAAACATCAAAGTTGCAACATGGAATATAAGAACACTGTTGCAGAAGGGTAAATTAGAAAATATCAAAACAGAGATGGAAAGACTTAACATTGGTTTTTAGGACTAGGGGAAGTGAGATGGAAGGGGGCAGGCATGATAACATCAGGAGAATACACAATGATATACTCTGGTGGTAACTCACATGAAAGAGGAGTAGGCATCATGATGGACAAAAACAAATCAAAAGCAGTTAAGGGATACTGGGCTGTGTCCCACAGAGTTTTGCTGGTAAAGTTGGGAGGCAAACCATTTGATATCAACATCAGGTGTATGCACCAACATCTGCAAGTACTCAGGAAGACATCGACAACTTCTACGAAGTATTAGAGATGACCAAAGTCCAATGTAAATCACAAGAAGTTACTGTAATAATGGGAGATTTAATGCTAAAGTGGGACAGGATAGGGTGAAGGATATAGTTGGACCTCATGGCCTTGGTACGCAAAATGAAAGGGGTGAGAAACTTGTAGAATGGGCACAGATGAATGAGTTCATAGTAGGAAACACCTGGTTTGAGCAACCAAACAGAAGAAAATGGACTTGGAGGAGTCCAGGAGATAATACCAAAAATCAGGTTGACTAAATCCTGATCAAAAAAAGATTTAGAAATTCTTTACTGTCAGCAAAAATACTACCAGGCGCAGACTGCAACAGTGACCACAATCCTGTAGTGGGAAATTGAGGAAACGGAAACAGACCAAAAACATCAAATTAAACCTTGGACTCTTAAAGACAGATGAAGTGATACGTAAAAAATTTAATGTACATGTTCAAAACAAATTCAGTGCTCTGGAAGACGTTGGTGACAGTGAGAAACAATGGACAAAGTTGAGGAATTCGATAAATGAAGTTTGTGAGGAAATCCCTAGGGCAGATAGAAAAGCAAAAAAGAACTGGATGACTAATGAAATTTTAGGCTTGATGGAGAAAAGGAAGAAGGCAAAGAGAAACGAAGAAATCTACAGGAAGATAAACAAGATCAGGAATAGGTGCAATGAAGCTAAGGAAGCTTGGCTGAAAACAAAGTGCAAAGAAATGGAAGACCGACACAAAACGGATCCTTAGGTTATGTACAGACGAACTGAAGAAATGGTCCACAGGAAAATTACATGCACATCAACTGGGTGCTTGAAATCGAAAGATGGCACGCTCATCATGGAACAGGACAAAAGAGAGTACATTAAAGACCATTTTGAGGATGACAGAAACGAAGAACACATTACAAAAAAGAATTTTGAAAGACCACCCATAATGAAAGATGAAGTTAAAGCGGCACTGAAAAAGATGAAACCAGGAAAAACCCCAGGACCAGACAACATTACTACAAAGATGATTGAAGCCCTGGAGGAATTTGGCATAGAAAAAATAACAGTCCTCCTAAATGAAATGTACGACACTGGAAAAATCCCCAAAGATATGTCAAAATCAATTTTCATAGCACTTCCAAAGAAGACAGGGGCTATAGAATGCGAACTCCATCGCACAATCAGTTTGATGAGTCATGTAACAAAAATCCTGTTAAGAATAATCATGATGAGGACAAGGAATAGAATCAAAAGAGAAATAGCAGAAGAACAGTGTGGATTTGTGGAAGGGAAAGGAACTATTAATGCCATATACATCCTAAGAACTATCATAGAGAGGTCAAATGAGATGAATAAGGATTTGTATTTATGCTTTGTTGACTACACCAAGGCTTTCGATCGGGTAAGACATGATGAATTGATCAACCAACTGGAGAATCTCAATGTTGATGGAAAAGATCTACGAATAATCATAAGTATGTACTGGGAACAAACAGCTGCAATGAGAATAGAAAACAACGTAAGCTCTTTCCAAAACATCAAAAGAGGAGTCAGACAGGGTTGTGTTTTGTCACCAGATCTGTTTTCACTTTACAGCGAAAACCTAGAAGACCCTGGATTAAAGTTTGGAGGGAAAATGATAAACAACATTCGATACGCAGATGACACCGTGCTAATTGCAGAAAGTGAAAGGGACCTACAAAACCTTGTGAATATACTAGAAATAGAAAGCAAAGGTAAGGGGGTGGAACTAAACAGCAGGAAGACTGAAGTCATGGTGATCAGTAAAAAACATGAAATCCCCTCATACAAAATAACAGCAAATGGCACAACCTTGACACAGGTTGATAACTTCAAATACCTGGGAACGATCATTTCATCAGACGGCAGATGCACATCAGAAATAGCCGGCAGAATCGGCCAAGCCAAAACAGCATTCGGGAAGATGACAGGCATTCTTACCGACAATTGCCTATCAATTAACATCAGGAAGAGAGTTCTTGAATGTTATATAGAACCAGTACTGTTGTACGGATGTGAGGCGTGGACAGTGAACAAACAAAGGCAGAACAAGATTGATGCAGCCGAGATGTGGTTTCTAAGAAGAATGTTGAGAGTTCCATGGACAGCAAAGAAAACAAATGAGACAGTCTTGATGGAGGCAGACACAAGTAGATCACTCATAAGGAAGATTAGGAAAAGACAGGCAACATTTATAGGCCATTTTATGAGGAAGGGGGATTTGGAGCACCTGGTCACAACGGGAAAGCTGGAGGGAAAGAGAGCACCTGGTAGACCCAGAGAGAAAATGCTGGACGGACTTGCAGAGTGGCTGGGGACGAGGGGAGTGGGAGATATGCTAGGGGCAACGAGAGATAGAGACAGATGGAAGTCCATGATCGCCAACGCCATGCGGCAGGGCACCTGATGATGATGAACCTTCACGCACAACAAGTCCGCCCTTCAGAACTTGGCAAGAAAGGAAAAAAATCCAAGATACAATACCTCAACATTAAAACCAGTACTGCGCTGCACGGATGCGCATGATACTTGCATACACGTATTGTTCCATCATAAGGTCCGTAGTGAACACGATCGGATGTACATATATGCTGTCTGTGTAAATTCAGAAACTTCAATAACATCCATTGTTAACTGATATAGTTCCAGGAACTTTCACAGTCCACACACAGCCACACATCAAGTAGGGTCAGCCATTATTTCCCATTCAATTATTCACTCACCAGGCTCTTCAGTGATCACATCTAATGAAGTCCCCACAACAACTGATGAACACTTCCAGACACGGCCACATACAAAACGCAACTTTGACCAAGATAGTAAAGAATAAAGCGAATAACAATAATATCAACATCGTCATCATCATCATCATCAACAACAGCAACAACAACAACAACAACAGCAACAACAACAATAACAACTCTAATAACAATATAATGTTAGTAATGATAACGATGATATAATAATAATAATGATAATAATGATAATAATAATATTAACACCACTAGTACTACTACTATACTACTACTAACTACTACTACTACTACTATTACAACAACAACAACAACTACTACTACTATTGATGATGATTATGACGACGACGACGACGATGATGATGATGATGATAACAAATAATAATAATAATAATAATGCCACTACTACCACTATTATTATTATTACTACTATTACTGCTATTACTAATGATAATAATAATAATGTAATGATGATGATTTCTTTGAGCAATGATATACTAATGCCTTGAGCGCAATATCACTATCGGAGTTTAAGAAACTACGGCATATTAATATTTGTTTAAAAAATCGCTATCTTCGGCTTTGGATTCTACTAGCTAGCCATAATCGTGGTCCTCTTTTAAGTACCAGTAGGGATGCGCATAGAGGTCAAAGAGTTAAGAGGGCTTCGTTGGTTCTTCTCGACTTAGTGATGTGACTTATTGGTGACCTGTCGATGGGAATAATAATTCTTGATGCCAGAACTACAGGGCTCTTCTACGCTTCTGTGCTTGTACAAGATCATGCTTTCGCCCTGCTCTGTGCGTTTGATTTTCAATCGATCACGTTCACGAATGTGTGCATGTAGACAGAAATCTGTATGCATGAACAGGTTTGGATATGTGTTATTCATTCACACGCGTACGCGTGCGCCTGCGAGTGTGCATGTGCACACACACAGACACACAAACACAGACACACTCAAATACGCACACACACACACATACACACACCCATACACAAACACACACACACATACACACACACAAACGCATGGACAAACGTACACACACACTCACGTTTGCACGCATACACACACATGCACGCAGCACATAATTGCAATATAGGCCTACATCTGTAGGAACAAATAGCTAATGGATCAGCGGATACATCATTTTTCTTGTGGGAATAGTTGGGTCAAATGTATTTTGGAAAGAAGGTGAATCTATGAATCATGCATAAAATAGTTGTGTTTCCTCTGTTCGTTGAATTAAAAAGAAGGGTTGTTCCAGATCAAAGAGTCAAAAGCACGAAAACTCTGTCTGTTTCTCAGTCTCGATCTATCTGTGTCTGTCTGTCTCTGTCTGTCTCTCGCTCTTTTTCTCTTTTGTTTATATGTCTGTCTGTCTCTATTTATTTCTCCATGTCTGTCTGTCTCTCTGTCTGTCTGTCTCTCCTTCTCTCACCATCTCTTTTTCTTTTTTTCTCTCTGCCTTTCATTTATCAACATGCAGTCGCTCTCTTTCCCTCGTTCTAACAGACTTTGCACATTAGTTAGGGAGCTCCCAATATAACGTGACGAGTTAAGAGCATTCCAGATGCCGTATAAACAGCTCGCGCTGGCAAAAAACTACAAAGGTAAAAACAATTGAAATCCTCCTACAGAAACATCTGTGACAAAGTTTCAATGGGTTCAACAGATATATTTCACCGGCAACGTTTTGACTGAGGTCGGGTTTTTTGTTTGTTTTCTTTTTTCCAGTCAGTGCCATTAGTAATGGATATGTCAGTGTTCATATACAAAACTTTACTACTTGTTCGTTAATTTACATATTGACTTATTCACTTATTAGCATTTACTCTACAAGCACATGTAGTTATCAGTCATCACAGCAAATGTCAGTCATGATAAATGAGTAACACTGCACAATGGTAAATAGTATAGGTTTATAAACACGTTCCTTGAAGCACACCATATCTTCCAGATCAGTCGGATCAGAAAAATAAGTTCTCGGTCGAAACAGCTTGTGTACACCAGACGGAAAATGCAACGGTCAAGAATCATCCCAGCGCGCCATAACATAGTCAACAATCTGTCTCAAAGAGATTTGTGGTCAGTTGTGTTAAAGGCTGCTGACAAGTCGAGAAGTGACAAGGTGGAGGCTTACGTGGACGACTGCGGGATATCAATAACTATTGGCAACAGAGCTATCGTCGGCACCGTGGCTCTTTTAGTAGTCTCACTGGTAGAACGTAAGAGGGCCACTAGTTTCAAGGAAGGCACAAGCTGAGTGCGGTGCTTTCATGGCTGAAGTAGTCAGTGGAACAGGCATATTACGTAGTGCTTTGAATTGTCAGGGTCGGGACTGGGTATCTTGAAAAAGAGAAGGTAGGGAAGGGGTGCTACAGGTGACCGCTTTTCAGTGAGGTCAGTGATGGAAAGAACTAAACAATCACTAGAAAATGTAGTCTGGAAAAAGTGGGTCTAGATTTTTTTAAGAATCTTAAAATTGTATCCTTCTGACACTAAAAACAGGGGGTGGGGGGGGGGGGTGAGTGAATCATATGCTGTAAATAGTGTTTCAGAGCTGCAGAGGTAGTTTCTAAGACTTTAAACATACACATAAAAGAGTCTCTCAGAAGGTATTGTGTATGGAGACTTTGGTGCCAGTTTTATCGGAAGCAAGGAGCTGAGGTTAAAGAGTTCACATTGTGAATCATCAGAGTCCTGTCACAGTCTTATTCTTCACTAGTCTTTTGTTTGTTTGTTTGCCTGTTTGTTTGCTTTTTGCATTGCTCTTTTGATAATCGTTTTACGTGACTGCTTTAGTTGAACACTTTATGTAGAAAACAGAATGTTTTGTGGTACACAAACACGATGACAAAGACCACCTTTACGAAAACACAAACAAGGAAACAAACTCACGTCAAAGTTCAGTTCCAAAGCCCAGAAGAATGTCATGATCATTATCATTTCTCTAGCCCTAGTCAACAGTCTTACATAGTCCAAGTACCGGGCTTTTGAAATGAACGACGTTTCTGTCTTTTGGCACATTTCGTCTTCGGATAACTTGCAGCAATTGCATGCATAGATCTCTTGATCCTATTTTCTTGTTGTGTGCGGTTTCACGTGCATGTAGACGAGGCGTGTGAGCAATCATTAAATCTTTACTAGATTCCAGTGAAAACGTCAATGCCTCTCTGACTTGATCTTTACGTGAACTTTTCTATTGCATGTGACAACTCTGCAGGCACTAATGGCAGACCCACAACTGTCACTGAACGAATCCGTGCACGCAATCGTGTTGTGTCAAATCGTTGCACGCAAAATGAAGACAGATTTATTCTTGACAGTTCATAGACACTATCCTTTCACATGCACGCACGTGTGTGAATCTATTTCAAAATATTCTGAAGTAGTCTAAAGAGAAGTTATTTTCATCTTGATAGGTTGGGTGTCATTATAAGAGATGGGACTATTTCAAGTTAGTTTGATAACACTATTGGAAAGAACTCCATTTCTTTGTAGCAAGTTTCAACTGTAGGCAACGTAAGGAAAACGGTTCTTTACGTTATGGCGTCAGGGTTAACAGTTGTCCCACATATGTGACACAACGTGCATGAAAATATACTTGACACATTTTGTTCATACACATACACGTGCGTGGGCGCGGGCGCACGCGCGCGCACACACACACACACACACACACACACACACACACACACACACACACACACACACACTCATACACGCACACACACATACACATACACATAAACATATGTACACATATACATACGTACACACTCGCGTGCGCGTGCATACGCGCGCGCGCCACACACACACACACACACACACACACACACACACACACACACACACACACACACACATCACTCCAAACTACACCACAATATAACAATACCACTGATGCGCCTAATTGCAGACAAAACAATCTGGAAATGCATGAATGTCTGGCGTTTCCTTGTCTGAGAACTTGCAGGACTGAGAAGCATGCATTACGGAATTGGCAAACGACGTTGGTGATTGTTGACTTCCACAGTCTGACAAAACAAACCCAGTAATCACTCACAAGATCAGGTTGTATGGATCAGTGCACTGTCTTCCATCTTTTTGTCTATTATGCATTAAAATGTTGACCATTCTTTGTGTCTCGGCAAGATTTTTCACCGGTTGCCGTCATTGCTTGTTTTTGTTTGTTTTGTTTGTTTGTTTGTTTTTTCAAACAAAAAAGGTTTGCGAACAAGATGTGAAGAAACATAACACCTGTATTTTTTCCTTAGGCACGTGCTGGCATTTCGCAACATGGTGTTGTTATGTTGTTATGTTGTATGTTGTTATGTTGTATGTTGTTATGTTGTTATGTTGTCATGTTGTTATGTTGTTATGTTGTTATGTTGTTATGTTGTCATGTTGTTATGTTGTTATGTTGTTATGTTGTTATGTTGTTATGTTGTTATGTTGTTATGTTGTTATGTTTGTTATGTTGTTATGTTGTATGTTGTTATGTTGTCATGTTGTTTGTTTATGTTGTTATGTTGTTATGTTGTTATGTTGTATTTGTTGTTATGTTGTTATGTTGTCTATGTTGTTATGTTGTTATGTTGTTATGTTGTATGTTCATGTTGTTATGTTGTTATGTTGTTATGTTGTTATGTTGTTATGTTGTCATGTTGTTATGTTGTTATGTTGTTATGTTGTTATGTTGTTATGTTGTTATGTTGTTATGTTGTTATGTTGTTGATGTTGTTATGTTGTTATGTTGTATGTTGTTATGTTGTTATGTTGTTATGTTGTTATGTTGTTATGTTGTCATGTTGTTATGTTGTTATGTTGTTATGTTGTTATGTTGTTATGTTGTTATGTTGTTATGTTGTTATGTTGTTATTTGTTATGTTGTATGTTGTTTATGTTGTTATGTTGTTATGTTGTTATGTTGTCATGTTGTTGTTTATGTTGTTATGTTGTCATGTTGTTATGTTGTTCATGTTGTTATGTTGTTATGTTGTTATGTTTATGTGTTATGTTGTTAGTGTTATGTTCATGTTGTTATGTTGTCATGTTGTTATGTTGTTATGTTGTTATGTTGTCATGTTGTTATGTTGTTATGTTGTTATGTTGTTATGTTGTTATGTTGTTATGTTGTTATGTTGTTATGTTGTCATGTTGTTATGTTGTTATGTTGTTATGTTGTATGTTGTTATGTTGTTATGTTGTCATGTTGTTATGTTGTCATGTTATTATGTTGTTCATGTTGTTATGTTGTCATGTTCGCAGTTGTGGGGATGATTTCCAGAGAAAGTTATGACAACAACAAGATTTCTGTCAGCTGGCTTGGCAGGCAGACGTGGACAATGGACATAATAATTCAGTCACTTTAAACTTCCAGCATATTTATAAGTTCGCCTTTCGGAAGAGGACGTCTCCCCATATTTTTAGGAAGTGGCCTTTAGCATCTTTAAGAGTTATCTGTCAGGAAACATGAGTAGAATGTGAATAAACATAAGTTGATGACAGAAACTGAATGTTGGACCTTGTTGAACAGAGCATAAACCTTTCTCATTTAACATCTTTTATTGGAAAGAATAGAATTTGTAATTGTTATTTTTGTTTAAAGCCCAGCCGACTGCTTAGAGCCACATCAGGGCTATGGCCATTTCAGAACATATACAATACTTCAACAGGAAAAAGGAAAAGAAAATTAAGTACACATATCAATGCATTCGCAGACATAATCTATGGAGATGCCCCTGGTGTTGACCACCCCGTCCAGTTTATCACACTGGAGATTTAAAAAAACATTCCTGAATACAAATTTAAACATAACTAAAGACACAAAACATATAGAATGACGGGACTGAACTGCCTAAAATTGCTTTCGCATATCCCATTTCTCTACAGCCAAATCTGCATTTAAGACATGTACCCAATTAGCAATTCTAAGAGAAAGTATGTGAGACTTTATCGAACACATAGAGGTGAATGGACCAGCAAGGCAGAAAATGAGAAAAATAGATGACAGAAAGCAAAGGAACGAGGCAGAGACGAAGAGTGTGGTGATTGTAGTGGCAATATAACAAACACTAACTGACTTATTATTCCTGTTTCTTCCAGGTTCATAGGAGGATGGTCAGCAAATATTTAGATTGAAGCAAAGCTTTTACCGTTGTGTTCAGCAATATTCTCAGCCTGTCTTCCTCCTTCTGCCCTGTCTTCTCTTCCTTTGTTAGTTCAGTTCTTGGAAGATGCTCTTGGAAATCGGTTTGATCTTCGTTATTGTCAGCATTATGTTTGTACATTTTTGATGCTGGATGTTGATTTTGTGCACTTTCATGGTCAACGGTTTTGTTATTAGTGTCAAACATGCTGACGACTTGTACAACTTTGTGTAATCAAGTTTAAAGGAAAATGTTTCTGCGATAATTTCATAAACTATACATTTGCTTTTTTATATGCTGACCCCAAATAGCAAAAATTGGTGATACCGATTTATAACTGAGAGAACGAAGAACATTTGCATTTAAGGACAATTTGTTCCATGGAATCGTACACATGTTTCACCTATCTCTTTGAACAGATTTTGCTGAAAATGAACGTGGAATGAGAAAGCCAGAGAGAGAGAGAAGAGAGAGAGAGAGAGAGAGAGAGAGAGAGAGAGAGAGAGAGAGAGAGAGAGAGAGAGAGAGAGAGAGAGAGAGAGAGAGAGAGAGATCTTGTAC
>JAPXFY010000025.1:15995790-16005790 GCA_030674185.1 Monoplex corrugatus | reverse complement strand
CCAAATTGAGCTGATATACACCTTGGTTGTCATACTTCTCAGTGATTTCACATGTCATGTCTTCATCGTCACTATCAGTTTGAATAAGAATTAAAGGTAGTCCCTGGTCGCTGTGGGCATACCGGGGACTCATTCAGAACAAACGGTATCCCCACTTTTTGAAAATTCTGTGTTAGAAATTTTCTCATTTCTCTTTGTTTCTGCTTTGCTCCATTGCTTTCTGTCATTTCTTCCTAGAGGGGCAAACAGTAGGGATTAGTAGGACAAGGGGAGAACCCGGGCACTGCTACGCTTCGGCTGGACCGTTCCCAGTCAGTGGATGATGCAGTTCTCCATGTATTTCCTGTATTGTCGGTCTCTGGTGTTTTGCCACACTGCTGAAATATGTGCATGGACATAGCTGTGTTGAGGGCTATTGAAATGTTGGCCTATTGGATTGTTGTAGTTCAGTTTCATGATTAAATGTTCCACAAAACGGTCATCCAATGAGCGGTATGTCTCACCCACATACAGTGTGGAGCACACTGAGCATGACAGGATGTAAACAATGTTGGTTGATTTGCAGTTGAAGCTTGATTTGATGTTGATGCTGCCTGATGGTCCAGTGACTGAAGTGGAAGTGTTGATGAATGGACAGGTTTTGCACTTCTTGTCTTCACAAGGTTTGCATCCTGGAGGTTTAGGGTAATTTGGCATTTGATTTGCTTTTAATTTTTATCTCACAAGAAGATCTTCGACGTTTTTGTCCCTTTTGAAGGCGATCAGTGGTGGCTCTGGGAAATATGTCTGTTAACTCCCTGTCCTGCTGGTTGATGTTGAAGTTTTTCTTCAGGATGTGGCAGACAGGAATGTTGTGGGGATGGAATGGGATGACTGCGATTACACTGGACCATTTATATTCTTTTTTTCCTTCTAGTGAGTATCACCACTAATGTAGATTTCAGTGCTCTTTTTCTAAAAATATTTTTGTCAATCTGGAATGTATATTCATGTACTTGTTCACCGATTTATCATAATTTAAGCGCTGACCATAATATCTAGTGATTTCGAATGAACAAAGGAATGTTACGACTACAAGAAGTGTGGAGGGTAGTTTCCCCTTAAAACTCTTGCGTGTTGAAATCCTTACTTCTTCTGTGGCCTCTGGCAATAGCCAAAACCACAAGTGGTTGTTCCGACTAGCAATTTGTTGGTCGTGATTCACAGGCCCCCATTTCGTGCAACCAACAATTTGTCCATCACAGTTAAAATGTGTTAATGCAATACATGAAGTTGGGAGCCATCATTAACCCTTTGACTCCCTCAGTCTAATTACTAGCATTCTGCATTGTCAACCATGACAGCAAAGCCAAAATTTAATGCTTTGATTCCCTCACTCTATCAGGAAGTTGGTGGTTAAAGTGAGGAAGAAAAGGGTTAAAATTTTGCAGCTAATGGTGGATTGGGTGTGGAAGTCAAATGGTTAATGTTGTAAGAAGCGTATGGTAGATTGGAAAATGTGTAATAGTGTAAATGCTTAGACAAATTAT
This sequence comes from Monoplex corrugatus, assembly GCA_030674185.1. Classification (NCBI taxonomy): domain Eukaryota; kingdom Metazoa; phylum Mollusca; class Gastropoda; order Littorinimorpha; family Ranellidae; genus Monoplex; species Monoplex corrugatus. The sequence goes on along the minus strand of JAPXFY010000025.1, from coordinate 16,004,261 downwards.
CTTGCAGCTATCTGTACTACACTCCAGATCGCATGATTTAGAAAAGGTTTGTTGGTCAGAGCAGCTTGTCTACATCACACAGTAAAAACACCGGTCAAGAATCATCCCAGCGCATCCAGATACGTATAGTCAACAGGTTTCTCTCGAAAGGATTTGCCGACAGTCTGTGCCAAAGGTTAGTGCCAAGTTGAGCTGTAAGAAGATAGCTACTTGACCATGTCTGGACCATGGCAAGAGATCAACGATCATGGCAACAGAGCTATCTTCAGTAACAATGGCACTGGTAGTAGACCAACCAAAGAGCTTAAGAAGGTCACTAGTCTCCAGGTAGCTATTGGTTCACCACGTGCCATGGTTTTATGACATTCAACAGAAAATGATGTTTATGGAAGTGCCAGCTATGTGAAATAGCTGGAAATCTCTGATGACACATATTGTTTGCACACACACACACACACAAACACACACACACACACACACACCCCAACACACACACACCACACACACACACACACACATATATATATATATATATATATATATAACACACACATACATACACACACTTACACACACACACACACAAAACACACACACGCACTCACACACGCACACACACACACACACTCACACACCTATACACACACACACACACACTTACATATACACAACACACACACACACTACATATACACAACACACACACACACATACACACACACAAGCGCGCGCACACACACACACACACACACACTCTCTCTCTCTCTGTATCTATCTATCTATCTTTGTCTCGATGTCTGTCTTTTTCTCACTGTGTGTGCGTCTATCTCTCTCACCATCTCTCTGTCTTTCTCTTCTCTGTCTGTCTCTTTGTTTCTCTCTCTCTCTTTCTCTGCTCCCCTTCTCACTCCCTCTGTCTCTGTAATCCACCCCACAATATGACAATACCAACTGTTATTTCAGCTGCGGGCAAAACAATTTCGAAATACGTATACCTCTGCTCTTTCCTTGTTTTCGAATCTGTAGGCCCGAAGAAGATGTGCTTGCAGCAACAAGGGATAGACACATACGGAGGACCATGGTTCGCCAACGACCATGTGGCATGGCACTTCATGATGATGATGAAGCCCGAAAAGCATGCATTACGAAAGTGGTAGATGGTGTGGATGATTGTTGGCTTTATAAGGTTTTTAATCAGATACAAGCTGTCTGATAATCAGTTACGTGATCAGACTTAATACCAGGCTGTCGGCCATCTTGGACATTTATTTTGCTAGAGTGCTGAACGATTCATTCTGTCTCAGCATCATATCGAGAGAGAGAGAGAGAGAGAGAGAGAGAGAGAGAGAGAGAGAGAGAGAAAGAGAGACAGATACAGAGAGAGAGAGAGAGACAGAGAGAGTGAGAGAGAGAAACAAAAGAGAGAGAGAGAGAGAGAGAAGAGAGAGAGAAGAGAGAGAAAGAGAGAGAGAGAAGAGAGAGAGAGAGAGAGAGAGAGAGAGAGAGAGAGAGAGAGAGTGAGAGAGAGAGAGAGAGAGCATCCTGCTTTGCCATTAAGAATGTTTGGGATTTAATGCTGGCTGTTTTCATAATGTCATGTTGTCACTCGTGTTGATAATGGCCGGAGTAAGTCATGACAAGAACACCATGTGTGTCAGTTACATCTGCAGAGAAAGCTATGACAAGAACGAAATGTCTAGTCAGTTAGAAAGCAGATATGGGTATCATGGACAATGAAAGTGTTTTAAGTTAGTAAGTTGTCAAACTTCGAGCAGATGCAAGACTTTGCCATTTGGAAAATGTTTTTTAGTTATAAAAAGCTGATATGGGTGAAACGACCATTGGCTACAACTGACACTTTAAAACTTCTCAAAGTTTTATCTATCTGAACATGTAAATGATTCCAAACTATTCTGCATTTTTAAGACATAGCTGGTTATATGTATTCTTTTCAGGAACTAAAATTTGGAGCTGGGGGGATGTTTGACGTGACATACTAATGTATTATACAAATCTTTGAAACACTTCTTCTTCTTCTATTGAATTTTATATTCACTGTCAGGTTGCAGTTGTCTGATACTGATTCAGTTCTCACCAAGCCTTGATTGGGTTATCGTTTCTGAACCAAGTTGGTTTCATGGCTTGCAGGTTTGCTTGGATTACGGGGGAAGACTTCAGTGGTGCTCTCTTGGTGGTCAAGGGAGACTAATTTTGTTTTTGGAAAGATTTCTAAGTAGGGCTTGTTTCCATCCTGCTTCACTCACATTTGGGCGAGGTTGAATATCTGTAGGTCTGTGTTTCAAGGGGCGAATCACTCTGAGTTTTCTTTTGGACCTGGGAATCATGCTGTTCACGCAGATTCGGTGGATTGTGGGGCCAACCTGAGTCCAGGTCTGATTTTGTGAGTTCGTGTTATATTGACTTGGACATTTCTAGGCAGTTGTCGGATATCTGTGCTTCTGGAAGGGTGTTAGTCCCTTTTCTCCGAGATAACCTGGTTACTTTGTAACGGGTTATGTGTGAACTTAAGATGTTGATCTAGTTCACTTCGAGATTTTTCTATATTTTCTATGTTCACCCTGTTAGTCCAGTTGAGTGAACCTAGGTAAGGGTGATGTTGCGTATGTGCGTGTTTGTGCTGTTCGGTGCTGTTCCAATCTCTATGTCGTTTTGAGGAGCAGAAGAATTCTGGTGGAGACCAGTGTGGTTCTGTGACTTTTGAAGAGGTGAGTAGATAGGTGGGTCTTGGTGTAAATTGTAAATTGTGTCTTTCAATTTCAGATGGGGTGGAAGCAGTCCCATTTGTGTTCTGTATTTTATATACAGTTAGCTTATTTTGCAGGTCAGTTGCGTTTTGGGTAGTTCTGGTGCAGTGGCTGCAGCTTTGACTGCGTTTTGTGAATTGTCTTAATTGTGAATAATTGTATCTTAAATGGTTTAATGAACCTAAATTGGGTCGTATTTGGGCCAGGTTATTTCGGGTTGGTTGTTACTGATTTGTGTGGGCGTGTGGAGTTACGTTATTGGTTGTTGTATTATGGTGTGTTGTTGGTGTTTAGGGGTTTAATTTCTGGTTTCCCTTAGTTCCAAACTGGTTTGAGAGGTTTGCCCAACCGGTTTGTGTTGCGTCGTAACATAGATTTGGGTTAGGGTTTATTTGTCGTCGTTGAGATGTAAATTCGCGATTATTTCGATTCTGTGCGCCCTGGGTGTTGAATAGGCCTGGCGTTGTGAATCGAAGCCGTGACGTTAGGATAACCAATTTAATTTACTGATAATAAGTACATTGCGCTCTTTACTGTTTGGGGATAAACTTGGAGGAGCTTACTGTTTGGAGATAATATTAATGTGTGTCGTGTGGCAGACTGACAGACAGTTGACAGAGGAAGTTAAATATAAAAAGGGATATGTAACTTTATTATTGAGTGCCAGTATGAGTGTGTGGCTATCGTCAAGTGCCAGTTAATGTTTGGTGTTTTGGGCCCATGGTCGTGGTTACGCTCTATGGCTTCATTTCATGTGGAGTTTGTCCCTGAAGGGCTTTATTAGTGATTGTAGATGAGTCTTTGCTGTAGCGCCCTTATCATCGGTTGTCTCGGTGTGTCTGATGATTTGTGTGTTTGGGTTGTCTTGGAAAAATGTGATGTAAGTGAGAGATTATATTTTTCCTTGTGTGATGTGTAGTCAACGACCGATTGTTTGTATTTTCTACAGGTGATTCGTCCCTGTAACCAGTCCCCGTAACTCATTTCTTGTAGCCTGTATTCCAGGAGTCTGATTTGTAGACCTGAGCCATGCAACCTGTACAGCACAGAATCCACGCTCGACCACCATTCATCAGATCTCCATGGGAAGCACTGGCGACTCAGGGTGACTGTAGTTAACTGCGGCGCGTGTTAGGAGAGCAATCCTTTTGTCCCTCGTCGAGCTCCGTGAGAAGATTCACTATTTACACGAGTGGGATCAGGGATCTTCTTCCTTGTGCGTTTTGCTACGTGCTGCAGTTCCTGGGCGTCAGCGTGGGGTGTCAAAATCGGCCGAGGAGTGTGTGGGGTTGTGTGTGGATCAATCATGTGTGTGCGTTGTCATGGGTAACCAAATTGTTACCTTCATATGTTCGTAAAATTTTGTCAGGGCTGTGTTAAATCATCGACCTTGCCTTAGGCAACGTGATGGTTACTTAAACCTGACTTCAAGTCCATTTAGGTTGATAGTTTAACTAAATTTCAAGGGTTTATGTTTTTGTTATAATTTGATTGTGCCTTTGTCTTTGAAGTGCTGTGGAGTATACAATGTTAGTACATTGTTGTGCATTTGCTGAATTGGTGATATTAAGCTTGTTATGAGAACCGTTTGTGTGGTTGAACCAGCCTGGGACTGCCAAGCTAGGTTAGACAGTGTTCTGGTTAATTAAGACTGCCGATAGCGAAGGCTATCGTCATGTCGACCGTGCAGACAAGTAACTCTGTGCGTTCGCTGTTAGTTCTGGCGTTGTGGGGCGTTTGGATGTGGTGGTTTGAAAATGTGCGGATGAAGCAGTGTGTGAGTGGTTTTCTTTTTTCTTTTTCTTTTGGTGTGCAGAGAATAATTTTGTTTAAGATATGATGTTGATGTGTTATTTGTGAACTCTTGTGTTGTTGAATGACAGTATTAAATATGTGTGAATGAAAAACGGTTGTTCGTTGACCATTACTGTGCGTTGGGGTGATAGGTAAATAGGACTGTAAATTCTGTCTGTCCCTCTTAGCAAGATCAGGTCTTAGCGAGCCTGACACTCACCGATAATAGCAGTATGTATGGAAGCATTCACATCTAATATCGTTTATTATCCTTTCGTGTGTACTATGAAATTGCTTACACGTTTCCTTTATTTATTTGCATTTATTAATTTTTGTTATATTACGGCAGACAGTTTTACTAGACTTACGTCAAATTCTACGTGTGTTTAAGTATGTTAACCAAGACATGGTTTTTGATTGGAAAATATGTATAGTTACATAAATATTCACACAACACGAAATAGACCAAGAAAATAAAATATCATATTGAGAGAGAGAGAGAGAGAGAGAGAGAGAGAGAGAGAGAGAGAGAGAGAGAGAGAGAGAGAAAGAGAGAGAGAGAGAAAGAGAGAGAGAGAGGAAGAGAGGGGGAGAGAGACAGACAGACAGACAGGCAGACAGACAGACAGACAGACAGAGGCAGACAGACAGACAGAGAGAGACAGTCAGACAGACAGACAGACAGGCAGACAGACAGACAGACAGAGAGAGACAAAGAGAGACAGAGTCAGACAGATAGGCAGACAGGCAGGCAGACAGGCAGGCAGACAGACAGGCAGATAGATAGAGAGGCAGACAGACAGAGAGAAAGAGTCAGACAGACAGGCAGGCAGGCAGACAGACAGAGAGACAAAGAGAGACAGAGTCAGACAGACAGGCAGGCAGACAGACACAAAGAGAGGCAGATAGACAGAGAGAGAGAGAGAGAGAGAGAGAGAGAGAGAGAGAGTCAGACAGACAAGCAGACAGACAGAGAGGCAGACAGACAGAGAGACAAAGAGAGTCAGACAGACAGGCAGACAGACACAGAGGCAGATAGACAGGCAGACAGAAAGAGAGACAGAGAAAGACAAAGAGAGACAGTCAGACAGACAGACAGGCAGGCAGGCAGGCTGACAGACAGACAGGCAGGCAAATAGACAGAGAGGCAGACAGACAGAGAGACAGAGAGAGACAGAGAGACAGACAGACAGATAGACAGACAAAGAAACAGACAGGCAGACATCAGACAGACAGACCGACGGACGGGTCGGACAGACAGACAGATAGAAAAACGCACATGTAGGCGCACGTGTGTGTATCTCTGTCTGTGGCCGTGTTTGCCCTTGTGTAGTTGTACGTGAATTTGCCCGTACCTCGGGCACAGCGCGTGTACAACGTACCTGTGTAAGAAGAACTTAAGCCTGGTCAAGCCTGCAGATGAATGCGTGTGTGCGTTCATTACATTTCTATCGGAGTTTCGAAAAAAGGTTTTAACCATCTCCGTAACTTGATCTGTATACGAAGATTTCCATTCTGTGTGACATTTGTGTGGCAGTCAAAAAGCATTAATTCGCAGACCACACTTCAGCGAATGAATTCGTGCACGCGATGATGCCGCTGTTGTGAAAATCTGCACGCCAACCAAAGGCAGATATACTCCTAATCATAATTTAAGAGCCACTTCTTCCTTCCTCTAATTTTAAGTTGAAATAATTGACAATGTTTAGAATTGATTCTATGTTTTATTTCATCATTTCCACACCTGTTTTGGAAAAAGAAATTAGCACAATGACCCATTAGTGAACAGCACATGCATTTAAAGGAACATCCCCCCCTTTTCAAAAAACAGAAAGTGTCAGATTTGGCCAATCTGTTTTCAATATCGCGTGTGTCCGCCCCGAGCCTGGATGCATGCTTCACAGCGCCGATGCATCGACCCCACAAGGGTACGGAGTGTGTCCTGAGGGATGGCCGCCCACTCGATCTGCAGGATGTCGACCAGCCTGGCCAGGGTGCCCGGTGGGGGGTGGTTGTCCCTGATGCGCCTCCCGAGCACATCCCAGAGGTGTTCAATTGGGTTCAGGTCAGGTGAGCACGCTGGCCAGGCCATACGGACGACTTCATGCTGCTCCAGGAAGTCGGTCACAAGGCGTGCTCGATGCGCAGGTGCATTGTCGTCCTGGAAGATGGCGCCTTGACCAAGGTCCACAAGCGCAGGCAGTGCCACGGCCGCCAGAACCTCGTCCCGGTACCGGACCCCGTTCAGGATGCCGTCAATGGGGAGCAGGGGGGTCCGGGTACCACGGCTCATGCCACCCCACACCATCACCGACCCGCCGCCTTACCGGTTATGCTCTTGGACAGTGGCGTCAGCGAACCTCTCCCCTTGACGTCGCCACACCCGAGCCCGGCCATCGTTAAAGGTCAGGGTGAACCTGGACTCATCCGAAAACAAGACCCGGGCCCACTGTTGCCTTGTCCAGGTCACGTGCTCCCTGGCCCAGGTCATGCGGCGCACTCTGTTGACCGGTGACAGCACGGGTCAGACGGCCGGTCTCCGTGACCTCAAGTTTGCCTCATGTAGCCGTCTTCTCACCATGCTGCAGCTGATGTTAGCACCTGTTGAGTCCCTCAGCTGACCCCTCAAGGTCACCGCAGTGGATGCCCTTTCCCTCAGGACGGAGAGGGCAAGGTAGCGGTCTTGCTGTCTTGTCGTTACTCTGGGTCGACCCGTGTGACGCCTTTCCTGGACTGCTCCAGTCTCATTGAAGCGCTCCAGCAGTCTCTGGATTGTGGAATGCGACACTTCAAGTCGTCTAGCAACTTCCCGCTGCGCTAGGCCTTCATCAAGCAGAGCGAGGGCTCTCCCCCGCTGCTCATCCGTCATCCGTCGTCTTGCAAGCATGGTTAAAACGAACCAAGAACGGGTCCTTTTTATCCTCGTCTGCGGGCAACTTTGGCTGGAGTAGTGTTCAAAAAGGGCTTGCCTTGCACGTGCAAAGCGAATTTTGTCGCTACCTTGCCTGCGTCGTCAGAGATACCCTGCTGAAGATTCGACAATTTCGTGTGGAAATTGTCTTCCTTGGGCCGCCCATTGCAAATCGGCAAATCCCCAAACACGTGCCAAAAGGAAACTGCAATGTTGTCTGAGCTCTTATCCATTCAGTTACGGCAACGAATTGGAGAAAAGAGTAAGAGAAAATAGGTTATTTCTCCTTTCAAAAATTGACTCAAAAACGTTCCTGGCCCTTCAATAATGACGTGTAGTATAACTTCTTGACAACGCATGAGCACAGTCCTCTGACATGCACGCAATCCATTTCCAAAAAAAAATCTAAAAATAGTAAGTGGACATTATTTCTCTTGAGAACACCCAGCATGCACAGCCAGCGAAGACACAATATGCAGACTGCGCAAGAACTTATTGCCTGCACAATGTGGGCAAAATGACGTCCCTACACGTATCCTAGAAGGATCGGAACGTTTAAAGACATGAAATAAATTTATGTATGAAAAAAAATAAATACAACCCTCTCTTATAGTATGGTATCATAAAATGTGTATTGACTAAGAGGAGAAAAAACCCTTCAGCTCTGTAAGTAAAGGTGTGAAGAGTTTTGGGGTTTTGCTTGAGAGAGAGAGAGAGAGAGAGAGAGAGAGAGAGAGAGAGAGAGAGAGGGAGGGAGAGAGAGAGAGAGAGAGACAGACAGACAGACAGATGGAAATTGAGAGACAGAGGGAAAGTGGGAGACAGAGACAGAGAGAGAGAGAGACAGAGATATTCTTCTGAATGCGCTGTCGCTAAGTCTTCAGAGATACTGAAAATTACAGAGAGAAACACACAAAAGCGATCGCCCGTTCTAAGCAATCTCGTCTGAGGAGATAATTAAGAACAAAGAAAATTATGTAATGTTTTCAGCGTAAAGAAAT
>JAPXFY010000025.1:15978290-15990790 GCA_030674185.1 Monoplex corrugatus | reverse complement strand
TGTGCGTTTGTGTGTGTGTATGTGTGTGTGTCCGTGTACGTGTGTGTGTGTGTCGTGTTTTGTGTGTGTTGTGTGTCCGTGTACGTGTGTGTGTGTCTGTGTCTGTGTGTGTGCGTTGTGTGTGTGAGTATGTGTGTGTGTGTGTGTGTGTGTGTGTGTGTGTGTGTGTGTGTGTGTGTCCGCGTACGTGTGTGTGTATATATATATATGTGTGTGTGTGTGTGTATGTGTGTGTGCGTGCGTGTGTGTGTGTGTGTGTGTGTGTGTCTGTGTACGTATGTGTGTGTGTGTGTGTGTGTGTGTGTGTGCGCGCGCGCGCGCGTGTGCACGCGTGCGCATGGGCGCATGTACCTTATATGTGAACGTGAGATAAATCATTTTGGGTATGGTTTTCTTTTGTTTCTGAAGTTTTTTACCTTCCTTGTTTTCATTTTCTCTTTCTCTTTCTTTCTATCGCTTCCAGTCCTTTTGTAGAGACATGTTTGTTGTGTTCATCGACGGTTACACAAAATACCTAATGATCCTGACAAAATGGAACCATGAGTGATTAGCAAATACAGAAGCACATTTGAAGATTGTGACAGAAAAAAATACAACAGACAATGAAGTAAAAAAAAAAGAACAAACAAATCCTCAAATATTGATGCATATTCAGGAGAAGATAATACGGATCTTTAGTATAGAGAATGGTAAGAGAAACAGAAAAGAGCATTACGACATTATTTTTTATATCATTTGTAAGTTCTTTTCGTGTGTCTAATGATCTTTGTTTCTTTGATATTTATATGCTTCCCTCATTGTGTCACTTTTTTATGATTTGATCGTATGATAAGCTCAAGGAATCGGATGTATATTTCTGTTTGTTGTGTGGTTTGATTACTTTCTTTCTTTTTTTGATTTCTTCTAACGCTGAGCAGTCCATCAACATAAAGGCATCTGTTCACACCGAGTCCTTTGCTTTAGATCGGGTAACGCCACACGATAAAACTGATTGGTGAATTGGTTTCGCTGTGTTTTGTTTGATTGGACAAATTGCCCTTTTCCAAACACTGTTTCTTGTTCTCGCTCTCGTGTCTTGGCTTTCAACAACACAGGTGATCATCTACGTCCTGTTTCAACGTGGCCTTCGTTGTCTGGGACGAGAGGAGGTGCCATGAGAGTGAGAGAGATAGAAAGAAAGAAAGAGAGAGAGAAGACTACACACGCGCGCGCGACAGAGAGAGAGAGAAGAGAGAGATGGGGAGGGACAGACAGACAGACAGACAGACTGACTGACAGACAGACAGACGACAGATAGAGAGACTGACAGACGTAGAGAGAAAGAAGATAAAGAGAGAGAGAGGGGGGGGGGGAGAGATTAAAGAGAGAAAAGAGAGAGAAAGAAGAGAGAGACGGACAGACAGACAGAGAGACAGAGAGAGGGGGAGAGACAGACAGACAGATCGACAGACAGAGGGAAGGGATTGAAAGGAGGGGGTGAATTGCAGACGATATGATTTGTTCAGTCTGGAGTACAACGTAAGCTGTAGGGCAGAACATAAAATCGAAACATCACAATAGGTTTGAACAAGTTTTACTTGTCTCCAAATTTCTGAAATCTTCACACAAATACCCCTCTACAATCAGCTGGGCACTTGTCACACCAAACGGTAAAACTGATCTACAAACTGGTTTGACTAGTTTTCTTTCTTTTTCTCCCTGCCAGCCGGTGTATCCATTTCTCCCTCTTGAGTTCAGCCACTGAAACACGATCAGTGATGGTCTGTGTTTCCTTGCACTGTGGCCTTCATTGCTTGGGGAAAGGCAAGGAATGGGTAGGGAAGATAGGGAGGGAGGGATATATATATATATATATATATATATATATGTAGAGAGAGAGAGAGAGAGAGAGAGAGAGACAGACAGACAGACAGGCAGACAGATAGCGAGGGAGAGGGAGATAGAGAGCTGCAGAGAGAGTGAGTGAATGAGTGAGAGAGAGAGAGAGAGAGAGAGAGAGAGAGAGAGAGAGAGAGACAGACAGACAGGCAGACAGATAGCGAGGGAGAGGGAGATAGAGAGCTGCAGAGAGAGTGAGTGAGTGAGTGAGAGAATGAAAGAGAGAGAGAGAGAGAGTGAGATAGAGAGAGAGTAAAAGAGAGTGATAGAGAGGGTGAGAGAGAGAGAGAAAGAGAAGAAAGAAAGAAAGAAGAAAGAAAAATGAAACTGAAACTGAAACTGTTTATTGTCATTACCCGAAAAGGTCTTTTGACAAGGGGGATAACAATTTTCCAGTAGTGCGACACATAATCCACTCTTTGTATGTGCGCAAATTCTTCACACATAATCAAAAAAAATATCGAACATCCATTCCTTGAACAGTCGAACATATTCAAATCATATATAATGAACAATCATCCATTTTACCACTACTACATAATGCAAAGAAAACAACAACAAAAAATATCAGAACAGTGTTCCCACATTCAGGCCAATAATTTGTCTAGGTTTAGACAAACCAAAATCTTTTTCACACACCCACACCCACTCACACGCATCCATATACGCTCACACGCGGGCGCGCGCTCGTGCGCACACACACACACATCAAAACTGTAATATGATGAAACATCTGGGCTAGACCACCCAAACCTTACATTTAGTGATAATAATATAATCTTCACATAACTGCCCCAAAATACTCTGTTAACAAGGGACATCACTATGCCTTTTATTTATTTGTTTTTTGGTTTGTTTGTTTTGTTTGTTTTTGTTAACATGTATAGTAGACCCTTAAGTGTCTATATACCCTTTCAATATCCACTTCTAACATATTCTACAAATATACCATTATTTTCATATTATTAACTACTCTTAAATTATCGGCAAACAAAGCAAAATAAAGCAAATGAAAACAGCTCTTTACAAAACAGAGTCTATAATAAAGCGGCTTCTTTTGGAGTTAACGTGATATAGCCCACATCAGTCAAAAGAGATTAAATTAATCCCATTATGATATTGTCTAGCACTATTGTCGGGCTTGTAAGTGTTTATGTCTTATTTTTTGTGCTTCCGCAATGTATAGTGCCACTGATTTGATTATGACTTCGTCATCAGATGACAAAATAGATACAACATCTTGTCTTTTGGCCATGTCGGATTCAAAAACTTTGCATTTTCCACGTATTGTGTCAAAAATTTGGCATTGGAATAAAAAGTGTTTTTCATTATCGACATTGTTTCCACATAAGGGGCAAGGATATACTGTGGACGTCCCAGGTTGAAACCAATTTTTATTTGCATGAAACCAAGTGTTCTTAATCTAAATCTTGCGTAATTAGTTCTTTGCCATTTATCCGTAACAACACTGAGATATTTTTCGGTTTGAAAAACATCTTTAAATGAGAAGAACCAACTATATTTTTCTTTGTTTTCCATATCTGAGTGCCAATTTTGTTTAAACGAACAAATAAGCCTGTCTTTAAATTCATTAATAAACTGACACTCATTTCCTACTCCCTGGGACAACCACACGATTCCAAATCCAAGTTCTGATAAAGCCTTTTTTACCTGATAGGCCCAGTTCTGTTTTCCTATTTCCATTTGAGTTACCATCATTTCATATGCCTGTTTACATAACCGAGATTGTGGAAGCCTTAACAATTTCAACCAGTATTTAATACTCTTCACAAAGGTTCTAATGTATAAAGGATATCTTCCAGTTTCTCCATATAAAACAGTATTGGAAGAGTGAATTGGTACAGCCAAAAAACGTTTTATAGCATATGTATGCACTTTTTCCATATGTGGATTTACAGTAAGACCCCATACTTCAGCTGCATATGTAAGTAAAGGTTCTATCTGTGTATCAAACATTTTCCAATATAAATTACAATCAATAGAATTGAGCTTCCGTAAGGATTTTAGAATTTCAATAACACCTTTTTTCCCTTTATTACAAGATTCTTCCCATGCATAATTTAAACTTAATTATGTCGAAAATATTATTCCTAAGTATTTATAAGAATTAACAACTTTAACCTCGTTAATTCCATAGAACCATTTTTCGTGTTTTGATAAATGTCCACCCTTCCTGAAAATCATAATATTAGTTTTATCCATGTTAACTGTTAAAGCTAGTCGATCCGATTCTTCCTTTAAGACATTTAACTGGTTTTGTAAGCCTTTGACTGTACCAGAGAGAAGAACAACATCGTCTGCAAACAGCAATAGGAATATCTCAATAACCCCAGGGATAATTTGAATGCCATGCCTGCCTTTTCTTGACAGTTCCACTGCTAATTCATTAATGAAAAATGAAAACAATTGAGGACTCAATTGACACCCCTGTTTCACTCCTTTAGGGCATTCAAAATAATCTGAATATACACACTTCTCACGCACGCATGCAAACACTGAGTTATAAACTCCTCTTAGGGCCATATATAATTTTCCATTCACACCACTTTTACGTAATATATTCCAAAGATTATTACGATTCACAGAATCGAATGCCTTCCTAAAATCCACAAATGCAACATAAAGTTTCTTATTTAAAAGTAAATGCTTCTGCACAAGGGAGTAAAGTGTGAAAATATGATCAATTGTACTGTATTTTGCTCTAAATCCAGCTTGTTCTTCAACTATTTTCTCTTCTTTTTCTGCCCACTTTGTTAATCTCTTATTCAAAATATATGTATAAACTTTACTCACTATACTTGTTAGAGCGACTCCTCTATAATTATCTGGATTATTCACATCTCCTTTTTTATGAATTGGGATTATTATGGACTTTGCCCATTCTGACGGAAAAATGCCATTATCAAAAAGCTTGTTACATAAATGGACAAGGAAATCAATTACATTAGCATTTGCATGTTTTAACATTTCGCTGATTATTTGATCTGGTCCTGCGCTCTTTCCTGCTTTCAAATGCCTGATACTCGCAGTCACTTCTTCTTTAGTTATAGGCTGATTGAAAAGGGGCTCAAAATTATTTTCTTCCTCTACTATATTACTCTCTTGTGCAGTATTTCCCCCGATATCATTGAAAACACTGCAGAAATGATTGTACCATTGTTCAATAGAGATTTCATTGTACACAAAGGCCTTTCTATTAACAGATCTTATTATTGACCAGAATGTCCTGGAGTCATTGATGGAATCTTTGAGTGTTCTTATTTTCTTATCTTCGTATTCCCTTTCTTTCGTTTTCCTTAGTTTAACATACTCTTTTCGTGATATGACATATGCTTCTCTTTTTTCTTTTTTTTCTTTTTCTGTTTTGCATCTCTGGAATCTTTTCAGTAGCCTCTTAACTTCTTGTTTCTTTCTTTCACATTCCTTATCAAACCAATCATTCTGTTTCTTTTGTCCTTGTCTCACTGTTCGTACCATACACGCAGCTGCCCCGCATAAAGCCTTAGTAAACTGCTCCGAACTGTCATTCACATTATAATCTAACAAACCGAAAGCTGTCTGTAGACAATTGTTGAACTCAGAACCATCAAGCTCTTGTACAAATAAACTTGCTAATTCTTCAGACCATACAATTTTTTCTTCCCCTTGTTGTCTTGCACTTTCTACATATGTATGATTATTTCCCCTTTTCCATATTACCTCAACAGGTAGATGCCATGAATCAACACAGTTACCTACCCGTAAATCAAAGCATGAGACCAGATTATATGGAACAAGAAAATAGTCAATCACACTACACCCGTTTGGAGACACAAAAGTGTATTCACCCTCTGTATCTCCATCACAAAAACCATTCAAAATAACCATATCCAACATGAAACATAAGTTCAACAATGTTTTGCCAAAACTATTCACAGTTTCATCTTTAGAACAACGTACATCACATTCATTATACATCCTGTCATACTCAATGTCTTCCAAATAAATAGTCATGTCTTGGGCGCAAACTGTTCGTGACCTGTTCTAGCATTGAGATCTCCCATAATTATAAAATGTGTTTTTTCTTTTTCAAACTGTTGTAGCATTAATTCTTCCAGCATCAAGATCCCATCTTTAATTAATGTTTCGTTATATCTAGGGCTTCCTTCTGGCGCAAAATAGCATGCAATCAAAATCAGATCTTTGTCTAAATCAAATACATTTTTGTTTACTCTGATGGCAATGGTGTTATCATAATCTAACATTATTTCTTTCACACAATTTTCTAAAGTTTTTTTCACCAACAATAAAACTCCACCCGAATTCCTGCCATGGTGTGACAATTTCTTAGCTGGAGCGTAAAACTTCAAATAATCAGTGAACAAACAGCTGAAATCAAACGAAGTATCAAGAAAACATTCAGTAAGACAAACAAAATCAAATTTTGTTACATAATTTATGAAGGAAACGTTCTTCAATTTACTGTACAAATTTTCAACGTTGTAATTCAAAAAGGACCACTGGTTTGGATGGCCATGCCTGTCCTATGGCTTTCTGGAAGTACCGGAACGCAAGCTCCTGTTGCCAAGGTTACCGCCTGCTCCTCTGCCGCGGGCCGTGCTTGTTGACGTCCGTCGCGGTTGGCTGCCCATGCTCACCCTCTCACCCGTCTGTCGGTCTGCCGCAGGACTGCCGCGTGATGCACGTGCGTCCGTGTCTGTAAGACGCCCGGTGTCATGCCCCTGGGAACTCCTGTTGGCGTCACGCTGAAGCTCGGCCCGGTTTGCACGTGAGATGACAGGCGGGGAAGAGGTGGAGGAAGGGGAACCACCACTCGCGACTCTGCCCCCGTTGGAGGTGACAACTCCTCTCGTCATTATTATTATTATTATTAAGGGCATTTAGAGCGCCTAATCTTTCTGGAAAGCCCTAAGCGCTTACAAACTGTACAATACACATTACATCGAACATAGAAACATAGGCCTAATATAATTTTCATCATACATGGCGGACCTCTGTCACTCCATCCCACAAGCACATACACACCGTTAATAATATCAGATATTAGTACCTACTCTCTGGCACACACACACATATCCTCCTCCCACCCCGAGACATATCTATAGGCGCACAGCAATAACATACACAGAAGCACGCTAGCGCGCAGACAGCATAGCTCTTTTAGGTTAATAAATTTCAGAGAGGAAAGAGATGCGTTTTCAAGCCAGATTTAAATGACTGAAGACTTGTTTTGTGCCTCAGCGGGTAGGGAAGTGAATTCCATGAGGAAGGGGCTTGAAAAGAAAAGGATCGCTCACCATATGATTTTGTTCGAAAAGTTGGGATTCGAAATAAGCGGGGTCATCTCCCCATCTTGAGGGGGGTCCCCACCAGCGACTTCATCCCGCCGATTGGTGAAGGTGGGCGTGTCTCTCACGTCGGAAGAGGAGGTGTGTTTAGGTTGTAAGTCTGAAACTGTGTCACCACTCACAATCTGAGCATAAGATCGCTGTTCTGGTGGTCTTGGTCCAATCACCAATTGTCCCTTTTGGAAGTATGCTCTTTTGCCTTCACTACGTGCTCTTGCAACGATTTGTGCCTGTGTTCTTGTTAGGTCGTTTGCGACCCTGATACCTTTCACATCTAGTTTTCGTCGTATGTCTCTGTTTGTAATAATCAGCATTTTGTCTCTCCACCTGGTGAATTTGACTATCATTTGTTTGGGTTGCCCTTGTCTTGTCTGTCCAGTTCGATGTGCTCGTACGATGTCATCAGTAGTCCAGACTTTAGGGTCGTCAATACTATTGAGAACGTCAATAACTGCGGTAGCACATGAGTCAAACGTTTCCCTAGATTCTTGCTGAGAAATCCCGAAAAAACGTAAATTATCTCTTCGTGAAAAATCTTCTAACCTGTCTGTGTCTGACTTTAATTGGGCAACATCGTGTCTCATATCCCTGATTGTCTCTGTGAGTTGTTGTATTTCCTCTTTCTCATCATTAGATTCCTGGAACAGTTGTTGTATGTCGCCACTCATATCTGTCACTGTCTCCGTCAGGTTTCTGTGATCTTTCTCCAGTCTGTTGCACCTGTTGTTGATTTCCTCACATCGTTCTTTCACTTGACGTAGCTCGTCTTTGATCTCTCCAAGATCATTCCTTATCAATTTGGTTTGCTCAGAGAACTGTTGCTGCATCACTTGCATGAGTCTGTCAACCATGTTATCATTTCCGTCCTCTGTGTGTGTGGTACTGTCAGTGATAGGGCCCGGGATTTGTCTCTATGTCACCGCAGAGGAGCAGCCTTCTCACGCAAAACACGATGTGCTGCACGCACACGGCCGAGAAAAGCAATGGCACGTGCATGGCTACCTGACATACACCGTCGGTGACACATATCTCCTCTTCTGCCCCCAGTCTTGTTCCTTTTATTTTTTCTTGTTCAGCTTGTCTTGCCATTTTAAATGACAACATTTCATGTGCATTACAAAAGAAACTGTCAATGAATGTCACAAATGCAATAAATACCACAAAGGCGACAAGAATATCCAAAGATGACCAGACTGTGTTATTGACACTGGCCTTGCTCACCTGTACGCACCTCAAACTTTTTCGAGCACACCTTCTTGACCCAGATTTGAAATGTCCACAGAAAATGCCGATAGCAGCTCTCCACACTTCAATGCCCACCATTTTCCTGCACTGTCTCTCACATGGGACTATCACTGAAGCACTGCACAGGATAGCTGTTTGATACAGATCATCAAAACACTGTCATGGAGAAAAGTATACACAGCAACTCAAAACAGCTGCTATTCGCCGCCATTACCCAGCATGCCCCCAAGAAAGAAAGGGAGAGAGAGAGAGAGAGAGCGAGAGAGAGAGAGAGGGAGAGAGAACTCAGAACTCAGAATTTTTTAATGGAAATCGGCCTTAGGCCACAATACAATAGTCGGTGGGGCGGGGAGGGAGATAGGGTTTTTGTGGATTACACCAATATTGCAATGCGTATGATTGCATCGTCGAACATTGTCACTTTCCGCGCTTTCCTCAGTTGATACTTCGTTGGTGTAACAGTCAACAGATCTTTCTTTTGCTGACCAGATCTAACATTTAATGAAGTAATACACTAAATAGTACTTGATTATAATTAAGCTTCATCAGTGCATTAAGGCACCAAACAAGTCATAAAGATATTTATATACATATACATATATCGTTCCATTCCTCCATCTACTGGTCAAGCAATTAGTCTCTCTGTATAGCCAACAGCCAGTCAAATAATACAATCACCAAACGATCAACAAACAATTGGTAAATCACCTTGTTTGCGAAATAAACTTCACTTTATCCATCCAATCAAACAAATACTTAGTACATTCAGTGTACCGTGACAACGGTAATCAATCAATCAATCAATCAATCAATCAACTACCATTCTATCATTTAATTAGCCATATAAATCAGATCAGTTAAATACTGAACCGTTTCTCTTCCAGTTAAGTTAGTCGCCTAATACAATTACTCATCTATAAACCAAACTAGTTAGCGAGTCACCGAACAATTTGATCAGTTTCATATAAATCATTTTCCCGATCAGTCCTTAATCAGCAACTAATCAATGGATCAATCATTCAGTCAGTCCATCCATCAATCAATCAATCAATTAATCAAACAATCAGTTAAGCAGTCAATCAATAAATAATCAATTTACCAAATATTTGTAAATCAAGTATCAATAAACAATTCAATTTTTCAAAATTATCTTTACCCCCGCGTTTTTGTGCATAATTTACAGTCTGTACTCAAGACTTACAAGCACATAATAAGCACACATCAGTTTATATCGAAATGACTACAAAAATGTAATGGAACAAGCGTTAATAGTTTTACCATTTATTATAACTATACAGCATTGTATAATTACTTATGTAATACAGTAATATAGTACTGGTGATGACTTGTTTTCGTTTATTCATTCATGATTTTTTGCGTCTGTTGATGGCATGAAAAACAAATCTGGACACATTGTATCTATGATGAGAAATTTCTGCTTTGAGCAGTAGATAAAGTGGCATTCTAGCTGAATCTTTGAGGAATTTTACTCTAATATCTGTATAAGTGGGACAGTCATATATAAGGTGATATTCATTTTCGATATGTGGTTTGCAAAAAAGGGCATGCCCTTTTGTGAATACTCTCACTATAACGATGTGAATTGTTATTCAGCGGTAGTATATCAAATCTTAGTTGTGTGATTGCCACTCTGAAACAATATGTATCCATGTCAGAAATATATTTTTCTTTTTCAAAATTTGTTTTGAATGATCTATAGCACTCATATCTGTCACTATCTCTAATAATACTAGTGCATTCTTGGATAAACTGATCGACAAGTCTTTGTCTAAATATGTTTAAAAAAAGTTTTACATCCCCTACTCCCTGTTGCAGCCATACAATGTTGAAACCTGTATCACACAGGATTTTTCTTACCTCTGATGCCCAACAATCCTTTGCATTTCTATCTAATTCCAGAAGCATTTAGTAAGCTTTATGCAGAAATCTTTCGGCACTCATTTGTAGCAATTTAAACCAATATCTTAAGCATGCGACCACAGAGTTAACGAATAATGGATATCTTCCCAGATCAGCGTACACCATCTTGTTTGGTGTCTTAACAGGCACGCCTAAAAACCTTTTGCACGCCATCATATGTACCTTCTCGATGTGTTCCATTCGTTTTAATCCCCATACTTCTGATGCGTACAACAAAATGGGTTGTACCTTTACATCAAATATTTTAAAGAAAGTATCCATTGTCATTTCCTTGAATTTTTGGAGAACCCTATTTAGCTGCACGACAGCTTTCTTCCCCTTAGTTGCTAAACGTACAGTACCTTTTTTGACACTTACCATTGTCGTGAAATTAAAACCTAAATAGCAATAATTATTCACCACTTCCAACTTATTTTCTTCATATGACCATTTTTCACGTTTTCCGAGGAACCCTCCGTTTCTAAACACCATGACCTTTGTTTTGTCAATATTTACTTAATTTCATGTTGTTACAACACGTACTTAAAACGTTCAGCTGATTCTGTAAACCATTTGGTGTAGTTTAGAAAAGTACCACATCATCTGCAAAGAGTAAAACAAATATTTCCAACATCCCAGGTAGTAATTGGATGCCATGTTTTCAAATCAATTGTTGTTGAGAACATGATGGATTCTGATCACCTACCAGTCGTTACGATGGTTGAAATTAAAAGTGATATCGTTGAGGCTGGTCATGGTAAAACAAATCAACCCAAAAACGAGGTTTGTGAGAAATTTATTTGGAAACATGAACTGGAAACCGAGTTCCACAAAACTTTGAAAAGCAGTGATATTCAAGACAGACTTTGGCCACAAATACTCTACATTGCGATGTGGATAGTGGTTTAAATACTTTTGTACAATGTCTGGAAGATGCCAGTGCCTGTATGTATTAAAACGTATAAGGTTAACTGGAACAAAAGATCAGAATGGTTCGACAAGGACTGTCAGCAAGCAAAAGAAAGAAACTAGGCGTCTCACCTGTCTCACCTGTCGGCGTCACCGGGAACAGTGTTGGCCGCTGCACATGATGTCCTCACAAGTTGCCTCCAGCACTCTCGATCTTGGCTAAGTCTGACCACCTCCTGGAGTTTCTTGCCACTGATGTTTGTGATGTTTCTAGCAAGTGATGCAGGTGGCCGTCCTCTGTTTCTCTTTCCTTCCACTTTACCTTGGAGGACAGTGGACATCAAGTCTGTTCTCTCATTACGGATTGCGTGTCCAACATATTTCAGTTTCCTCCGTTGTATGAGTACTAGAAGCTTGCGTGTAGTACCCAACTCATTCAGTATGCTTTCATTTGAGCGCCTATCCGTCCATTTGACCCTCAGCAGTCTTCGGTAAAACCACAGCTCTGCTGCTTCCACTCGTCTTTCATCCTCTTTCTTCATTGTCCATGCCTCGCAGCCGTATAACATCACTGGCCAGACAAGACATTTTAAGAGTTTTATCTTAAGGTCTGCTGTTATGCTGTGGTCTTTCCAAATATTGTTCAATTGAACCATACTGTTCTTGGCCATTCCAATTCTCATCTTTATGTCTTTTGAGCATGTTCCATCGTGTGTCTTGACTGAACCTAAATATCTAAAGTCCTTGACATTTTCTAGAGGGACTTGGTTTAGCATGATCTGGTCCTGTCTAGTGTTATATTTGCCTGCAACATGCATAACCTTTGTCTTCTTTGAATTTAAGTCCAGCCCAGCTGCCTTTCCAACCCGGTCTACCCTGTACAGGATCCTCCTAGAGCCTGTAATGTTGTCTGCCAGTAATCCTGTGTCATCTGCGTAGCGTAAATTTGACAGGTTTCTACCACCAATATTTACTCCCATGTCTTCTATGTCTGCTTCTCTCATGATATGTTCAGTGTATATGCTGAAGAGATGTGGAGACAGGATGCAACCTTGCCTTACCCCTTTAGTGATGTTAAAAAATTTGCAGTTTTGATTATTCCATCTGATTGTTGCTTTTTGATCATTATATAATGAAGCTATGAGGGAAACCAGATGTCTTGGAAAACCCATTTTGATC
>JAPXFY010000025.1:15970790-15973290 GCA_030674185.1 Monoplex corrugatus | reverse complement strand
ACGTATTCATTTTGACCTGGTCTTTTTTAAGGGATGCGAATTATACAAAATATTATACAAAATATTAACTTTCAACCATAAATATGTTGTGAAACCGTGAGTATTATTTATCGATGTCAGTTAAAACATTTTAGAACAAACTTATGACCATGTGATAACACAAAACTAACTTTAACAAAACATTCTATTTTTTCAAGAAACTAACATTGCTAAGCTGTTCAATGCTTCTTTAGTTTCTGTTGAGCGGAGCAGGGAGTTAACTCTGTCTGTCTGTCTGTTTGTCTGTCTCTCTCTCTGTCTCTTGTATGGGCTTGTATGTATAAGAAAGAGGAAGAGAGATAGCGCATTCAAAACAATGCTGTACGCCTTGTACTCAAAAAGAAAAAAGCTGATCACATATCTCCTCTCCTGGCACAACTTCACTGGCTCCCTGTATCAAAGCGCATACAGTACAAACTAGACACCATGTGCTACAAAAGCCTCAATAACGCAGCCCCCGATTACCTGTCAAGCCTACTTGAGATCTATCTTCCCTCACGTACCCTCCGCTCTGCCTCCGATCCTCTGACTTTTCGCTTTCCACGCACTAAGCTCAATACCTATGGTCCACGAGCCTTCTCTGTTTCTGGTCCACTCTCCTGGAACAAACTTCCTCTCTCAGTCCGTCAGCAACCTACTTTTGTCTCCTTCAAGTCCGCTCTCAAAACTCACCTTTTCTCCTCCGCATAAAATCCTAACCTCACTCAACCCCCCCCCCCCCCTCTGCAGCCTGTCTCCGCTCGGAGGGGAATCACATGGTTATAATATATAATTGTATATGCTATGCTCTCTATAATTTTCCATTGCTTTTATTCTTGCTTTTATTGCTTTTATTCTTTCTCCCCATTTATAGCCATGCGTGTGTGTGTGTGTGTGTGTGTGTGTGTGTGTGTGTGTGCGCGTGCGTGTGTGTGTGCGTGCGTGCGTGCGTGCGTGCGTGTGTGTCTGCTTCAGCGCTTAGATTTGATTTTATCAAGATTTTGCGCTATATAAATATTGTAATTATTATTATTATTATTATTATAGAAAGACAGACAGACAGACAGACAGAGAGAGAGAGAGAGAGAGAGAGAAACAGACAGACAGACAGACAGGCAGACAGACAGACAGACAGAGACTGAGAGCGCGAGAGCCAGCGAGCGAGCGAGCGAGCGAGAGAGAGAGAGAGAGAGAGAGAGAGAGAGAGAGAGAGAGAGAGAGAGAGTGTGTGTGTGTGTGTGCGCGCACGCGCAAGAAAGTGTATGTATATGCGTATCATGTGTTTAAAGCATGCCTGTGTCTTAGCATGCTTGTGTAAGTGCCTGTAGGCGTGAATACTTGTTCATCTTTGGCAGAGTTCCACGAAAACTGTGAATATGTCTATGTCCTGATTTATACATGAACTTTTAGATCGCATGTGACACAATCTGTCTGAAGTTTAAAACAAAAATGACGGATGAAAGTTTGCCGCTTAATGATTTCGTGCATGCTATTCTGTTTTGTCAAAGTCCTGCAGGCAAAACTGACGACATGTCTGACTCTGATCATACATCAACATAATAGCCGTGTCCACTTGCATGCCATCAGCTTCAGGATCAGGATGAAAGTGAATTCTTATTGCGCATCAGTTAAGTCGAACATCTTTGCAATACTGTACTTTGCTTGACTTTATGATTGTTTGTTACTTGGCCGTTGTCACTGTTCCAATACCTTTTGTTTCGTTTTAACAACGCACCTTCAGTTCTAACGAAATTCACGTCAGCTGAGGGCATACACATGAAATATAAATAAAATGAATACAACATAAATAACAACATTATAAAACATTGATAGGCTTTGAGGTGGCAGTTTGAGTTTGGAGTTTGTTTAAGAGGGAGTCACTGCACTCGGATAAATCATATGCGCTCCACCCAAGTCTGCCAAAAAGTGTCTGAATTTACCCTGAGTCTGTGCAATACTCTACACCTGGCAAAGCCTGGAAATGGGGAGAAAGGCGGAGAAAGGGATCTATAGAACTCCAGGCTGACGGCACCAGAACGATGGAAAGAATCAGATGGGCAGCGAACAGACCAGTTTTTGTAATGTTGCGGGCCGGCATGGAATCCGTGATATTGTATCTTAAGTCTGACACTGTCAAGACAACGACCAGTCAGCTCACAATCTAAGATAAATGTTCATAATATCATTATGATGTTTGAAGATAGGGACAGATTTGACGATGCTATGATTTTCCATTCAGGATTGAAACTGCCTTCTTGTATTTGAAAGATGCCCTGGCGTCAGATACGGACACTGGCAGTCCTAGAAAAAAAAGAAGAAAAAAAAAAGAAAGAAAGGCAACACCGTCAATGTCACTTGTGTGAATGGGATGATATCGACAGTATAGTGCAAGTCTCAACAGCAAGCAGATACAAGAGACATCTTTGGATCGGAGCTACCCTGTCAAAACTCAAAATAATAAAACCCACAGCTAAACGAACAG
>JAPXFY010000025.1:15958290-15960790 GCA_030674185.1 Monoplex corrugatus | reverse complement strand
CCCCTACCCTCACCCCCACCACTTCCCCAGTGGGGATTCCGGGGTGTCTTTCAGTATAATTAATATCCCCATATTCTGGAACTTCTCCATGTCATTCTCTTTGTTTCTTTCTTCCTCCTTTGCTTTCTGTCATTTCTTCCCAACGTTTTCTCCCTTGCTGGTCCATTTACCTGTGTGTGTTCGATAAAGTCTTACACTTAGGACTGATTATTGGACACATATATTAAGTGCATTTCTGGGTGTAGGGAAAGGAGATATGCGGAAGCAATCTTAGGTGATTTAGGCCAATTTTTATATATGTTTTAGTGTCCTTAGTTATGTTTAAATTCATGTTCAGGTATGTTTTTAATCCTCTGTGCGATAAATTGGACAGACTGGTCAACGCCAGGGGCATGTCCTTAGATTATGTGTGCGAATGTACATTGATATGTGGACTTAATTTTCTTGTCCTTTTTTCCTGTTGAAGCGTTGTGTATCTTTTGAAACGGTTATAACCCTGATATGGCTGTACGCAGTCGGCTGGGCTTTAAACAAAAATAACTGTAACAAAAATAACCCCCGCCACGTTTACTGTGGCTCTCCCCATCCCACCATCAGCGCTGAAATCACCGTGACAGTAGAGCACGAAGGGTCTCACACTCTGGAGTAGTAGTAGTAGTAGTAGTAGTAGTAGTAGTAGTAGTAGTAGTAGTAATAATAGTAGTAGTAGTAATATTAATAATAATAATAATAGTAGTAGTAGTAGTAGTAGGAGGAGGAGTGTTGTGTTTGTTATTGTTGTTGCTGTTGCTGTCGTACCATTGTGAAATTGATTTTTCTACAGAACTGTGCTTGGAATAACTCCTTTGATGCTGTGGGATCTTCAACGAGCGCTGAGTACGTGTTGCACATGGCACCTTACATGTATTTTACTGTCTCATCTCAAAGATTTTCTTTTAGACCACCACACAAGAGCTAGTAGAGTGAGAGGGGGGAGCTGATAGGGGGGGGGGGATGCGCCGACATGTCTTGGCACACAAGTTTGGAGATCAGTGTTATCATATGTGACTAGGAAAAAAAACTATTTTATAAAGCAGGTTGGTTTGAGGTCTACGAATATTTGAACAGTAATAGTCTTTGGATTTGTTGTTGTTGTTGTTGCGTCTTTGTCGATTTTTCATAACAATCTTTGTGTAGTTTCTGATTGATTGATTAGGTTCAGTTTTACGTCAGTACGTCTTCAGGTGATAGGGCAAATGGAGATAACCATCCCAGGCAACTGGCGAAGGCGGACTTATCCAATCCTGTACTGACACCACCAAACATTAGTCATTTAAGATGGACAGTAAGAAGGCCAGTATTAAAGCAGCGCACCCGGTGATTCGAACCCACAACCATTAACATGTTAATATGACTCTCACCAACTGAGCTGTTCAGACCTGCGATTCTATGGTTGACTGCATCTCTTGAGTCTGGTTGACAACAGGATATCAGGATATATTATGAAAATAACCATAGAATACAGCCCTGTCACGCAGTGTCTATCCAGACTGAAACTCCACAGACACATTGTTATCTTCTCCATCATCATCATCATCATCTCATCACATCATCATCTCATCATCATCATGTCATCAATCATCAGTAAAAGGACTTTTGTGGGTATTAGAGTGGTGTAGAAAATGGCACAGATAAAAAGGAATGCTGGCAGTGGCGGCCATAATGCATGAGCTGGGTAACCAACAGTTATTGTGTTTGATAGGCAGGGACCGGAGAGAG
Organism: Monoplex corrugatus; assembly: GCA_030674185.1. NCBI lineage: Eukaryota > Metazoa > Mollusca > Gastropoda > Littorinimorpha > Ranellidae > Monoplex > Monoplex corrugatus. The sequence goes on along the minus strand of JAPXFY010000025.1, from coordinate 15,959,032 downwards.
GGAGAACAGTAAACACAGCCTGGCCAAAGGCGGACGTGTAAAAATCACTGCCAAAGCGTTCTGAAGATCAATTTTGTTGTCTGGTGTGACACGAGCGAGCCTGAATGTTCAAACTGTTTGTTTTTGAAGCTGCCAAAGTTTAGACAGTCCGTGATACAGGTTGGGATGATTGCTTTCTGTCAAAAGCTGCGTTTATATCTGTTTTGGAAAATGCATGGAATTTTGTCTGTCTCTGTCTGTCTGGTCTATCTCTGTCTGCCTGTCTGGCTCTCTCTCTCTCTCTCTCACTCACAAACACCACATACACATACACAGACACACACACACACACACTCACACTCACACACACACACACACACACACACACCACCACACACACACACACACACACACACACACACACACACACACACACACATAGAGTTCACTCACAGGTTTGAAAAAAAGGTTGTTAGTCAAGAACTTTTCCCTTTGGAATATAAAGCATCATCACTATTGCCATTGTCGTTGTCTCTCCACACCCTCTCCCTCTTTCTCTCTTTCTGTCACACACACACACACACACACACACATACACACACACACACACATCACACACACACACACACACACACACACACACACACACACACACACACACACACACACACACGTTTATAGCAACATCTCCTGCCCCGCCCAGGGCATGAAAGGCACAATCAGAGGAGATGCAGACCAACACTGATTGCGTTTGAAATGCTGA
>JAPXFY010000025.1:15945790-15948290 GCA_030674185.1 Monoplex corrugatus | reverse complement strand
GGCAGATATGAAGAAAACATACATTGAAGTAACAGAAGAAAAGTTAGGCAGGAAAAAAACACAAACCAACTAAGCCCTACATCAGCAAGGAAGTTACGGATCTAGCCAAACAGAAAAGCGAAGCTCGCAAATCTGGAAGAAAAGAAGAATAAAAAAGAACAAACAAACAAACAAAAGAGAAACCTCGAAAGAGAAATTAAGAGCAAAATTATAACATACGAAAAAAATGGCTGGAGGAAGAATGTTCAAAAATAAATGAGCGTAGTGAATGCAGAAGATCCAGGGATCTATTCCAACAGATAAAGAAAGTTCATTCCGCTAAATTCCAGCACAGAAATGAATGCATCAACAGCAAAGAAGACACCACACTGACTGAACCAGGTCATATTATGAACATATAGAATGAATATGGAGCATCCATTTTTAGCGACAATAGACCTCAAGACACTCTATGCCCTGATCTGAACTGTCCAGAATCAAAACCAGAACCACTTTCAAGTGAAACTGAAGCAGCCACCAAGAGTTAATAACAAGAAAATCCCCACGAGAATTGTTAATCATGCTGGAAAAGAAGATCTTAAAGCAATGCACCATCTTTGTTGTAAAATCTGGAATACTCATCAGTGGCCAACAGGTTTGACCCTCAAGACTTTGTGATGCTTCATAAGAGTGGCAGTGTCAAAGATTGTAACAACTACAGAACCATTGCCCAAATCTTACTGGCATGGCTATGCCAGTAAGATTTTGGTCGTAATTATTCTCAACAGATTGAAGCCCAAGATAGAAGAGGAATTATCTGACTGCCAGGCAGATTACAGATCCAACAGAGGCACAGCTGACATGCTCTTTGTGATACAAACACTCGTAGAGAAAATAAATAAAAAGCACTGAAAAAGAAACTTTTGCCACCTTCATGCACAATAGCAAAACATTGGACAGCGTCATTCATCTCCACCTGTTCAATACAATGGTCAAAATGGGCTTTCCCAAACACCACATTGTATTAACTGCCTCATTATGCAAAGATCAAAGACTACAGTTAGATGGAACAATCAGAAATGTAAATTCCTCAACATCCATATCTCTTTAAAATCTGCACGTAACAAGTTATGAGAGATGCTGATATAGAAGGCATGAGCATAAAGATGGGAGGAAAACGATCATACAAACTTGCGCTATGCCGATGATACTGCGCTATTAGCAGACAACATTACCAACATAAAAAAGAATTCTATACAGGGTGGATGTAGCGGGCAAAAGGGCTGGTCTAAACTTGAATGCCAAGAAAACAAAAGTGCTACATATCAAAGGCAAAGACACTGAAAACAATTATGCCATCTTAAGTAACAAAGTTCCTTTAGAAAACGTTCAGAATTTCAAATATCTTGGTTCTGTAAAAACTGATGGTGGAATCTGCTCCAAAGAATCGGCGTGGTAAAGCAAAATATGGCCCAACTCAACAACATGTGGAAAGACAAAAGTTATACCAAATGGCCTGAAAGTTAGACTTTTAAAATGTTTGATCTGGCCAGTCATGATTTATGGCTGCGAAGCCTGGACTCTGAAAAAAAAACTGATTGCAGAAGAATTGAGGTAGCAGAGATGTGGTTTGAAACACTCAGGTGATGGTGGACTCAAAGTAATGCATCACTTATGCTGCAAGATATGGAAGACTTGTCAGTGGCCTACAGACTGGAAGCTCCAGGAATTTGTCATGTTACATAAGAGTGGAAATGTCAAAGACTGCAACAATTATAGAACAATTGCACTGATCAGTCATGCCAGTAAAATACTGCTGATAATAATTTTAAACAGGTTAAAGCCAAAAGTAGAGGAAGAGCTATCCGACTGTCAGGCAGGCTATAGGAAAAACAGGGGAACAATAGATATGCTGTTTGTACTCCAGATATTGATAGAAAAGATTAGAAACACAGACCAAGAGATGTTCATCGTTTTCATTGACTACAGCAAAGCATTTGATAGCGTGATTCACCAAAGTCTTTTCCACTTCATGATCAAAATGGGTTTTCCAAGACATCTGGTTTCCCTCATAGCTTCATTATATAATGATCAAAAAGCAACAATCAGATGGAATAATCAAAACTGCAAATTTTTTAACATCACTAAAGGGGTAAGGCAAGGTTGCATCCTGTCTCCACATCTCTTCAGCATATACACTGAACATATCATGAGAGAAGCAGACATAGAAGACATGGGAGTAAATATTGGTGGTAGAAACCTGTCAAATTTACGCTACGCAGATGACACAGGATTACTGGCAGACAACATTACAGGCTCTAGGAGGATCCTGTACAGGGTAGACCGGGTTGGAAAGGCAGCTGGGCTGGACTTAAATTCAAAGAAGACAAAGGTTATGCATGTTGCAGGCAAATATAACACTAGACAGGACCAGATCATGCTAAACCAAGTCCCTCTAGAAAATGTCAAGGACTTTAGATATTTAGGTTCAGTCAAGACACACGATGGAACATGCTCAAAA
>JAPXFY010000025.1:15903290-15940790 GCA_030674185.1 Monoplex corrugatus | reverse complement strand
AATTTTGAAAAATGAACGAACCCCAACAAACAAGAAAGAAACTAACTGAAATAGACAACTATAAGACAGACTGACATAACTGCAATTAATAACATGAAAAAAAGTCAAGCAAACAATGAATCAAAACAAACGAACAAACAAAACATTAGAAAAGAAATATACAATTTAAAAAAGAAAACAAACAAAAACTCAGCAAACAAATAATAACACAAACAAATAAAGAAAGCAATGAAAACTAACCAACCAACATACATAGGACATTAAAAAAATGATTGATAGGATTTACCTTAAAAAAGAGTGACTCCATTCCCCTCTTTTTAACTTCTGTCCCCTGACTGAGATCTTGGAATATGAATTCATCTGTCATACCTTAATGTATCATTCACTTCATATTCTTAATGCTAACACCTCCTTTTCTCAGTGCACACACATACAGACACCTTCATGCAAAGTGAGGAGAAAAATGTGCCCACTTTGCACTTTCCTTAGGAGAGATTAATCCTTTGCCCTCGTTTATCAGCTCTCTAGATCACATTCATTCATCTTCCACCTTCTTTTCTGAAAAAAGAAATTTGTATGGCCATTGGCAATTCTTTTCTTTCTTTCTTTTTTTTAACGTTCGCTGTCTACATAGACTACATCTGGCAACAAATGTGGCCATTTTTTTCCGCTTCCTGCTATCTACCCTGATGAGACACAAACCCCGCACGTGCTCCACCTCAAAGAGACCTCTATGGGTGAGCATTATTCGCGTCAGATAGAGAGCACTACACAAAAATATTTGAGTTATACCATGGTTTCTTACAAGGCGCTAGCAGGCCCGATACCTCTGGCTGGAGCCCTCACAGTTGGCAATGAGGTCATTCAGTTATGGAAACACTATCGTTTATTCGTTTATACTCCACCGCTTCTAGGTCGACGTAAAGATCCACAACAAGAACACAATGTAAACAAAAGGAAACTATTTGTAACACTTATCCTAAAAAGACAGTCCACCCTATTTTTCTATTTCCCACCTCTGTTTACAAACTCAAGTGTTCGACTACAAGCTTGCATGCAATGATATAACGTTCACATCAACTGTTTTTTTAGTATCAGCACATTTCCCTGAACAGATATGTCCACCCATTTTCCGCTCATTTCTTCATCCCTCGATTCATTATTGCACAACTGCTTTTCTTATCATCAAAATGCACCAGACCTATGCAGAAAATGAGTTCAAGAAGATTGACAGTCTGTCAAACAGAATCAGTCAGTTGATTTATGTTTTTTGTTGTTTTCTTGTGTGTGTGTGTGTGTGTGTGTGTGTGTGTGTGTGTGTGTGTGTGTGTGTGTGTGTGTGTGTGTGTGTGTGTGTGTGTGTGTGTGTGTGTGTGTGTGTGTGTGTGTGTGTGTGTGTTTGTGTGTTTGTGGTATCTTTCTTTTTATTTTTTTCCGTTTTTGTTTTCCTCTTCTTTTATCAACACGGACTACCTTCAATTACAAAAACCAAACTCTTGCTGAAAACTCTTATTCTCATAAAGGAAATAACATGAGACAAAAGTAACATTTCAAGTTAAGTATTTTCTTACTTCCTGACAACAGATGATTGCTTGCCAACTGCTGGCTTGCTTTGACACAGAACCTGCTTTGAGCACAGGTGCAGGATAACAGGGCATCAAGTCCATTGTGTGTGTCAGAATGGTGTGTGGAATAATGTGGATGCTGGATGACTGAATCATAGCGAATCTGAACCATAACAGAGGAGGAAATAAATCTGGATGGAGACCACTTGTATGTATTTAGTGAAACGATTATCAAGTTTCCTGTCTAATATTTCACTATCCCCTAGGGGCTTAGTTTGTTGAGACTCCTTGACCAATTGGATATGGGGCGAGCGATGAAGTTGTTCAGACTCCTTGACCAATTGGATATGGGGCGAGCGATGAAGCGAAGAGGCAATGTGACTGATAGATGCGTTTGCCCTCATTTGATGTTCCCAGTATGACGTATGAGTTGTTGTTGTCTGTGTATGTCAGAATGAGAATGGATGTGACAGAGTAGGGCGTTGAAAAATGTTCAGGAAACGAGATAAAAAGAAAGATGATTTTGTCAACAAACAAACAAAAAATCAAACACACAAAGAAGTAAACCAACAAAGAAATGAACATTTCAAAATTAAATAAATGAGAAAATGTCTGTCTGATTTTTTTCAAAAGCAGCGATATTCCATCTGTCACTTCTCCACCTGTGCCTCCAAAATCGTAATGATAATAACAATGATGGTGATGATGAAGCATTTAATAAGCACATTTCTCCAACAGAGTGTTAGAGCTCTGTGCACTTTACAGGCATTATTAGATAAAATGTTACAATGTGCCCAAGACCGTCTGTTCATATCAGCTTGCGTGACGTACAACTTTCCTATCATCTTTCGTGCGACACCATTCCCTGAATAGACAGAGACATTCCCTGAATACACAGAGACACATTCCCTGAATACACAGAGACACATTCCCTGAATACACAGAGACACATTCCCTGAATAACAGAGACACATTCCCTTTGTCCTTTCTCTCCCCTGGAGACATTATTGCATAATGCACTTTCTTCCAACTCTTTAACACTGCAGAACATTACGGAGAACGTGAACATATTTCTGCACAATCCTAGGGAGACCAGAGATCAATCAGTTATTTTCTTTTCTTCGTCGTCAGCTTGAGACCACATCCATTCATTCTCATCAACCTTTCGAAACAGAGTTCTTGCCGCACACAGGCAATAACAAGTTGATAGCGTTTTTAAATCAATAATCTTCATCTGAAGATTATTGATTCTCAAAAACGGTGATCTGTTGTCAGCAAAGCTTAGTGGTTGGAGTAATGAGTCCACCATGTTTATGGGGTTGGCGATGGAGACAGGGACTGAAATCTGCCATGAACTGAAGAAAGAGGAAAACCTGACAGTGGATGTTGAGGATTGTGGGGGATTACAGTAAATTTGATGAACAAATCGTCTGTCCCATATTTCAACGTCAGGAGTTTGTTGATCCTATCTGACCAGTCACGCAGCTGTAGAGATGCAGTGATGCACACAAAAAAACCCAAAACGTGATGTATTGAAAAAAAAGGTCCTTTTTTAAACAAATTTAGCTAGGTTTTAGAGGATGTATGGGTCCAAATAGGAGGATGGTTCGATAGGTTAAACTGTTGGTAAGTTTGAGGAAACTAATACAAAGGAAGAGATGTTTGATTCGTGTGCATTGTGAGTCAAGAAAGTAACATTCGAACGAATAAAACAGATGAAAAAAACAAAAACAGTCACAGTTAATAAAGAAAATAGCTTTTTCTTCTGGGTCATCATGACATACATATATCCACCTGTACTTTATGGAGTTGACGCATGAACAATCTACAAGGCCATAGACAGGAGAATAGAATGTCCTGAAATGTGGTTATCCTGAAAACTTGGCAGAATTAGTTGGAGGTATAGAATAACAAACAAAGCTGTATAAGAAAAAGTTAAATGTCTAGAGAGAATTAATACCAAAAGTTAAATGTCTAGAGAGAATTAATACCAAAAGTTAAATGTCTAGAGAGAATTAATACCAAAAGTTAAATGTCTAGAGAGAATTAATACCAAAAGATAAATGTCTAGAGAGAATTAATACCAAAAGTTAAATGTCTAGAGAGAATTAATACCAAAAGTTAAATGTCTAGAGAGAATTAATACCAAAAGTTAAATGTCTAGAGAGAATTAATACCAAAAGATAAATGTCTAGAGAGAATTAATACCAAAAGATAAATGTCTACAGAGAATTAATACCAAAAGTTAAATGTCTAGAGAGAATTAATACCAAAAGATAAATGTCTAGAGAGAATTAATACCAAAAGTTAAATGTCTAGAGAGAATTAATACCAAAAGTTAAATGTCTAGAGAGAATTAATACCAAAAGATAAATGTCTAGAGAGAATTAATACCAAAAGATAAATGTCTAGAGAGAATTAATACCAAAAGTTAAATGTCTAGAGAGAATTAATACCAAAAGATAAATGTCTAGAGAGAATTAATACCAAAAGTTAAATGTCTAGAGAGAATTAATACCAAAAGTAAATGTCTAGAGAGAATTAATACCAAAAGATAAATGTCTAGAGAGAATTAATACCAAAAGTTAAATGTCTAGAGAGAATTAATACCAAAAGTTAAATGTCTAGAGAGAATTAATACCAAAAGTAAATGTCTAGAGAGAATTAATACCAAAAGTTAAATGTCTAGAGAGAATTAATACCAAAAGATAAATGTCTAGAGAGAATTAATACCAAAAGTTAAATGTCTAGAGAGAATTAATACCAAAAGTTAAATGTCTAGAGAGAATTAATACCAAAAGTTAAATGTCTAGAGAGAATTAATACCAAAGATAAATGTCTAGAGAGAATTAATACAAAAAGAATTAAAAGTAGTCTAGAGAGAATTAATACCAAAAGATAAATGTCTAGAGAGAATTAATACCAAAAGATAAATGTCTAGAGAGAATTAATACCAAAAGATAAATGTCTAGAGAGAATTAATACCAAAAGTTAAATGTCTAGAGAGAATTAATACCAAAAGATAAATGTCTAGAGAGAATTAATACCAAAAGTTAAATGTCTAGAGAGAATTAATACCAAAAATAAATGTCTAGAGAGAATTAATACCAAAAGTTAAATGTCTAGAGAGAATTAATACCAAAAGATAAATGTCTAGAGAGAATTAATACCAAAAGTTAAATGTCTAGAGAGAATTAATACCAAAAGATAAATGTCTAGAGAGAATTAATACCAAAAGTTAAATGTCTAGAGAGAATTAATACCAAAAGTTAAATGTCTAGAGAGAATTAATACCAAAAGTTAAATGTCTAGAGAGAATTAATACCAAAAGTTAAATGTCTAGAGAGAATTAATACCAAAAGTTAAATGTCTAGAGAGAATTAATACCAAAAGTTAAATGTCTAGAGAGAATTAATACCAAAAGATAAATGTCTAGAGAGAATTAATACCAAAAGTAAATGTCTAGAGAGAATTAATACCAAAAGATAAATGTCTAGAGAGAATTAATACCAAAAGATAAATGTCTAGAGAGAATTAATACCAAAAGATAAATGTCTAGAGAGAATTAATACCAAAAGATAAATGTCTAGAGAGAATTAATACCAAAAGATAAATGTCTAGAGAGAATTAATACCAAAAGATAAATGTCTAGAGAGAATTAATACCAAAAGTTAAATGTCTAGAGAGAATTAATACCAAAAGTTAAATGTCTAGAGAGAATTAATACCAAAAGTTAAATGTCTAGAGAGAATTAATACCAAAAGATAAATGTCTAGAGAGAATTAATACCAAAAGATAAATGTCTAGAGAGAATTAATACCAAGATATGTTAGAGAGATTAATACAAAAGATAAATGTCTAGAGAGAATTAATACCAAAGATAATTGGAGAATCACAAAACTGTTTATAGGACACGTAATGAGGTATGGCTATCTCCCCAAATCCATTGTCACTGGAACAATGGAAAGCAAGAGAGCAAGAGGTCGCCCATGACGAGTATGGACAGACGATGTCAAGGACTGGACAGGGCACAGCCTGGCTGAATGCGTCCACTCAACATAGGACATGACGACCTGGAGAATGGTGGCACGCCGTCCCTTGACCACAGGTAGGGCACCTAGAAGAAGAAGTATGCTGATTTATCAGTTCTGTTTTCAAAGAGATCAGCTATTTGGTTTTGTCTTGTTTTTGTTGTCCTACAAAGCGAGCCCATAGATCGTGCTGTACAGGGTACATAATTTTCATTTCAAATTGCTAACTGTCATCGCCTGTCTCTGAACACACACAGAAACACATTCACCTCTCCCTTCTTTTCATCAAACCATCATTGCACGATTATTTTTGTTCAAATCCTTCCATCGCTTCAGAGTATAAATGCAAAACAAGCACATGACTGTGGGTTATCTTTCCACTTCTATTACAGATCAGTCAGGTCTTAATATTTCTTTGTCTGCCCAAATCACTTTTATTCAGTTTCTTTCACATGTGTAAGATTGTTCATTTGCAGACAATAACATGAAGCTAATGACATTTTCAAACACTATTATTTCCTTTCTTCTCATATTAATGTGTTTCTGCTTCTTCAACAAGCTGATCGGTTGTCAGTACAAGTGTATCGGCAAGGGATAAAACTCTTGTGTATTGTGATGATGGTGAGAGGGGTAGATAGTATAGTGACTGGGACGTGCGATAAAGTGTGCGAAGGGAAAGAACTCACGGTGTATGTTGGGGATTGTTGAGGTTTACAGAAAAACAAACAAACACAATTTTTTGTTCCCGTATTTCAACATTAGGAGCTTATTTCTCCGGCCTCCTTGCCCGGTCATATGTCTGTAAGAGCGAGCAAAGCAGACATAAAACATGATTTATGATTTATGAATTACGCTGTCCTCTTACTTTTGTTGTGATTTGGTTCATGTTTGGATCAAGACGGATGTTGATGTAAAAAGCCAGACAGAGGATAAATCATGAGTAATGTCGTAGGGAAGATAAAATGGTCGAGTTTTATGCAATAAAAGTTATTACACACTCACACACACACACACACACACGCGCGCGCGCGCACACACACACACACACACACACACACACACACACTCAGAGAGAGAGAGAGAGAGAGAGAGAGAGAGAGAGAGAGAGAGAGAGAGAGTAAATCAATCCTAAAGACCACTCTTAAGAGAGTGAACTTTACTTTTCTTTCTTCCTAAGCTTTGTCTACAAACTCAGGTTTTGAAATACCAGCCCTTCAGCCATACTCTGCTTGATGCATAACTTTCATCTGAGCTTGAACTCAATATATAGGCGTTTTTTGTTGTTGTTTTTGTTCTTTTCTTGGCTGCCTTTGTCCGCTTACTCAGGCTGTTGATTTCTGCCCCGTTCACGATACTTTGCCGAATGGATAACTTTCACCTCAGCTTGCTTCAGTGCCACCACTCTTCCTTACAAACACACACATGCCTGCCTCTCTCCCTTACCTATCCCTCAAGCCATTTATTGCACTGGTTTTTTTTTGTATTTTTTTTTGTAATTAAATCTTCCACTGTTTCAGAGAATGGAGAATGAGCACAAACAGCGTGCAGTATTTTCCTCGTCAGTCCAGTTCATTTTTTAAAATTTTTCTTTTACTTGTCTAGAATTGTTCACGCACAGGCAATCACAACAATCCAATAGAATTATAATGTGCTGGTATTTCTTTCTGTCTCATCTCAAAGGGATTGCTTCTTAAACAAGTTGATCGGTTGTCAACACACAGCTAGGGGTAAGGGGTAGAAATATAGTTTTGTCTTTTGTGATGATGGTGGCAGGAATGGAAAATACAGGGACCCTGACATTCCATACAGTGGAAAACAAAAACAAAATCAAAACAAAACTGAGAGGAAGAACTCGCACTTTGTGTTGGGGATTGTCGAGGTTTATAGTAAAACAAACAACGAATTGTTTGGTCCATATTTTGGTCCTGTTTGTAGAAATCAACTAAGCAGTCGTATGCATGCAGAAAGTTTGAAAGGCAGAAGTAAACTATGTTTTAATAGATTGGGTTGTCCTCATTTAGTGTTGTTATGATTTGATTGATGTATGGGTTACGGTGGGACGTTGGTGTGAAGGCCTACAATGACAGTAAAGTTAGAGGAATATTTTAAGAGAAGGAGGAAGAGATGTCTGTGCTTTGTGCAGCAATGGTCAACAAAACAAAGAAAAAAAGAAAACAAAAATGCAAAAGCATCCGACATACATAGACACATGCGCGCGCGCGCGCGCACACACACACACGCCAGCGCGCGCATGTACATGTGCATGTGCAAAGAGAGCGAGAGAGAAAGAGAAAGAGACAGAGAGGGAGAGAGAAAGGGAGAGACAGACAGACAGACAGAAAGACAGAAAGACAGAAAGACAGAGAGAGAGAGAGAAAGAAAGAGACAGAGACAGACAGACAGACAGAGAGAGAGAAGAGAGAGAGACGAGAGAGAGAGAGAGAGAGAGAGAGAGAGAGAGAGAGAGAGAGATTAAATCACAGCGTCTTTGTCCACAAACTCAGGTTTTGAAACACCAGCCCTTCCAGCATACCTTGCACGGTGCAGAACTGTTACCTGAACTTGAACCTAGCTATCTAAAGTCGTTTTCGTTTTTTCTTTCTTTCCAGCCTTTGTCCACTAACACAGGTCCTGGAATACTGTGCCACTGATCACACTTTACATAATGCCCAACTTTCACCTGAGCTTGCTCCAAGTCAAAACCTTTCCTGAACACACACAGACTCACATGTCCCTCACACTTCTCTATCCCGCGAGCTAGTATTACACAACATCTGTTCCAATCTTCCCATTGCTTCAAAAAATGAGAGGATAATTAATACACACCTCTTGGCAAATCAACTGGTTTTTTTTCTGTTCTTTTCCGTCTGTGCGAATTATTTCTATTCATCTTCTTTCTTCTCATAACAATGTTCGCGCACAGGCAATAGCAACACGTTAGTAGAATTTTAAAACCTTACTATTTCCTTGCTTCACATTTTAAGATTACTGCTTTCGTAAATAAGTTGATCGATTGTCAGCACAGTTTTACAATAATATGTTGTAGTTATAATATGTCTTCTTTTGTGTTTGTGGCGATGGTGAGAAAAGTTACGTGTAGTACAGCGGCTGGAATGTGTGATGTACTGAATAACGCCAGTTATCTTCCGCTCGCCTTTCTCTGCCTTTCAAACGATCGTTGCGCAAGGGTTTTCTTTTAATTCTTAAGTCACTTAAACATTTTTTACCGGAAAATGAACACACACTTTACACTATTTTTTCCACCCCCCTTAGCAAATCAGTCTGTGTTTTGTTTGTTTCTTTGTTTGTTTCTTTGTTTGTTTCTTTGTTTCTTTGTTTGTTTCTTTGTTTCTGTGGCTCTTCACGATCATGTTCGTTCATCTTCGTCTGTTTTTTTTTTCAATCCGATAGATGGGTAGGCATGCAGGTCCTTAAGGTGTGGTATGATCATCATGTGGAATACAAGACCAGAACTTGAGATCTGTGTTCTTCCTGAGGCTCTGCATGGGAAGGAGATGTGCCGTGTTGGGTTCCACTCCCGCCATAGACTAGCGTTGTTCACATGCAGTTGTGGCCTGAGTGCACTGCCGTCCCCATCTTACAATGCTGCTGGAATGTTTTCCTAGCTGGTGGTGTTTCATTCTAATATACCTTTCTGAGTTTTCAAGCGTAAGCAATCAACTGAATTTTGAAATCACACACAACACACACACACACACACACACACACACACACACACACACACACACACACACACACACACACACACACACACACACACATATATATATATATATACATGTACAATATATATACATACATATATTCATATATATATGTACATATATATATATATACATATACATATATATGCATACATATATTGCAGATAGATAAATAGATAGATAAATAGATAGATATATGGATAGATAGATAGATAGACAGACAGACAGATAGATAGATAGATAGATAGATAGATAGATAGATAGATAGATAGATAGATAGATAGATAGATAGATAGATAGATAGATAGATAGATAGATAGATAGATAGATAGATATTTGTGAAAGTTATCGATCCTCAAAGAGTTTCATTTGCAGTGGGCACAGATTGGGGTGGCGTACAGGAATGGTGTGTGTGGGAATGTTGTTGGAGTTGAGATGGGTGTAGTGATGGAGGCGTATTTAAAGTGCATGAAATTCAAAATAAAGAAATACGATTTTTTTTACATTTGAGTATTATGAGCAAGTAATGTTCTATCCGAGAATTGTTTCAACACTTACTTATTTACCTACTTACTTACTTACTTACTCACTCATTCACTCACTCACTCATTCACTCTCTCACTCACTCACTCACTTACTTACTCATTCACTCACTTAATTACTTACTTACTTACTTGCTTGCTTTCTTGCTTGCTTGCTTACTTATTTACTTACCTACCTACTTGCTTGCTTGCTTGCCTGTCTTGCCTGCCTGCCTTGCTTTTTTGCTTATTTACTTGCTTATTAGCTCGCCTGCTTACTGCTCATCATCAAGAGCATGTAGCAACGAAAGTCCTAAATGTCTGTGTGTTTTCAGCCGGCCCCTGTAGAGTATCCAAGCGTGTTTCAGAAACACTTGTCGCCTGAGATTAAAGTGTTGTAAGCTGGTTAAGACTAAGAAACCATTTGTGCCATGTTTTAAAGAACAACGAAAGAGAGACCTACCAAGTAGATGCTGGCGATTGATAATGCTGATAGAGTTGATGCGAATGATGATGATGATGATGATGATGATGATGATGATGATGATGATGATGACACTAATACTTTTCGTTCAGCTCTTCTTATCAATCATGAGAGCTACAAACAAGAACGGAAGGAAAGACAAAAGAAACACACGACGAAGAAGAAAGTAAAGGAAAGAGGAAGAAGAATGCGAAGAAAAAGAATGAGAATGCGAAGAAGAAGAAGAAGAATGCGAAGAAAAAGAATGAGAATGCGAAGAAGAAGAAGAAGAATGCGAAGAAAGAAGAAGTAGAAGAAGAAGAAGAAGAAGAAGAAGAAGAAGAAGAAGAAGAAGAAGAAGAAGAAGAAGAAGAAGAAGAAGAAGAAGAAGAAGAAGAAGAAGAAGAAGAAGAAGAAGAAGAAAGAAGAAGAAGAAGAAGAAGAAGAAGAAGAAGAAGAAGAAGAAGAAGGAGAAGAAGAATGAAGACGAAGAAGAAGATGAAGATGAAATGAAGATGAAGAAGAAATAAATAAAAAAGAGAAGAAAAACAAGGAGAAGAAGAGCAATTGCGATGAAAAAAAAAAAAAAAAAAAAAGAGAGAGAGAGAGAGAGAGAGAGAGAGAGAGAGAGAGAGAGAGAGAGAGAGAGAGAGAGAGAGAGAGAGAGAGAGAGAGAGAGAGAGAAAGAAAAGAAAGAACAAACATAGTGAAAGAAGTCTTGAAGGATACGAAATAAATCAAGAGCTAACGGACACACGATGGGATAGGCTAATTTATGGTTCTAAAAACATGCAATTTGATTTCCTAAACAATCTCCGAAGATTTGTTTAACATTGATGCTCATGAAAGCTGACAAATCTGACACAAGCACACACGCATGTACGCACCCCCCCCCCCCCCACACACACACAACGAGGAGAATTTCTACGAGCACAATAAATCTGTGTCTTCTGTGTGTTTGTGTGTCTGTCTGTGACTTCTGTGTGTTTGTGTGTCTGTCTGTGTGTCTCTGTTTCACTCTCTCTCTCTCTGTTTTTTCTGTTTCTCTCTTTCTCTCTCTCTCGTCTCTGTCTCTTTTTCTCTCTCTGTCTCTCTTGATTTATCTCATTATTTCTCTGTCTTTCATTTTCCCTCATTTTCTCTGTCACCACCACCCCTCTCTGTCTCCGTCTCTCTCTTTCTGTCTCTTCTTCCTTCTGTTGCTTTCTCTCGTCCTTCATCTGTTCTCTCTATCCGCATACCCCGCTCCCCATATTCCTCTTTTCCATCTCTGAATCCCTAGCAGTTTTGGTCACAGAGTACACCTCTGCACAGAGCCTAATGCAAATCGCTTTCTTTCTAAACCTCTTCTAATGTCCACATCAAACTAGTCTTCACTGTTATTTCTTCCATCGTTTATCAATTTAGCCAAGACGCCAAGCAATGTATCAGGGCAAAACCGCAACGAGATTCAAAGCCAGGAAGAGGTGAAAGGGGGAGACAGGGAGCTAGAGAACCTGACTGTCAGGCCATTGTAACAGTCTCCATTTTATATATGTATATATGTAAAGAAACCAAAACAAACAAACGAACAATATTACAGAACGTCCAGGTTTTGTTCATCACTGTGACTTTGAAAAAAAAATCAAATGTCATAAATTTCGACGTTAGGCGAAGATAGTGGTAGAAAGTTGTAATATTGAAAACAGAATGTTTTGTAAAAATAAAAAAATCATATAAAAGGGCTGTTTATACAATCCATCTCCTCCCTCAACCCCCAAAGAAGTATTGATTTTAGTATCGTTTTGGCCCATGTGACCTTGACCTTAGCACCATAATTTTCGAAGTTGTGCACGCGTGAGTACACAAGAGTTTATACTTGTGACCCACCCTTTATTAAGAAACGGCTGAGAAAAAACTTGCTGACATAATTTTTTTGGGGGGGAGGTTAGGGGTGGAGGTGGAGGAGCGGTCACAGACAGGCACACTGAAACCACATAGAAACGTGTGATCGGTCCATCTGAAACACGTGCACACACACACACACACACACACACACACACACACACACACACACACACACACATACACACACACACACACACACACACACACACACATACACACACACACACACACACACACACACACACACACACACACACACACACACACACACACACACACAACACACTGCTCACACTCTCAGCATCTTTTATTCCCTAACGGTTCTGGCCAGAAACCATACCTCCACACACAGCCCGGAGCTTTTTGTTTTCTCTCTCCCTAAACCTCGTTAATGCCCGCATCAAATTAATCTCGCCTGTTATTGCTTTTGTCGTTTATCAATTAAGTCAGGAAGCAAATCAATATATCATGGAGAAACCAGGGCGAGATGAAAAGCGAGAGGAGGAGTGAAGAAGCAAGTCGAGAAGAAAAGAAGAAGGAGAAAAAAAAAGAAGAAAAGAAGAAGGGGAAGAAAAAAAAGAGAGAAGAAGAAGAAGAGAAAGAAAGAGTGAGAGAGAGACAGAGACAGAGACACAGAGAGAGAGGGAGATAGAGACAGAGACAGAGAGAGAGAAAGAGAGAAGAAAGAGAGAGAGAGAGAGAGAGAGAGAGAGAGAGAGAGAGAGGAGAGAGAGAGAGAGAAATGAAATAGATATGAATTTTCCAATGGTATAGATATTAATACATTGGTTAACTTATATAACTGCCGTTTTTGACGTGCCAGTTCAAGGGATCTTTTGAAGGAGAATCGTGTCCTGTGAATGACACTCATGACGTAAACAGTTTATTAGACATAGGGCCCTTTCCAAATTTGATAATGCTGCTCAATGTATTATTCTTCGTTGTAGTGTCCATGAATTAAACAAGAAAGATATCGCTGCAGCAACTACAAAATTCGCTTCCTGCAACAAACGTATAGCACAAGACAATCCAAAATCAAAACAATAGTCATTAGCAAAGTTGTCCCTGTAGGGCAGGCACGAATGGAGGCACAGCGAAATCTGTTCAGTGCGTTTCTATCCGAGGAACTTGTTGACATAAAAATATATATTTTGTCTCACACGAGAATCTTCGCACCAGTCTAGAAGACGACATTCATCACAGCTATACCTTTCAAAATTCCCCCGAAGAAGGTTCCACCTGTTTGACAACTACGAACCGTGGTGGCTGTGTAATGTTTTGAAATAACAGTATCAATTACATACACAATTCTTGACGTTCATGTCACAGGACTTTTTCCCCGTCATCTCTGACAATTCTCTGGCTGAATGTATATAGACACTAAGATTTAATCAGAGTATCAACACTCGGTCAGACTATAAACTCTGTACATTTGAAGGTGTGTATTCTATTGTTTTCATTCTTGGTTATTTGTTATCCATTCTAGATTTAACTGTAAAAAACTAACATGATGCTATTTGATCCTGGCGGTAACTCACATAACTTGCCTATTTTCAAATTGTTTGGTGAAGTGATAAATTATAAACATATCATAACATTTCTAGGGGTTTATATAACATCGAAATTAAAGTGGAATGTGCATTTTGATTACATGCTAACAAAAGCCAGAAAAACCTTAAATTTGCTAAAGACGATAAGCAGATTACCCTGGGGAGTGGATATAAACATTCTGATTCATCTGTCAACAGCGCTTTTAAGGTCTGAGTTATCCTATGTGCAAGAAGTGTCTTTCAGTGCACTTCAATATCTACTAAAAACATGCACAAGTTTCGAAATTGCACTAGGTGTTTCAACTTATGCTTCAAATATAGAAACATACAAAGTTGCTGGAATTCTGCCTCTGAACAACTATCGTGAGCTAGCGACAGCAAAGTTTACCATTAGAACTACTTTACAAACAGATATTTTTATGAGTAATGAAATTGAAATCAGGTCTGATACTGACTTTCCAAATCGAGCAAAAACATTTCCTCACTAATAACGGTTGCAACTTACATATCAAAGAGTGTAACATAAATATGGATGAAATAGCTGAGAAACCAACGACAACGCCTGTCCCTACATGAGAAACGGTAAAAGCCACATTTGATCTTGATTATACAGACATGAACAAAGATGATGTTAACATTTCGCTATCCATAGCGAGTGAACACGTCCATGAAAAGTACCGTCCACATTTTACCGATGGATCAGTCTCAGAAAATAAAAGTGCGGGAGTAGCATTTTGTGTTCCAAAATTTAACATAGAAAGTCATTTTTCATTGAGGCAAATGTATAAATATATACAACAAAATTAGTCGCTATTATTCAAGTGTTGCATTATCTACTAAACCTTCAGCCTGTGTCATTCAAAGAAGTTCTCTTTGTTGATTCAAAGCTGTCTTACATGCCTTACAGTCTTTTGATACAGACACAAGACCTGATTTAATCATTGAGGCAAATCATCTGATACAATGTTTAAGGATAAACGGCTGGGAAATCAGTTTATGCTGGGTACCTTCTCCCGTTATCTTCACGGCAACGACGTGGTTGACAGAACAGCTAAGACAGGTGCACTAAATTCTGATAATTCTACAACATTACACGTTAATACTTAAGTAAAAGAAGCTTGCAACTAGCTAGAATTACCGTCATGGATTCCATTTCATGAGCATGTAAATGAAAGTTTGTGTCACAAAAAAGGGTCAAACTTTCATTTCAAAATATGTGTAAAAATTGCAATATTCCTCCCTGTATCACTTGAGATTGATTATTTCCGTTCATTTTCGTATTCAACTAAACGCTCTGAAAACAAAACATAAAAATGTCGAATGTATTTGCGGTGAACAATTCACACTGTATCAATGTTTGTTTTACTACAAAATGCTACTTTTTTAAACCAAAGGCGTTTACACAGCAAAATTATCTTGAAATGCATTTAAAAAAAATAATATCGGATCAAGTTCTGTTAATTGAATTTTCAGAATCGTTGGTTCACAGTCCTGTTAATGCATTTCTTTAAGTTGAGGTTTGTTTTTTAGTCTGAATTTTCCTTCACATTACGGATGTAAAGTTTTAGTTCCATTTCTCTACTCACGCATGTTTTTTCATAAGACCTTGCCTCTTCCATTTATAAACTTTGTGTTGCTTGCTGTGTCTCCCATCTGCCCCCCCCCCCCCCCCTCTCCTTTTTATCATCCGTGCTTTCGCTATTTTTGATAATATCACTTATAATGAAAAGATGTTACATCAAAGAACGAACGAATAACTGCCGTTTCTAATCTACGTGTGTTAAAACAAAAGAAAGTGGGGTGTGTGTGTGTGTGTGTGTGTGTGTGTGTGTGTGTGTGTGTGTGTGTGTGTGTGTGTGTGTGTGTATGTGTGTGTGTGCGTGTGTGTGTGTGTGTGTGTGTATGTGTGTGTGTATGTGTGTGTGTGTGGAGAGAGAGAGAGAGAGAGAGAAAGAGAGAGAGAGAATAATATTCATTGTGACACTGGCATTGATACTTAATTTATCAAAATGCAGCCCGCAACATTGACAAAAGGCTGGGTGCTGCACAATGCTCTAGACATGCTGGTGGTGCCACAGATACCGTCTTCCTCTCTTCTTCCCCTTTACCGGTCTGTGTCACTGCATAGCATTTTGAACAGACTCTTGGTGTGTGCCGCATATTTATTGACAGATGTGGGTAGAGGGCATATCAAACTGTCCAAGTTGGATCAATTCCTCTGTAATAAATTTTGAACTTCAATGAATGTGTGACAGCATACCATTATGTAGAACACAATATCATATCAAGAGCTTGCTGGTACACTGACCTTTGTGTGCTAGCTCATGGAGCATCATTATTGGCAGACTTAAGGATGGAGTGGGCATATAGCCAGCTATCAAAGTATGATGGATATTTTTTTCAACGAGTTGCAAGTTTGAAGTAGCTGGGTAATGCGAGATAGTGCAGTTCGCTACATGAGTGTGTCAGTGAAGTTCACTACATGAGTATGTCAGTGAAGTTCACTACTTGAGTGTGTCAGTGAAGTTCACTACATGAGTGTGTCAGTGAAGTTCACTACATGAGTGTGTCAGTGAAGTTCACTACATGAGTGTGTCAGTGAAGTTCACTGCATAAGTGTGTCAGTGAAGTTCACTACATAAGTGTGTCAGTGAAGTTCACTACATGAGTGTGTCAATGAAGGTCACTACATAAGTGTGTCAGTGAAGGTCACTACATAAGTGTGTCAGTGAAGTTCACTACATAAGTGTGTCAGTGAAGTTCACTACATAAGTGTGTCAGTGAAGTTCACTACATAAGTGTGTCAGTGAAGTTCACTACATAAGTGTGTCAGTGAAGGTCACTGCATAAGTGTGTCAGTGAAGTTCACTACATAAGTGTGTCAGTGAAGGGTGAGGGATATAAGAGGGGCTCGACGTGAATGTGGATGTCAATATCATTGTACTTCATGTACATCTCTCTCTCTTTCTCTCTGTCTCTGTCTCTGTCTCTCTCTCTCTCTCTCTCTCAGTGTTGTTACGGATAAATGGCAAAGAACTAATTACGCAAGATTTAGATTAAGAACACTTGGTTTCAATGCAAATAAAAATTGGTTTCAACCTGGGACGTCCACAGTATATCCTTGCCCCTTATTTGGAAACAATGTCGATAATGAAAAACACTTTTTATTCCAATGCCAAATTTTTGATACAATACGTGGAAAATGCAAAGTTTTTGAATCCGACATGGCCAAAAGACAAGATGTTGTATCTATTTTGTCGTCTGATGACGAAGTCATAATCAAATCAGTGGCACTATACATTGCGGAAGCACAAAAAATAAGACATAAACACTTACAAGCCCGACAATAGTGCTAGACAATATCATACTGGGATTAATTTAATCTCTTTTGACTGATGTGGGCTATATCACGTTAACTCCAAAAGAAGCCGCTTTATTATATAGACTCTCTTTTGTAAAGAGCTGTTTTCATTTGCTTTATTTTGCTTTGTTTGCCGATAATTTAAGAGTAGCTAATAATATGAAAATAATGGTATATTTGTAGAATATGTTAGAAGTGGATATTGAAAGGGTATATAGACACTTAAGGGTCTACTATACATGTTAACAAAAACAAAAACAAAACAAAAACAAAAACAAAAAACAAAAAACAAATAAATAAAAGGCATAGTGATGTCCCTTGTTAACAGAGTATTTTGGGGCAGTTATGTGAAGATTAAATTATTATCACTAAATGTAAGGTTTGGGTGGTCTAGCCCAGATGTTTCATCATATTACAGTTTTGATGTGTGTGTGCGTGCGCACGAGCGCGCGCCCGCGTGTGAGTGTATATGGATGCGTGTGTGTGTGTGTGGGTGTGGGTGTGTGAAAAAGATTTTGGTTTGTCTAAACCTAGACAAATTATTGGCCTGAATGTGGGAACACTGTTCTGATATTTTTTGTTGTTGTTTTCTTTGTATTATGTAGTAGTGGTAAAATGGATTATTGTTCATTATATATGATTTGAATATGTTCGACTTTTAAGGAATGGATGTTCGATATTTTTTTGATTATGCGTGAAGAATTTGCGCACATACAAAGAGTGGATTATGTGTCGCACTACTGGAAAATTGTTATCCCCCTTGTCAAAAGACCTTTTCGGGTAATGACAATAAACAGTTTCAGTTTCAGTTTCAGTTTCTCTCTCTCTTCCATTATCTCTTATTCCCTTCCTCCCTCCCTTCTCTCTCTCGCTCTGCTTCTATCTTTCTTTCTCTTTCTCTTTCTTCTTCTTCTTCTTCTGCGTCTTCTTCCTCTTCTTCTTTTCTCTGTCTGTCTGTTTGTCTGTCTCCCCTCCTCTTTCTCTAACTCTCTATCTATCTATCTGTCTTTCTAACTCTCTCTCTCTCTCTTTCTAACGTTGTCTGTCTGTCTCTGTCTCTGTCTCTGACTGTCTCTGTCTCTGTCTGTCTGTCTGTCTGTCTCTTCTCTCTCTCTCTCTCTCTCTCTCTGTGATTGTCTGTCTGAGTGGAGGATGCATGTCTCCATATTTCCATCTCTGCTTTTCTTCTTACTCTATATCACAACCTTACTTCTCCAGCACACTCACAAGCATCCCCATGTTGGTTTTTCCAGCTGTCCAGACATAGCCAAGGTCAGTAGAAAGATAACAAAATGCCATCATTGTATGCTGATCATTTTTACTGGTTATGTTCACACCGTCAGCTTGCATATCATCGTCTCATTTATAGCAGCTAAAATTGAGACCTGGGCATGTAATCCCCGGAGGTCATCATTTCATATGTGGGAGTTCATAGAATGTGTACGTTGATTTTTGCTCTGTGTTGATCTGGGTTGAGCGCATCTCCAACAGCCCTAGTGGGATCAACCCATGTTGAATACACTGCAGTCTCCAAGTTAAGATGAGACAGCATACTATTATGCAGAACAGAGCATTTGACACCCTGTCATTTCAAGATCTAGCTAGTGAACAGAGATTTACACTTAAACACATGGACTGTAACTGTCAGATTCAGGATGGAGTGGGTACAGAGATATCGAAACATGATGGACTTCTTTTCAATGTGTTGGCAGTTTAATGTAGTTGAGTAAAGTTGGGTGATGCATTACATTAATACAGTGCGTGCGTGAGTGGGCGGAGAATATAGTGGGGGTTCGTAATGCATATGTACATGTGTATGATTTCATTTAAGTGCTAATATCTTTCTCTCTGTCTGTCTGTCTGTCTGTCTGTCTCTCTCTTCCCCTCACTTCCCTCTCTCTCTCCTTCTCTCTTTCTGTATGCGTGATTGTGCCTCCGTGTGTTCGTGTGCGTGTGTGAATGTATGTGTGTGTGTGTGTGTGTGTGTGTGTGTGTGTTTTGTGTGTGCAAGTGCGCGTGTGTGTGTGTCTCTATCAGCTGTGACAGCATTTGCCCTTACACCACCAGGTGTATATATGACTATGGCAAACGGTTGTATAAAGTACTGAATTCTGAATTCTCTATCACACACTCTTTATCGCTGTCTCGTGCACTCTGTAACTCTTTTTTTCTCCTTCTCTGTATCTCCTTTTTTTCTTTCTATCATACATGTATATCAACATTGTTTTTCACTGACAGTCACCTGCGTTCCCATGTTTATTTTTCCCTCTCTCCTCAGAAATAGTCGTCATCATCGAAGGGGTAACACATTGCCACCAGTCAACGAGAACAGCGTCTTCTGATTATTTTGGCTGGTTACTTTCACGTTGTTGACTCCAAATTCATCGTCTCTCTGGCCAAAATTATAACATAAAACGTGGGCAGATTGTCTCCTGATCTCATCATTTCATTGTGTGGGAGTCACATAGGACGTGTACGGAGTTTGCTGCTCTGTGTTAATCTGGATAGAACGCTTATCAAGCTATCTGAGTGGGAACGATTCACATTCAACATTACGCAATCTCCAGTTTAGGCGTGACAGCATACTGTTATGCAGAATATAGATTATGACATTCTACCATTTCAAGATCTTACTGGTGCACAGAGATTCACATATAAACTGGTGGATTATCATTGGCAGATTTAGGATGGAGTGGGTACAGAACCATTAAAATGTGGTGGATTTTTTTTTACATGTATATATATATCTGTGTATGTGTGTGTGTGTGTGTGTGTGTGTGTGTGTGTGTGTGTGTGTGTGTGTGTGTGTGTGTGGTTGTGTGTGTGTATGCAGAGAGACAGACAGGTAGATAAGGAGAAAGTGACAGAAAGAGAGAGACAGAGAGAGAGAGAGAGAGAAAGAGACAGAGAGAGAGAGAGAGAGAGAGACAGACAGACAGAGATAAATATAGAGGGACAGACAGACAGAGAGATTGATTGATTGATTGATTGATAGATTGATAATTGATTGACTGATTGATTGATTGATTGATTGATTGAAGATAATTATGAATTCCAACATAGTCATCATAGTCATAATTGCAACGATTTGTCATCAACCAAAAAGAGGAAAGAGTTTGCTGATCATTCATTACTAGATGATTAAAAAAAAACCCATAAAACAATTCGCGCACTTGGTTACAGCTGTAAAAAAGACCTGGGCAAATTGTCCTTTCAGCTCATTGTTTCATTGCATGAGCGTTTAAAAGGTCATATACATAGGTTATTGCATGTGCTGATCTGATTGGAGCGAATGTTAACTGTCTAAGAGACAATTATGTAGAATACAGGTTAGGACACTCTATCATTTCAAGATCTTGCTGGTACTCCATGTTTCGATTACTGTAACTGGCAGATTTGGGTCACGAGAACTCAAGTCTTAAAGTATAACGGATGTATTGTTCAATGCGTCACAAATTTCAAGTAGTTGAAAAACGTGGGGTGGTGCAGTGCATACAATGAGTGCGTGAGTGAACAGGAGGGGTATGGAGTGAATGTGGACTTGTGTCTTTTTTCACTTAAGTGTAAATCTCTCCCCGCCCCTCCCTCTCACTCTCTCCCTCTGCCTCCATCCCCTCTCTCTCTCTTGCTTGCTCTCTCTCTCTCCCTCTCTCTCTCCCTCCCTCTCTCTTTCCCTCCCTCTCTCTCTCTCTTTTTGTCTCTGTCTCTGTCTCTGTCTGTCTGTCTGTTTGTCTCTCTGTCTCTCTCTCTCTATATATATATATATATATATCTGTCTCTGCTGTCTGTCTATCTTCTCTTTCTCCCTCTGTCTCTGTCTCTGTGTGTGTCAGTTGAGTGTATGCATTGATGAGAAAGAGACAGAGAGAGAGAGAGAGAGTGTGTGTGTGTATGTTTGTATATATGTGTGGTGTGTTGTGTTGATTGACTGATTGATTGATTGATTGATTGACTGATTGACAGATTGATTTGGAAGGTGGCATACGTAGGTTATTGATGTGCTGATTTGGATGGAATGCATGTCAAACTGTCTGAGTGACAGCATACAATTTTGTAGAATACAGGTTACGACATTCTATAATTTCAAGATCTTGCTGATATTCCGTGTTTCGATTACTACAACTGGCAGATTTGGGTCAAGTGGACTCAGGTCTCAAAGTATAATGGAATTATTGTTCAACTCGTCACAAGTTTCAAGTGGCTGAGAAAAGTAGGGTGGTGCAGTGCATTCAAAAGGTGCGTGAGTGAACATGAGGGATCTGGAGCAAATGTAGACTTGTGTGTTATTTCACCTAAGTATTACTCTTTCTTTCTCTCTCTCTCTCTCTCTCTCTCTCTCTCTCTCTCTCTCTCTCTCTCTCTCACACACACACACACACACACACACATACACACACACACTCTCTCTCTCTCTCTCACACACACACACACACACACACACACACACACACACACACACACACACCACATTCTCTCTCCTTGAATGTATGTGTTGACACGTATATTTGTGTCTGTGATCATGCATGCATGTGTATGCATGCCCCCTTCATGCTGCGTATGTTTCCCTTTTAAGTAATTAAATGTAATTCAGCATTTAGTCTTCTTACAATATATCTCCAGATGTTTTTATAATTAAAAGAATTCAGAATTCTTTCTCTCTCCCCTCTCTCTCTCTCTCTCTCTCTCTCTCTCTCTCTCCTCTCTCTCCTCCCCCTCTCTCTCTGTCTCATGTATCAGCCTTTTTCTTCTCTGACAATCAACAAAACTCCCATGTTTAGTCTTCTCACATGCCTCAGATATAGGCTTCATTATCAAAGAGATAATATATTGATGCCAGTCAAAGAGTTTTGTGTTGATTTTGGATGGTTACTTTCACACTGTCTGTTCGCTCCAATTTCGCCATCTCACTTGTTACGGTTATAATCAAGACGTGGGCAGATTGTCGCCTGATCTCATCATTTCATTGTGTGGGAGTCACATAGGACGTGTACGGAGTTTGCTGCTCTGTGTTGATCTGGATAGAGTGCATATCAAACTATCTGAGTGGGAACGATCCACCTTCAATATAACGCAATCTCCGATTCAGGCGTGGAAACGTAGTTATGCAGAATACAGAGTACGACACCCTGTCATTTCAAGATCTTACGGGTGTACAGAGATCTGCATATGAACTGGTGGATTATTATTGGCATATTTAGGATGGAGTGGGTACAGAGATATCGAAATATGATGGACTTCCTTTCAGCAAGTTGGATGTTTCTTGTAGTTGGGTGAAGTGGAATAGAGTGTTGCATTAAAACAGTGCGTGAGTGAGCAAGAGGGAAATAGATGAAGGTAGAGGAGGGCATATAGGAGTGATATGTAATGAATGTGGACATGTGTATTATATTTCACTTAAGTGCTAATGCCATTCTCCCTGTCTCTCTGTATCTCTGTCTCTCTTTGTCTGTCTCTCCCTCTCCCTCTCTCTGTCTCTATATTGGACTCTCTCTCTCTCTCTCTGTCTCTGTATTAGTGTGTGTGTTTGTGTGTGTATGTGTTGTTTGTGTGTGTAGTGTGGGGTGGTGTGTGTGTGTGTGTGTGTGTGGTGTGTGTGTGTGTGTGTGTGTGTGTGTGTGTGTTTGTGTTGATGAATATGTGTGTGAGAGATGTGTAATAGCGATAACCAAAATAAAGATACTTATATGGCATCAACTGTTGACACATAAATCATATCAAAGCATGTACTCTCATCATTCACCATTGATATATTCATTCACAATGACGAAAAGTCAATGTACAAACACACACAAACCAGGAGGGGGAGGACAGGGGGGAGTAGAACTTGAAGGAATAGACTATGACTATCGAATAGACGGAAGAAGCTCATTCCGGTTGTGTAGACCAGATGCAGAAAAGTAGCAGCGACTGACTGTAGAACATCTGTATAGAGGGATTTGTAAACAAGTAGTATTCGAAGCAAAACGAAGAGATCAGGCAGGAATGTACATTCAGAGGTGGTCACAAAGATAAATAGGTACAGTACCATTGATATATTTGTAGTAGAATATATTGGTATCATATGAAATTTATGGAGAAACAAATGACCAATAGAGAAATTGGAGCCAAGATGTAATATGATCATGTCTCTTCTTGTGAAGGGCAAGACGGGCCACATATTTTTTAATACACTGGAGGCACAGTGACAGATGAAGCAAACAAGTCAGAGAGCAGCGAGTTACGATAACAGATATGAGACAAGATAGGAGAAGTTACGAGTTTAGATGTTATTGAAGATGGAAGATAATGGTGAACAGAATTGAAATGTGGCAGTTGACAGCAACATGACTGACAGGTTTGGGTGAAGAATGTCTGCATAGAAAGTTGAGGCCAAAGTTCTTGACTGAATCAGAAAATACAATAACGTTGTCCCCTAGTAGCACAGAACAATTTTTTTTTATAGCGGAAAGCGTGTGCTTGGTGGAATGAGCACTGCTTCAGTCTTATTCCATTCATTTGTAGTTTATTCTGTACCACCCATTTCTACATCTCAGCAACTATCAGAAGCTTCAGAAAGAAGAATTGAAACATTTTCAGGAGATGCACTGTTGTAGAGCTGAGAGTCAGCAGCATAAAAACAATATCTGCTGTTATGCTGATTGAAGACATTGACAAGTAATGGGGTATAAAGTTGACAAGTAATGGGGTATAAAGTGTGAAAAGGACTGACCCAAGAGCACAGGTTTGGGAAACCCCATGTGCAAGTTTAACCAGACGAGACTTGGACTGAATTTCCAAGACTGACTGAAAGTGGCCAGACAAGTATGAGAAAATCATGAAAGAGCACTACCTTGGATTTCGAACGTGTGCTTCAGTCGATTGAGGAGGACAATGGTATATTGTGTGAAATGCAGCAGGGACATCTAAATTAACAAGACATGTATATGCTTATGTCACGTTGTCTTACATTACCTGGCTCTCTTCTTCCCTCTCTCCTTTTTTTTCTGTCTCTGTATCATTGCCTTAAATGCAAACACATCCACACACGCGCATATGTGTTACAGATGTAAGATATGTAGGTAAATAAATGAATACATTAACAAATTTTATATATACATATATGTAGATAGACATGCTGGTAGACAGACAAACAGATAGATAGATAGATAGATTCATTGGTTCATTGATTGACAGATTATAATGTATTCTGACATAGTCTTCATCATCACAGTGATAATGATTTTACTTCAACTCAAAAGAGAAAAGAACCTGCTGATCATTCATATTTAGGTAATTGTTTTAACAATATTTTTAAAAATCATTGTCTTACTTGTTACATCTGTACGACCAAGGCAAATTGTCTTCTCATCTCATTGTTACATTGTGTGAGAATTTGGAAAGTGGCATACTAGGTTATTGATGTGCTGATCGGGATGGAATGCATGTCAAACTGAGTGACAGCATACAATTATGTGGAATACAGGTTAGGACACTCTATCATTTCAAGATCTTGCTGGTACTCCGTGTTTAAATTACTGTAACTGGCAGATTTGGGTCAAGTGAGCTCAGGTCTCAAAACATAACGGATTTATTGTTCAATGCGTCACAAGTTTCAAGAAGGTGCAGTGCATTCAAAGAGTGCGTGAGTGAACAGGAGGGGTATGGAGTGAATGTAGACATGGGTATTATTTCACTTAAGTGTTAATCTCTCTGTCCCTGTTTGTCTGTCTGTATGTCTGTCTGTCAGTGTCTGTTTGTGTTTCTGTGTCTGTCTGTTGCTGTCTCTGTTTGTCTGTCTGTCTGTCTGTGTCTGTCTGTATCTCTGTGTCTGTCTGTTGCTGTCTCTGTCTGTCTTGTCTGTCTCTCTCTCTCTCTGCATGTGTGAGTGCATGCGTGTGGTGGTCTTCGATTTAATGTCTATTTACTAAAGTGATTTTAGACCACAAAAAAAAAAAAAATGGGGGGGGGGGGGGGGGAGGGGAATACAGGAGTAGTGAAGAAGGTATATGAAAATTATCAATTTTGATCTTTAAAAAAAATGATCCAGAAAACAATTATTTTTGAGGAGGGGAAGGTAAAGCTAACAAATAATGTTATCACAATTAAAGATTTAAACAAACAATCTAATAAACAACATTAATAAACATCTAGAATAAATGAATAAAAGTCAAAACTAAGAATCGACTAACCACAACGGTGAACAAGTGAAATAACATGTTAAAGGTAATTCGCTATAGGACTTTTTGACAGGCCAACAAAAAATTCATATATTAATGATGGTGAGGCAAATATGTCAGAAACTGTCTTTGTAGAGAGTGTAGGAATATGTCGTGTTACCCAAACACATGAAAGTATATGACTATGCATTATCTTCTTTCCACACAAACACACTATATTCCTGGTGTGTTTTGTTTTGAATGCATCAAGTTTCCACCTATACATAAGGGATTGTATAATTCTGCCGGTAGGAAACGGCTTAGGTGATTTGCTAATTTCAAAGTTCATGTAACATTTTTCATACTTTTTCTGTTTATCCTGGAACTGCTTCCATACGTAGGTGTCCACTAAGGTATAACACTCATGCAATGAGAGAGAAAGTTGTATATGATTTGAATCTGGTGAGCTCTTTGCCCCCCGTTTGGCAGCCCTATCAACCATATCATTATAATGAAAAGAACTATGAGCTATGAGATGGTATCCAGCAGAAAGTAATATCAGTGCCTCTTAAGGATAAACTATGAATCAAGTGACTAATTTCCACTATCATTTCAGATCTTGTTTGTAATTTTGATGATTCAAGAGCTTGAAGTACAGATTTTGAATGAACGCAAAAAAGTATCTGAAGAATTGTCCTAGGAAGATTTAGCATATAATTCAAAGCCATTAATATTGCAAAGAGTTCAGCGGTAAAGACAGATTTATTGAGCCCAATATAGAAAGATTTCTCAATTTTGAGAGCAGGTATTGAAAACGCTGAGCCTGCTTGCCTTTCAATTATTGATCCATCAGTGTAAATTTTCAAGTGATTAGAATAAAAGTTTTCTTTATGACATTTAACTTGACTTGCCAGTAAGTTGATATTATCTTCTTTTTTTCAAATCTGTGTGGTATATGTCAAATCGGGCTCTTTGGAGTTCCCAACTGGGTACTGGTGAAAAGGAAGGTCTTATAGATACAGGATCCGCTTTTAGATCAATTCCAGAGCCTTTCATAACGTCAGATGTATATGTTGCAAGAATGACCTGTGAAGATATTGATTTAGCTCTTTTTGGAAAGTCAGTGTCTGATCTTCATTTTGATTCTTTTTCGATTATGTTTTTCTGTAGTGGTGGTTCTTAACAAAAATTTAGTAGAAGCGACTTTCCTTTGTTCATCAAGTGGCAACAATTTGATTGCATCGTATGTGCGAAGACAAGAAGCATGCATTTGAAGACCCAGCGCAAGTTTGAAACCTTTACAATCTAAGCTCTGCAGTTTTGTTAGTAAATGTTTAGGTGCACTGAAGAAGATTTCTTGGGCATAAGTTAATTTAGATCTAATAAGCGATTTACAAAGATGAACAAGTGTTGATGTATCTTGTCCCCATGTCTGTTTGCGAACTATTTTCAAGAAATTCAAACTTTTTGAGCTTTTGTTAATAAGTATTCAATATGCTGATTCCAAGATAATGTCGTGGAAAGAAAAACTCCTAAGAATTTAATCGACTTGTTATACTGAAGAAGAGTATCTCCCAGTTTGAAAGTGGGAATATTTGATGGGTTAGCTCCACTGTTAAATAAAACTATCTTTGTTTTTTCCACGGATAGATGCAGTCCATTTTCTACCATGTATCGTGCTATTTTATCAAGCTCTAATTGATAACGTTTACGCGTATAATTAATACAGCGCAAAGGAGTTTTTCTTCTCATGTTAACCGGCATCCACATGCATAAATCGTCAGCATATTGAGCTAAAACTACATGTTTAGAAATTTTACTGGGTAAGTCATGCATTAATATCATGAAGAGAAGGGGAGCAATAACTGATCCCTGAGGGATACCCATTTGAAGAATTCGTTTTGCGGAACACACATGTTCAATCCTTGTTTGAAATACTCGGTTTTCTAAGAAACTTTTGACATAGTCATAAATGTGACCTGTCAGCCCAATACTTTTCAATTTGAGTAATAATCGGGAGTGCCATACTTGGTCATATGCTTTAGTTATATCAAAAAATGTAGCTAAAACACATTGACGTCTGGCAAATTGTTGTTTTATATTTGTGGTTAACTTTATTAGAAGTTCGACTGGTGACCTGCCTTTTCTAAATACTGCCTGATTCACTGGTAATGTTTTATTCTTTTCACAATAATGCATCAATCTCTTTAAAATCATTTTCTCCATCAGTTTACATACGTGCGATGTTATTGCAATTGGCCTATAGTTTTTCAAGTCAGTATTACATTTACCTGGTTTTAGAACAGGAACCACTATTGTTTGTTTCCAATAGTTTGGAAGTTTGCCGCTGTTCCAGCATTTTTTAAACATATTGTGTAGCAAGATTAAAAAATGTTCTGGTAAATTTTTCAGCATCTCATTTGAAATTCCATTGAATCCTACTGATGTCTTTCTATTTGGAATTGATTTAATGGCATCTTTTAGTTCTTGGATTGTGATTGGTGCATTTACGTAGTGCGTATTATCTGGGGTAGGATCCTCATATGTATCGGTCTTTTCTTCCTGTACCCTATAATTTCGGCTAGAGGCAGGAAGTCCGTCTTCTTGACAGACCTCAGCAAACATGTCTGCAGAAGCTTCTGCTTTTTCCTGTGAGCTAGGTAAAGGGTTATTTTTTAGCTTTACTGGAATTGATGGCAACTTGATCCCATTTTTCATTGTTTTCAGTTTTTCTCAAATCTTTTGCATATCTTTGTGGTCACTTACTTCACATGTACAAAAAGATGTCCAATATTGTTTTTTTTTACCTTGTTCAATGATTCTGTTACAGTTTATATTGGCATTTTTCATCGCTGTATGATTTTCAGGTGACTTATTTGCTAGATATTTTTTGTATTTTTCTTTCTTTTCGTTGACCGCCTTTTCACACTCTTTATTCCACCAGACGTTTCCATAAAGTTTTCCTGTTTTTGACACTCTAAGCTCTGGAATTGAAAATTTTGCAGCCCTTATGAGTGAGTTGCAGAAATCTGCGTACATGTCGTTTAAGGTCATTGTTTCAGATAGATCTGTTCTTGTCTTTTGTAGGATAGCTTTAAAACTGGCCCAGTCTGCGTATCTATAATTAAACTTGGGTAAACTATCTTGTGGCATTGCGTCTATTTCAGTAGTAAGCTTTAGGGTAAGAAGTATGGGAATATGATCTGATCCTAACAAGTCATCCTCTGTTTGCCATATGGCATTTGGTGCTAGCGATGGAGATATTAAAGTGAGGTCGATAGCTGTGGGTCTGTGAGTTGGTATATCAGGGAAACGGGTAACGTGTCCGTTGTTAAGTAAGTATAATTTGGAATCTACAATATTGTCAATCAACCTGTTGCTGGTTATGATTTTACAATTCTTGTCCCAAAATGGGGCATGTGCATTAAAATCACCACCTATAATCCACTTGTCTCCTTGATCTTGAAACTGTTTCATCCATTCGGTATTCACAGAATTGGGACCTCTTGGTAGATAAATAGAGGCCATATTCAGAACTAGTGATGAGGAAAATTTTATAATGATTGCACATTGCGCGTGTGTGTGCGTGTGTGTGTGTGCGTGTGTGTGTAAGTGTGTGTGTATGTATGTTCATGTGTGTGCCTCGTGCATGTGTATCTGTGTCCCTTTTTGTGTTTGTTTCTCTGTACCCAATGAAAACAATGTAAGCATGTAATCTTTGTACCCTACACCTACAGATTTATATATGACTTCAAGAATTTGGAATTCTCTCCCTGTGTCTCTGTGTCTGTCTCTGTCTCTGTCTGTCTGTCTGTCTGTCTCTGTCTGTCTGTCTATCTCTTTCATTTCTGTTTTCATATATCAGTCTTGCTTTCTATGACAATCGACAAACCCCCAATGCATATTTTTATCGCTCTCCTCAGATATAATCATCGTCACCTGAGGGATATTGATAATGAACCGCCACCAGTCGTAGAGAGTACACGTCGAGTCTGTTGATTACTTTGACTGGTTACTTTTGCACTGCTACTCGTAATTCTAATTTTATCGTCTCACTTGTTATACTCATAATCATGATCTCATCAAATTATCTCCTGAACTCATGTTTTATGCATGTTTCATGTCTCAGTGTTGATCTGGATAAAACGCATATCAAACTGTCTCAGTTGAATCAGACCATTCTGAGCACAGTTCAGTCTACAATTCAGATGCAAGAGCAAGCATGCTTATATGCAAAATGTAGGGATGACACCCTATCATTTCATGATCTTACTGAAGCACAAATTTTTCATATATACTCGTGGATTATTATTGGCAGACTTCAGTAGAGTGGGCAAGGAACTATGGAAACATGATGGGTTTCTCTTCAATGTGTTGGGACTTTCAAGTAATCCAGTAAAGTGGGGTAGTGCATTGCATTAACATAAAGTATGACCGCAGAGTGGAAGAATAGGAGGGGCTTTGTAAAGAATGTGGACATTTAACTTAAGTGCTACTGTCTCTTTTCTTTTTCTTTGTCCATCTTTGGGTGTGTGTGTGTATGTGTGTGTGTGTGTGTGTGTCTGTGTGTCTGTGTATGTGCATGTGTCTGTGTGTCTGTGTATGTGCATGTGTGCGTATCTGCCTTTCTGTGTGTGTGTTTGTCTATCTGTCTGTCCCCCCCTTTCTCTCTCTCTCTGTCTCTCTCTCTCTCTCTCTCTCTCCTCTCTCTCTCTCTCTCTCTCTTGTGTGTGTGTACGTGCGATCATACGTCCACGAATTTGGGTGTCCTTTTTTCGTGTTTGTACCCCTCTTTCTATCGAAAATGATAATTGGCATGTGTTATCGTTGTTCCAACCCAGAGATGTATATATGACTATGACCAAAAATGCATTAAATGCTGAATTCTGAATTCTGTTTCTTACTCTGTCTATCTACATATCTGTCTGCTTGTCTGTCTCTCTATCTGTCTGTCTCTCTCTATGTCTGCCTCTGTCTCTATGGCTGCTTCTCTATCCCTGTTTGTCTGTCTGGTTCTCTCTCTGTCTCTCTTTCGCTCTCTCTCTCTCTGCCTCTCTCTCTCTCTCTTTCTCTCTCTCTCTCTTTCTCTCTCTTTCTCTATCTCTCTCTCTCTCGCTCCATCTGTCTGTCTGTCTCTATCTGTCTCAATCTGTCTGTTTTTCTGTCTGCCTGTTTGTTTCTCCCTGTCTCTGTCTCTGTCTGTCTGTCTCTCTCTCTTTCTCTTTCTTTTTTCACAGTGTGTATGAATATCTGTGTGAAAGTGTGTGTAAAAACGGTAATGAAAATGACATTTGTATGGTAACAACTTTTGATACAGAAATCAAATCAAAGCGTGTACTCTCACCATTGTTCTCTTTATGCTTATAGTCTATGTATAGTAACAAGGACTAGCTATAAGACAGGTCTAATGAGACTAGATAATACTGTCCTTGAGTAATAAAGTATTCTGAAGTCTGAATTATCTCTCTCTCTCTCTCTCTCCCTCCCCCTCTCTGTCTGTCTGTGTCTCTGGCTGTCTGTCTGTCTTTCTCTATGTCTGTATGTCTGTCTGTCTGGCCATGAATGTTCAGTCCTTTCCCCCCCCCCCCTGTCTCTCTCTTTCTCTCTCCCCCTCTCTGCACATTTTGTTCTATTTCACATCATCAACATTGCATTTCTCTGACAATCAATCAACAACATCCCTTTTTTATGCTCTGTGCAGACATAGCTGTCATTATCAGGGGGATAACGAATTGCCACCAGGCAAAGGGAGTTGAGTCTGCTGGTTGTTTTGGCTGGTTACTTTCCCACTGTTGACTCTATTTTCGTCATATCACTTGTTACAGCAACAGTCAAGATCCGGACACGTTGACTCCTGAGCTCATCGTTTCATTGTGTGGGAGTGAGGGAGGAGGCGTGCATGAATTATTGGTCTCTGTGCTGGTTGGTTTGTCTCTGGCCCAGGTACCGACCGTTTGTATCTGTTGGTCTGCTTGGCCAGCTTTTCTTCTTCCTTGTTTACCTTCCTCTTCTTTATGTCTGCTTCTGTTTCTTCTTCCTCATTAGTTTAGTTTTTATTCTGCATCTTTAACTTTTCTCTTCTGGTTAAATTTGATGTTTTAATAACGTTGCTTCTGCCTCTACATGTGCAGAACGCACACATACGTGCGCGCGCGCGTACACGCGCACGCGCACACACACACACACACACACAAACAGACAAAAACGCGCGCACACACATATACACACACGCATGCACATGTGTGTGAGTGTGTTTATCTGGTGTGTGTATACGTGTATCTGTATGTGTGTGTGTGTGTGTGTGTGTGTGTGTGTGTGTGTGTGTGTGTGTGTGTGTGTACATTTGTGTGTGTGTGTGTATGTGTGTGTGTGTGTACATTTGTGTGTGTGTGTGTATGTGTGTGTGTGTGTACATTTGTGTGTGTGTGTGTGTGTGTTTGTGTGTGTGTGTACCTGTGTGTTTGTCTGTGTGTGCGCGCGCGCGCGTGTGCGTGTCATCATCATCATCATCAGGTACCATACCACATGGCGTTGGCGATCACGGCCCCCGCCCATACGAATTTATCCCTTGTCGCTGAAAGTATATTTTCCACCCTATTTGTCCTCAGCCACTCTGCAAATCCGTCCAATATTTTCTCCCTGGGTCTATCTGCTGGTCTCTTTCCTTCAAGCGTTCCTATTATGACCAGGTGCTTTAATTCTTTTTTGCCTCTTAAAATGTCCTATATATGTTGTTTGTCTTTTCCTAATCGTCTGTATTTATGTTCTTCTTGTGTCTGCCTCCTTCAACACTGTCTCATTTGTTTTCTTTGCTGTCCTCATTTAAGCTGCCTCAACCTTGTTCTGACTTGGCGTGTTGACTGTCCACGCCTCACAACCGTACAACAATATCGGTTCTATATAACACTCAAAAACTTTCTTCGTGATATTAATTGAGAGGCATTTGTTGGTAAGAACGCTTTTCATCTTCTTGAGTGTGTGTGAGTGTATAATTATGTGTGTGTGTGTGTGCGTGCGTCTGTTGTGTGTGTGTGTGTGTGGTTGTGCGTGCGTGTGTTGTGTGTGTGTGTGTGTGTGAGTGTGTGTGTGTGTGTTGTGTGTGGCGCGCGCGCGTGTGTGTGTGTGTGTGTGTGGTGTGGCGTGAGTGTGTGTGCGTGTGCGTGTGTGTGTGTGTGGTGTGTGTGTGTGTGTGCGCGTGTGTGTGTGTGTGTGTGTGTGTGTGTGTGTGTGTTGTGTGTGTGTGTGTGTGTGTGCGTGAAAATGAAGGAAAGCTTTGTCTCAAAGACACTGGCAGGGTGTTCTTAGTATGGTAAAGATTTACTCTCTCCTTCTCTCTGTCTCTGTCTCTCTCTGTCTCTCTGCCTCTGTCTCTGTTTGTCTGTCTGTCTGTCTGTTTGTCTGTCTATCTGTCTATCTGTCTGTCTCTATCTCTCTCTTTCTCTCTCTTTCCCTCTCTCACTCCCACTGTCCCTCCTCTCTCTCTCTCTCTCCCTCTCTCTCTCCCTCCCTCGCTACGTCTTTCCTCAATATTTCATTGCTTTCCATTTCAGTAACTTTTCCACATTGTGTGTGTGTGTGTGTGTGTGTGTGTGTGTGTGTGTGTGTATGTGTGTGTGTGTGTGTGTGTGTGTGTGTGTGTGTGTGTGTGTGTGTGTGTGTGTGTGTGTGTGTGTGTGATTTATCACTATCTTTGAATGATAACGCATTTTGAAGTTTGAAGTCCTCTCTCTCTCTCTCTCTCTCTCTCTCTCTCTCTCTCTCTCTCTCTCTTCTCTCTCCTCTCTTTCTCTCTCTGTTTGTATCTGTATCTCTCTCCTTCTCTCTCTGTGCCTCTCTGTCTCTGTCTCTGTCTATGTCTCTGTCTGTCTGTCTGTCTTCTCTCTCTCTCTCTCTCTCCCTCTCTCTCTCTATCTCTCGCTCTCTCTGGCTTCTTCCTCCTCCTCTCTGTCACACTTACTAAGGACGACTCGATGGCAATAAAAAGAAGACTTAATTAAAGCTTGGTGATAACTTTCACACCAGTGCATCGTATCTCCTTCTGAACGTCTCTTTGGTCATGAAATCTATATTCAATACCCTGACATCTGTCCAGCTCGTGCGACGAAATTGGATGCTAGTGAAGTGTAGTGGCGATTGTTGTCAGCTCATTATTTTAACGCCTGAGTGTCAGTTGTCATATGGTGTTAAATTGTGTGGATGTCGTATGTAGAGCAGTGCAGTATCTGACGGACATGAGGAGGATGGCTTAATACGCGAGACACATTCGTCTGTTAATATGGAGGAGAAGGAATCTCTTGCACACCTGTTTCTCTGTGAGCTCTCTGTACTGGTAAACATTCTATCTTCTCTCTATAATTGTCTCGTTCCTCTTCCATATGTCCGTCCACTTTTACACTTGATTTGTCTCTCTGTGTATCTGTGGATGGGTTGGTCTCTCTGTTTTTATGACTTGTTCTGCCTCTGTATGTCTCTCTCTGTGTATCTCTCTGTATCTCTCTCTCTTTCTCTCTCTCTCTCTCTCTCTCTCTCTCTCTCTCTCTCTTCTCTGTCCTTAACTGTCTCTGTATCTGTCTTTCTCTGTCTCTGTCTCTGTCTCACATTCAAAATAAGATCATTTTTCACAATCGTACTAAAATTCGGTGTATATTTCAATAGCTGCCTTCAGCATTTTCAAATATGTTTCTATTCTACTCCATTAAGAATGAAAAAAGAAACTAATTTCATAAAAGAGAAAGAAGGATGTGACTGTATGCCTGTATGTTCATGAAACAAAAACATCTCAGCAAAAATCTATGGCTTGTCTATGACTACAATGTGTGCATTTGGATTACGTTCCATTTGTGGTAAAATTCATCGTATTTAGTAGTGTGGTGTGTATGTGTGTGTGTGTGTGTGTGTGTGTGTGTGTGTGTGTGTGTGGTGTGTGTGTGTGTGTTGTGTATGTGTGTGTGTGTGTATGTGTGTGTGTGTGTGTGTGTGTGTGTGTGTGTGTTGTGTGTGTGTGTGTGTGTGTGGTGTGTGTGTGTCTTATTTTACCTTCAGATTCATTACGGTGAAAAAAATAACAAAAAACAACAATAACACGAAGAAACAAGATAAGGAAACAAACAAATTTACTAAAGATTCCATAACAGAACAGACTGTACCTGTACATTTGTTTATCAATAAATGGGAAGCCATCCAAGAAAAGCAACAGCAGTAACAATAACACGATCAGGCATTGCCAGCTTTAGAAACAGCAATGGCCTGTTACAGGTCCCACACGTCTCTCACTGATCTTGTTGTACTCCTCTCCCTGTCATTGCTATTACAGTCATGCTTTTGTCATCACCACCATTGTGTGTGTCTTTGTTTCTGTGAAGTTGTTTTTGGCAAGATACTGACCTTTGAAGTATAGCACTTCATTCATTAGAAACAGATAAACAAAAAAGGGTACCAAAGTAATTTGTGGTACCGTAGTCGGATTATAATGTAGTTACGGTCAATTTTTTTCCATGCCAAATTGAGGCAGCTGAATTACAGCGTGTGTGAATGACTGTTTTGTACAGTACTTGTAACAGACATGTACATAAATATTAGGTCATCAAAATCAAGGACATACCAGAATTATCGACACAAACATGCTGGTAAGAGATACACATCGTCCAATTATCCAAACAGTGTCAGACATATAGACGCTACGAAAAGCATGGAGTTTGCGGAATTTGTTTACTGGAAAATGAAAAGAGAAAGGAGATAAGAATTATCGAAAAATAATGGTGGAAAAAGGGACGAAAAACATAAATAGATTAAAAAAAAAAGATCAACGAAGAAGAACATGTACATCATCTTAAAAAAATCAGGCAGAGAAAAGATAACAATAACTGTATTCCGACACCTACATTCAGCTGGTGTCCAAAACAACCAAACCATAACAAAAACAGTATGTTCGTTATCAGCACATCAATACAGAAGGGTAGCAGAACGGTTCAGATGTTTGCCTGCCAGTAAATAAACTCCAGATTCCAAGGCTAGTTTCCTGTAGAGACCTTGACTTTTCTCCCCAGTTTGACCGGAAAATCGATTTGAATGCACAGACCTTCGAAAACGGACGAAAAACGAGCCGGACCCGTGTGTGCTCTGGCCTGAGCATGCTAAAGATCTCACGGCAGTTTAAATCGTTAAGAACGGGGCATTCGCCCAGCTGCCCTGGCGTAAAATGTTGGAGAGATAGGTTAATTTCCCAAGTCCTTCCTCTTGAAGGCAAATTAGCCGTCTTGCCTTTCTGAAGTCTTGGTAAATAAAGAATGGGTAGCGCTTCACTGTGACGATGCGCTCTCAAGGCGAGATTGCCTCGAATTTCACATGGTAAATCTCCTGTGACAAAATACATGAATATGATGAATATGAATATGAATATGAATATAAAACTTTAATATCAGCATTTCTACAGAGGTGATTGGCAATAAAGTGATCTTCCTTTATGCCAAAACGATCAGGTTTAGGTTTTTCTTCGAGTTTCTTTTTCCTTCCTTGTATTTTTCTAAGTCTTCAGTGCTGCTGTTCCAGCTGAAATGACGAAGCTGTCATGTAATTGACCTTAACGCGAATGATTCATGACTCACAAGTCCTGCTATCAATCGACCACAGGAGAGGGCAGGAGAGGACAGGAGGGGGCAGGAGGGGGCAGGAGGGGGGCATCAACAACCAACGACAGAGACTGACTGAAAGTCTTGATTGGAAAGTGGGGAAGAGATGGAGAGAGTGAGAATGTGAAGACAATGGTACAGTATGAAAAGAAATCTGAGATCTTTGACCCAACTGTTTCAGTGTTAAAGCTGTGTATATGTGGGATCAAAAGTCGAAGATAGGTAGTAGTGAACTAGGCTTCACTTGCCCCCTAAAAGAACAAATATATTCAGGTATTTTTGTTTTGTTCACTCGTTCATAATCTCCTAGGCGATCTAAGGGTGGTAGTGGTGGTATGTGTATGTATGGTATGTATGTATGTATGTATATATGTATGTATGTATGTATGTATGTAAGTATGTATGTATGTATGTATGTATATATGTACATGTATGTATGTATGTGTGTATGTATATATATATATACATATATATATATATGTATATATATATTTATATATATATGTGTGTGTCTGTGTGTCTGTGTGTCTGTGTGTGTGTGAGTAAGTGTGAATATGTATGTGTGTTTGCATGATTGTGTGTGTGTGTGTGTGTGTGCGTGTGTGTGTGTGTGTGTTTGGGTTTGTGTGTCTGTATGTGTGTCTGTGTGTTTGTGTGTCTGTGTGTTCGTGTGTCTGTGTGTGTGTGTCTGTGGTATTCTATACTAAATAGGATGTCAAGTTTGTTTTGAATATTACACCTTGGGTCTTTACATGTCTCTCAGTTTACGCCTGTGGCGCTTAATTGCAATTTCACTCGTCAGAGAGAGGATGTAACAACCATTTTAACTTGCAAAAATAATAATACATCTTCTTCCTCTCTCTGTCTGTACCTCTGCCTCTCTGCCTCTCTGTCTC
The DNA here is from genome assembly GCA_030674185.1 of Monoplex corrugatus. Classification (NCBI taxonomy): domain Eukaryota; kingdom Metazoa; phylum Mollusca; class Gastropoda; order Littorinimorpha; family Ranellidae; genus Monoplex; species Monoplex corrugatus. The sequence continues at coordinate 15,904,028 of JAPXFY010000025.1, read as the reverse complement.
TGTGTCTATCTGTCTCTCTTTCTGTCTCTGTCTTTCAGTCTGTCTGCCTGTCCGTCTGTCTCTCTGCCTCTGTCTCCCTGTCTCTTTCTCTCTCTCTCTCTCATTCTCTCTCTCTATGTCTCTCTCGCTCTCCCTCTCTCTCCCTCTCTCTCCCTCTCTCTCCCTCTCACTAATGGCTAATGATGTGCCAGCAGTCCAAACGATGACAGCCTGTCTTAATTAGGCTTGGTGATAATTTACACATGAATGTCTCCGCTTTCAACTTTTTTGCTCATTAAATTCATAATTGATACCATCACTGCTTTCCTGGTTGGCTCATGAAACTGAATAGGAGGGAAACGCACAAGTCTTTTTGTCAGCTGGATATTCTAATACCTGAGTGTCGGTTCTAATATGATGTGAAATTAACGCTGAATTTTGCAGTGGGAAACAGTGAATAGTTGTTGAGTAGAAGATCTTTCTGATACAATGTCATTTTTTTCTCTAACCTCCACCATCACTCATACTAATATCAGCGCTCTCCTACCTGCATCTAATTTTGTCTCCATCTGCAGATCCATCCATCTTCCTGGTCGTTTGTCTGTTTGTCCATGCATGCTTTTTTCTGCCAATTTTTTTTCTTTTTGTTCTTTCTTCACTGTCTGTCTGTCTGCCTGTTTGTTTTCTATCTGCCTGACCCGTCTTCTTAACTCTATCTCCCTCTGTCTGTCTCTGCCTAGCGCTCTGTCTCTCTGTTTG
>JAPXFY010000025.1:15888290-15895790 GCA_030674185.1 Monoplex corrugatus | reverse complement strand
GATTCCTGAAGCCTGCACAAAACTCTATACTCTGGCAAGGTTTTGGAATGGGAAGGCGATGAAAGGTAAGTGATATGTAAGACACAAAGCTGGCATCACCAACATGATGTAAGCATTAAGTTTGGGCAGCAGACACGCCGCTTGTCATACAGCAGACACGGCGCTTGTCATACAGCAGACACGGCGCTTGTCATACAGCAGCTGGCCGCTGAACTCAAGACATCACATCACAAGTACACAACTCTATCAACACAGCCAACCAGCCTCCTGAACACTATTTATGGATGACTGTATAAATGAACAAAGACGCATGTCTGTCTCCTGAATTAGAAATGGGTGTTTTCTTTATCATTGTTCTTACACACACACACCACACACACACACACACACACACACACACACACACACACACACACACACACACACACACACACACACACACACACACACACACACACACCGTCTAATATCACTCATAGTGAAAAGACATTAAATCAAAGAACGAACACACACACACACACGCGCGCGCCCACGGATACACACACACATACACACACACACAAATACACACACACACACACACACACGCACACACACGCGCACACATACACACATACACACACATACACACACACGCACACACTCACTCACACACACACACACACACACACACACGCACACACACACACACACACACACACACACACACATACATACACGCACACCACTTTTCGTTTTTCTCCTCTTCCCCCCCACATTCCATACAAGACACCCAGTCAGTCTCTGTCACCGGTTGCTGCTGCCCCATTCCTTCAGCCAACTGGTGCTGGTCTTCGTGAGTCCCTGAATCAATAGCAGCAAGGCCACCTGCGTTAGGCCTCTGCCACTCCGGCTGCAACAGAAAAACACAACTGATGAAAACTTCAGAGAAAAGGAAAGAACAAAAAGTATGCATGCGTCCATTGAAAGGGTTCTTTTCACATACAGTAGGACGAATGGTTAATCATGATGATAACGATTCTGACAGTGACGTTACAGGGAAGGCAACGAATGATGATGACAGCGGTAATCAGGACACTTGCACCACAGTGATTACGATCAAAGAAAAAAGAGAAAAGTGATAGAAAGAGGAGCGAGATTTACCAAAGTGTAGTTGTCGCTAAATCCATTTCTGCAGGCTGGTGTTGTTGCTGTTTCTTGGCTAATACACGAAAATCATGCTGTATTACAGATTCCTAGTAGCTTTGTTTCTTTGTTTGGGGATTGTGTTGTCTTTGGAAGAAAGGAAAATCAAACCAAAAACAACAACAAAGAAACCTTGATGGATTTATGCTAAAACCTATCTTTTACTATAGTTCATATACTTACAAAACCAAACCCAGCATTTAATCTGGTAAAATCATCACAAACAGGACATAATCCAACTGCATAAAATATACAAAAATAGCTAAGAAATCCTTTTTAATACAGTTTCGCTGCCAAACAATGCACAGATCGATACCAAAAAGTAACGTTTTCTCTGATCAGGATGATTTTGTCCTATTATTATTTTCTTGGCATTTTTTAAGTTTGAGAAAAAAAAAATTAAGACAGTCTGAGAGAGAAAGAGAAAGAGAGAGAGAGAGAGAGAGAGAGAGAGAGAGAGAGAGAGAGAAAGAGAAGAGAGAGAGAAAGAGAGAGAAAAGAGAGAGAGAGAAAGAAGAGAGAGAGAGAGGAGAAAGAAGAGAGAAGAAAGAGAGAGAAGAAGAGAAGAAGAAGAGAGAGAGAGAGAGAGAGAAAGAAGAGAGAAGAGAAGAGAGAGAAGAAAGAGAAGAGAGAGAGAAAGAGAGAGAGAGAGAGAAAGAGAAGAGAGAGAGAAAGAAAGAGAGAGAGAGAGAGAAAGAGAGAGAAAGAAAGAAGAGAGAGAAGAAAGAGAGAGAGAGAGAAGAGAGAGAGAGAAAGAGAGAGAAGAGAGAGAGAAAGAGAGAGAGAAGAGAAGAGAGAGAGAGAAAGAGAAGAGAAAGAAAAGAGAGAGAGAAAGAGAGAGAGAAAGAAATAGAGAGAGAAAGAAAGAGAGAGAGAAAGAAAAGAGAGAGAGAAAGAAGAGAGAGAGAGAAGAAAGAGAGAGAGAGAGAAAGAGAGAGAAAGAAAGAGAGAGAGAAAGAGAAGAAAGAGAGAAAGAAGAGAAAGAGAAAAGAAAGAGGAGAGAAAGAGAAGAGAAGAGAGAAAGAGAGAGGAGAGAGAGAGAGAGAGAGAGAGAGAGGAGAGAGAGAGAGAATAACTGTGAAACACAGACAAAAACACAGGTACACAGATAAACAGAAGAACGACCAGGGAGACAGATGGACGTACAGGTGGAGACAAGATGTCTGCAGACAGAAGAGAGAAAGAATGTGTGTATCAGTGATGGAGGAGGACAGAGAAAAAGGACAACGGTACAGACAAACATTTTCTGTCACAACCTCACACCACAACACCGCACAATTTAACGTCATCTCAGAACTGACACTCAAGTGTTACAATAGCCAGCTGACAAAAATCCAAACCGCGTGTCGCCCTCGTATACAGTGTTTCATCACCCAACCAGGAAAGCTGTTAGGGTATTAATTGTAAGAGGAATCAGCAAGAAGGTGGAACAAATGACACTCATGTGTACATTGTCACCAAGATTATTAAGAGAGGCTGTCATCTTATTGACTGCTGGCAAATCAACGAGAGAGAGAGAGAGAGACAGACAGACAGACAGACAGATAGACAGAGAGAGAGAGAGAGACAGAGACAGAGAGACAGAGAGAGAAAGATCTGAGAAGAGACAGGGATAGACAGAGAGACAGAGAAAGAGAGAGACACAGAGACAGACAGACAGACAGATACACACACACACACACACTCACAGATACAAAGGTACTCCTACACACAGACATGCAGACAGAGAGTGGAGGAAGAAGACAGACAATGCATTATTATTTTTGTAAGTTAGAGATGGCTGATTTATCCTGCCATCACTCGAAAGAAATAATTAGAAGCTACAGCTGTACACTGACAGACATTTGAAGACCCGAGGCATAGCAGTCAAAACAAATTTGACATCGTATCAGTTACAGAATTACGCACCTAGACACAGACACAGACACATAACACAGACACAGACACACGCAGACACATACACACACAGACACATACACACACACACACACACACTCACACACACACACAACACACACACACACACACACACACACACACACACACACACACACACACACACCACACACATGTGCCGCAAAAACATAACCATCATCATCCTTCCTCATTTGCCTTGTCGCATGGCGTTGGCGATCACAACCTTATGAACAAGGAAAGAAAGGAATAAAGCAAATAACAAAAAAGCTGAGTCTTTTTTTTCATGGGCAGATGCAATGTTTGTCACCACTACTTTTCTTTCATCTTTGGTCGCCCAAGTACACGGCTTGCACCATAAAACCTTTGGGTCAACGATCTGAGACGTTCCTTCACACAACATGCTCTGCTACACATTCTCTCTCTCTCCTTCCTTTCACCAGCTTCTGATGAAAATATTCAATCAGTCAGTCTCTGTCAGTGCTTCTTGCTGTCCCTCCAGTATTTGTATCAGGATTTGTGAGCTACAAATCATTTGCACCATGATCAGTTTACATTAAAACACTGTCGTGCCATCCTGAAACTGCAGCACTGATCGAAGATTTAGGAGGAAGGATGGAAAAAGAAACATTTGAATAAATAAAAACCCACCTCTCTTTCTGCATAGAAGATCAGTTCACTGCCATCCTGACATTGGTAGGGTGATGAGGAAGGGAACAATGGTTATGATGGTGATAAAAATGGCATAATTGTAATCACGATGTCAAAGGACCGGACAGGATCAGAGATGAATGTGTGGAACATGCTAGAGGACTGTGTCGAAAGCTAGCGTCACACAGTCTTATCATTGTTGTTGATGTTGTTTTTATTAGATAACTGCCCAATCATAGATGCACGTCATAACATTCTGTTGTAGTTTGAAATCATCATACATTTGTCTATTTGTTTGTGCATGTATGTTCAGATTAAAATTTAACTGTGAGAAACACATATCCCAAAACTAACGTTCCTCTCTCCCTCTCACACACACAGGCAGAGAGAGAGAGAGAGAGAGACAGACAGACAGACAGACAGACAGGCAGAGAGAGAGAGAGAAAAGCACACACACGGACATACACACACACATACACTCACTCACACACACTCACACACACACACACACACACACATACATACACACACTCACACACACACACACACACACACACACACACACACACACACACACACACACACACACACACACACACACAAGATAGACAAACCAAACATGTTTTACTTTGTTTATATATCTGTGATCATGGTAATTCACAACAACTGGTACATAATCCAAAGACGAAAGATTATTCACACATAATCCATAACGCTTGGATTACGTGTCTTTTTATTTTTTTTAAGAAACAGACAGACACACCACAACCCCCTACCCTCTCTGAATTTTAATGCATTTCTATAAACATTCTTCTTCTTTCTTTTACTCAGTGAAGTGAATTCAGCCAGGTTTACAAAATCTGAAGTAAGTTGCAGAAAGATATTCTAAGAAAATGGACTTTCAGAACCATTTTGTCAAAAATTCACTTTGAAAAAATTGTTTTTTTGGACTATTGATTTGAATTCAAGTGAATTTCATAGACACATAAATTAGTACATGGACAAAGATGGATAAGTTGGTTGTTTTGGCGGCTTTGTCCTTTGTTGAATGGGTAGTCTTTATTTGTTGTCTGTTTGCATGTGACAAGTAGTCTTCATTTGTGATTTATTTGTGTGATGAGTAGTGTTCATTTGTGATTTCTTTGTGTGTGATGAGTAGCCTTCATTTGTGATTATCTGTGTGTGATGAGTAGTCTTCATTTGTGTGTGATGAGTAGTCTTCATTTGTGTGTGATGAGTAGCCTTCATTTGTGATTATCTGTGTGTGATGAGTAGTCTTCATTTGTGTGTGATGAGTAGTCTTCATTTGTGATTTATTTGTGTGTGATGAGTAGTCTTCATTTGTGTGTGATGAGTAGTATTCATTTGTGATTTATCTGTGTGTGATGAGTAGTCTTCATTTGTGATTTATTTGTGTGTGATGAGTAGTCTTCATTTGTGTGTGATGAGTAGTATTCATTTGTGATTTATCTGTGTGTGATGAGTAGTCTTCATTTGTGTGTGATGAGTAGTATTCATTTGTGATTTATCTGTGTGTGATGAGTAGTCTTCATTTGTGTGTGATGAGTAGTATTCATTTGTGATTTATCTGTGTGTGATGAGTAGTCTTCATTTGTGTGTGATGAGTAGTCTTCATTTGTGATTTATCTGTGTGTGATGAGTAGTCTTCATTTGTGTGTGATGAGTAGTATTCATTTGTGATTTATCTGTGTGTGATGAGTAGTCTTCATTTGTGTGTGATGAGTAGTCTTCATTTGTGATTTATTTGTGTGTGATGAGTAGTCTTCATTTGTGTGTGATGAGTAGTCTTCATTTGTGATTTATTTGTGTGTGATGAGTAGTCTTCATTTGTGATTTATTTGTGTGTGATGAGTAGTCTTCATTTGTGTGTGATGAGTAGTATTCATTTGTGATTTATCTGTGTGTGATGAGTAGTCTTCATTTGTGATTTATCTGTGTGTGATGAGTAGTCTTCATTTGTGTGTGATGAGTAGTCTTCATTTGTGATTTATCTGTGTGTGATGAGTAGTCTTCATTTGTGATTTATTTGTGTGTGATGAGTAGTCTTCATTTGTGATTTATTTGTGTGTGATGAGTAGTCTTCATTTGTGTGTGATGAGTAGTCTTCATTTGTGATTTATTTGTGTGTGATGAGTAGTCTTCATTTGTGATTTATTTGTGTGTGATGAGTAGTCTTCATTTGTGTGTGATGAGTAGTATTCATTTGTGTGTGATGATAGTATTCGTTTGTGTGTGATGAGTAGTATTCATTTGTGTGTGATGAGTAGTATTCATTTGTGATTTATTTGTGTGTGATGAGTAGTCTTCATTTGTGATTTATTTGTGTGTGATGAGTAGTCTTCATTGTGTTGTGTGATGAGTAGTCTTCATTTGTGATTTATTTGTGTGTGATGAGTAGTCTTCATTTGTGATTTATTTGTGTGTGATGAGTAGTCTTCATTTGTGATTTATTGTGTGTGATGAGTAGTCTTCATTTGTGATTTATTTGTGTGTGATGAGTAGTCTTCATTTGTGATTTATTTGTGTGTGATGAGTAGTCTTCATTTGTGATTTATTTGTGTGTGATGAATAGTCTTCATTTGTGTGTGATGAGTAGTCTTCATTTGTGATTTATTTGTGTGTGATGAGTAGTCTTCATTTGTGATTTATTTGTGTGTGATGAATAGTCTTCATTTGTGTGTGATGAGTAGTCTTCATTTGTGATTTATTTGTGTGTGATGAGTAGTCTTCATTTGTGTGTGATGAGTAGTCTTCATTTGTGATTTATCTGTGTGTGATGAGTAGTCTTCATTTGTGTGTGATGAGTAGTATTCATTTGTGATTTATCTGTGTGTGATGAGTAGTCTTCATTTGTGATTTATTTGTGTGTGATGAGTAGTCTTCATTTGTGTGTGATGAGTAGTCTTCATTTGTGATTTATCTGTGTGTGATGAGTAGTCTTCATTTGTGTGTGATGAGTAGTATTCATTTGTGATTTATCTGTGTGTGATGAGTAGTCTTCATTTGTGATTTATTTGTGTGTGATGAGTAGTCTTCATTTGTGATTTGTGTATGATGAGTAACCTTCATTTGTGGTTTATTTGTGTGGTACACACACACACACACACACACACACACACACACACACACACACACACACACACACACACACACACACACACACACACACACAAACTAAAACACCTAAGCAGTCCTGGCTTTGTCTGTTAACGGACTAAGATTCCATCACTGCCGTTTCATTTCCATTTTCGATTCGTTACGTGCACATTTCCAACAACGAAAACAACAAAGCACTGAATTTAACAGCGTGGGTATTTTCTTTCATCTTACTCCTCACCATGCCTCACATGCCCTCTTTTTACCTTCTCCTCTCCCTGCACTCCCATTCACAGTATCCAAACAGTCACTGTCAGTGGTTGCTACTGCCCACTGCTATAGTCATATAGTGTTAGTCATCGTGAGTCAACAGCAATGTGGTCAGTTGGTTTGGAGCACTGGGGCCCAAACTGGAACAGCAGCGAACACCGATACCAGCTTATGAAGAAGTGAAAAAAAAAACCCAAAACAAAAAAACAAAAACAAAAACAAACAAAAAAACACCCCAGAAAAGATGCCAGAAGTTAAATGTGTTCATGAAATTATCATTGGGTTTTGTTTTGTTTAAAGCCCAGCCGACTGTGTAGAGCCATACCAGGGCTATAACCATTTCAAAACAAACACTATACTTCA
>JAPXFY010000025.1:15880790-15883290 GCA_030674185.1 Monoplex corrugatus | reverse complement strand
CCTCACAAGGCCACCGTGACCCTGAAGTTCTTTGACTGAAATACAACTTGATGTGCACTGAAGACAATAATCATTAGACTGTTACACTAGTGCAAACAGATTTTAGATACGATCAGAAGTTTCTGATAAATTGTCGTTCACACTCTTTGGTCAAAGGGAACTAACTTTAAGCGCTTTCAGACGCCACGTGACTGTAACCGTGGCGCTTTACCTTCCAAATGTATCCATTCACTATCTTTCAACTGTACACCGCTTTGACCAAAACTGAATAAAGATCCATCCATAAAGAGCAGACACAGTCTTGTTTATTCACTTTTGTCACAGACACACAGTCTTGTTTATTCACTTTTGTCACAGACACACAGTCTTGTTTACTCACTTTTGTCACATACACACAGTCTTGTTTACTCACTTTTGTCACAGACACACAGTCTTGTTTACTCACTTTTGTCACAGACACACAGTCTTGTTTACTCACTTTTGTCACAGACACACAGTCTTGTTTACTCACTTTTGTCACAGACACACAGTCTTATTTACTCACTTTTGTCACAGACACACAGTCTTATTTACGCCTTGTACTCAAAAAGAAAAAAGCTGACCACATATCTCCTCTCCTGGCACAACTTCACTGGCTCCCTGTATCAAAGCGCATACAGTACAAACTAGACACCATGTGCTACAAAAGCCTCAATAACGCAGCCCCCGATTACCTGTCAAGCCTACTTGAGATCTATCTTCCCTCACGGTACCTCCGCTCTGCCTCCGATCCTCTGACTTTTTGCTTTCCACGCACTAAGCTCAATACCTATGGTCCACGAGCCTTCTCTGTTTCTGGTCCACTCTCCTGGAACAAACTTCCTCTCTCAGTCCGTCAGCAACCTACTTTTGTCTCCTTCAAGTCCGCTCTCAAAACTCACCTTTTCTCCTCCGCATAAAATCCTAACCTCACTCAACCCCCCCCCCCCCCTTCTGCAGCCTGTCTCCGCTCGGAGGGGAATCACATGGTTATAATATATAATTGTATATGCTATGCTCTCTATAATTTTCCATTGCTTTTATTCTTGCTTTTATTGCTTTTATTCTTTCTCCCCATTTATAGCCATGTGTGTGTTGTGTGTGTGTGTGTGTGTGTGTGTGTGTGTGTGTGTGTGTGTGCGTGCGTGCGTGCGTGCGTGTGTGTGCGTGCGTGCGTGCGTGCGTGTGTGTCTGCTTCAGCGCTTAGATTTGATTTTATCAAGATTTTGCGCTATATAAATATTGTAATTATTATTATTATTATTATTACTCACTTTTGTCACAGACACACAGTCTTGTTTACTCACTTTTGTCACAGACACACAGTCTTATTTACTCATTTTTATCACAGACACACAGTCTTGTTCACTCACTTTTGTCACAGACGCACAGTCTTATTTACTCACTTTTATCACAGACACAGTCTTGTTTACTCTCGTTTGTCACAGACACACAGTCTTATTTACTCACTTTTGTCACAGACACACAGTCTTGTTCACTCACTTTTACCACAGACAGACAGACACATTGCTACACACCTGTCTCCAGTCCACATGAAACAATTCCCCCCTTTTTTTTTCAAAGGATGGTTGAAATTAACAAAGCACTGTTATCTTGTCTTGGAAGTCACACACTCTATCTTCTCTCTACCAGCAGACTACTGTCTCAAAGACTTTTTACCTTACGGTCCATAAAACCTAAGCCTGGAGTGTCCTTATTTTCCACTCAGTCAGATCGGAATTTTCAATATCCAGAATGGACCTGTCTGGTTTTAAGTGTCCCCCATTAAAAGGGGGAGATCACTTCAGGTCGAGCCCTGTCTGTCCACAGAGTACCGTAAAATCCGAACTGTAACACCGCAACTTTTCCCCTCAACTTTGACCTCTAAGGCATTTTTGTGTGTGGATTTTCCCGATTCTGTGTTAGTAGCATTCTCAAATCTATCAAATCTTGATGCAGCTTTCACCAGTCTATGCTTCACGTTAGTTCTCCAAAATAGTTTTGACTGTCCATGAATTCTTCATGAATGAGTTTGCTGTAAAAGTCTGACTGTTCACGTTCTAATCCAAATTCGTATGCACGGAAACACTCAGTTCCTCACCAACAAACACTTGAGTTTACAGTAAAGGGAAATCTTGCTACCTTATCATATATATATAATTATATATATATATATATATATATATATATATATATATATATATATATATATATATATAGTCCTTAGGTGTTCTAATGTTGGCCCTAAACATTTTTTCTCCTAAATAATTGAAGACTTTCAGTTACCAAAGCTGGTTTCTCTAGACCCCATATTGCTGAACAATTCAACAAAATTGGTTGAATTTGTGTAACAAAGAATTTCAAACATAACTTCAGTACATGACTATTTAGTTTCTTCAGTTTACATAGAACACTTAAGCCCGTGTTACATCAGATATAGATTTTCATACGTCTGGGAAAATCAGGCTATTTGTTGTAGGCT
>JAPXFY010000025.1:15873290-15875790 GCA_030674185.1 Monoplex corrugatus | reverse complement strand
TGTCTTGTATTCGTTCATTAATTCTTTCTTTAACAATTCAAAGACATGAGTCTGTCTGTAAACTAGTGAACAGAAAATGAGAGAGACGGATGTTTCTCTGGGCATTGATACATTGTTAATGTGTTAATACTACCCTGAGCTGTGAGGTGCTGTGTGTTCACGATCGCACACTACAAATTGGCCTAACGTACCATCTGAGTCACAATCACAATGATGTAAATGCAACTAAGTATTAGGAAAACGATTGTTTCTTTGCCTGCTGTTTGATTTTTGCATGTTTGTTTTTTGTTTTTTTATTTTGTTCTCTTCTTCTTTTTTCTCAGAGAAATTTTGATCGATCAAAATCAAACAATAATCCCTGCAAGTATTTGTGTGCTGTCAAATGACAGTCAAAAACAATGAAACAAAGCAACTAACGTACAAACAGACTAATGTAAAAACAAAAACGAAAACAAACAAACAAACAAAAAGGCAACAGAACTAACATTGATGTGAAGTTGTAATGCTTTGAATTAGAGACATTGATGTCTTCCCACAAGTTATGCTCATTCTTTTTTCAGCTGCACTTCCACTTCCTTTATTTTGTTGTTGATTATGATCGTCATTGTGCCTGTTATCTTCACCTTCATCGTTTTTATGGTTGTCCTTCTTGCATCATCATCAACATCATTAATAGCATCATTGCTGTCGTGATTAGGCGAATTAGTGATTCCATTTTATGGGTAAAAGAGGCCTTTCTTTGTGACCCAATTAGGACATTTCCTTCCTACTTTCTTCTTTTTGCCTGGGTCTTTACTCAGTCCTCATTATTGTAATCTGAGCGAAAGTGTTTCGACAATGATGCAAATGATTAATGGCTCACAAAGAAAAACACTAACCGACCATAGGGAAGGCGGTAGCAACAAAATGACAGAAACTGATTGGATGTCTTGTACAGAATGTGAGGAAGACGAGGACTTAAAAAAAGAAAGAAAAATGTGAAAAGTGTGCTTGTGCGCACGCGCTCGTTCGTTCGTTATTTCTTTTAACGTCTGTTCACATATGTGCTTTTAGACGGGAAAAAAAAAAGGTGTCTATGGGGTGGAAGATTCTACGAAATCATAAAGACAGTTTAACATATTAATTAACATTAAAAAAAAAATTATAGGACAATAGAAAAGCAATCATAACATTAGAACGATCAGGCTTGAACAGATTGCTCAGGGCTGTATGTGTGTATGTAACCGCGCGCGCGCGCGCGCGTGTGTGTGTGTGTATGTGTGTGTGTGTGTGTGTGTGTGTGTGTGTGTGTGTGTGTGTGTGTGTGTGTGTGTGTGTGTGTGTGTGAGTGTGTGCACGTATACGCATGCGCATGCAACGAGCGTATCCCGTGCTGGGTTATGACAAACCATCTGTGATTATCTGGTGGGGTAGAGGGGTAGAAAAGGATAATCTTACCGAATAAAAACATTGTAACAGTCAAGGAGTAATGATAAAACTAACAAGCAAACAAACAGAGGTAGGTGGGAGTTACAGGTATAAAAACAATCGGTCTTAATCAAAGAAAACGACCTACAGGACTGTGCAGTAAATCCCTAGCAAAGTGTAAATACAAAGTAAAATCAGTGTGTTTCTGTTTCAATTTTGAAAATGATACAGGGAAATAAGGTCGCATTCGCTGACAACACAAAAGGTGTTTAACTGTTATAGACTCATTACAGACACATTTGATGGTATTATTGAACTTAATCCGAAGTGAGTCCAGATATAATCTGTAAGCTAAAGTTATTTCTAGTCTTGTAAAACCCTGGTAATTTACGATGAAGGGTCGATAGTGACATTGCGCTTTTACTTTCTTTTCTAATATAGCATTCATTTCATGTTCAGAGAGTCGTAAATCAAGTTTAGTACTGCCTGCCCTATTCATTGCTGCACTTTTAGCGATTCTATCGACTCGATCATTATCTATTATACCACAGTGTGATGGAATCCAACAAAAAGTAACGTGAGTATTATTTGTTATTAAACAATGAATTAAAAAGTTTATCTCAAATATTAACGTACTATTTACTTTACATTTGCAGCTCGTCAGGGATTGTAATGCAGATTTCGAATCTACACATAATAAGATACTAAATATAGCTATGGGTAGATCTACTATATATTTCAGAGCCATTAGGATGGCGACTAATTCAGACGTGAAGATTGAGTGTCCCTGTTCTAAAGAGTAAGCCTTTTCCACTTTTAAGTTTGGAATTATAAAACCAGCGCCTGCTGCACCATCATCTAGAACAGAGCCATCAGTAAATATTTTCAAGTGATGTGAATATTTTTCATGCAGATGAGACAGAACGTCAATTGCCAACAGGTGCGGATTAATATCTTTTCTCAAGTCAGTTTCAATGTAGTTGATATCAAAAGTAGCAGTGGACAATTCCCAGGGGGGTAGAGGACAACATATCAGTTTATGTGAAACTTTTTTGGGAACTACTCTGCAAATTTCGAAGAGCTCATTTGTGTA
>JAPXFY010000025.1:15858290-15865790 GCA_030674185.1 Monoplex corrugatus | reverse complement strand
CCCTGTCCACTTTAAGATCTTGCCAGCGTATATGTGTCGCGCTGGCTGAAGGCGGCTGCCAGATTTCTACTGGCTTATTTGGATGGGGCGCATATGAAATTGTCCGAGTGTGATTCCGATCCTCAGACACCAAAACTCTTAGCATGATTCATGACCTTGCCATTCAAGACAAGATGCCAACATCGACCTTCATGTTAATCAAAACTGTCCGTTGCTTGCAAGATTTCATATTAACCAAAACTGTCCGTTACTTGGAATAGTTCATGTTAACCAAAACAGTCCGTTACTTGGAAGAGTTCATTTTAACCAAAACTGTCCGTTACTTGGAAGAGTTCATGTTAACCACCAACATTGTCCGTTACTTGTAATAGTTCATGTTAACCACCAACATTGTCCGTTACTTGGAAGAGTTCATGTTAGCCACAACATTGTCCGTTACTTGTAAAGTTCATGTTAGCCACCAACATTGTCCGTTACTTGGAAAGTTCATGTTAGCCACCAACATTGTCCGTTACTTGGTATAGTTCATGTTAACCACAACATTGTCCGTTACTTGGAATAGTTCATGTTAACCACAAACTGTCCGTTATTTGGGAAGAGTTCATGTTAACCAAAACATGTCCGTTACTTGTGAAGAGTTCATGTTAACCAAAACTGTCCGTTACTTGGAATAGTTCATGTTAACCACCAACATTGTCCGTTACTTGGTAAGAGTTCATGTTAGCCACCAACATTGTCCGTTACTTGGAATAGTTCATGTTAGCCACCAACATTGTCCGTTACTTGTGAAAGTTCATGTTAGCCACCAACATTGTCCGTTACTTGTAAGAGTTCATGTTAGCCACCAACATTGTCCGTTACTTGGAAGAGTTCATGTTACCACCAACATTGTCCGTTACTTGTAATAGTTCATGTTAGCCACCAACATTGTCCGTTACTTGAAAGTTCATGTTAGCCACCAACATTGTCCGTTACTTGTAATAGTTCATGTTAAGCCACCAACATTGTCCGTTACTTGTAAGAGTTCATGTTAACCACCAACATTGTCCGTTACTTGAATAGTTCATGTTAACCACCAACATTGTCCGTTACTTGTAAGAGTTCATGTTAACCACCAAACTTGTCCGTTACTTGTAAGAGTTCATGTTAGCCACCAACATTGTCCGTTACTTGTAAGAGTTCATGTTAACCACCAACATTGTCCGTTACTTGTAAGAGTTCATGTTAACCACCAACATGTCCGTTACTTGTAAGAGTTCATGTTAACCACCAACATTGTCCGTTACTTGTAAGAGTTCATGTTAGCCACCAACATGTTCGTTACTTGTAAGAGTTATGTTAACCACCAACACTGTCCGTTACTTGTAAGAGTTCATGTTAACCACCAACATTGTCCGTTACTTGAATAGTTCATGTTAACCAACACTGTCCGTTACTTGTAAGAGTTCATGTTAACCACCAACATTGTCCGTTACTTGTAAGAGTTCATGTTAAGCAACATTGTCCGTTACTTGTAAGAGTTCATGTTAACCACCAACATTGTCCGTTACTTGTAAGAGTTCATGTTAGCCACCAACATTGTCCGTTACTTGTAAGAGTTCATGTTAACCACCAACATTGTCCGTTACTTGTAAGAGTTCATGTTAACCACCAACATTGTCCGTTACTTGTAAGAGTTCATTTAACCACCAACATTGTCCGTTACTGTAAGAGTTCATGTTAACCACAACTGTCGTTACTTGTAAGAGTTCATGTAACCACCAAATGTCGTTACTTGTAAGAGTTCATGTTAACCACCAACATTGTCCGTTCTTGGAGTTCATGTTAACCACCAAATGTCCGTTACTTGTAAGAGTTCATGTTAACCAAATTGTCCGTTACTTGTAAGAGTTCATTTACACCAACATTGTCCGTTACTTGTAAGAGTTCATGTTAACCACCAACTTGTCCGTTACTTGTAAGAGTTCATGTTAACACCAACATGTCCGTTACTTGTAGAGTTCATGTTAACCACCAACATTGTCCGTTACTTGTAAGAGTTCATGTTAACCAACTGTCCGTTACTTGTAAGAGTTCATGTTAACCAAACATGTCCGTTACTTGTAAGAGTTCATGTTAACCACAACATGTCCGTTACTTGTAAGAGTTCATGTTAACCACCAACTGTCCGTTACTTGTAAAGTTCATGTTAACCACCAACATTGTCCGTTACTTGTAAGAGTTCATGTTACCACCAACACTTTCGTTACTTGTAAGAGTTATGTAACCACCAACACTGTCCGTTACTTGTAAGAGTTCATGTTAACACCAACATTGTCCGTTACTTGGATAGTTCATGTTAACCACACATGTCCGTTACTTGTAGGGGGGGCCCCCCCCTTGTTAACCAATGTCGTTATTGAAGTTTGTTACACAATGCGTATTGTAAGGTTAGTTACAAAATGTCTTTTAGTTATTCACAACATGTCGTTATTGTAAGAGTTCTGTTACCATGTCGTACTTGTAGTTCATGTTAACAATGTCCGTTTTGAGAGTTATGTTACACAATTGTCCGTTTGTAAGAGTTCGTTACAACTGTCGTTTGTAGGTATTTAACCAATTCGTTCTGTAAGGTTATGTTACACATGCTATTGAGAGTTAGTTACTGCGTTTGTAAGGTTCTTTACACACTTGTCGTTACTGAAAGTTCTGTTACAAATGTCGTTATTGTAGGTTATGTACACACTGTCGTATTTAGAGTTCAGTTACCCAACATGTGTTACTGAGGTTAGTTAACAATGTCGTTTGGGTTCATGTTACAATGTCTATTGTAAGGTTCTGTTACCAACTGTCTTCTTGTAGTATTTCCCAATGTCCGTTATTGTAGAGTTCTGTCAATGTCCGTTATGAAGTTCATGTTAACCAACTGTCGTACTGAAGTAGTTAACCAAATGTCCGTCTTGTAAGAGTTATGTTAACCAATGTCGTATTGTAGAGTTGTTACAATGTCGTTACTGTAAGGTTAGTTAACCCAATTGCCGTTTGTAGAGTTCTGTAACAACTGTCGTTATTGTAGAGTTCATGTTACACCAATGTCGTTTTGTAAGAGTTATGTTCACACATTCGTTATTGTAGAGTTATGTTACCCAAAGTCCGTATTGTAAGGTTCGTAACAATGTCCGTTATTGAAATCTGTACACTGCCTTACTGTAGGTCTGTTACCAACTTTCGTATTGAGTTTGTTACAAATGTCGTTATTGTAAGTTTGTTACAACTGCTTTGAAGTTTGTTACCAACTCCGTATAGTTGTACCACAGTTGTCCAGTTACTTGTAGGTATGTTACAACTTGTCCTTTGAAGTTGTTAACAACAGTCGTATTGAAAGTTCATGTTACAACTTGTCCGTTTGAAGTTATGTTACCAACTGTCGTTATTGAAATTATGTACCAATGTCCTATTGTAGAGTTTACATTGTCCGTTTGTAAGGTTGTACACACATGTCGTTATGAAGTTCAGTTAACCAATGTCGTTATGTAGAGTTATGTACCACTTGCGTTTGTAAGGTTCATGTACACCAACTTCGTTACTTGTAGGTTATGTACCACTTGTGTTATTTAAGAGTTTGTAAACCAATGTCGTATTGTAAGGTTGTAACACCAACTTGTCCGTTTGTAAGAGTTTGTTACACAATGTCGTTTGTAAGAGTCTGTTAACACCAATGTCGTCTTAGTCTGTTAACACAACATTGTCGTATTTTTTTTTTTTTTTTTTTTTTTTTTTTAAGATAATGTTAACACAACATTGTCCGTTACTTGTAAGATTATGTTAACCACAACATTGTCCGTTACTTGAAAGTTCATGTTAACCACAATTGTCCTTATTGTAGAGTTCATGTTACCCACCAACATTGTCCGTTACTTGTAAGAGTTCAGTTAACAACTTGCGTTACTTGTAAGAGTTCATGTTAACACAACATTGTCCGTACTTGTAGAGTTCATGTTACCACCAACATTGTCCGTTTATTTAGTCAATGTTTAAGTCATACCACATTGTCCTTACTTGTAAGAGTTCAGTTAACCACAACATTGTCCGTTACTTGAAGAGTTCATGTTAACCACCAACATTGTCCGTTACTTGTAAGAGTTCATGTTAACCAACATTGTCCGTTCTTGTAAGAGTTCATGTAAACCACAACATTGTCGTTATTGAAATTCATGTTACTCAAATGTCGTTACTTGTAGTTATGTTAACAAATTTCCTACTTGTAGAGTTTGTTAACCATTGTCCGTTTTTGTAGGTTCATTTACACCAACTGTCCGTTACTTGTAAGAGTTCATGTTAACCAAAACTCCGTTACTTGTAAGAGTTCAGTTAACACCAAATGTCCGTTACTTGTAAGAGTTCATGTTAACCCAATGTCCGTTACTTGTAAAGTTATGTTAACCACAACTTCCGTTACTTTAAGAGTCATGTACACATATGTCGTTACTTGAAAGTTCTGTAGATCTGTCCTTACTTGTAGTCATGTTAACCACCAACTTGTCCGTTACTTGTAAGAGTTCATGTTAACCACCAAATTGTCGTATTTAAGTTCATTTAACCACAACATTGTCCGTTATTGTAAAGTTTAACCACCAACACTGTCCGTTACTTGTAAGAGTTATTACCACAACTGTCCTTACTTGTAAGTTCATTTAAGCAAACATGTCCTTCTTTTAAGAGTTCATGTTAACCACCAACATGTCCGTTACTTGTAAGTCAGTTACCAACATCCTTACTTGTCGTTATGTTAACACATTGTTCCACTTAAGGTTATGTTACCACACATTGTCGTTCTTGTAAGGTTATGTTACCACCTTACTTGTAGTACTGTAAGCCAATTGCCTACTTGTAGTTCATGTTAACACCAAATTGTCCGTTACTTGTAAGAGTTCATGTAACCACCAATTGTCCGTTACTTGTAAGAGTTCATGTTACCACCACATGTCCGTTACTTGTAAGAGTTATGTTACCACACATTTCGTTTCTTTAAGATCTGTTACCAAATGTCCGTTACTGAATGTCATGTTAACAACTGTCCGTTACTTGTAGAGTTATTTTAACCACCAACATTGTCCGTTACTTGTAAGAGTTTGTTAACCAAACAGGCGTCTTGAGGTTCAGTACCACACATTGTCCGTTACTTGTAAGAGTTCATGTTAACCACACACTGTCCGTTACTTGAAGAGTTATGTTACCACAACATTGTCCGTTAGAATGGCTCAGATGTTTTCCTCCCATTAACTGAACAGAACTTTCCAGGGTCCGTTTCCCCGGTGAAGCCTAGTCTTTTCTGATGAGTTTTAAATGGAAATGCTGTTGAAGGTCGATTAATTCCAAAATTTATTTGAAAACTTTGAGTGTGACGCATGTGTCTTCTAACCTATTGGCAGGACGCTGTAAAGTGGCAGTATCCCTACCACAGAGGCAGAGGGCAGAGGCAGAGGCACATTTGCACTGTGGTCCTATGAGATGAGATAGAGACTTGGTTTCAGTCTGTTCTGTGCATCTGTTTGTGCTTAATCACTGTGCAAAGTTGTAAGTCATAGGATTAAAAACAAAAAAAATTATGGTGACATTGGATAAGACACCTATTTCGCGAGAGCGCTTACAGTTATGCAATATAAATATTAAAAAAAAATATTCAGGTACACGTTACATGTTTTAGTTCATTGCACCTTAAAGTGCGATAATCGAACTATTACGTAACCAAAAATCAACAAAATCAGTAAATATTTAAAATCTAAAGACTTAAAAAGCAAAATGAAGAAACATCGCCTAGCAAGCTGGCCTTAAGAACAATATCTGATGTCCCAAACCTGAATTTTGTTATGAAATGGTTTAGGTTTTCAATGTGTTCAGTAGTAAATAAACAGAAACACAACACAACTTGGCATAAGATCGATACAATCCGAACGTAATGCTGATAAAAATTATGATCACTGATAGTTCTTTTTTCAACAATAAGCGTTATTAAAAAAACAACAACATCATTTTCAAACGTGCTAATCATTGCAAACTGTGTGTTTTCGTGTTTCCAGAAATCAACCAGTGACATGATTTATAGGACTTTTAATGTGCATGTTTAATATTCTGCATACATACACACACAGAGGACTTAAGCACAGGTATGTCTGCAGACATGTTGATCTGGATGATTAGTAATCTCTCTCCCCCCTCCCCTTTTTTACCCTTCAAGAGGAATTGCCTAAAGAGAGAGAGAGAGAGAGAGAGAGAGAGAGAGAGAGAGAGAGAGAGAGAGACAGACAGACAGACAGACAGACAGAGACAGAGACAGACAGTCAGACAGAGACAGACAGACAGAGACATATAGACAGACAGACAGGCAAACAGACAGACAGACAAACAACCAGACAGGCAGACAGACAGAGACAGACAGAGACAGAAACAGAGAGAGAGGGGCAGAAAGTGAAAACAAAGTTAAGTGTAATACCAAATAACTTCAAACAGATTTTTTAAGGACCCCAATACCAGCCAGCCCTCTCCAATCTTCCACTCACCCCACTGAATACCCCATCTTCCTTTCAAACCATTTTTTCCACACCAACACCTACATTACATATCGCTATTTGTGTACACAAAGCACCGTACATGTGATAAGTTTTAGCTGGGGTTAAAACAGGACCAAAAAAAATGCAATAATCATGTTTCATTCTTGGCTCATCCCTTATTCCTGACGTCTGACGTGTCAAAAAGGGCTCAAACGACAAGCTGCTTATATCGAAATATGGGGTAGGGCAATTTGCTATTCATATCTTCAGACTTCCAAACTTCCCAACCCTTCCCCCTCTCCATTGCATTCCCCTCCCCCAATTTACACAAGCTTTTCACTCCCTTTGCTGTGGACTTAATACCTCCAGCCCCGCACGCCTGCACTGCGCTGACAACAGATCAGCTCCTTAAAGAATCAATAACCTTTTTCATGAGAAACGAGGAAATATTGGCGTTTGAAAATTGCATTAGCTTGTTGTTATTGCCCAACACGGTTTTTTCAAGGTTTGTCTTTGATGGTGGAAAAAGAAGAACAACTACAGAAATGATGGCAAAGGAAAATGGATTAATAGTCCATTACTCCCTGTTTAGGGGAGAAGTAAGATTGCGCCTTTTGTTTTTGTTTTTGTACTTATTTCCAGCAGATATCTAATGGCGTTCAAACATTTGGAAGGAAATCATAGCATAGCGTTTGATTGGAAGGGACATTGAGAGGGGGGTAGTGTGTGTGTGTGTGTATGTGTGTGTGTGTGTGTGTGTGTGTGTGTGCACGTGTGTTTGTGTGTGTGTGTGTGTCTGTGTGTTTGTATATATGTGTGTGCTTGCGTATGATTGTGTGTGAGTGTGTGCTTATGTGTGTGTATACATGTGTGTGTGTGTGGTGCACGTGTGTTTGTGCGTGTGTGTGCACATGTGTTTGTATATATGTGTGTGCTTGCGTATGATTGTGTGTGAGTGTGTGCTTATGTG
>JAPXFY010000025.1:15853290-15855790 GCA_030674185.1 Monoplex corrugatus | reverse complement strand
GTTTTGACAGGACAGGTGGGATTCAAACTCACAACCTTTGAGTCGCTAGTCTTTGGTGCTAACCTCTGCGCCACTGCAACTTGGTTTGTCAAACTGTTTCTTGCTCGTCATTCCCTACATTATTCAAAAACCTGGTAAGAGTCTTATACACAAGTCATGCCATTATATTTGAGCACACACAACGCAAGTCTGCAATGTTTTCTTGAGTAACTCGAGGCAGAAGATATAAGACAGCTTCAGATTTGGTAGAACAGGAGCTATCGTTACATTCTGACCCTTTTTTACGTATGAAATTGCATTGACAATACAAAACGCAACAGTAAATCGATCGCAACATGTTGACCCGAAACAAATTTAAACCACGGTGGTCGGAGCTATTTCTCTGACGTCAAGAGTTGTGCGCATGTGTGTGTGTGTGTGTGTGTGTGTGTGTGTTCGTTCGTTGCTTGATTTAACGTCTTTTCACTATAAGTGATATTAGACGGTGTGTGTGCGTGTGTGTGTGTGTGTGTGTGTGTGTGAGAGAGAGAGAGTGTATCTGTGAATGTGTGTGTGTGTGTGTGTGTGTGTGTGTGTGTGTGCGTGCGTGCGTGTGTGTGTGTGTTTGTTGTGTGTGTGTGTGTTGTTGTGTGGTTGTTGTGTGTGGTTTGTGGTTGTGTGTGTGTTGGTGTGTGTGTGTGTGTGTGTTTTGTTGGGGTGTGTGTGTGTGTGTGTGTAGTTGTGTGTGTGTGTGTGTTGTGTGTGTGTGTGTGTGTGTGTGTGTGTGTGGTGTGTGTGTGTGTGGTGTGTGTGTTTGTGCCCACCCTCTTTCTGAAGGCAGGATCGAGAGGCGGCCTTTAATTCACGTAAGTGTACATTTTATTTCTATTCGCCCATTTGGTGTTTACTGGCTTATCATAGACATCAGTCTTCATTTACAATGTTTGAAAAAAGAAAGAAAGGAAAGAAAGAAAGGAAAAAGGAAAAAGAAAAGAAATCGCTTGTGTCCAGTTCATTATACAAACTTTACCAAACACTTTATAGTTCTTGTCGATGCCATTGTTTTATTTTCCCTCAGTCGGAGAGTACTTTCTAATGCATAGGTTTTTTTCTCACGACTCGATATTTTTGGAACATTGGACGTCAGTTATTTGACTGGCCGAACAGAAATATTCGTGATTATAACAACAGTATGTTACTGTTACGTTTTAAAGAAACACTTCAAAATATTCATTACCGTTGTCTAAGCTGTATCATCATCATCATCAGGTGCCCTGCCGCATGGCGTTGGCGTCCATGGACTTCCATCCATCTCTATCTCTCGTTGCCCCTAGCATCTCCCCCACCCTCCTCATCCCCAGCCACTCTGCAAGTCCGTCCAGCATTCTCTCCCTCGGTCTACCTGGAGCTCTCTTTCCCTCCAGCTTTCCCGTTGTGACCAGGTGCTCCAAATCCCCCTTCCTCATAAAATGGCCTATAAATGTTGCCTGTCTTTTCCTAATCTTCCTTATGAGTGATCTACTTGTGTCTGCCTCCATCAAGACTGTCTCGTTTGTTTTCTTTGCTGTCCATTGATTGAATAGCGTGACTGATCTTATATATGATAAGAACAATCACGCTATTGAATCAATGAAATGATGTTGACTATGGCTCAACAAATAGCACTATATTTCAGCCATCGAATTGGCCAGTATTGTGTCAATATACATGCACGTGTTAGTTGTCCAGTCTTTTCCCGACCGATCATAATATATTTGTGATTACATTTACTGGATACTATCAGATTTTACGAGAGGGTAACCAAAGCAGAAAAGATTTTCACAAACATTTGTGAAATATCGAAATATTGAGGAAGGATCACTCATGTAGTAAGACAGACCACGCCATGTTTCACCAGTTGATCGTATAAGTGGGTGTTGTTGTTTGTAAACATCACAAATCCATCTGGTGTGCAGTAAAAACAGGATCCAGTGTGCTACAGCTGTGGCCAGTGGAGCACTCTTCAAAAACAAAACTGTGTGTTTGAATAAAGAAAGACTGGAGATTGCTGATTACAAAAAAGACATAGCCATGTGTTTGCTGTGCAACATAGTCTTTGCTTGAAAATCCTGCAAAGTGTTTATTCTGAATGCACATTTAGAAATATATAATGCATGTGCACACACAAACTCTCTCTCTCTCTCTCTTTCTCTTTCTCTGTCTCTTTCTCTCTCCCTCTCTGTCTGTCTGTCTGTCTGCCTGTCTGTCTGTCTTTCTGTCTGTTTGTCTATCTGTCTGTCTGTCTGTCTGTCTCTTTCTCTCTCCGTATATGTGTGTGTGTGTTTGTAACTGTTATGTGTGTGTGCGTGTGTGTTTGTGTACTTGTGTGCGTGTGTGTGTGTGTTTGTTTGTCTGCCTGTGTCTGTGTCTGTGTGTCTGTGTTAAGCGATACGGACAGTTGCACGAGATCATTTTGTAGTGCCCATAACAAAGATGAAACCATACCCCCTTTAACCGTTCAGATATATACAGCCAGATCTTA
>JAPXFY010000025.1:15838290-15843290 GCA_030674185.1 Monoplex corrugatus | reverse complement strand
ATTGAGCGTCTGTCCATCTGCTTGTTTGTCAGTCCTTCATTCCGACTGTCTCTCTCTCTCTCTCTCTCTCTCTCTCTCTCTCACACACACACACACACACACACACACACACACGCACACTTTTTGAATATTAACAAAGATATCGCAACAACAACTCACAATCTCGCTTCTAAAATCAAACATGTAGCACAAACATACCCAAAATCAAAGATAGTGGAATTGTAGATCTATTTCCACCAATTCCGTGCATGTCGTATAGGGGCGATCTTGCGATCAGCGAAATTTGTTTAATGCATTCTTATCTGCTGAGCTTGTTAACATAAAAAAACTTATCATTTGTCTCCCATGAAAACCTTCGAACTAACCAGCAGTTTCTTCACGACAGTATTCACCCCACTGCCAGAGGAAGCAGCGTCTTAGCGGGGAACCTAGGAAGACACGTTCGGGATCTGTTTTGGGAGACCCCAAGGAGGACACCAGGATCACGATCTGCACGGCTACACGCCACTAGATTCCACCGAGGACCGTTCCACCATTTTGACACCTGCGAACCGTGGTGGCTGCCATACAATATGTTTTAGTAGATCTACAGTTATCAACGTTTCATGTCACAGGACTTTTCCCTCGTCATCTCTGACAATTCTCTTGTTGAAAGTCTATAAACACTAGGATTTAGTCAGACTATCAGGACTCAGCCAGACTATATTCTCTGTACATTTGAAGACGTGTATACCTTTGTTTTAGTTATTTTTATTTACTTATTTCTGTTCTGAATCTAACTCTTATCTCTATTGGAAGGACGTTTCCCCTTAGTTTTAACTACATCTTTTTTATACCTTTCATTAGTGGTCTAAGTAATTAATGTTTTTTTTTTTGTTTGTTTTTTTTCTAGCCATTTTTCTTGTACACAGAAAACTAAAGTATTCGTGATTATCAAACAAATAACCATTAATTTAAAATAAGATTAGCCAACAATAAAATGCGCCAACAATCACAAATCAAATTTTTACAGTGGAATTGTAGATCTATTTCCACCAATTCCGCATACCTGGAACATTTCCTCGCATCAAATCAGTGTGAAATTCTGATTCTACAGTCGCCTAATGTTATGCCAACCAAACTTCCCAACTTTCAAAATTATTATTATCCTCCAATATATGACTTCGGGCATTCCGGGAAGAAGGTAGCCACTGCTATATACATACTTAAAGAGTTACAGTATCACATATTTACATCCCCTGTTTTAACATCAGCTGAAGACTTACACGCTTGTGCCGCCACAGTACAATTCAGTAATTCATTAATCTTGAATGTTTTGTCAGTTTACCTGCCAACAGGTCCAAATGACCAAAATACAGAATGGCTGCGTACGATACCAGATCTGCAGCACGGTAATGGTTAATTGGTGGAGACTTTAATTCCCACTCTCCGTTCTGGGAAAAAGACTGTTGCACTGTTACAAGCAATCGGTTGGTAGAAAATATAGTTGACAGCTCGCTTTATCTTTTAAATGATGGAAGTGTCACTAGAATTCCTGATATCTCCAAACACCGGGCAACAGCCATCGGTCTATCTTTGATATCACCAGAATTAGTACCATGCTGTACCTGGGACACTCACAGAGATACTGTGGGAAGTGATCACTTACCTATCATCATAACAATAACTAATGAAAACATCAGAATGAAAGACAGCACTCCTGATATCATACCGAAATATAATTATACGCGCGCTGATTGGTCCTTGTTTCGGACTGCTCTTGCTAAACAAAAATATAATTATGATGAAGGTGAAAATGTAGATGTTATGTTTTCTAAATTCCAGGAGTCAGTTCTAGCTGCTGCAGACCTCTCAATCCCGAAACTCAAATCTTTTAAGTCCAATAATCGTTTGGGTAATGTCTGGTGGACAGAGGCATGCGAAAAAGCAGTTCAGTATAAAAAAGAGAAATTCAAAGTCTACATCAAGAGCAGAAACCCTGAAGATCATAAGGAAATGAAAACTGCTAACATCCAATGTAATAAAATCATCGCTGAAGCAAAGAAAGATTATTGGGCATCATACTGCACCAAAGAAATTTCAGATTTTAAGGATTTCCATAAAGTCTGGACAAAAATGAATCAAATGAAAAATGGAGCCAGCTTACCTAGGTGTCCAATAATAATTGATACATGTTACAAATTTCCTTCCGACATGGACAAAGCTGAAACTTTTGTGGATTTTTTTGCTGAAAATAGTAAAGTAGATGGTTTGTCTCCTACCTGCAAACACTACAGAAAAATGGCAGCTAACAACCTTATCTACACTGATCCAATACCTCAGAATGATCGCTGGTTTAATGCTCCAATCACCTTAGAAGAGCTAAAAAACTCAATCTTGTCTCTACACAACAAAAGGAGTTCGGTAGGTGTTGATGCAGTTTCAACTGAAATGATTAAGCATCTTCCAGAAAACTATGTTACTTTCTTACACAAATTTTTTCAGAAATGCTGGGTGAGTGGAACTGTACCACAGGTATGGCAAAAGTCTATTGTTATACCTATATTAAAACCAGGAAAGCCTAAACACAACGAAAACAGTTACAGACCTATTGCTTTGACGTCCCATACGAGCAAACTAATGGAAAGATTGGTATTAAACAGACTTATACATTACTGTGATAAAAATAACGTTATTCCAGTAAACCAAGCAGGTTTCAGAAAAGGGAGATCCACAGTTGAGCACCTGGTTAAACTTACAACTCAGATAAAACAACAGTTTGCCCGCAGAAAAAGTCTTTTGGCAACTTTTTTTGATGTGAAAAAAAGCGTATGATCAAGTTTGGGATACACGTTTATTGTACAAGCTGAAATCTATTGGTTTATCTGGCAATATGTATAATTATATTAAGTCCTATTTAGCCAATAGAACAATTCAAGCAAGAGTGGGAACAAGTTATTCTACTTCGCGACGTCTTGATATGGGAATCCCTCAAGGTTCAGTGATAGCACCTATTTTATTTAATATCCTTATACAGGATCTTCCTAATGCACTCTCAAATCGTGTTGTTTTGGTACAGTACGCTGATGATATATGTATTTGGATGAATATTACTTTAAAAAAGACAATTCCACAGAGAGCACAGAATTACATCAGGAAGTTGTATCAGTCTGATCTTGATAATCTTGGAAACTACATGTTAGAAAATGGACTGTCGTTATCAGCGGAAAAAACTAACATGATACTATTTAATCCTGGTGGTACTTTAAGTCATTTGCCTACTTTCAAACTGCATGGTGAAGTGCTACATTACAAGCAGGTTGTAAAATTTCTGGGAGTCTTTATAACATCGAAATTAACCTGGAGTGTCCATTTTGATTATATTTTAACAAAAGCAAGGAAAGCCTTAAATTTTCTAAAGATAATAAGCAGATTACCCTGGGGAATGGATACAAACATACTACTTCATCTGTCAACAGCACTTGTAAGATCTAAATTATCCTATGCGCAAAAAGTGTTCTTCAGTGCACCAAAATATTTACTAAAGAAGATTCAAAGCTTAGACTGCAAAAGTCTTAAAATTGCACTAGGTGTACCAGTCCATGCTTCTTGCCTGGAAACGTACAAAGTTGCTGGAATTCTGCCTCTGAACAACTATCGTGAGTTAGCGACAGCAAAGTTTGCCGTTAGAACTTCTTCACAAACGGACAATTTTGTGAGTAAGGAAGTAAAAATCAGGTCAGATGTTGACTTTCCGAAACGAGCAAAGAACATTTCATCACAAATGACTGTTGCAACTTACGTATCTGACCTGGTCAAACAGTCTAACATAAATCTGGATGAAATAGCTGAAACACCATCCACAACGACCATCCCTACATGGGAAATGCTAAAAGCTACTTTTGATATTGATTATACAGATGCTAAGAAATATGAAAACGTTAACATTTCGATATGCAGAGCAAGAGAACACATCGATGAAAAATACCGTACCCACCTCCATATTTTTACCGATGGATCAGTCTTAGAAAATAAATGTGCTGGAGCAGCATTTTATGTCCCAAAATATAAAATAATAAAGTCATTTTTCATTGGGGCAAATATATCTATTTTTACAGCGGAATTAGTCGCTATTTTACAAGCGTTGCATTATCTAGTAAACCTTACACATGTATTTTTCAAAGTAGTTCTCTTTGTTGATTCAAAATCTGTATTATATGCCTTGCAGTCTTTTGATACAGACACAAGACCTGATATAATTACTGAGGCAAATCATCTTATATATTGTTTAAGGATAAAAGGTACAGATCTCAGTTTATGCTGGGTGCCTTCTCACGTTGGTCTTCACGGCAACAAAGTAGTTGACAGAACAGCTAAGCAAGGTGCACACAATTCTGATAATACTACAGAATTACGTATTAATACTTCCGTAAAAGAAGCTTGCAACTTGCTAGAATCAGCCTCATGGATTCGTTTTCATGAACATTTCCATGAAAAGTTTGTGTCACAACAAATGATAAAACTTTCATTTCAAAATGTGTGTAAAAAATTGCAGTTTTCTTCCATATATCATTTGAGAACGATTGTTGCTGTTCATTTTCGTATTCAGCTAAACGCATTGAAAACAAAATACTGTAAAAATGTCAAGTGTATTTGCGGCGAACAATTCACTCTGTTTCACTGTCTATTTTACTGCAAAATGCTACGTTCTTTTTTACCAAAAATGTTTACACAAGAAAATTATTCTGAAACTCATTTTAAAGAAGTAACTTCCGATCAATTTTTGTCAGTTAAAATTTCAGAATCGTTGGTTCACAGTCCTGTTAATGCATTACTTTAAGTTTTTGAAGTTTGTACTTTAGAGTTAAATTTTCCATACACATTGTTGATGTTAAATGTTAGTGTTAAGTTCTTGTTCCATTTTTCTATTTTCCCACCTACTTATGTCTATAACTATGTCTCCTCTATGCCCCAAAACCAACCAACCCATCTCTCATCTCACATACTTTTTTTTTTTTTTT
>JAPXFY010000025.1:15830790-15833290 GCA_030674185.1 Monoplex corrugatus | reverse complement strand
TACTTCTACTGTACTATACTACTACAACTACTACGTCTATTGCTAAATACTTTAAGAAACTTTTTCAAATCTTTGTTTGTATGTAAATTGTGATGTATGATATGCGAATAGTTCATAATTTGTGAGGAATTTTGATTGTCAAGGTATTAATGCTGTAATACTGAAGTTGTAATGTTTTTCCTGTGTATGGATTAGAATTTTTCTGTTTTTATCTTCATTCAAAATATTGATTATAATTTTATGTACAACTATTGCATGCATAAACACACACACACGCATGCAAACATAGCACACGCACACACACACACTCTCTCTCTCTCTCTCTCTCTCTCTCTCTCTCACACACACACACCACACACACACACACACACACCACACACACACACACACACACACATTCTTACAAACACACGCGCACAGCAACGCACACGCACGCACACACACACATGTACACACACACGTACGCAAGCACACACACGCAGCAATATATAAACACAGTATGCCTCTTTATTCATACGAAAAATCTGTTAATCTTTCTTCATTACATAAGTCAGTGTTTAAATTTTAATATTCTGTGGTTTCTTATGTGTCTTCTTACTTGTATAGCTTTAATGTTTGTTATTATCTTATTGTGTATGTAATTGTGAACATTTTTTATCACCTTTTGCCTTTCTTGCGAAATGTAAAGCGCTGGTGAGCATGTTTTTATATGGAATATGCGCTAAACAAATAAACATTATTATTATTATTATTATTATTACTGCTACGATTACCACTACTACAACTACTACAACTACTACTACTACTATTAAGACAAAGAAAAAGGTAGAAGGAGGAGGAGAATAAAAAGAGTAACAATTACAACAATGATTATGATTATGATTGTCATATAGTAATAACAATAGAAATAAAGAGAAGAAGAAGAAGAAGAAGAGAAGAATTAATTATAATAATAATGATGATGATATAATAATAATAATATATAATAATATTAATGATTCATCATCATCATCATAATCATAATCATAATAATAATCATAATCATAATTATAATCATAATCATAATAATATCAATAATAAAAATAATAATGAGGAGGAGGAGGAAGAGGAGAGGATGATGATGATGATGATGATGATGATAATGATGATGAATAATACTGATGATACTATACTGCCATAATTATAACTACATATACTATATACTATACTACACTCACATAACAAATATGCTAATATACAAAAAGAAGAACGTAAGAAAAAAGAAAAGAAGAAGGAGGAAGAAGAGAGAAGAAGAAGAGAGAGAGAGAGAAGAAGAGAGAAGAAAGAAGAAGAAGAAGAAAAAGAAGAAGAAGAAGAAGAAGAAGAAGAAGAAGATAGAAGAAGAAGAAGAAGAAGAAGAAGAAGAAGAAGAAGAAGAAGAAGAAGAAGAAGAAGAAGAAGAAGAAGAAGAAGAAGAAGAAGAAGAAGAAGAAGAAGAAGAGAAGAAGAAGAAGAGAGAAGAAGAAGAAGAAGAAGAAGAAGAAGAAGAAGAAGAAGAAGAAGAAGAAGAAGAAGAAGAAGAAGAAGAAGAAGAAGAAGAAGAAGAAGAAAGAGAAGAAAGAAGAAGAAGAAGAAGAAGAGAAGAAAGAAGAAGAAGAAGAAGAGAAGAAGAAGAAGAAGAAGAAAAGAAGAAGAAGAAGAAGAAGAAGAAGAAGAAGAAGAAGAAGAAGAAGAAGAAGAAAGAAGAAGAAGAAGAAGAAGAAGAAGAAGAAGAAAAAGAAGAAGAAGAAGAAGAGAAGAGAAGAAGAAGAAGAAGAAGAAGAAGAAGAAGAAGAAGAAGAAGAGAAGAAGAAGAAGAAGAAGAAGAAGAAGAAGAAGAAGAAGAAGAAGAAGAAGAAGAAGAAGAAGAAGAAGAAGAAGAAGAAGAGAAGAAGAAGAAGAAGAAGAAGAAGAAGAAGAAGAAGAAGAAGAAGAAGAAGAAGAAAGAAGAAGAAGAAGAAGAAGAAGGAAGAAGAAGAAGAAGAAGAAAAATGCAGAAAGAAGAAGAAGAAGAAGAAGAAGAAGAAGAAGAAGAAGAAGAAGAAGAAGAAGAAGAAGAAGAAGAAGAAGAAGAAGAAGAAGAAGAAGAAGAAGAAGAAGAAGAAGAAGAAGAGAAATGTCATACTCCATATCCCGCCCTCACGACATTACACTTTTTACCTTGAAACATTTTTCTTTCACACCAATATTTCCAGGGGAAATCAAAAGAGGACAATGAATATGGCATCCATATTTCATTTCTCATCCTCTCACTTCGGGTGTCTGACATGTCAAAACAGGTTCAGCCAAGGAGCTGCAGATATTAAACTATTATGGCGACAGGAAGTTTTTCTTTCTCTCTCTTTTCTTAAATTACCCCACCCCCACCCCCATCGTTCTTTCCTTTTTCGCGAGCCTTCTGCTCCCTTTAAGCTGGACTTTGATATCCTCACTCGTTTCCCCCCTGCACTGTGCTGACAACAGATCAGCTTCTTAAGGAATC
>JAPXFY010000025.1:15823290-15825790 GCA_030674185.1 Monoplex corrugatus | reverse complement strand
CAGTAATGATGATAATTACTAGTAATAATAGCAATCTGATATATACTACTTATACTATTGCTGCTGCTGCAGCTGTTGTTGCTGCTGCTACTACTACTACTTCTATTACTACTGTTGCTTGCTGCTGCTACTACTACTATTACTATTACTAGTACTACTTACTACTACTCACTACTTACTACTACTACTACTACTACCACTACTACTACTACTACTACTACTAAGAAGAAGAAGAAGAAAGGAAGAAGAAGCAAACAACAAAAGCAACAACAATAACGGAGTTTCATAGTCTATTCTAAATCCTTCCCTCTCCACATTAAACTGCTTACCGACTAAAAACCATTTCCTCACTCACACCTCCAAGGGAAATCAAAGGAGGAAAAATGAAGGAGGCAATCCTATTTCATGTCCCATCCTCTCATTCTCAATGTCTGTCTTGTCAAAATAGGTTCAGCCAAGATGTTCCTGATATTGAAATCATTTGGGACAGAGAAATTGCTTAGTTTTAATTTCCAAATCCCAAGATACCCCTACCTATGTTCTTTCTTTCATTCTCTGTCTCTGTCTCTCTGTACCTCTGTTTGTCTCTCTCAGTCTCTCTGTCTCTGTCTGTCTGTCTGTCTGTCTGTCTCTCTCTTCTCTCTCAAACACACACACATGCACACACATGCACCACACACACACACACACACAACACACACACACACCCCAAAACACACACACACACACAACACACACAGAGGCACACTTCCCTTCAAGGCAATATAGAATATAGAATAAACACTTTTTCTTTAAAAGAAATATTAAAGAAAAGGAAGGAGGAAAACCTGAGGCCGAGGCAAATTGATTAATAACCAATTACTTTATGTTTACGGCAGAAGAAAGACGGCGCGTATTTGATATTCATTATGGGCAAATGTTCAGTGCTGTTGAAAGATTGCGGGGAAGTGCGGAAGGGCGTTATTGCACACTGATCACTGGAAATGGGCAAAGAAGAAGAGGAAGTACACGCGCTCGCGTGTGTGTGTGCTTGTGTGTGAGTGTGCGTGTGCGTGTGTGTATATGTGTGTGTGTGTGTGTGTGTCTGTGTGTGTGAGAGTGTGCGTGTGTGTGCGCGCTCGGGCGTGTTGTGTGTGTGTGTGTGTGTGTGTGTGTGTGTGTGTGTTTGTATATGTATATAATATATATATATTATATACATATATATACATATATATATATTATTGTGTGTTTGTGTGTGTGTTGTGTGTGTTTGTGTGTGTGTGGGTGGTGGATGTGTGTGTGTGTGTGTGTGGTGGTGTGTGTGTGTGTTGTGTGTGTTTGTGTGGGTGTGTGGTGTGTGCTGGTGTGTGTGTGTGTGTGGTGTGTTGTGTGTGTTTGTGGTGTGTGTGTGTTGTGTGTTGTGTGTGTGTGTTTGTGTGTAGTCTGCATTGATTTTGATGTTTTGCGTGCAGTCTGAGAGATTGTATAGAGGATGTCTCCAAGTGGATGAGGTGAAAACAAGCTGAAGATGACTGATGATAAAAACTAGCTTATTGTTACTGGTACTAAGTCAAAGATTAAGTAGGTTACTCTTGCCCTTGTCTACATGTATCTCTGGTATCACGCACACAAACATGCACACATATTCTTACACATGCATGTGTGCACGCGTCTGCGTGCCACAAACACATACACACGCGCACAGCGACGCCACCGCGCACAACTACCACACACTGTACACAACACGACATTACACACACCATACACACACACGCACACGCCACGCACGCACACACACGCATGGATATATAAACACAGTATGCCTCTTTATTCATATGAAAAATCTGTTGTTGTTTTTTATGACATAAGTCAGTGTTTAAACTTTAATATTTTGTGGTTTATTATGTGTCTTCTTACTTGTATAGCTTTAATGTTTGTTGTTTTCTCCTTGTGTATGTAATTGTGAACATTTTTATCACCATTTGCTTTTTTTTTTTCGAAATGTAAAGCGCTGGTGAGCATGTTTTTATATGGAATAGTTGCTATACAAATAAACATTATCATTAAACATTATTATTAAAAAACTGAATGGTTAAAATTCCTAGGACAGTCTCATGGGTAATCCAAAACACGTGCGACTGCCCGTGCTCAAGCAAACAGGAACCAGAAAAACACAAAAATAGAATCAGAACGTGTATTTAATACAACAAGACAAGACAGACGCAAATTTTCGGCCACCTAGCTTTCGTCAAGCGTGAATGCAAGATCACAAACAAACACCAAATACAAAATTATGAGAAAAAGACTGAAACTTCCCTGCTGCTTCGTCCAATGGGAGAACAGTCCTCTTCTCCCACTGGACGAAGCAGCAGGGAAGTTTCAGGGGGGGGGGGGGAGGAGTGAGAGAAAGAGAGAGGGAGGGAGACAGAAAGAGAGAGAGAGACGGAGAGACAGAGAGAGACAGACAGACAGACAGACAGAGAAAGAGAGACAGAGAGAAAGTCTGAAGGACAGAGGG
>JAPXFY010000025.1:15808290-15818290 GCA_030674185.1 Monoplex corrugatus | reverse complement strand
TTACAGAACTGTACTGTCGCATAGGCAAAGCAACGGCAGTATTCAACAAGCTGTCAAAAATCTGGATCATTAAGAATATCTCCCTCAACTTAAACATTACAGTTTTACGGCTCTAAAGTACAGTCAACTTTGCTGTACAGCTGTGAAACATGGCTCCTGAAAATATGCCAGGAGAAGAACCTTGACTCCTGTGACTTAAAGTACCCACGCAAGATCTTGGGCATCAGATGGAAAGACTTTGTGACAAACGATGGAGTAAGGTCAAGAAGCAAACAGATCCCAGTTACCAACATCATCTGGAACCGTCGACTGAGTTGACTGGGCCGTGTAGTTAGACTGCCATCTTCCAGACCTGCCAACCAAGTCCTGAACTGGAACCCAGGACAGCGAAGAAGGAGAAGACCAAAAATGACTTTTCTTTTTCAACACAAGTTAGACAACCTTGATATAATGCTGAAGTTGCAAATAGGTTAAATATAGTTCCCAATTAATCATCTCCTATTACTGTTTTGTTGTACGGTACAATTTTGATGTGATTCTGAGACGTTAATTAGTAAGGTAGGTAGGTAGGTAAGTAGGCAGGTAGGTAAGTAGGTAGTCAGGTAGGTAGGTAGTTAGTTTCATTGCCTGTTACTTTGTTTAGGTGATTTTTTATTCTTTAAGAAAAACACACTGACCATATAGCCCTAACGCAATTTTGGTGTCACAAATAAGTGAAGCGTTAAAACAGATTACTTGTACCATCTTCGTTTATATTCGTTTTGTATTGTGTCATTCTAATTTTAATTGAGATTTGTTCGTTTGCTGTTTGTTTCTTTCTTTATTGAGATTTGTTCGTTTGCTGTTTGATTGTTTCTGTCATATTCTTTCTTTCAGGAGCGGTATGACCTAGATCAAACTGGCAAGGAGTCTGGAATATCTCTCGGTGTTGATGTGTCTGCCAAGAAAGAGGCAAAGCATCCAGGAAAAGCAACAGTCATACCAACACCACTCATCTGTAATGCTAGAATTAGAAACACTTACGTCTTGTCATCGGGCCTGCTTGTTTCTTTCTTCCGTCTCTTCTTCCCATTGCCACCTTACCCTGTTGTTGTCATCACTGCTATCCTCTGTCTTCGGCTTTTTTCTGTTGTTGTTTTATCTGCCCACTTATACCATCGTGGGATTGGCGGAAGGCGTGTAGTGGAGAAATGCCGTGTAATGTCAAGATCTCTTTCATGCCATCTAATCCAGGTCGTCCTTGGTCTGTCTCTTGCTTTTTTTTTTATAACCTTTCTTTTTAAGCATTTCATTTGGCTTTTTCAATCAGCAGACATCAATAAAAGACAAGTGGTAACAAACAATGATATAGACTCACACATATAGAGGGAAAAGATGAAGCTGATAACTGACACAGCAAATAACATAGAAACAATTAGATATAACAATATTTCTAACAGGGGAATTTCCTATATGAACATCAAGATTACGCGCATGTCATAAAGATGAATGTGTTGTCTGCAGAGAATACACCGTCTTTCGCTTAAAGTCCAGCTATCTGTTTTGTTACAAGCTTGTTGAACAGCTGGCGGGGTTGCATTCTACCCCCTAGATAACACCCTTAACCTTTATCACGGACAGTGGTTACATTCATGTCTTAACTGTATTCGTGGGCATACGCACGCGGAATATCAATCCTGTAAGTCAGTTAGTGCCTAGTGGCTAATGAAGACATGAAAACACCCAGCATACACGCCCACCGAAGACAGAGTGTGCACACTGTGTAGTAAGATATCGCCTGCACAATGTGGACGAAAAACATGCATACAGGCATTTGAAATCGGAATTTTAAAAAGTGATAATAGATTAAAAATAACATAATAATAATGACGATGATATAATAATAATAACAATAATAATGATAACAGTAATAATAATAACAATGATAATAACAATAATAATAGTAATAATAATAATAACGTTCGCTGGGAGAAAAATCATATGTCTTTAACATCTGATACTGTCCAGAAAACGAACGCTTTAGATAAAACCATACAAAGCGAGTTTTGTTTTTCAAACACACACACACACACACACACACACACACACACACACACACACACACATGGACAATACACTGTCATCAAAGTGAACATGGACAATACACTGTCATCAAAGTGAAAATGAAAAATACACTGTCATCAAAGTGAACATGAACAATGCACTGTCATCAAAGTGAACATGAACAATACACTGTCATCAAAGTGAACATGAACAATACACTGTCATCAAAGTGGACATGGACAATACACTGTCATCAAAGTGAACATGAACAATAGACTGTCATCAAAGTGGACATGGACAATACACTGTCATCAAAGTGGACATGAACAATACACTGTCATCAAAGTGAACATGAACAATACACTGTCATCAAAGTGAACATGGACAATACACTGTCGTCAAAAGTGGAACATGGACAATACACTGTCATCAAAGTGGACATGAACAATACAGTGTAATCAAAGTGGACAGAACAATACACTGTCATCAAAGTGAACATGGACAATACACTGTCATCAAAGTGGACATGAACAATACACTGTCATCAAAGTGGACATGAACAATACACAGTCATCAAAGTGGACATGAACAATACACAGTCATCAAAGTGGACAAAACAATACACTGTCATCAAAGTGGACATGAACAATACACTGTCATCAAAGTGAACATGAACAATACACTGTCATCAAAGTGGACATGAACAATACACTGTCATCAAAGTGAACATGAACAATACACTGTCATCAAAGTGAACATGGACAATACACTGTCATCAAAGTGAACATGAACAATACACTGTCATCAAAGTGAACATGAACAATACACTGTCATCAAAGTGAACATGAACAATACACTGTCATCAAAAGTGAACATGAACAATACACTGTCATCAAAGTGAACATGAACAATACACTGTCATCAAAGTGAACATGAACAATACACTGTCATCAAAGTGAACATGAACAATACACTGTTATCAAAGTGGACATGAACAATACACTGTCATCAAAGTGGACATGAACAATACACTGTCATCAAAGTGGACATGAACAATACACTGTCATCAAAGTGAACATGAACAATACACTGTCATCAAAGTGAACATGAACAATACACTGTCATCAAAGTGAACATGAACAATACACTGTATTGAAAGTGACATGAACAATACACTGTCATCAAAGTGAACATGAACAATACACTGTCATCAAAGGAACATGAACAATACACTGTCATCAAAGTGAACATGAACAATACACTGTTTCAAAGTGAACATGAACAATACACTGTCATCAAAGTGGACATGGACAATACACTGTCATCAAAGTGACATGAACAATACACTGTCATCAAAGTGAACATGAACAATACACTGTCATCAAAGTGACATGAACAATACACTTCATCAAAGTGAACATGGACAATACACTGTCATCAAAGTGAACATGGACAATACACTGTCATCAAAGTGAACATGGACAATACACTGTCATCAAAGTGGACATGGACAATACACATGTCATCAAAGTGGAACATGAACAATACACTGTCATCAAAGTGAACATGAACAATACACTGTCATCAAAGTGAACATGGACAATACACTGTCATCAAAGTGAACATGGAACAATACACTGTCATCAAAGTGGACATGAACAATACACTGTCATCAAAGTGACATGAACAATACACTGTCATCAAAGTGGAACATGAACAATACACTGTCATCACAAGTGAACATGAACAATACACTGTCATCAAAGTGAACATGAACAATACACTGTCATCAAAGTGGAAACTGAACAATACACTGTCATCAAAGTGACATGAACAATACACTGTCATCAAAGTGAACATGAACAATACACTAGTCAACATCAAAGTGAACATGAACAATACACTGTCATCAAAGTGAACATGAACAATACACTGTCATCAAAGTGACATGAACAATACACTGTCATCAAAGTGGACATGAACAATACACTGTCATCAAAGTGAACATGAACAATACACTGTCATCAAAGTGAACATGAACAATACACTGTCATCAAAGTGAACATGAACAATACACTGTCATCAAAGTGAACATGAACAATACACTGTCATCAAAGTGGAACATGAACAATACACTGTCATCAAAGTGAACATGAACAATACACTGTCATCAAAGTGAACATGGAACAATACACTGTCATCAAAGTGAACATGAACAATACACTGTCATCAAAGTGGACATGAACAATACACTGTCATCAAAGTGAACATGAACAATACACTGTCATCAAAGTGAACATGAACAATACACTGTCATCAAAGTGAACATGACAATACACTGTCATTCAAAGTGAACATGAACAATACACTGTCATCAAAGTGAACATGAACAATACACTGTCATCAAAGTGAACATGAACAATACATGTCATCAAAGTGAACATGACAATACACTGTCATCAAAGTGAACATGAACAATACACTGTCATCAAAGTGAACATGGAACAATACACTGTCATCAAAGTGACATGGACAATACACTGTCATCAAAGTGAACATGAACAATACACTGTCATCAAAGTGGACATGACAATACATGTCATCAAAGTGGGAAAATACGTCTAAATACATGAATACAATCATAAGGACAACATACACTGTCATCAAAGGACAGACAATCACGCAGTGAATGACAAACACGCTAAGTGACATGAACAAACACTGTCAAAGGACATGACAATACACTGTTCAAAGTGACATACATCACTGCATCAAATGACATGAACATACATCATCAAAGTGACATGCTACACTGTATCAAAGTGACAAACAATACACTGTCAAATGAATGAACATACCTTCATCAAAGAACATGACAATACAGAAAAATGACAGAATACATCATCAAGTGAATGACAATACATGTCATCAAGTGAACATGAACAAATATAAATACTATAATATCATGAAAAGAAAAACAGTCTCAAAGTGAAATCACTCATAAGACATGAACAATGCATCATGAACATGACATACATCATCAAAGACATACATCAGTACAAGACATGACATACACTGTCATCAAAGTGGACATGAATACATACAGCTAAAACATACATGCATCAAATGTCATAAAGTGGAAAACATAAACAGACATCGTCATCAAAGTGAAGACAATACATGTCACAAGAATGAACAAACATTCATAAATGAACATGAAAAACATTCAAATGAACATAAACAAACATACATCAAAGGGACATGACAATACATCATCAAATGACATGAACAAAACTACAAATGCAGACAAACAGAAAATACAACGTCATCAAAATGACATGAAATACACATCACAAATGACAGAACAATACACTGTCATCAATGAACATGAACAATACACTTCATCAAAGTGAAGAACAATAACTTCATCAAAGTGAACATGAACAAACACTGTATCAAAGTGAACATGAACAATACACTTATCAAAGTGACATGGACATACATGTCACAAAATGACAACATGATCAAATAACAGACAAACATGAACAAACGAATACAATCATCAAAGTGACATGAACAATACACTGTCTAAAAGTGAACAAAGAATCATCATAATACATGAACAATACATGCATCAAATGACATGAACAAACATGATCAAAGTAACATGACAATACAGTCAAAATGTACAAACATGACATAACAATACATTCAACAATGAACAATACACTGTCATCAAAGTGGACATGAAACACTGTCATCAAAGACATGAAAATACTGTCATAATGAACATGAACAATAATGACAAAGGAACATGAACAATACACTGTTCAAACATGAACAAACAGCATGCAAAGTGAACATGAACAATACACTGTCATAAAGTGAAAAACAATACATTCATCAAAGTGAACATGAACAATACACTGTCATAAATGAAATGAAAATAACTGTCATCAATGACATGGACAAACACTGACAATACATGAACAATGACAGGAATGAACATGAAAAAACATAAAACATGCAAGAAGGACATGAAATACACTTCAAATGAACATGAACAATACACTGTCTCAAAGTGAACTAACATACACTGTCATCAAAGGACATGAACAATACACTGTCTCAAAGTGAAATGACAATACACTGTCATCAAAGGACAGAACACCAAATAACAAACATAAATGAATGACAAAATACACTGTCAAAGTGGACATGAAAATAATTCAAAGTGAACAAACATGATAAAGTGAGACAACATGTCATCAAAGTGAAGACAATACACTGTTCAAAGTGAAATGAACATACATGTCATAAAGTGGACATGAACAATACAGTGTAAATGACATGACATACACAATAAGAATGAACAATACACTGCATCAAAGTGACATGAAAATCATTCAAAGTGAAACAATACACTGTCATAAAGTGAACATGAACAAACGTCATCAAGTGACATGACAATAACTGTCATCAAGGGAAGGAATCACTGTCACAAAGTGAAGAACAATACGCTCAAAGTGACATGAACAAACATTAATGACATGAAATACATAATTAAAATGAACAGAAACACTGTATCAAGTAAAAAACACTGTCTCAAAGTGAACATGAACAATCACTGTCATCAAAGTGAACATGAAAAACATATCAAGAAATGAAATAACAATATGAAAGTGACAGAAACATGTCATCAAATGAAAAGAACAATAACGTCAAAATGGAATGAAATAATAAATGACAAAAGATAACATAACAATACACTGTATAAGGACATACAATACACTGTACAATGAAAATATAAAGTAAATAACACTGTCAATGACAAATACTGTACAAATGACATCAAACACGTCAAAAACATACATGTCACAAAGACAATACACTGTCATCAAAGTGAATGAACAATACACTGTCATAAAGTGACATGAACAATACACTGTCATCAAAGTGAACATGAAATACACTGTCACAAAGTGAAATGAACATGAAAATGACAACAATGCATGAACAATAACATAACAATCATACAAATGAACATACAATACATGCATAATGAATCAAATGGCAGAAACATACCTTCATCACAAAGTGAAGAAATACACTGTCTCAAAGTGGATGAAAATACCTTCATCAAAGGACATGGACAATACACTGACAAATGGAAAGAAAGTGAAATACAACTCATCAAAAGAAAAAACTGTAAAGTGACATGAACAATACACCATCAAAGTGACATGAAAATACATGTAAAGGACATACATCTGTAAAGTAATGGACAATCACTGCATCAAAGTGACATGACAATACACGTCATCAAAGTGAATGAACAATACATGTCAAAATAAATACATATCAAGTGAAATGAATACCATAAGTGCATGAATTGAAGAAAGGAAATACACTGTCAAAATGAACAATACTGTAAAGAAATATGTCATCACATTCATCAAAGTGAACATGAACAAAACTGTCATCAAAGTGACATGGACAATACACATTCAAAGGGAAATGAACAAAAAAACAAAAGTATCAAAGTGGAATGAACAATACAGCATCAAATGGACATGAACAATACACTGCATCAATGAAATGGACAATACACGTCATCAAAGTGGAACATGAACAATACATTATCATAAGGACAAAAAGTACATAAAAAAACACAACATGTCATCAAAGGGACATGGACAATACATGTCATCAAAGTGAACATTAACAATAACTGCATCAAAGTAACATGGACATACATGTCAAAGGGCATGAAAAAAATAGAAAAACAATACATTTGTCAAAGTGAACTAACAATACACTGTCATAAAGTGGACATGAAAAACACTGTCATCAAACGTAAATGAACAATACACTGTCATCAAAGTGAACATGAACAATACAGTTCATCAAATGACATAACAATACATGTCAAAGTGAACATGAACAATACACTGTCATCAAAGTGAATGAACAATACACTCATCAAAGTGACATGAACAATACACTGTCATCAAAGTGAACATGAACAATACACTGTCATCAAAGTGAACATGAACAATACACTGTCATCAAAGTGAACATGAACAATACATTGCAATCAAAGCTCACATAAAAACTATGCACCCTGTGTAATTGAACGACACGTTTTCATCAAAGTGGACATGAAGAATGCACTATCATCAAGCTTAACATGAACAGTATACTCTCATCAAAGTCGACATGAACGATGCACTTTGCACTTTCATCGAAGTGGACGGGAACGATAGCCTGTCAGGGAAGATCGATGGACGGATCAATGTCCTAAAAGTGCACATCATGTTGTTGGCTCCACCTGGCTTAAGGCGATCCCGATAAGGGGATCAAATGATTGTGTGCGTTGAGAACCAGTCCACATTTTCGGCAGACCAGACAACGCAAACGATTTTCTTCTTCAGCTAATGGGATCAAGAGCTTGTGTAGATTACTGCTTTCTGTGTTGTGCCACATACACTTTGCAATCTTAATGTTTCATGCAAAATTTTATTCGTTGTCCTTTTTTGAGAGAATACAGATTCTTGCACTTGAAGATGTACTAACAGTGAAGACACGATACGCATGGAGAAGTTGTTGCAAGGAAAAGCCAAGAAACAACACAGACTGCTCCCTCCACACACAACCAACGTGTGACCAGCACCAAAATCAAACACACAAAGCAGTCTACCAAAGAAGAACAAAACAAAACAAAAATGCAAGGAAACAAGGACAAGAAATCAGTATGAACTCGTTTCTGAAGTGAAGAAAGGAAGAGCGAAAGAGAACCAGAAAGAGAGAGAGAGAGAGAGCGGGGGTACAGAGACAAAAAGAAAGACAGAGAAACAATGAGATACAGAAACAGAAAGAGAGAGAAAGAGAGAAAGGTGGAGACAGACGGGTATGCAGGGAGAGACATAGAGAGAGACAGACAGACAG
The DNA here is from genome assembly GCA_030674185.1 of Monoplex corrugatus. NCBI lineage: Eukaryota > Metazoa > Mollusca > Gastropoda > Littorinimorpha > Ranellidae > Monoplex > Monoplex corrugatus. Next base: position 15,809,299 of record JAPXFY010000025.1, on the reverse strand, counting down.
ACAGATCAGAGAGAGAGAGAGAGAGAAAGAGAGAGAAAGAGAAAGAGAGAAAGAGAGAGAGAGAGAGAGAGGAGGAAGGAGACAGAGAAAGAGAGAAACAGAGACGGAGACAGACAGAGACAGAGAGACAGGCAGACAGACAGACAGACAGAAAAGGAGAGAGAAACAGACAGACTAAAATAGAGAAAGAGAGGAACAGAGAGAGAGAGAGAGAGAGGGAAAGAGAGAGAGAAAAGGAGAGAGAGAGAGGGAGAGAGACAGAGGTGGAGAGACAGAGGTGGAGAGAGAGAAGGAGAGAGAAAGGGAGGCAGAGAGTGGGAGGGAGAGAGAAAGGACGAGAGAGAGAGGGGGGAGAAAGACAGAGAGAAAGAGAAGGAGAGAGAGGAGAGAGAGGAGAGAGAGAGAGAGGGGGGGGGGCAGACAGACAGAGAGACAGACAGACAGAGGCAGAGATTCAGAGAACATAACTGATATTTCTGTCAAATGCTGTAGCATGATCATATCACCTCTTTGCTTTACTTTCTCGATCTATTTCCTATTTCTCAAAGAACAGCGTGCAAACTCAATATATCATTCTATACGAATACTATGATACTGCACCTATCTATCTCTGTGACCACCTCCAAATGTATACACCTGCTTGACCTCTTCGTTCTGATTTTAAATGTATTTGTTTACAAATTCCTCGATACATATGTTCCACAATCGGTCGCCGTTCTTTTTCAATGTCTGGTCCGTATAGTTTGGAACGAGTTTCCCGTCTATTCGACATTCACATATTCTGTTTTCTTTCAACTCTGAACTTGAAGGCAATAACTTTTTGTCCAGCAGTGATTTCACACTGTATATGTCCACCCTTCTGCCCTGCTCCCCTCCTGTCCTCTCCCTTCCAGTCTGTGAATGTTGTGTATCCCTGAAGTTTTATCACTGCGGGTGAACGTTTGAGTGAATGATGAGAGTGCGCTTTTGATTTGATTATAATATATCAAGATTTTTTGGCGCCGAATAA
>JAPXFY010000025.1:15795790-15800790 GCA_030674185.1 Monoplex corrugatus | reverse complement strand
AGCTCAGGCTATGGGTGTTCTTTATTGCCTACAGAGAGAAGCTCAGGCTATGGGTGTTCTTTATTGCCTACAGAGAGAAGCTCAGGCTTGGGTGTTCTTTATTGCCTACAGAGAGAAGCTCAGGCTATGGGTGTTCTTTATTGCTCTACAGAGAGAAGCTCAGGCTATGGGTGTTCTTTATTGCCTACAGAGAGAAGCTCAGGCTATGGTGTTCTTTATTGCCCACTGAGAGAAGCTCAGGCTATGGGTGTTCTTTATTGCCTACTGAGAGAAGCTCAGGCTATGGGTGTTCTTTATTGCCTACAGAGAGAAGCTCAGGCTATGGGTGTTCTTTATTGCCTACAGAGAGAAGCTCAGGCGTATGGGTGTTCTTTATTGCCTACAGAGAGAAGCTCAGGCTATGGGTGTTCTTTATTGCCTACTGAGAGAAGCTCAGGCTATGGGTGTTCTTTATTGCCTACAGAGAGAAGCTCAGGCTATGGGTGTTCTTATTGCCTACAGAGAGAAGCTCAGGCTATGGGTGTTCTTTATTGCCTACAGAGAGAAGCTCAGGCTATGGGTGTTCTTTATTGCCACAGAGAGAAGCTCAGGCTATGGGTGTTCTTTATTGCCTACAGAGAGAAGCTCAGGCTATGGGTGTTCTTTATTGCCTACAGAGAGAAGCCAGCTATGGGTGTTCTTTATTGCCTACAGAGAGAAGCTCAGGCTATGGGTGTTCTTTATTGCCTACAGAGAGAAGCTCAGGCTATGGGTGTTCTTTATTGCCCACTGAGAGAAGCTCAGGCTATGGGTGTTCTTTATTGCCTACAGAGAGAAGCTCAGGCTATGGGTGTTCTTTATTGCCCACTGAGAGAAGCTCAGGCTATGGGTGTTCTTTATTGCCTACAGAGAGAAGCTCAGGCTATGGGTGTTCTTTATTGCCCACTGAGAGAAGCTCAGGCGTATGGGTGTTCTTTATTGCCTACAGAGAGAAGCTCAGGCTATGGGTGTTCTTTATTGCCCACTGAGAGAAGCTCAGGCTATGGGTGTTCTTTATTGCCTACAGAGAGAAGCTCAGGCTATGGGTGTTCTTTATTGCCTACAGAGAGAAGCTCAGGCTATGGGTGTTCTTTATTGCCCACTGAGAGAAGCTCAGGCTATGGGTGTTCTTTATTGCCTACAGAGAGAAGCTCAGGCTATGGGTGTTCTTTATTGCCTACAGAGAGAAGCTCAGGCCATGGGTGTTCTTTATTGTCTACAGAGAGAAGCTCAGGCTATGGGTGTTCTTTATTGCCTACAGAGAGACGCTCAGGCTATGGGTGTTCTTTATTGCCTACAGAGAGAAGCTCAGGCTATGGGTGTTCTTTATTGCCTACAGAGAGAAGCTCAGGCTATGGGTGTTCTTTATTGCCTACAGAGAGACGCTCAGGCTATGGGTGTTCTTTATTGCCTACAGAGAGAAGCTCAGGCTATGGGTGTTCTTTATTGCCTACAGAGAGAAGCTCAGGTGTATGGGTGTTCTTTATTGCCTACAGAGTGAAGCTCAGGCTATGGGTGTTCTTTATTGCCTACAGAGAGAAGCTCAGGCTATGGGTGTTCTTTATTGCCTACAGAGAGAAGCTCAGGCTATGGGTGTTCTTTATTGCCTACAGAGAGACGCTCAGGCTATGGGTGTTCTTTATTGCCTACAGAGAGAAGCTCAGGCTATGGGTGTTCTTTATTGCCTACAGAGAGACGCTCAGGCTATGGGTGTTCTTTATTGCCTACAGAGAGAAGCTCAGGCTATGGGTGTTCTTTATTGCCTACAGAGAGACGCTCAGGCTATGGGTGTTCTTTATTGAACACTGAGAGAAGCTCAGGCTATGGGTGTTCTTTATTGCCTACAGAGAGAAGCTCAGGCTATGGGTGTTCTTTATTGCCTACAGAGAGACGCTCAGGCTATGGGTGTTCTTTATTGCCTACAGAGAGAAGCTCAGGCTATGGGTGTTCTTTATTGCCTACAGAGAGAAGTTCAGGCGTATGGGTGTTCTTTATTGTCTACAGAGAGAAGCTCAGGCTATGGGTGTTCTTTATTGCCTACAGAGAGAAGCTCAGGCTATGGGTGTTCTTTTATTGTCTACAGAGAGAAGCTCACGCTATGGGTGTTCTTTATTGCCTACAGAGAGAAGCTCAGGCTATGGGTGTTCTTTATTGTCTACAGAGAGAAGCTCAGGCTATGGGTGTTCTTTATTGTCTACAGAGAGAAGCTCAGGCTATGGGTGTTCTTTATTGAATACAGAGAGAAGCTCAGGCTATGGGTGTTCTTTATTGCCTACAGAGAGAAGCTCAGGCTATGGGTGTTCTTTATTGCCTTCAGAGAGAAGCTCAGGCTATGGGTGTTCTTTATTGCCTACAGAGAGAAGCTCAGGTTATGGGTGTTCTTTATTGCCTACAGAGAGAAGCTCAGGCTATGGGTGTTCTTTGTTGTCTACAGAGAGCTCAGGCTATGGGTGTTCTTTATTGCCTACAGAGAGAAGCTCAGGCGTATGGGTGTTCTTTATTGCCTACAGAGAGAAGCTCAGGCGTATGGGTGTTCTTTATTGCCTACAGAGAGAAGCTCAGGCGTATGGGTGTTCTTTATTGCCTACAGAGAGAAGCTCAGGCTATGGGTGTTCTTTATTGCCTACAGAGAGAAGCTCAGGCGTATGGGTGTTCTTTATTGCCTACAGAGAGAAGCTCAGGCTATGGGTGTTCTTTATTGCCTACAGAGAGACGCTCAGGCGTTTGGGTGTTCTTTATTGCCTACAGAGAGAAGCTCAGGCTATGGGTGTTCTTTATTGCCTACAGAGAGAAGCTCAGGCGTATGGGTGTTCTTTATTGCCTACAGAGAGAAGATCAGGCTATGGGTGTTCTTTATTGCCTACAGAGAGAAGCTCAGGTGTATGGGTGTTCTTTATTGCCTACAGAGAGAAGCTCAGGCGTATGGGTGTTCTTTATTGCCTACAGAGAGAAGCTCAGGCTATGGGTGTTCTTTATTGCCTACAGATAGAAGCTCAGGCTATGGGTGTTCTTTATTGCCTACAGAGAGAAGCTCAGGCTATGGGTGTTCTTTATTGCCTACAGAGAGAAGCTCAGGCGTATGGGTGTTCTTTATTGCCTACAGAGAGAAGCTCAGGTGTATGGGTGTTCTTTATTGCCTACAGAGAGAAGCTCAGGCTATGGGTGTTCTTTATTGCCTACAGAGAGAAGCTCAGGTGTATGGGTGTTCTTTATTGCCTACAGAGAGAAGCTCAGGCTATGGGTGTTCTTTATTGCCTACAGAGAGAAGCTCAGGTGTATGGGTGTTCTTTATTGTCTACAGAGAGAAGCTCACGCTATGGGTGTTCTTTATTGCCTACAGAGAGAAGCTCAGGCTATGGGTGTTCTTTATTGCCTACAGAGAGAAGCTCAGGCTATGGGTGTTCTTTATTGCCTACAGAGAGAAGCTCAGGCTATGGGTGTTCTTTATTGCCTACAGAGAGAAGCTCAGGCTATGGGTGTTCTTTATTGCCTACAGAGAGAAGCTCAGGCTATGGGTGTTCTTTATTGCCTACAGAGAGAAGCTCAGGCGTATGGGTGTTCTTTATTGCCTACAGAGAGAAGCTCAGGCTATGGGTGTTCTTTATTGCCTACAGAGAGAAGCTCAGGCGTATGGGTGTTCTTTATTGCCTACAGAGAGAAGCTCAGGCGTATGGGTGTTCTTTATTGCCTACAGAGAGAAGCTCAGGCTATGGGTGTTCTTTATTGCCTACAGAGAGAAGCTCAGGCTATGGGTGTTCTTTATTGCCTACAGAGAGACGCTCAGGCGTATGGGTGTTCTTTATTGCCTACAGAGAGAAGCTCAGGCTATGGGTGTTCTTTGTTGCCTACAGAGATAAGCTCAGGCTATGGGTGTTCTTTATTGTCTTTAGAGAGACGCTTCTGTCAGTTTCAGTATTAGTTTCTCAAGATGACGTCTCCACGTTCGGAATGAATTCCATATGCTCTGACGCCACAGGTGCAATTTCATGGAGAAGATCCAAAATGATCATGGCACATGCCTATAAGCCTGCACATCAGCTGGTAAAGCTGGCCAGGTCTTGAGGTCTTACCTGGTGTATAGGTTTTGTATCTCATACTAGTATGTGTATCGTTGTTGAGTATGGCATTGTCACACGCCACAGTATGGAACCAGGAAAACAAAAAACACGAAAAAAGAATCAGAACGCGTAATCAATATAACCTGATTGTATTAAATACGCGTTCTGATTCTTTTTTTTTTTTTTTCGTGCATTATTTTTTCTGGTTCCTGTTTGCTTGAACGCGGGCAGTCACACTTGTTTTGGACATGCAGTATGGTACGATCAGATCTCGGTCTGCTAGAGAGCGTACGAACAAGAAGGACATTTTTACATCTGAGGGTAAGGAATAGTGGATTAAGCACATCAATGCATGTCATTTGACATCCAACTCTCATCCATGGAAGGTCTACGTTAATACAAATGCATTGAAAAATTCGTGAGAGAGAGACGCTTGACGCTTGACGCGCGCTTAGCGCGCCATTTATTGACGTAACCATATACATGGTTTTAGCGCCAAGGGGCAACAAATGTAAACAAAGGGAAACAAATAAAGGAAACAGAAAAATGGAAAATTCAAACAAAGAGCAGAAAATTAATATTCACAATATCAAAACAACAGTTTTACAGTAAAAGTGGACATGCATGACCATCCAACTATGCCTAATATTGACCTGTACTATTTTGGTTAAGGAAAAAGTGATTAGTTGATGAGAGAGAGAGAGACAGAGACAGAGACAGACAGACAGACAGACAGACAGACAGACACAGACACTGACACAGACAGAGACAGAAAGAGAGAGGGAGACAGAGAGAGACAGAGACAGAGAGAGACAGACAGAGAGAGACAGAGAGACAGAGAGAGAGAGGAGAGAGAGAGAGAGAGTGAGTGAGTGACATTGAGAGAAACGAACAGAGGCAGAGAGAGCAAGAGAGAGACAAACA
>JAPXFY010000025.1:15778290-15790790 GCA_030674185.1 Monoplex corrugatus | reverse complement strand
GTACATATTGTGTACATCTGTTATGTTAACCTGACCACAAATGGTTTAAGATGATGAGGCTGATGTGTGTACGGATGTGTGTCTGTGTGTCAATATGTGTGTATGTGTATGTTTGTGTGTATTGTATGTGTACGCGTGGTAGTGTGTCGCGTGAGAGGACATAGAAAAGAAAGAGAAGATAGACAAAGACAACAGACAGAGAGCAGACAGACAGACAGACAGACAGAGCAGGAAGAGAGGCAGAGAGAGAGACAAGAGAGAGAGAGAGAGAGAGAGAGAGAGAGAGAGAGAGAGAGAGAGAGAGAGAGAGAGAGAGAGAGAGAGAACCTGTGAAGTGTTATTCTCTCTCACAGATATTATTCGCTCTTTATCATTATTCCATCCCCCCCCCCATCTCTCTCTCTCTCTTCGTTATCCATTTGTCCTTTAAAAACAAAGATATAATCCAGCAAACACAGGACCTGGCATTATCTTCATTTCACGAAAAAACTATGACTATAGTGAAGCCAGCTTTATGACATGTAAGCTGCTTGTCTCACAACAGAACAACTTTAACAAAAACTTTAAAAGACAGGAAGTTACAGATGGAGAATTACCATACTCAACCTTATGTACACAAACTCTCTTTCCAGGAAGCCATTTCACCAACAGAAAGCATTCAAATAACTATAACTCGCCAGCGTAATTCATTTACAGTCTCTCAAGATGTGGTTTTGACGCAACCTTGTTTTCGTGTTTGAGTTGTATGAAAAGAGGCAATTTGCATTCCCAGTTTCCAAAAACTTGTGCATTTAGGGCTTGCATAATTGAGACGCCCCGTCCACATTTACCCTTACTTTACCTACAAACTGAAGATTGTGTATTGTAGGTGGAGGTTAGACTTGCTGTGAGTGCTGATGAAATCTTGGTGGTGTTGGTGGTGTGTAAATGGGAAACTGGTCATAGACAGTAGTAGCCTGCAGACATTCCAATGAGTCTTTCATGTGTAAATTCTGGAACAGGTCTCACATGTTTTTAACATGCCTTAAAATGTGTGGATACGACTGAAATTGTTGGGGGGGGGGGGGGTTGGGCAAGCGAGTAAGGATGACTGTTCGTTCTTTGATTTAACATCTTTTCACTATAAGTGATATTAGACGGGTGTGACTGTGTGTGTCTTGGGGTGTGTGTGTGTGTGTGTGTGTGTGGGTGTGTGTGTGTGTGTGTGGTGTGTGTGTGTGTGGGGTGTGTGTGTGTGTGTGTGTGTGTGTGTGTGTGTGTGTGTGTGTGTGTGTGTGTGTGAAAAGGATGAAAAAGGGACACACAGAGAGACACAAAGGCACACAGACACAGAGACAAAGACACAAACATGTGTGTGAAATAAGAACAAAATAAAGCGATGAAAGGTGAAGACGAAAAAAAAAAAGAAGAAGAAGAAAAAGAAAGAAAGAAAGAAAGAAGAAACAAACAAACAAAGAAAACAAGAAAAGAAAGAATAAATGAAAGACAAGAAATATATATATGAATTTTAAAAAGACCGATAGAACAGACATTATTTAACTTGTTGTTTTTGATGTTAATAAGGGGCGTATGTCCTTGTAGTTACTGTGTTGTTGTGCCTGTATGTCCTGATGTAGTGTTAACTTGTGTTGTTTGTGGCCCATGATTATATAGTGATACTTGGTTTTGTGGCAATCGATGATGTTAACTTGTGTTTGTGCCTATTTGTGTATGTTATGTGTTTGTGCCCTATGTCCTGATGTGTGTTAACTTGTGTTGTTTGTGGCCCTATGTCCTGATTAGTGATGTGTTTAGTCTTGTGTTGTTGTTGTGGCCCTACATGTCCTGATGTAGTGTTAACTTGTGTTGTTTGTGGCCCTATGTCCTGATGTAGTGTTAACTTGTGTGTTTGTGGCCCTACATGTCCTGATGTAGTGTTAACTTGTGTTGTTTGTGCCCTACATGTCCTGATGTAGTGTTAACTTGTGTTGTTTGTGGCCCTACATGTCCTGATGTAGTGTTAACTTGTGTTGTTGTGGCCCTATGTCCTGATGTAGTGTTAACTTGTGTTGTTTGTGGCCCTACATGTCCTGATTTGAGTATGTTAACTTGTGTTGTTGTGGCCCTATGTCCTGATGTAGTGTTAACTTGTGTTGTCTGTGGCTTAATGTCTGTTATGTGGTTACTGTTGTGTTGTTTTGTGGCCCTGTTATGTCCTGATGTATGATGTTAACTTGTGTTGTTGTGGCCCTACTATGTCCTGATGTAGTGTTAACTTGTGTTGTTTGTGGCCCTGTATGTCCTGATGTAGTGTTAACTTGTGTTGTTTGTGGCCCTAATGTCCTTGTGTGTTAACTTTGTGTTGTTTGTGGCCCTGTATGTCCTGATGTAGTGTTAACTTGTGTTGTTTGTGGCCCTAATGTCCTGATGTAGTGTTAACTTGTGTTGTTGTGGCCCTGTATGTCCTGATGTAGTGTTAACTTGTGTGTTTGTGGCCCTACATGTCCTGATGTAGTGTTAACTTGTGTTGTTTGTGGCCCTGTATGTCCTGATGTAGTGTTAACTTGTGTTGTCTGTGGCCCTACATGTCCTGATGTAGTGTTAACTTGTGTTGTCTGTGGCCCTAATGTCCTGATGTAGTGTTAACTTGTGTTGTCTGTGGCCCTACATGTCCTGATGTAGTGTTAACTTGTGTTGTCTGTGGCCCTATGTCCTGATGTAGTGTTAACTTGTGTTGTTGTGGCCCTAATGTCCTGATGTAGTGTTAACTTGTGTTGTTTGTGGCCCTGTATGTCCTGATGTAGTGTTAACTTGTGTTGTCTGTGGCCCTACATGTCCTGATGTAGTGTTAACTTGTGTTGTTTGTGGCCCTGTATGTCCTGATGTAGTGTTAACTTGTGTTGTTCTGTGGCCCGTATGTCCTGATGTAGTGTTAACTTGTGTTGTTTGTGGCCCTTATGTCCTGATGTAGTGTTAACTTGTGTTGTTTGTGGCCCTATGTCCTGATGTAGTGTTAACTTGTGTTGTTTGTGGCCCTCTGTCTATGTCCTGATGTAGTGTTAACTTGTGTTGTCTGTGGCCCTACATGTCCTGATGTAGTGTTAACTTGTGTTGTTTGTGGCCCTGTATGTCCTGATGTAGTGTTAACTTGTGTTGTCTGTGGCCCTACTGTCCTGATGATGTAAGTTGTTACTTGTGTTGGTTTGTGGCCCTATGTCTGATTAGTGTTAACTTGTGATGTTGTGGCCCTGTAGTGTCACTGCTGATAGTGTTAACTTGTGTTGTTTGTGGCCCTGTATGTCTGATGTAGTGTTAACTTGTGTTGTTTGTGGCCCTGTATGTCCTGATGTAGTGTTAACTTGTGTTGTTTCCATGCTTTAATCTATTCAATCTGGACTCTTGCACGCCAGCGAGTTGTTACAGGGCTTTCGTTACAAGGACGTGGTTGTGATTAACTTGCCAGAGGGAATGATGGTTTAAGTTAATTTCGGTGACTGAGTAATTACTATGTGGTTATCATGTGGCCAGGTACATAGTGTCCTGTGTCATGAAACACAAGATCAGGCTCTTATGTGCGCTGATATATTCAATCTTCCTGTATGCATATGACACATGGTCCCTCGCATCAGATTTGGAAAGACGAATCCAAGACTTGGAAATGATATGTAATCTCATGACACTTAACGTCAGATGCACTGATCATGACGCCATTCTCCAAGTACGTCAAACCATCAAGCAGCACGCTGAACCATATGAAGTCTGCTGATATCACTTAATTAAGAAAAGAAAACTACGTTGGTATGACCATCCAACAAGATCCAGTGGGTTTGCTAACTATATCCTCCAGGGAACTGGTAAGGCAGGAGGTGGAGAGGAAGACAGAAAATAAAAAACCGATAGACTGACAATATTGTGAAACAGGCAGAGAAACCATTGCAGTGACCCAGGCTTTGGCACACAGCTGACATACCTGGAGGAATCTGGTGAACAGTTGTATGTACAGCGCCCAGTGACTCATCATGAAGTAAAAGAAGAAGAGAAGGAAGAGGTACATAGTGGTGTTTGCACGCTGCATCAGAACAGGCACCCTACCATAATGACTTAACAGCAGGGCAGAGTCTCATTCGGTGGGTGACCTCGTGCAGATTGTGATCGTTAGCTCTTATGGATTTTGATTTAATAAGCTTGGCTATATAATTGTGTTGAAGAGCCAGAATGAGCAGTATGCGCAAAAAGCCATTGAAACAGCTAAGAGGATGGAGCAGTAGTAAACATAAAGTTAGCAAAAACAAAACAAACAAACAAAATAAAGTTCGTTTATCTGTTGGCATGCTCAGTGTTTCAAACAGACGCATGAAAATGACTGAATGGTCTAAATGAGTGAACGAGTAATGAATGAGTGAATAAATGAATGAGTAAATAAATGAATCTACAAATGAATGAACGAAAGTACGAATGAATGAACGAATGAATGAATGAATGAATGAGTGAACGAACGAATGAATGAATGAATGAATGAATGAATGAATGAATGAATGAATGAATGATGATGAATGAATGACTGAATGAATGAATGAATGAATGAATGAATGAATGAATGAACGAATGATACATACATTACATCGACAAATGAATGAATTATTAAATAAAATGATAAATAAGTAATTATTAATCCTATGATATGCTATCTGATTATTTCATTGTACTTATAAGCACCCCTTCAATAGGGGCTATGGCTTTTCTTGAATAAAAATTCTGAAGTCTCTCTCTCTTTCTCTCTTCTCTCTCTCTCTCTCTCTCTCTCTCTCTGTTCTTGTCTCTGTATCTATCTCTATCTCTGTCTCTCCATGCCTGTATCTGTCTCTCTATCTATCAGTCTGCCTGTCTATCTGTCAGTCTGTTTCTCTCTCTCTCTCTCTCTTCTTTTCTTTGTATCTATCTCTATCTCTGTCTCCATCCCTGGATCTGTCTCTCTATCTGTCTATTTCTCTATCAGTCTGCCCGCCTGCCTGTCTGTCTGTCTGTCCCTATCTCTCTGTCTCTCTCTCATTTTTATATACACCATACAAAATATACATCAGTGTACGTTTACTTGCAAACGTCTCCTTCCACCTCATATCCCTAATGCATTCAGAACATTGATTACTTCTCCTCACCCATTTCACGCTTGCTGAGATATGTGGCTTCAGTTCCTCGTTTATGACGACTGTAAAAGAATTTGTTTGTGCATCAGCCACTGGGTTAAATGTTATCGTCCTCTCCAGGAATGAAAGGATCGTGTTGATTACATCATTTGACCTTGTTTCGCTCTAATTATTACTTTTTTCTTTCGTTGTTCCTCTCTTTCTTGTTTTCTCCGAGTGTCAGTTATTGACTGCAATTTGATAGTTACGTAATTGAAAAACCTTGCAAGTGAACAGAAAAATGATAGATCAGGACGACGGTGTGCAGCGTAGATTGGAATGTTGGATCACAATCAGATTGACCATTAGCTGCCCAGCTTGAGACCAGATTTGTTGACCGTGCCCAACTCCAGAAAGGTGAAGGCGGTTTAGGAAGAGATCAGCAAGCTCTTTGACAAACTCTACGTCTTCCCCACAAGGAACACCCTATCGGGCTGAGATTGATGTCGACAACGTGAAGTTATTGCATGGTGGCCTTTGCACAATGCACTACCAAAAGTTTCTGATTCAACGCTGATCTGTACCTCTGACCACTCCATTCTGCTGACCGAGAAAGCTGACATCTTACCACCGTGGGCTGAACACTTTTACACACTGCTAAACAGGCAGTCGTCAGTATTTGAGGACGTCGTTGTATCACATCCTAAATGACCAGCGTAGAAATCTCCGGCTGACCTACTCTTCAGTGCCGAGATTATCAAAGCCCTGATGCAAACCACGCCTGGGAAAACAACAGGAGTCGGTTGCATTCCTGCAGATGTCTACATTACTGATCAGGGCCTATGAGAAATCCTACGAAAGTAGCTTGTCCTCAGAGCTTGTCTCGTTGAATGCTTTCTTCCACAACGACATGCTGGCACTGACACGGTACGGGGTGCAAGAGAATGTGGATGCATCCGAATCCTTCCAAATGCAGAATGGAGTGAAGCATGGATTTGTTCTAGCTCCCAGTCTTCTCCATCCCGTTTGTGATAATGTTGACTGATGCACTCAGAGATTTGACAGAGCTGTATACATGAAGTTGTGCTCAGATGGGAACTTCTCAATACGCAGGGAATCCAAGCCCAAACCAAAGTGCTGAAAGCCGTCCTTCAACAATCCCTCTTCACATATGACTGTGTACTGGTTGCACATCGGCATGAGTCATCCAACACGTCACAAATCTGTTTGCTACGGTCTGCATACACATACGCACACCACACGCACTCGCACGCACACACACACACACACACACACACACACACACACAAACACATACACGTACATCTTATTGCATACACAATACACCACACACACACACACACACACACACACACACACACACACACACACCACACACGAACGCATACTCACTCACACACACACACACACACACAACACACACACACACACACACACACAACACACACCACACACACACAACACAACACAACGCATATATACACACACATACATACGCACTCACACACAAACACACACACACACACAAAACACACACACACACACACACACACACACACACACACACACACACACACACACAACACACAAAAACACACACACACACAACAAACACACAAACACACACACACACCTTCCAAGCAAGAGACGTAGATCAAGATGATCATAGACCAGGTTATATACAGACAGATAAGGACAAATAATACAACAACATAGACCAGGTTATACAGACAGCTAAGGACAAATAATGCAACAACACAGACCAGGTTATACAGACAGCTAAGGACAAATAATACAACAACACAGACCAGGTTATACAGACAGCTAAGGACAAATAATACAAGAACACAGACCAGGTTATACAGACAGCTAAGGACAAATAATACAAAAACATAGACCAGGTTATACAGACAGCTAAGGACAAATAATGCAACAACACAGACCAGGTTATACAGACAGCTAAGGACAAATAATACAACAACACAGACCAGGTTATACAGACAGCTAAGGACAAATAATACAACAACACAGACCAGGTTATATACAGACAGCTAAGGACAAATAATACAACAACACAGACCAGGTTATACCAGACAGCTAAGGACAAATAATACAACAACACAGACCAGGTTATACAGACAGCTAAGGACAAATAATACAACAACACAGACCAGGTTATACAGACAGCTAAGGACAAATAATACAACAACACAGACCAGGTTATACAGACAGCTTATGGACAAATAATACAACAACACAGACCAGGTTATATAGACAGCTAAGGACAAATAATACAACAACAAGACCAGGTTATTACAGACAGCTAAGGACAAATAATACAACAACACAGACCAGGTTATATACAGACAGCTAAGGACAAATAATACAACAAACAGACCAGGTTATATACAGACAGCTAAGGACAAATAATACAACAACAAGACCAGGTTTATACAGACAGCTTAAGGACAAATATAAACAAACAAGACCAGGTTATATACAGACAGCTAAGGACAAAAATGACAACAACACAGACCATTATATACAGACAGCTAAGGACAAATAATACAACAACACAGACCAGGTTATATACAGACAGCTAAGGACAAATAATACAACAACACAGACCAGGTTATACAGACAGCTAAGGACAAATAATACAACAACACAGACCAGTTATACAGACAGCTAAGGACAAATAATACAACAACAACAGACCAGGTTATACAGACAGCTAAGGACAAATAATACAACAACACAGACCAGGTTATACAGACAGCTAAGGACAAATAATACAACAACACAGACCAGGTTATACAGACAGCTAAGGACAAATAATACAACAACACAGACCAGGTTATACAGACAGCTAAGGACAAATAATACAACAACACAGACCAGGTTATACAGACAGCTAAGGACAAATAATACAACAACACAGACCAGGTTATACAGACAGCTAAGGACAAATAATACAACAACACAGACCAGGTTATACAGACAGCTAAGGACAAATAATACAACAACACAGACCAGGTTATACAGACAGCTTAGGACAAATAATACAACAACACAGACCAGGTTATACAGACAGCTAAGGACAAATAATACAACAAACACAGACCAGGTTATACAGACAGCTAAGGACAAATAATACAACAACAAGACCAGGTTATACAGACAGCTAAGACAAATAATACAACAACAAGACCAGTTTATACAGACAGCTAAGGACAAATATACAACAACATAGACCAGGTTATACAGACAGCTAAGGACAAATAATCAACAACACAGACCAGGTTATACAGACAGCTAAGGACAAATAATACAACAACACAGACCAGTTTATACAGACAGCTAAGGACAAATAATACAACAACACAGACCAGGTTATACAGACAGCTAAGGACAAATAATACAACAACACAGACCAGGTTATACAGACAGTAAGGACAAATAATACAACAACACAGACCAGGTTATACAGACAGCTAAGGACAAATAATACAACAACACAGACCAGGTTATACAGACAGCTAAGGACAAATAATACAACAACACAGACCAGGTTATACAGACAGCTAAGGACAAATAATACAACAACACAGACCAGGTTATACAGACAGCTAAGGACAAATAATACAACAACACAGACCAGGTTATACAGACAGCTAAGGACAAATAATACAACAACACAGACCAGGTTATATCAGACAGCTAGGACAAATAATACAACAACACAGACCAGGTTATACAGACAGCTAAGGACAAATAATACAACAACAAGACCAGGTTTATACAGACAGCTAAGGACAAATATACAACAACACAGACCAGGTTATACAGACAGCTAAGGACAAATAAACAACAACACAGACCAGTTATACAGACAGCTAAGGACAATAATACAACAACAAGACCAGGTTTATACAGACACTAAGACAAATAAAACAACAACACAGACCAGTTATATACAGACAGCTAAGGACAAATAATACAACAACACAGACCAGGTTATACAGACAGCTAAGGACAAATAATACAACAACACAGACCAGGTTATACAGACAGCTAAGGACAAATAATACAACAACACAGACCAGGTTATACAGACAGCTAAGGACAAATAATACAACAACACAGACCAGTTTATACAGACAAGCTAAGGACAAATAATCAACAACACAGAGACCAGGTTATAATACAGCAAAGACAATAATACAACAACACAGACCAGGTTATATACAGACAGCTTAGGATAATAATACAACAACAGAGACCAGGTTTATACAGACAGCTAAGGACAAATATACAACAACACAGACCAGGTTATATACAGACAGCTAGGACAAATAATACAACAACACAGACCAGGTTATATACAGACAGCTAAGGACAAATATACAACAACCAGACCAGTTATATACAGACAGCAAGACAAATAATACAACAACACACAGACCAGGTTATATAGCAGACAGCTAAGAACAACATGATACAACACACACAGACCAGGTTATATACAGACAGCTAGGACAAATATATACAACAAAACAGACCAGGTTATATACAGACAGCTAAGGACAAATAATACAACAACACAGACCAGGTTATATACAGACAGCAAGGACAAATATATCAACAACACAGACCAGGTTATATACAGACAGCACAGGACAAATGATACAACAACACAGACCAGGTTATATACAGTACACACAGCTTTATAGACACAAAGATATACAACAACACAGACCAGGTTATATACAGACAAGCTAGACAAATAATACAACAACACAGACCAGGTTATATACAGACAGCTAAGACAAATATACAACAACACAGACCAGGTTATATACAGACAACACACAGACAATTATATACAGACAACACACAGACCAGTTATATACAGACAGCTAAGGACAATATATACAACAACACAAGACCAGGTTATAAGACACTAGACAATGATACAACAACACAGACCAGGTTATATACAGACAGCTAAGGACCAAATAATACAACAACACAGACCAGGTTATACAGACAACAAGACAAATATACAACAACACAGACCAGTTTATATACAGAACAGCTACAGGACCAATTAATACAACAACACAGACCAGTTATATACAGACAGCTAGACAATTAATACAGACAACACACAGACCAGGTTATATACAGACAACGACTACAGACCAGGTTATATACAGACAAACAGACAGTTATACAGACGCAAGAATATACAACAACACAGACCAGGTTATATACAGACACTAAGGACAAGTATATACAGACAAACAACAGACCAGTTATTACAGACAAGAAATATACAACAAACAGACCAGGTTATATACAACACACACAGACCAGGTTATATACAGACAGCTAGACGAATATATACAACAACACAACAGGTAACACACAAGACGTTATATACAGACAACCACAGACCAGGTTATATACAGACAACACACAGACCAGTTATATACAGACAACACACAGACCATGTTATTACAGACAACACACAGGACAGTTATATACAGACAACACACAGACCAGGTTATATACAGACAACACACAGACCATGTTATATACAGACACACACAGACCGGTTATATACAGACACACACAGACCAGTTATATACAGACACACACAGACCAGTTATATACAGACACACACAACCAGTTATATACAACACACACAGACCAGTTATATAAGACAACACAACGTTATACGACACACACAGACAGTTATATACAGACACACACAGACCAGTTATATACGACAACAACAACCAGTATACAACACACGACCAGTATATACAGACACACCAGACCAGTTATATACAGACACACACAGACCAGTATATACAGACACACACAGACCTGTTTATACAGACAACACACAGACAGTTATATACAGACAACACACAGACCAGTTATATACAGACACACACAGACCAGTTATATACAGACACACACAGAACCATGTTATATACAGACACACACAGACCATGTTATATACAGACAACACACAGACCATGTTATATACAGACAACACACAGACCATGTTATATACAGACACACACAGACCATGTTATATACAGACACACACAGACCATGTTTATATACAGACACACACAGACCATGTTATATACAGACACACACAGACCAAGTTATATACAGACACACACAGACCAGTTATATATAGACACACACAAGACCAGTTATATATAGACACACACAGACCATGTTATATACAGACACACACAGACCAAGTTATATACAGACACACACAGACCAGGTTATATACAGACAACACACAGACCAGGTTATATACAGACACACACAGACCAGGTTATATACAGACACACACAGACCAGGTTATATACAGACAACACACAGACCAGGTTATATACAGACACACACAGACCTAGTTATATACAGACAACACACAGACCAGGTTACATAGACAGCTAAGGACGAAAAAAATACAGTCAAAATCAATGAGCTATCATGTGAGACAAATCTGGAACAGTTCAGGCTGGATGGTCAGCTTCTGAACAACAAGTGGAGGTGAAACAGCTGGGAAGGATCATGATGTTTTCTAGCAGACTAATTAACACCCGTTTCAATTATCACCTCACCTCTACAAGTATTTAATCAGACTATAATCAGGGTTATGTGGTTTTGGCTCTGTCTGATTGTCTGTCGCATCCCACTCCTCCACCTCTGTCTGTCTGTCTGCATTGGTGTCTGTGTCTGCCTCACTCTGTCTATCTGTCTGTCTGCCTTTCTGTCTCTGTCTCTGTCTCTATCTGTCTTTCTCTGTCTCTGTCTCTCTGCCTGTCTGCCGGCCTTCCTGCCTGTCTGCCTGTCTGTCTGCCTGCCTGTCTCTCTGTCTGTCTCATTCTCTCTCTCTGTCTGTCTCTGCTTGTCTGTCTGTCTGTCTGTTTCTGTCTCTCTCTGTCTCTCTTTGTCTCTCTCTGTCTCTCTTTGTCTCTCTCTGTCTCTCTGTTTCTGTCTCTCTCTCTCTCTCTCTTAATCAAAGGATGGTCACAAGGAATTAATGACGTGGTTCTACTGACCAGTGTGTCCATAAGTCGTCTGGAACTAACAGGAACCGGTCATTATCTCTGTACTGTTAACAAGACCTTGCCCTCTCAAAGTTTATCTGGGTCAATATCAGCGGAACTCGCCTGCATAGTAAACAGCAGACATAAAATTGGTCGTGGACTGGAGACAGAGACCGGATATGTCTGCTGCTGATGTTGATGGGTAGGGGAAGGGTCGTATTGACTTTGTTTACGGCACCCACATCTTGTTTGGGCTTGGGGAATTTTAGACTTACACATTGCATTCTGCATC
>JAPXFY010000025.1:15763290-15775790 GCA_030674185.1 Monoplex corrugatus | reverse complement strand
ACACCACCACCACCACACCAAACACACACTTTTTCCCCTACCCTCCTTCCTGTGTCTTTCTCTCTCATTCATGTTGCCTGTCTTTCTGTTTTCCCGCCTCTGTTCAACTGTACCAGCAACAAACTGATATACAACCATGGGTAATGTCCACAAACTTCTCTTCCAGCTCATTTCCCTAATGCATTTACAGTATAGATTGCTTCCCTTCACCCATTTCATGCTCGCTGAGATATCGTGGCCCTCAAGCCCTCCGTTTTGACATTTGCAAAATAAATCGCTTGAGTATGGAACGTTAAATCAAATGGTATCATCCGATTCATTGGGAACTAGATGGAGCATCCAGTGGAAGTATTTGTATGAGCTTGTTTCGCTCTTCTTCTCACTTTACTAATTTTTCAAACCCAAGAAAACTATTTTTCCTCTTGTTTTTTCTTTGACAGATATTTATACATTTTTGAAGCATGATCTATCCTAAAAAATTGTTTTAAAAAACAACAAGAAAAAGTGATAAAGCTTAGAAAGTGATTTCTTGTGTTGAAAAATGAAAAAGATTTTGATACCAAGAAAATACAAATACAATGCATTTGCCTTTTTTCATTACCAGTTCGCTTACGTATTCGTCGTATTCACGAGAAAGCCTATCATCATTTAAATTGTTATGACAACCACCACAAAAATTTTTAAAATCCTGAGTTTACTCACTTGATTATTTGTGACCTCCCACCACGAAATCAGTCTTAACTCGCAGTCAGTCGAACTGCACCAGGAGCTGAAAAGGTGACTGAGGGTCTATCCGGGGTGTTTTGACTTTTTCTCTAAATTGATTTCTGTAGATTATAATCTATCTCCCACAGACATTTTTTTCTTCAAAAAATATCATTAATCAATTTAAATCGGTATTTTAATGCACTGATCGCAGCAGAAAGAACGCAATTTCCTACCAAAAGTACCTATTTTTGTCTCTTATTATGAACCGTAACCTGTACAGTACCCGCACATGTAATATACTGATGGAAAGCTCTTTGGTGCACCTTTCAGATAATGACAGCGAAAATTAGAAACAAACTGGGTCAAAGCCACCAAATAAAGAAATGTAAGGAAAATGTGTAGGAGAGCACACAAAAACTTTAGAGGCCGTTTTCTCAAAATGGCCGTCATACAACTTAATGACTTTAAACATATATAACTTCTACATTTTTTTTAGTACAAGCTTTATTCAAGTACCAAAATAATCAGCAGAATGTACACTTTCCAGTGATATGTATATCTCAAAATACCCTAAATGCTTATTAAGACTGATTTCGTGGTGGGAGGTCACATTTAATGATTGTGTCTTCTTGTTTCTAAAAGATTTAGATTGCAGCTTTATTTAAAGAAGTCTCGAAAATAGAATGTTAAATTCTGAACAGGATGATTTCCTTTTGCATAACCATATTGAGCGCCATATGTGGCAGCTTCATTTAAAGACGTTTTAAAAAAAGAAATACTAACATCTGTTGCGTAATCATACTGAGTGCCATCTATTACGCACACAAATATTCAGTTATGTATACAACATGCATACACACACATGCATGCACACACACGCACTCATGCATACACATACACGAACGTGCACACAGATACATGTACATACTCACACTCTGTTAGATTAATAAATGAATACAAACACACACACACACACACACACACACACACACACACACACACACACACACACACACACACACACACACACACACACACCACACACTCACACACGCATGCACGCACGCACACACAGACAGACAGACACACACATATATGTATGTATATATGTTATGCATATATATATATATATATATATATATATATATATATAAAATTATGTACATATATATATATACTTATACACACATAATGTAGGTTGACAGATAGACAGACAGACAGACAGACAGACAGATAGATAGATAGATAAATAGACAGACAAACAGACAGACAGACAGATAGATAGATAGATAGATAGATAGATAGATAGATAGATAGATAGATAGATAGATAGATAGATAGATAGACAGATAGACAGACAGACAGATAGAAACACACATGCATTTACGTAGACATAATTATACGTATACATGTACAGACAGAGACAGAGAGGAGGCAGGGAGGGAAAGGGAGGGAAGAGGAGGAGGAGAGTGAGAGGTGGGTAGGGAGGGAGGGAGGCAGGGGAGAGGGGAAAGGTATGGAGGAAAGCAGACAAAGAGGCAGGCAGAGAGAGACAGTTACAAACAGTGAGTCCCTGTTGTGTCCTTACAGGAGATCATGGGATAAAGGAGACGTTTTGTACATAAGTTGATGGGAACTTTTCAACATCCTTCCAGGCAGTTTCTCACCTCTTCCAACTGCTTTTCTAAAGATAGCCGCCTAATGCCATTCTATCTGTCAACCTACATTATGTGTGTATACGTATATATATATATGTACATAATTTTATATATATGCCAACGAACATGTACACGTACATATACGTGTACATATACATATATATTACATATATATCGTATGGAGATGGCGTTTGACCATAAAAATAATACAGCTGAATTGAAAAGTGGCAGGAAAAAGAATCAAAAATATTTGTCAAACTCATTCAGCGATTTCATCAAACTAAGGTGAAACGAATGGCATTAGGCGGCTATCTTTAGAAAAGCAGTTGGAAGAGGTGAGAAACTGCCTGGAAGGATGTTGAAAAGTTCCCATCAACTTATGTACAAAACGTCTCCTTTATCCCATGATCTCCCCTCCCTCCCTCCCTCCCTACCCACCTCTCACTCTCCTCCTCCTCTTCCCTCCCTTTCCCTCCCTGCCTCCTCTCTGTCTCTGTCTGTCTGTCTGTCTGTCTGTCTGTCTCTCTCTCTCTCTCTCTTTCTCTTTGTCAATTCTCTTTTGCCTTCCCTTTTACCTCTTCTCAAAGTGGAAAGTAACACACAGTAATAATTTATTTCCACAAACTTTTCTTATAGGTCATTTCCCTAATGCGTTTAGCGTATAGATTTCCTTCCTTCATCCAGTTTACACATGCTCAGATTCTGTATCGAGACCCTGGGCTCTCGTTTTGAGGTTTACAGAACAAATAGTTCGTCTTATGTATTGAAAGTCATGTTAAAAAACACACATTCCCCACATAAAGAAATACTTGCCCAATTCAGATAAGAGAGTATGGACACTGTTATCATGAAAAGACAATGGACACGAACAGGCCACTTAATTCGAAGAGAGAAAAATAACATCACCGACACTGCTCTTTGACTAGACACTCAAAGGAAGACATGAGAGAAGAAGATCCAAGAACACCTGGTGAAAAAACATCGAAGGAGACCTCAAGGCCCAAAACACACCTGTGTGTCCACACTAAGGCCAGCACAGAACAGGCAGGGGTGTAGAATCTTTGTTGCTGCTGCGCATGCCAGTGGACAGGCGCTTAACAAGCCTCGGTTGCTGATTTTGACGTGGCGTTAGCCCTGACAGGCTCTAGTAGTCGTCTGGGCTATAGGCAATATGAACCGAGCCCTGACAGGCTCTAGTAGTCGTCTGGGCTATAGGCAATATGAACCGAGCATGACAGGCTCTAGTAGTCGTCTGGGCTATAGGCAATATGAACCGAGCCCTGACAGGCTCTAGTAGTCGTCTGGGCTATAGGCAATATGAACCGAGCCCTGACAGGCTCTAGTAGTCGTCTGGGCTATAGGCAATATGAACCGAGCATGACAGGCTCTAGTAGTCGTCTGGGCTATAGGCAATATGAACCGAGCATGACAGGCTCTAGTAGTCGTCTGGGCTATAGGCAATATGAACCGAGCATGACAGGCTCTAGTAGTCGTCTGGGCTATAGGCAATATGAACCGAGCATGACAGGCTCTAGTAGTCGTCTGGGCTATAGGCAATATGAACCGAGCATGACAGGCTCTAGTAGTCGTCTGGGCTATAGGCAATATGAACCGAGCATGACAGGCTCTAGTAGTCGTCTGGGCTATAGGCAATATGAACCGAGCATGACAGGCTCTAGTAGTCGTCTGGGCTATAGGCAATATGAACCGAGCATGACAGGCTCTAGTAGTCGTCTGGGCTATAGGCAATATGAACCGAGCATGACAGGCTCTAGTAGTCGTCTGGGCTATAGGCAATATGAACCGAGCATGACAGGCTCTAGTAGTCGTCTGGGCTATAGGCAAATGAACCGAGCAGTGACAGGCTCTAGTAGTCGTCTGGGCTATAGGCAATATGAACCGAGCATGACAGGCTCTAGTAGTCGTCTGGGCTATAGGCAATATGAACCGAGCATACAGGCTCTAGTAGTCGTCTGGGCTATAAGCAATATGAACCGAACCTGAACCAAGTCAACAAATGAACAAAAAGCACCCAGGGTGTTGGATGGGACCCAGGGTAACAAGGCCTCACCACTCACCAGACGATCATACTGGACTGGTGGTAAACAATTAAAACTGTCACTGGACCTTCTTTTGCTCTCATTCTTACTGTTTTTTAAACGCCTACGTCATGTCTTTCCAATTTATTTTCTTTGTCTTTCAAATGCGCGCGCGCGCGCGCGCGCGTGTGTGTGTGTGTGTGTGTGTGTGTGTGTGTGTGTGTGTGTGTGTGTGTGTGGTGTGTGTGTTGTGTGTGTGAGCGTGTGTGTGTGTAAATGTGTGTGTGTGTGTGCGTGTTTATTTGTTAATTTGTGTGTGTTAGTACATATATATGCATACACACACACATATATATAATGTATATATATATATGTATATATATATATATATATATATATATATATGTGTGTGTGTGTGTGTGTGTGTGTGTGTGTGTGTGTGTGTGTGTTTGTGTGTGTGTATGAATGAGTTATATATTTGGTTGTAAACATCTTGTATGAATGAAAAAAGCACTAAAAATAATGCATTCTGGTCTACGAGTATCAAACAAGCAAATACTTTGATAGATAATGAATAGATAGATAGATACATACATACATACATACATACATACATACATACATACATACATACATACATACATAGGTAGGTAGATAGATGGATGGATGGATGATGAATGGATGGATGGATGGATGGATGGATAGATTGATAGACAGATAGATAGATAGACATAGAGAGATAGATAGATAAGAGATAGAGAGATAGAGAGATAGAGAGATAGATAGATAGATAGATAGATAGATATATAGATAGATGGATAGATAGGTAGATTGATTGATTGATTGATTGACAGACAACTGTATACATAAATAGTCAAAGAAAGAAATAACTAATCAATATGGAGAAAATACATTTTAAGATAACACATGTGTGAAAAAAAAGCTAGCGGTGCTCGATCAGCATGTCAACCTGTATCTCTTTGTCTCTCTCTGTCTCTCTCTGTGTCTGTCTCTGTCTGCCTGCCTGTCTGTCTGTCTGTCTGTCTGCAAGTCTATCTGTCTGTCTTTTTCTCCATCAGTTATGTCTCTTTTTCTCTCTCGTTGCCCCTGTTCATGTCTGCACAACCAAGAAACTGATATACAACCCTGGGTAAAGTTCACAAACTTTTCTTCTGGCTCATTTCCCTAATGCATTTACAGTATAGATTGCTTCTATCCATCCATTTCATGCTTGCTGACATATCGTGGCCTCAAGCCCTCCGTTTTGACATTTGCAAAATAAATCGCTTGAGCATGGAACGTTAGATTAAATGGTATCACTCAACCCATTAGGAGCTAAATGGACCGTGCCAGTAAAATCATTCGTTTTGGATATTTTTTGCTCTATTTATCACTTTAGTATTATTTTCTTTTTAAATTCCGAACCGTCGTTGTTGTGGATGTTGTTGTTGTTGTTGTTGTTGTGGTGGTGGTGGTGGTGGTGGTGGTGGTGGCGGTGGCGGTGGTGGTGATGGTGGTGATGGTGGTGGTGGTGATGGTGGTGGTGGTGGTGGTGTGGTGATGGTAGTGGTGCTGGTGGTGGTGCTGGTGGTGCTGGTTTATCCTTTGACACATACAGACACATTTTAAAATATAAACAGTTTTTGAAAAAAATATAAATGAAAAGAAAAATCCAGAAAAAGATGATGAAGTGTAGGAAAACATTTTACATTCAAAGCTGAAATTTTACCAGTGTGAAGAAAAATTACAAACACAAAGCATTTACACTTTTATTGCCATTTTTGCCAATTTTTCTGTCCAATCGACAGGAGGATCCACCATCATTATTAAAACTGCGGTACACCAATACAGGCCAACATTTACCCAATGGGTAAACTGCCTAATTCAATTGTTGTGGCCGTTTTTTTAAGCTTGAAAACCATGGCTGATTGATTTTGAGACAACATGACAATCAATTTCTATATAGTATGGTTTTCTGTTGTATGATCATCATGGGTGCCATCTATTGTACATACACTTGATGAGTCACACGCTCAGTATGCGCGTATGAACGCGCGCGCACGCACACACAACACACACATACACACGCACACGCACGCATACACACACACACATATACACACACACAGACACACAGACACACAGACACACAAACACAAACACACTGAGTCACATTCAGTCGTAATACACATGTAGATGGCACTGGATTTAAGACCATAACATTTAAACAGTTAAAGTGGGGAAAAAAGGAATGAATATAGAAAAATCAGAAAGATTTCAGTCAACGCTCTTTGATCAGACTGATCTGAAATGATGGACAGTAAGTGGCCATCTTAAGAGGAGCGGTTGTGAGCGGTGAGAAACTGCCTGGAAGGATCCTGAAAAGTTCCCACCACTTAATTAACGAAACGTCTCCATTATCAGATCTTCTCCTGTCAGGACTCTGTTGGAGTTCTTTGTTTGTAAAAAACTGTCTGTCTGCCTCTTTGTTCGCTTTTCTCCATTTCTTCATACCCATCCCCACCCCTACCCACCCACCCACCCTGTCTCTCTCTCTCTCTCTCTCTCTCTCTCTCTCTGTGTCAATCTGTTGGAATCTCTTTTTGCCTCTGTCTCTGTCTCTCTTAGTTTCTTTGTCTCTGTCTCTCTATCCCTCTGTCTTTCTCTTCCTCTCTGTCTTTCTGTCTGCCTTTTCAAACTTTTTCTCTCTTTCCCCTGCACGTCCCTCTATCTTCATCTGTCTTTCCTACTCTGTCCTACCTTCTCTCTCTCTCTCTCACTCCCTCTCACTCTCTCTCTCTCTCTCTCTCTCTCTCTCTCTCTCTCTCTGTATTTGCCTCTGTCTGCTTTATTTCTCTCTCTTTGTTTCTTCTTCCTTATCTCTCTCCATCTCTCTCTGTCTCTCTTCTTCTTTCTTTCTCTCATTCTCTCTTCCTCTCTCTTTGTCTTTCCTGTGTTTCTCTTTCTCTTTTTTTTTTCCTCACACCTCTTCTTCTGGCCCTCCCTCTCTTACTCTCTCTCTCTCTCTCTCTCTCTTGCTGCTTGTCTCTCCGTCTGTCTCTCTCTTTTACTCTCTTTTTCTCGCTGTCTCTATCTTTGTTTCTCTCCTTCTGTCTGTCTCTCTGCCTCTCTGTCTCTGTTTTTCTCTTTCTGTCTATCTTCTCTCTTTCTCTGTTTGTCTGTCTCTCTCTGTCTCTGTCTCTGTCTGTCTGTCTCTCTCCCTCTCTCCTTCTCTCTTTCTTTGGTACTCTGGCAGTTGCCTATGTAGCCTGGCCGGCTGTCTCTTCCGATAGAGCGTGGACTCAAGATCTGGTGTCTGGAGTTCAGTCCCAGCTGGCCACTCCCCTGTTGGCTTCCACTTTATTGCTTAAATCATTCCGGCGGTGTCAGTTTGTTGTTTAGTGGGTCCTCCCCCACCCCCACCCCCACTCCCTCTCTTCTCCCTCACATGTCAAGGTCTTGCCAGCGCAAAGGGGTTTTGTGAAGGCTCAAGAAGTTTGATTGCCAGGTAATTTGCTGGCAGGTTTGAGTGGAGCACATATGGCATTACCCGGGTACGATCAATACCTTTTGTTTTGTGTATCAAATACACGATCTCAGTCTGTTTCTGGTTCCTATTTGACTGAACCCTGGCAGTCACTGTGATTTGAACTTCAAACAAACAAAGTCCAGACTCTTGTAGCTTATTCCTGAACACGCTTCTACCTAACCTAAGGTCTCATCAAATCTATAACTAGCAATGTCGTAGCTGACGAACAATTAGAATGAAACTTGCCGTCGCCAGACTCTGTCGAAAGGAGATACTTACAACGTATGGTTTCTGTACTTTTTGGAGTGAATATACTTTACATCGTGTAACAAGGATCTATTGGAGGTGGGGTTTTTTGTTAGTTTTTTTTTTTCTTTTTGATTTTGTTTTTTAGTTTGGAGGGATTCAGTGCACTCGGGCAATTTCGTACCCACTCCACTAAATCTGCTAGCAATTATCTGGCAGATTCCCTCAGCCAGTGTAAAATCCTACGTGCTGGCAAGCATTTGAAATGGGAAGAGGGAGGTGGGGAGAAGGGAGAGCTTTGAAACGTTAAGCTGACACCACCAGAATCACCAGAAAGATGGAAACATTAAAGCGGGCAGCGAACAGGCCAGTTTTCAACGTTGTGGGTTCGGATTGACATCGAGAGATCAGATCTTGGGTCCATTTGACCTATGGAAACAACCAACCCGAGGGTTGAACGAACAATCCCTTTGTGTTCCAACAACTGATCTAAATGGCCTGTTCATGACGCAGGGATTGTAGGTTCTAACTTCGGGTGGGCCGCAGTTTTAAAGTAACCCATTAGCTTGTTTGCTAGAAATCTAGGAGAACAAGAACAATGCCATCATCATTATACAACAAAACCATACACGAAAAGAGCAGATAGTTGCCTTTGACTTGATGAAACAGCTGTCGATTTGTGGGAAGGAGAGGATAGAAGACCTAAAGGCAATGGCAGAAAAGTGTTCCACCTGGATCTGGTCCAGTAGGAACAAAAGTAAACTTCGTAAGGCTTAAACTTCCTATGTCTACAACAGGCGCGTGATAGCTAAGTGGTTACGACATTCGTGGCAAGGGTGACTTACCTTGAGACGCATAATCACCTCGAATGCACGGTTTAAACCCAGGTGGAGGACTAGTGTCTGACAAAAGAAAAAGATGACAACCGAGGAATCATGACCTAGATGCAGCCTGGTTCCCTCAGAAGTTCAGGGCCAAAGGACTTGTTTGAAAGACGGGAGGTGGAGGGTGGGGGACTTCTTTTCTAAATACCTTCTATTGTCCCTCCCTCCCCAGAGGTTTCTTTTATACCTACCGATACAGACAGACTGTGTTTCACAGGACACAGACAAGGACAGACTGTGTTTCACAGGACACAGACAAGGACAGACTGTGTTTCACAGGACACAGACAAGGACAGACTGTGTTTCACAGGACACAGACAAGGACAGATTTGTTTCACAGGACACAGACAAGGACAGACTGTGTTTCACAGGACACAGACAAGGACAGACTGTGTTTCACAGGACACAGACAAGGACTTCAGAACAATGACAGCGGGAAAAAGAATCCACATAAATCACTGTAGACAGGTCTAGCGTGTAAATCATTTTCCTCACTACTGTCCTGCGAGTCCCCAGGCAGTGACGTGATGTGTTTTTTGAGCTTCATCGGTTCTTCTCTTCACACCGCATTGCTTTTAATGTGCCTGTGCCTGTGCCTGTGCCTGTGCCTGTGCCTGTGCCTGTGCCTGTGCCTGTGCCTGTGCCTGTGCCTGTGTGGCTTCTTTGTGCTCCTTCAGGATACAAGCCAGTTGTAGTCACTTAGCTTTATATGTAATGCATGTGTAATAAATATGTAGTATACATACGTACATTTTTTCTCTATAGATAGAAAGAAAAAGAGAAGGATAGACAGACTGACAGACAGATAGACAGATCTATAGTAGTATATAGATAGATAAAGACAGATAGACAGACAGATAGACTGGCAGACAGACAGACTGACTGACTTACTGACTGACTGACTGACAGATAGACTGACGGTCAAAAGAAGAAAAAGAAGAAGAAACAAGAAGACAGAAGAAACAGAAGAAGAAGAAGAAGAAGAACAACAACAACAACAACAACAACAACACCAAGAAGAAGAAGAAGAAGAAGAAGAAGAAGAACAACAACAACAACAAGTAGAAGAAGAAGAAGAAGAAGAAGAAGAAGAAGAAGAAGAAGAACAACAACAACAACAACAAAAAACAACAAAACAAAACAAAAGAGCAAGAAAAGAACAAGAATAACAACAAGAACAACAACAAAACAACAACAACAAAAAGGGTAGAAGAAGAAGAAGAAGAACAACAACAACAACAACAACAACAAGTAGAAGAAGAAGAAGAAGAAAAAAAAGGAAAAAAAAAAAAAGAAGAAGAAGAAGAAGAAAAAAAACAACAAAGAAGAAGAAGAAGAAGAAGAAGAAGAAGAAGAAGAAGAAGAAGAAGAAGAAGAAAGAAGAAGAAGAAGAAGAAGAAGAAGAAGAAGAAGAAGAAGAAGAAGAAGAAGAAGAAGAAGAAGAAGAAGAAGAAGAAGAAGAAGAAGAAGAAGAAGAAGAAGAAGAAGAAGAAGAAGAAGAAGAAGAAGAAAGAAGAAAAGAAGAAAGAAGAAAAGAAGAAAGAAGAAGAAAGAAGAAAGAAGAAAGAAGAAAGAAAGAAGAAAAGAAAAAAAGAAAAAGAAGTAGCAGAAGAAGAAGAAATCACCTAAATCTCTAATTAGGATTTTGCCTGCATGAGATGCTCTTCGAGTTCAACTTCGTTTACCAATACAGTGGTTAGTGTTGGTGGCCAAGTTTCTGCTGTTTTTAAGTTGTAATGAAGTCTTCTCTTTGATTGTAGACCTGTTGGAAAGCAGCAACCAGAGAGTCGATTCTGTGCAGCTTGCGATTTTGCAGGGTTTTCACCTGTTGGACATAAGTAGAAGTGTGTTTTTATCCTTATTGCTACTGAATGGATGGAGCTCAGTTCTGTGTGAACGAGCACGTGTGTGTGTGTGTGTGTGTGTGTGTGTGTGTGTGTGTGTGTGTGTGTCTGTGTCTGTGTGTGTGTCTGTGTGTCTGTGTGTGTGTGTGTCTGTGTGTGTTATGTGTTTATGTGTGTGTTTCGTGAGTTTGTGTGTTTGTGTGCATGTGTGTTTGTGTGTGTGTTTTTGTGTTTGTGTGTTACAATACAGAGGGGGAAAAGAAAGGAAGAGAGAAGAGAGAAAAAGCGACAAAGAGAGAGAGAGAGAGAGAGAGAGAGAGATGGAGGGAGGGAAGGAGAGGACGTATGTGTTTGTTTGTTTGTTTGTGTGTGGGTGTGTGGGTGTGTGTCTGTGAAAGAGAGAGATAGAGAGAGACAGAGAGACAGAGACAGAGAGACAGAGATACAGTTAAGGCAAAGCTTTGTAAATGGTGTTAGCACCAATCACAGCCAGAAAACCACGTAACCACCGATCTGGTCGTTGAGTTCATCACCCCTTATGACTCACAGAACTGGTCCTAGTTTGAGATCCCTGTGATAAAGATCCGCACCGTCAGAGATGTCCTGGGTCAATATTATTTCAGTTCCCATGCAGGCCTGCAGTAGCTATCAACACAAACTCATGGATGGAAGTGAAAGTGCTCTTTGTCTGGGGTTGAATTCCATGAAAGTGGGAAACTGTTTAAGTTGTAAGAAATGGTCTACACATTCCTTTGGCTTGGGCCATTGGGACGCTACAAATTGTGTTTTAATGGACAAAAAGCAAAATACCCTGCATGCATGCCCACCAAAGTCGGAGTACGCAGACTGTGCAGCGATATATCGTCTACACATTGAAGGAAAAACAATGTACGTACACACATCCAAGAAAAATCGGACCTCTTAAAAAACCCAAAAAATCTTCAATGTTAATGACAGTACAAACAGTTAAGAAAGAAAAACAGGCAGTCTGTCTCTAAGATACCGTCTATGCTCTCTGTTTTAACCACCATCGCAACAACAACAAAGACAACTACGACAAAAACAGCAAGAATCATGATATCAATTAGCAGCAGCAGCAGCATTATAACAACAACAACAATAATAATAATAACAATAATAATGAAGATGATGACGAGGATGATGGCGATAACAACAACAACAACAATGATAGTAATAATAATGATAATAATGATGATGATGATGATGATGATGATGATGATGATGATGATGATGATAATGATGATGATGATAATGATAATAATAAGGAGAGACACACACACACACACGGAGAGACAGACAGATAGACAGACAGACACAGACAGACAGAAAGACAGACAGAAAGACAAACAGACAGACAAACAGACAGACAGACAGACAGACAGACAGAAGTGGGTCACAGGAAAAACAATACACGAAGTTAAAAAAAACCAAGTACATTCAAAACAACGCAGTGTGAAGACGACAGCCAGTGAAGCTAAAACCACATCAGTTCACACAGCCTGTGGCTCACACAGGAACTAATGCAGTAAATTGTTTACACACTGGACTGTGAACACTGATGTCTATGGGTT
>JAPXFY010000025.1:15753509-15763190 GCA_030674185.1 Monoplex corrugatus | reverse complement strand
TCATATCCAGCATGCCAACGAGGGACCAACCAACCATCCAACCAACCAACCAACCAACCAACCAACCAACCAACCAACCAACCAGCCAACCAACCAACCAACTAACCAACCAAACAACCAAACTAACAAACAACCGACCGACCAAACAACCGACCGTCCAATCAACTAACCAAACAACCAACCAACTAAACCAATCAACTCAGCAACCGGGCCAGCTACTTGCGCTATCTTACAAACGTTAACATTTTTCGGTTTTGTGCGTTCAGTATCCCCTACACACATCAGATACAACATCTTCTCGTCTGCTGTCGCCATTGCTTCTACAACAGAAGCAATGGCGACAGCAGACGAGAAGAGCTTGCTCTTATCATTTTCTACTTCTTCTGTTGTTTTTGCTGTATTGGTGGTGGTAGCGATGAAACTTGTAATGATGATGATGATGATGATGATGATGATGATGATGATGATGATGATGATGATGATGATAGTGGTGGAAGTAGTGCGGTGGCGGCATTGTTCCGCTGCTGTTGTTGTCATCAAAATAAGGCTTTATGTAAACAATACCATTCAGCATGATTGCGGTTATTCTCTGCTGAAAGTTGCAATGCTTTAAATGTCCATCTTGATGGAACGGTTTGTGGACAGTGTGAGTGTGTGGTGGTAATGAATGTGGATTCTATTTCACTATTTTTTGTTCTCTGCTTGTTTTTAGTTTTGATTTTTAAATCTGTTAATAATTTTCCCAAGTTCTTTAACAAAACTGCTGTGGAATAACTAAACTATAACTCGCTTATGAGTCAATAATGATTATTCCTTTTGTATAGCGTGAACTGTCAATGTCAAAGCATACACAACATAGGTCATAACTCTTGTTCCCTTCTCCCAACATAGGTCATAACTCTTGTTCCCCTCTCCCAACATAGGTCATAACTTTTGTTCCCCTCTCCAATATAGGTCATAACACTTGTTCCCTTCTCCCAACATAGGTCATAACTTTTGTTCCTTCTCCAACATAGGTCATAACTTTTGTTCCCTTCTCCCAACATAGGTCATAACTTTTGTTCCCTTCTCCCAACATAGGTCATAAGTCTTGTTTCTTTCTCCCAACATAGGTCATAACTCTTGTTCCCCTCTCCCAAGCTAGGTCATAACTCTTGTTTCCCTGTCCCAACATAGGTCATAACTCTTGTTCCCCTCTCCCAACATAGGTCATAACTCTTGTTTCCCTCCCCAAAGACAGGTCATAACTCTTGTTCCCCTCTCCCAACATAGGTCATAACTCTTGTTCCCCTCCCCAAAGACAGGTCATAACTCTTGTTTCCCTGTCCCAACATAGGTCATAACTCTTGTTCCCCTCCCCAAAGACAGGTCATAACTCTTGTTTCCCTCTCCCAACATAGGTCATAACTCTTGTTCCCCTCTCCCAAGATAGGACATAAGTCTTGTTTCCCTCCCCCAAGATAGGACATAAGTCTTGTTTCCCTCCCCCAACATAGGTCATAACTCTTGTTCCC
This sequence comes from Monoplex corrugatus, assembly GCA_030674185.1. Lineage (NCBI taxonomy): Eukaryota > Metazoa > Mollusca > Gastropoda > Littorinimorpha > Ranellidae > Monoplex > Monoplex corrugatus. The sequence continues at coordinate 15,761,676 of JAPXFY010000025.1, read as the reverse complement.
CTCTCCCAAGATAGGACATAAGTCTTGTTTCCCTCCCCAAGATAGGACATAAGTCTTGTTTCCCTCCCCAACATAGGTCAAAACAATTGTTCCCCTCTCCCAAGATAGGACATAAGTCTTGTTTCCCTCCCCCAAGATAGGACATAAGTCTTGTTCCCCTCTCCCAAGATAGGACATAAGTCTTGTTCCCCTCCCCCAAGATAGGACATAAGTCTTGTTTCCCTCCCCAAGATAGGACATAAGTCTTGTTCCCCTCTCCCAAGATAGGACATAAGTCTTGTTCCCCTCCCCCAAGATAGGACATAAGTCTTGTTTCCCTCTCCCAATATAGGATATAAGTCTTGTTCCCCTCTCCCAATATAGGACATAAGTCTTGTTCCCTCCCCAAAGACAGATCATAACTCTTGTTCCCCTCCCCCAAGATAGGACATAAGTCTTGTTTCCCTCCCCAAGATAGGACATAAGTCTTGTTTCCCTCCCCCAAGACAGGTCATAAATCTTTTCCCCTCTCCCCAAATAGGTCATAAATCTTGTTCCCTCTCCCCAAATAGGTCATAACTCTTGTTTCCCCTCTCCCCAAATAGGTCATAACTCTTGTTCCCCTCTCCCCAAATAGGTCATAACTCTTGTTCCCCTCTCCCCAAATAGGTCATAAATCTTGTTCCCCTCTCCCCAAATAGGTCATAACTCTTGTTCCCCTCTCCCCAAATAGGTCATAAATCTTTTTCCCATCTCCCAACACAGGTCATAAGTCTTTTCTCCTCTCCCAACGCAAGTCATGTCTTGTTCCCCTCCCCCAACACAGGTCATAAGTCTTGTTCCCCTCCCCAACACAGGTCATAAGTCTTGTTCCCCTCCCCCAACACAGGTCATAAGTCTTGTTCCCCTCCCCCAACACAGGTCATAAGTCTTGTTCCCCTACCCCAACACAGGTCATAAGTCTTGTTCCCCTCCCCCAACACAGGTCATAAGTCTTGTTCCCCTCCCCCAACACAGGTCATAAGTCTTGTTCCCTCCCCCAACACAGGTCATAAGTCTTGTTCCCCTCCCCCAACACAGGTCATAAGTCTTGTTCCCCTACCCGTCTCTATTTCAAGATAGGACACAAGTCCCCTTCCCCTCTGTGATGATAGGTCTTGTTCCTGTCTTTCTCTCCATTTCCAGATAAGTTATGTCTTATTCTCCTTTCCCTTTCCATTTCAAAACCGTGTCAGAGTATGGATTGTGCTCAGGCTTAGGGAGTGTGCTGGATGAATCACAGCAAATCAAGCAGAGTAGTGCACATGCAATCATCCGATTGAGACGAATTCCTCTTGAATAAACTATGAACTAAAATATGTAACAAGAAAAATAACAGGAAAAACACTTCAAACACACTCTCGCATGTTGACCGTCATTCAGCATCTCCCCATGTGTCTCAAGTACCAGGCTGTATAAGCCCTAATTTTCGAGCCTATTCTTGTTTGCACAACAGGCGTAATCAGTTGCGACTGATTTCACAGGCGTTGACGTCACTGGTCAGACAGTTTGATAACACTGGATTGTCTGGTCGTGGTGATTTCTTTGCATCTTTCCTTCTTCCGTTTTCCACGCCTTGCCCTGCCTGTTGTCTCTCTCTCTCTCTCTCTCTCTCTCTCTCTCTCTCTCTCTCTCTCTCTCTCTCTCTCTCTCTCTCTCTCTCTCTCTCTCTCTCAGTAAATGTATGTAAACATGTGTGAGTGTGTATGTGTATGTGTGTGTGTGTGCGCGAGCACGAGCGAGTATGTGTGTGTATACATTATATACTGTGTATATACATGTATATATGTAGATTGTGTAGCTTTGATGCTTTCATAGCGTATTCGTTTAAGGCAAGACAGCAAACAACATTACGAGTAAATCGAAACGTGTGTGCTGTTCAAGTGACAGTCACCAAATCAACTCGTCGTTTAATCTTTTGATTTGATAATATCTCTAAAAATTTGGGATCGCCGTTTTATACTTCTTTGTTTCTAGAATTGTGCACGTCATGTATATTCTCTTTGTATTTTTCCCCTCTTCATTCATTCTTTAATTTTTTTTCATGTTCCATCCTATCTTCTTTTTCTTTTCTTTTTTTTTCTTCTTCCTCCTTTTGCCCCATCTCCGACTTTCTCTCTTTTTTATTCTTATTTTGTCCCTTTTTTTCAATATGAGATCACTGAATTAACTGTTAAGTAGGAGGTCAATGAATTGACTATGAATGTGTTTTCATAACTCATCGTTCGTAGAGTTTTGTTGTTGTTGTTGTTGCTGCTGTTGCTGTTGCTGCTGCTGCTGCTGCTATGAATTTGCTCACATGTTAAATAACATGTCTTAAAAGGCAAATTACTGCTATTGTATTTTTGTTCTAAAGTGTTCAGTCAGAATGCCACTCCCTACAATTAGCAGACTAGTGTTCACTGGAACACAGTTGTACTTTTGTGTTGTCAACATGATTACGGGCACGACACGTATCGAAGTTTGTTCCTGAAGACATTTTAGCCTGCAAAATATCTTCCCATACCGATGACCACAGTTTCTAAAGTAAGTTGTCGAAGGTAAAGTTGTGTAAGCTCTCCAACACAAACAGTGGCTCCTTGTTTGGAAGAGATGGGTGAGCGATGGGGACGGGGGTTAGTTGAAGGTTTTTGGAAGGAGATTTAATCAAGACTTTGCCTGTGCCCATGGTCTGGCTTTGATAGTGCTGGCATAACGTAATAAAGTTCCTGGTAATGTTGTCAATAATTGCCAGGCAAATTGGACGGTCTTCATTTGGAGGTTTTTCAGTTCACCAATCCCCAGATTAGTGTCAACGCAAAGCAGCAGTAATTCCATTATTTTCTTTCAGTCCAACTGGCTGCCCAATCGATATGTAGGTCAACGAGTTGAGAGAGTTTGCTGGTCTGTCATTTGGTTGGAAACTTTTAAGGGCTTTGTTGTGCTACGGGGGGATGCAAATAGGGAAAAAGTTTGTAATACGTATTATTTCGTCCTGCTTGTCTTTCGCTTGTTTTTTCTTCTGTCTGTCTGTCTGTCCGTCTGTCAGTCAGTCTGTCTGTCTATCTGTCTGTCTGTCTGTTTGTCTGTCTGTCTGTCTGTCTATCTGTCTGTCTGTCTTTGATCTTAGCGTATCAGTGGGTTTTTGTTTGTTTCATGTTCGTTCGTTCTTTGATTTAACGTCTTTTCACTATGAGTGATATTAGACGATTGTTTCATGTGTGTGTGTGTGTGTGTGTGTGTGTGTGTGTGTGTGTGTGTGTGTGTGTGTCTGTGTGTGTGTGTGTGTGTGTGTGTGTGTGTGTGTGTGTGTGTGTTTGTGTGTGTGTATGTGTGTGTGTGTGTGTGTGTTTCCTGTTTTCAGCACAAACTTGAGCAAGCAAGTAGGCTACATCGCCTCACTCACAAATTGTACACACAAAAATTCACATGTAAATGTAAGCTTATACACACATGCCTGTGCACGCATGAAATTGTTTTCATGTGAATTTTAAACTCTGTCCGGCTTTTACGGACCTCGAGAGATATCTATATTCACATTGTATCTATGTATTCATTTGAGTGACTTTATGTGTGTGCATATGTGAGTACATGTATATGAGTCTCCGTTTGCTTTCATGTGGGTGTGTGTACCTAAAAGACTGTAAGAGGATCCAAAAATGTGCTTGTCAGTCAGGCTTCCATTTCTGGACCGTTTACAGTAAATACTTTTAAGTTGTCTTTGCATATATTTTAGCTTTTGCGTTGATATGCATAAAATTATATTGATGCCTTATCTAGTTAAAATGTATGGCATCAGTGAAAAATGTGATATAGCTAACTGTGGGTCGGAAACATGGATCCCGACATAGAACGGCTCAGATGCTATGTCTTCCCAGTCAAACGTGGAGACGGTGAAGTCAAATTCCATGCCAGTTTGACAATCTGTTTGGAGACAAGTGTGTGACAGTTAGGACGTATAGATAGGACAGTTGGCCTCTGAGTGATAGTTTCAAACGATGAAATCCTAACTTAGTAAAAACAAGTCTCCATGTGGAGGACTAAGCGAGACCTGGAACGAACGAACTGTTCAGCTTGTAAAGCAAGTAGTTGAGGAGGATATGAAGAATTCAGACAGTGAAATAAGCGAAACTTATGGTGGTTCATGTCGCACAGTTGAACGGATCTTAAGGCATAAGCTTTATATCAGGAAAGCGGCTGCCGGGTGGATGCCTCATCCTCCGACAAAGCGGCAGACAAAAAACAAAACAAACAAAAAACAAAAACACACACACATAACAAAACAAAACAAAAACCAGAGGGTTAAGAATTCATGCGATTGTATGAAAAGTTTGATCCAGAAGACCCCCAAACGACTATGTGATGTGATCATAGATGGCGAAACGTGGAGCACCGTGCATGGCATCCACACAAACGGTCCAATCAAACGTGGGTTGGCGCGAAGCACTCTCGTGTGTTTCTTGATAACCGGAACAAACGGTCCAATCAAATGTGGGTGTCCGCGAATAACGAAAGGCCAGTTGTACAGAGATCTGGTTTTGTAAGGTGTCAGAGACTTTTCTCCATTTTCTTTTTAAGAAAGTGTGTTGCCAAATTGTGCAGTCCATCCTTGAGTAGCATCCTAATATAATGTCAGAAGCAGCAAAACGTTCCTTCTACATGACAACACAAATGCCCATAAAGCCAAGGTCACTGTGACCTGTCTACAAAGAGTAATCCATCCAAATTCTCCCTCACCCACCTTACAGTCCTGCCTCGGCCCCACGCCACTTCTGGTTGTTTCCCCTTCTGAAGCAAAACCTGGATGCCAAGAAGTTTTCAAGACTCCCAATGACATTACTGTATGGCTACCATATCTCACATTAAACTATCAAAAAGCATTTGACCCTCGGTTGAAGAGGCTGAAGCTCTGTGTGGAGAGAGGAGGAGAGTACTTTGAATGACTCTGGAAATTCACGTATGTAAGATCCCTGATTGTTTTGCGAAGTGGAAGCTTTCTTTTAATCAGATGTTTTATATTATATATATATATATATATATCTGTGTGTGCATAAATATACATATTGTTTTCTTTTTTTGTTTTTTTCTTTTCTTTCTTTTTTTTCTTTCTTTTTTTGACCGGTGTCACTGTTGCTTATATCTAATTTCATGTTTTAATATGTTGATGGTGGTGAATTATGTTTATGCTTTACTTGTGTATTGATATGCGTACCCGACCATGTTCACACTGCATTAATCAACTGACATAGTAACTCTCCATCCCACCTTCCATCCTCAATTTGTCCTCCCTGTAAAGTGCACTGAGCATTCTTTGACAAGGATTGTTTGCGTTATTCGAATGAAACTCCTTCTTTTTCGCTCTCACTGTCTGTCTCTGTCTATCTCTGTCTGTCTGTCTGTCTGTCTGCCTGTTTGTCTGTCTGTCTGTCTGTCTGTCTGTCTCTTTCTATCTCTTCTCTCTGTCTCTATCTCATCCCTTCCTCTCACTCCCCCTCTCTCTCTCGCTCGCTCGCTCGCTCTCTCATACACACACGCACGCACACACACACACACACATACAAACACACAGGCACATACACACACACACACACACACACACACACACACACACACACACACACACACACACACACACACACACACACACACACACACACACGTGTCACAGGCTTGTATATTAAACCGTCTCATATCCCGAGGTGGAGACAGAGAATGGACAGTACAAGACACCATAGGAGGCCAGGAATATTGAAAGCAATGTGGTGTAAAGACAGGAACCACTGAAGCTACAAAAGACCACATCAGTTCACAGTCTGTGCCCTCCCCAGGAAGCCTTGTGGTGCATCACGTGACCGCTGGACTGAGAAAAGTCATTTGTACGAGATGTTTTTAGCATAGCTTCCATGGTAAACTTATTGACGTCATGCAGTATTATTACATTTCTTTACTGTTATCTCTTCTTTAGGATTATTTGTTCTCCTTGTTGCTGCTGCTGTATTTCTACATCTTTGTTTTCTTCTTTGTCTGCCTGTTTATTTCCTTCTCGTTCTTTCTTCTTCTTCTTTTTCTTCTTCTTCTTCTTCTTCTTCGTCGTTGTCGTTGCCGTCTTCTTCTTCTTCTTCGTATTCGTCGTCGTCGTCGTTGTCTTCGCCGCCGCCGTTGTCGTCGCCATCTTCTTCTTCTTTTTCTTCTTCTTCTCCTCCTCCTCCTTCTCCTTCTTCTTCTTCTTCTTTTTCTTCTTCTTTTTCTTGATCTTCTTCTTCTTCGTCGTCGTCGCCGCTGTCGTTGTCGATCCGTCTTCTTCTTCGTCGTCGTCATCGTTGTCGCCGCCGTCGTTGTCGACCCGTCTTCTTCTCCTTCTTCTTCTTTTTCTTTCTGCTCCTCCTCCTGCTCCTCGTCCTCCTCCTCTACTCCTCCTCTTTGGCATTCAGAGCGTCCTTGTATCAGTTTAGTGATCTTCACGTTTTGCAGCATCCTTGCCATAGCTCTCTATACAGGAGCATTTTGGGGATGCGGGTGTGCTCCATACAAAAAACATGGCTTGTCTTTTGAAGCTGGCATATGATGGAAAGACACACTTCTTCAGGACTTAATGGTTGGAAATATTCGGTCTTTCCATTTCAAATAATCTCACTCAGAACACGAATTACTTGTAATAAGAAGCACACATAATGCAGTACACAATAATATTGTAAAAAAAAAAAAAAAAAAAAAAAACCCCGTAAGAAATGCTTCAACTGTACGTAATATGAGAATAGAAGTTGTCACATGGCTGGAGTTGAAACTGTCTCCTCTATTGACTACAGAGGCAGATGGAGGCATTGTGTCGTCTGCTTGAAATCCTGTCTGGTTCTCCCCACGCACGATCACTTGATCCCCTTAGTGGAGTCGCCTTAAGCCAGATGTAGCCAATAATGTGGTCTCCACATCCAGGGCATTGATCCCTCCCCTCATCACTATCGATTTTTTGACGCCTCTCTATCGTTTATATCAAGAAGACAAGAATGGAAAACCACATATTAACAAACGGAGGAGAGCGTTGGCTAGTCGTTACTGCTGTGGTTTCTGTGCTTGAACGAGGGAAACGACCACTGTCTGATCTCATTTTTAGCGTTTGATACTGTCTACAATTCAGAGACCATACGTTTTGATTGAGATCCCTTACCAAAGTCAAAACAAGTCTTTATTTCATCATAGTCTGTGATGTTTAGAACGTGATATAATCATGTTTGTTTCTGTGATGTTTAGAATGTGATATAATCATGTTTGTTTCTGTGATGTTTAAGATATAATCATGTTTGTTTCTGTGATGTTTAGATATAATCATGTTTGTTTCTGTGATGTTTAGATATAATCAGTTTGTTTCTGTGATGTTTAGATATAATCATGTTTGTTTCTGTGATGTTTAGATATAATCATGTTTGTTTCTGTGATGTTTAGATATAATCAGGTTTGTTTCTGTGATGTTTAGATATAATCAGGTTTGTTTCTGTGATGTTTAGAACGTGATATAATCATGTTTGTTTCTGTGATGTTTAGAACGTGATATAATCATGTTTGTATCTGTGATGTTTAGATATAATCATGTTTGTTTCTGTGATGTTTAGAACGTGATATAATCATGTTTTTTTCTGTGATGTTTAGAACGTGATATAATCATGTTTGTTTCTGTGATGTTTAGATATAATCATGTTTGTTTCTGTGATGTTTAGATATAATCATGTTTGTTTCTGTGATGTTTAGAACGTGATATAATCATTTTTTCTGTGATGTTTAGATATAATCATGTTTGTTTCTGTGATGTTTAGAACGTGATATAATCATTTTGTTTCTGTGATGTTTAGATATAATCATGTTTGTTTCTGTGATGTTTAGAACGTGATATAATCATGTTTGTTTCTGTGATGTTTAGATATAATCATGTTTGTTTCTTGGGTGTTTAGAACGTGATATAATCATGTTTGTTTCTGTGATGTTTAGATATAATCATGTTTGTTTCTGTGATGTTTAGAACGTGATATAATCATGTTTGTTTCTGTGATGTTTAGATATAATCATGTTTGTTTCTGTGATGTTTAGAACGTGATATAATCATGTTTGTTTCTGTGATGTTTTAGAACGTGATATAATCAGGTTTGTTTCTGTGATGTTTAGAACGTGATATAATCAT
>JAPXFY010000025.1:15714885-15750909 GCA_030674185.1 Monoplex corrugatus | reverse complement strand
CGATCACAACTCCTGGCCCACCTGCTTGGGTCAGTTCGGCACTGGGAAAATGAACGAGAATGGCCAGCGCCTGCTAGAGCTCTGTTGTCATCATGGGTTGTGCGTCAGTAACACCTCCTTCAACACGAAACCTCAGCATCGAGTCTCCTGGAGACACCCGCGATCCAAACACTGGCACCAGCTCGACCTGATCCTCACCAGACGTGTCAACCTTTCCAGCGTCAAGATCACTCGCAGCTACCAGAGCGCCGATTGCGACACTGACCACTCTTTGGTGTGCAGCAATGTGAAGCTCCGCGCGAAGAGACTGCACCGTACGAGAAGGGAGGGCCGACCTCGCATCGACACCAGCAAAACACGCGATCAAAGAAAAGTGGAGGAGTTTGCGAGTGTGTTGGAGGATTCTCTCCCTGGCCCAAATGCCCAAGACTGATGGGAACACTTCAGAGATGCTGTCTACAATGCCGCCATGTCCACATTTGGCAAAAAGATCAGCAAGGCAGCTGATTGGTTCGAAGCCCACTCAGAAGAAATGACACCAGTCATCGAGGACAAGAGAAACGCCTTGACAGCGTACAAAACCAATCCCAGTGAGCAGACTCCAGGTTCTCCGTGCTGCTCGCAGCAAAGTCCAGCAGTGTGCCAGACAATGCCCCAACGATTATTGGCTTAAGCTCTGCTCCCAGATTCAGATTGCGGCTGACACAGGCAACATCAAGGCGATGTATGACGGCATCAAGCAGGCATTGGGCCCAACGCAAAAGAAAACTGCCCCTTTGAAATCAGCTAAAGGGGAGGTGATTCAAGACAGAGAACAACAGATGGAGCGCTGGGTTAGAACACTACACTGAGCTATATGCAAGGGAAAATGTAGTCACAGAAGACGCCCTGAATGCCATAGAGTGCCTACCAGAGCTGGAAGAGCTTGACAGAGAATCAACCATAGATGAGCTCAGGGAAGCCCTGGACTCTCTTGCCTCTGGCAAGGCACCAGGGAAAGACGGTATTCCCGCCGAAGTACTGAAGTGCTGTAAAGAGACACTCATCACCGAGTTGTATGAAATCCTCTGCCTCTGTTGGAGTGAAGGCGAAGTACCACAAGACATGAAGGATGCTAACGTCGTCACACTGTACAAAAACAAAGGTGACAGAAGCGATTGCAATAATTATCGCGGCATATCCCTCCTCAGTATCGTTGGGAAAGTCTTTGCACGAGTAGTACTGAAGAGGCTCCAGGTACTCGCAGAGCAAGTCTACCCTGAATCACAGTGCGGGTTTCGTGCCAACAGATCCACTATAGACATGATCTTCTCCCTCAAACAACTTCAGGAGAAATGTAAGGAGCAAAGGCAGCCACTCTTCGTTGCCTTCACAGACCTCACAAAGGTCTTCGATCTGATCAGTAGGGATGGCCTCTTCAAAATCCTTCCCAAGATTGGATGTCCACCCAAACTTCTCAGCATCATCAGATCCTTCCATGATGACATGAAAGGCACCGTCGTCTTTGACGGCTCCACATCAGCTGCCTTCAACATACGGAGCGGAGTGAAACAGTGTTGCGTCCTGGCCCCCACCCTGTTTGGAATCTTCTTTGCTGTGATGCTGAAACACGCATTCGGTCCTGCAGTTGAAGGTATCTACCTCCGAACCAGGACAGACGGTAAGCTCTTCAACCTCTCCAGACTAAGAGCCAAGACTAAAGTCCAGCTGAGGTGCCTGCGTGACCTCATCTTTGCAGACGACGCAGCAGTAACTGCCAACTCAGCTGAGGACCTACAGCAGCTCATGACTCGCTTCCGTGATACCTGCCAAGACTTCGGGCTTACCATAAGCTTGAAGAAAACACAGGTCATGGGACAGGATGTTGACTCTCCCCCAGCCATCAGCATCAATGACCATGAACTGGATGTCGTCCATGACTTTGTTTATCTGGGCTCAACAATCTCAGACACCCTCTCACTTGACACAGAGCTCAACAGGCGCATCGGCAAGGCAGCTACCACCATGACCAGACTGACAAAGAAAGCATGGAACAACAGGAAGCTGACTGAGCACACAAAAGTTCAGATCTATAGAGCCTGCGTCGTGAGCACCCTCCTGTATGGACGCGAGTCCTGGACTTTGCGTGCCCGACAAGAGCAAAAGCTCAATGCTTTTCACATGCGTAGCCTCCGACGCATTCTAAACATCACCTGGCTGGACAAGGTCCCAAACAACACTGTCCTGGAAAGAGCTGGATGCACCAGCATGTACACGCTGCTGAAACAGAGACGTATGCGCTGGCTTGGCCATGCTGTGCGCATGGACGACGGACGGATCCCTAAAGACCTCCTCTACGGAAAACTGGTGCAGGGAAAACGTCCCACAGGCAGACCACAGCTGCGATTCACAGACGTGTGCAAGAGGGACCTAAAAGCCTTGAACATAGACGAAGACAACTGGGAAGCAATAGCCCTTGAACGGTCAGCCTGGAGACAGACTGTGCAGAAAGGTCTCTCTAAGTTCGAAGACACACTCGCTCAGCAGCACGAGGAAAAGAGAATGAGAAGAAAGGCTGCAGCCCAGGCAGACAGATCAGCGTCAGACTTCATCTGTGCCCTCTGCCACAGGGACTGTCATTTCCGCGTTGGACTGGCCAGCCACACCCGACGCTGTACCAGAATAAACACCAAGAGCGCAACTCCATAGTCTTCCGAGACTGAAGGATGCCTATCATGTATGTATATGTATGTATGTATGTATGTGTGTATGCATGTATGTATGTTTGTATGTATGTATATGTGTATATGTGTTGGTATGTGTGTGTATGTGTGTGTGTGTGTGTGTGAGTGTGTGTAAGTGTGTGTGTGTGTGTGTGTGTGTGTGTGTGTGTGTGTGTGTGTATGTATGTGTATTCCTTTCTGGGTGTACGTGTGCGCGCGCACATGTATGTGTGAAAAATCAGAGAAATGATCAAGTCACTCTAACTGTGAAGCCATAGTAATTGTACCAGGATAATCATAAAATGTATGCTAGTATTTGAGCTCATTGTTTAAAATCAGAAAAACATAGATGAAATTTTACTGTGGGGTCTATCTTCTCCAACACCTGAGTTTAGTTTACAGAAACCTGTAACACTTCATCACTGGGGACCATTTCTTTCATTGATTCAGCTGTGGTGGGTTGGGTCCTTTGACAAATAGATTGACAATTGGCAAACAGTGCCGTGTCATCTGATGACATGCACAAGCATTGAATTACGTGTTAGTCTGTCTTGGTCTACAAAACCATGTATCGTTTCCTTCAAAACATGACATTTCAAGTCTCCATTGGTGAGTGTGCTTTTTGCGGGAGGGGGTAGTGATACCGTGAGACTTGTACGTGAACATTCAGTCCTGCAGAAAATCTACTATTCCCTTTAGACTGTTTATAGAGGAGTTCAGATCTACTTGTACCTGTAACTTGATTCCTTTCCTTCAAATGTTTAAGTCATATTTGACGGGAGAGTTATGAGCTCATTTATTCGTTCCTGTTTTTCCCCTGTTATTCACTTCTTGAATTACACATAGACACACACACAGGTACACAGAGAGACACAGACAGACACACACACAGACACACACACACACACACACACACACACACACACACACACACACACACACACACACACACATATATACACACACGTATATACACACACAGACACACACAAAGACACACACACACGCACGCACGCACGCACGCACACACACACACACATACGCAGACATACATACGCACCCCCCCCCCCCAACACAACGCACCCTTATCTATCTGTCTGTCTATCTGGTTGTCTTTCTATCCATCTATCCTATCTATCTATCTATCTATCTATCTATCTATCTATCTATCTATCTATCTATCTATCTATCTATCTACATACATATATGTCTATACATATATATATATAAATCGTGTGTGTGTATATATATGTGTGTATATATATGTATCGCTTATCTATCTGTCTATCTAGTTAGCTATCTAAATAGCTATCCATGTATCTATCATCTATCTATCTATCTATCTGTTTGTCTGTCTGTCTGTCTGTCTGTCTGTCTTTCTATATATATACATATATATGTATATATATATGTGTGTGTGTAGATATATGTATAGATTTCTATCTGTGTGTGTGTGTGTGAGTGTGTGAGTGTATGTGTGTGTGTGTGTGTGTGTGTGTGTGTGTGTGTGTGTGTGTGTGTGTGTGTGTAAAGAATTTTTTTAGTCTGTAATCCAGTACTTACAGACATTCAGTACTAAAGCAGAAGCAATAAATAAAAGGAATAAAGAAAATCACATCAGATTCTATGAAGGGAACCACTTGAAAGTGTGATATTGCACTACAGTAATCTGTGAGCATATATTCAGTAGTCAAGGAGCAACAAAAGGGAACTTCATAAGTCATAAAATCCCTCTATATGTTGCCGGTGTCCAAAAGCAAAGTGGTTAAGACATCTGTCACAAAGGTGACTTGGCCTTGCGACGCCTGACCTCCTTCGACGCGCAGATTCAAACACAGGCAACAGAAGGCATGTGGGAATCATGACCAGGATGGGGCCTGGCACCCCTTAAAGTTTAAGCAGTTAAGGACTGAAACACTTGCTAAACGGGGATTCCTTCTATGAGGACGTTCTGCTGTCCAGCTCTTCCCACAGGTTCATGCTACTACTTAGTTCTGTGTACATAATGACACAATATCTAAAACAAAACAACACAAACCCCACCCTGGAATGTATTTATGAACCACTGTCCAATAGTGGTATCTCTCAAGGAAACAAACAAACGAACAAAAATTAAAGAATAAACAAACACACATTGACAAAGTCACGCGCATATAACACAGGTGCGCCACATTCACGTGGCATACATAAACCAAACACACACAAGCGCTGTATCTGACTCTCTCTCTCTCTCTTTCTGTCTTTATCTGTCTGTCTGTTGTCTGTCTGTCTGTCTATCTGTCTGTCTGTCTGTCTGTCTGTCTCTCTCTCTCTCTCTCTCTCTCTCTCTCTCTCTCTCTCTCTCTCTCTCCCTCTCTCTCATCAACTCTGTATTCTATAAGTAAGCATAACAGTTGTCTTGAGAAAGAAAAATATATTGAATCAATCAGCATGATCAATTACAGAACAGCCTTCTCATAATTTCCAAGTGGGGTTCTCAGCAATAAACTGCCACAGATTAAAGTATTCTCCAGTTCATGACAAAATATGTCCATTTTGTTTATCTGAGCCAGAAGACGAGATCCATGCCGTATATTTCTGTCCTCAGTAAACTGCTCTGTGAACCATGTTTTTGACTATCAGTCATACTATACTGCTTCACATTCAGATAGCTAAACTGTTGACAAGCGAAATTTGTAACTACAGTAAATGCATATATTTCATGTTACATAAATGAAGTAAGTTACGGTGTGGCTAAACTGGCTAAATTTGTGTGTTGTTTCACAATGCAAGTGGAAATCAAAAGCAAAAATAAAAACAAAAACAAAAAAACGAATGCATGTGTGAGAATGAACGTGACAGCTAACTGTGGTATGAGTGTGTTTTGTGGCCTTACACGTGTTTACTCATTATGGAAAAATACATAATTCCGTTCTTTGACGACGTTGGCTTCAGTGCGATGTTTGCCCATATACGTTTGATATTTAGCTATAATGCAGTTACCAGAGTTTTGTATGTTTGTAACACTGCTGTAATCCCTATAGTAAGAGTCTGTTGACCTAATGCAATACCTTCGTGTTCATATTCGTGTTCGTGTTCGTGTTCGTGTTCGTGTTCGTGTTTTCTCTCTCTCTCTCTCTCTCTCTCTCCTCTCGGGGGGGCATGCTGGGTAATGGCGGCGAATAGCAGCTGTTTTGAGTTGCTGTGTATACTTTTCTCCATGACAGTGTTTTGATGAGCTGTATCAAACAGCTATCCTGTGCAGTGCTTCAGTGATAGTCCCATGTGAGAGACAGTGCAGGAAAATGGTGGGCATTGAAGTGTGGAGAGCTGCTATCGGCATTTTCTGTGGACATTTCAAATCTGGGTCAAGAAGGTGTGCTCGAAAAAGTTTGAGGTGCGTACAGGTGAGCAAGGCCAGTGACAATAACACAGTCTGGTCATCTTTGGATATTCTTGTCGCCTTTGTGGTATTTATTGCATTTGTGACATTCATTGACAGTTTCTTTTGTAATGCACATGAAATGTTGTCATTTAAAATGGCAAGACAAGCTGAACAAGAAAAATTAAAAGGAACAAGACTGGGGGCAGAAGAGGAGGTATGTGTCACCGACGGTGTATGTCAGGTAGCCATGCACGTGCCATTGCTTTTCTCGGGCCGTGTGCGTGCAGCACATCGTGTTTTGCGTGAGAAGGCTGCTCCTCTGCGGTGACATAGAGACAAATCCCGGCCCTATCACTGACAGAACCACACACACAGAGGACGGAAATGATAACATGGTTGACAGACTCATGCAAGTGATGCAGCAACAGTTCTCTGAGCAAACCAAATTGATAAGGAATGATCTTGGAGAGATCAAAGACGAGCTACGTCAAGTGAAAGAACGATGTGAGGAAATCAACAACAGGTGTAACAGACTGGAGAAAGATCACAGAAACCTGACGGAGACAGTGACAGATATGAGTGGCGACATACAACAACTGTTCCAGGAATCTAATGATGAGAAAGAGGAAATACAACAACTCACAGAGACAATCAGGGATATGAGACACGATGTTGCCCAATTAAAGTCAGACACAGACAGGTTAGAAGATTTTTCACGAAGAGATAATTTACGTTTTTTCGGGATTTCTCAGCAAGAATCTAGGGAAACGTTTGACTCATGTGCTACCGCAGTTATTGACGTTCTCAATAGTATTGACGACCCTAAAGTCTGGACTACTGATGACATCGTACGAGCACATCGAACTGGACAGACAAGACAAGGGCAACCCAAACAAATGATAGTCAAATTCACCAGGTGGAGAGATAAAATGCTGATTATTACAAACAGAGACATACAACGAAAACTAGATGTGAAAGGTATCAGGGTCGCAAACGACCTAACAAGAACACAGGCACAAATCGTTGCAAGAGCACGTAGTGAAGGCAAAAGAGCATACTTCCAAAAGGGACAATTGGTGATTGGACCAAGATCACCAGAACAGCGATCTTATGCTCAGATTGTGAGTGGTGACACAGTTTCAGACTTACAACCTAAACACACCTCCTCTTCCGACGTGAGAAACACGCCCACCTTCACCAATCGGCGGGATGAAGTCGCTGGTGGGGACCCCCCTCAAGATGGGGAGATGACGAGAGGAGTTGTCACCTCTAATGGGGGCAGAGTCGCGAGTGGTGGTTCCCCTTCCTCCTCCTCTTCCCCGCCTGTCATCTCACGTGCAAACCGGGCCGAGCTTCAGCGTGACGCCAACAGGAGTTCCCAGGGGCATGACACCGGGCGTCTTACAGACACAGACGCACGTGCATCACGAGGCAGTCCTGCGGCAGACCGACAGACGGGTGAGAGGGTGAGCATGAGCAGCCAACCGCGACGGACGTCAACAAGCACGGCCCGCGGCAGAGGAGCAGGCGGTAACCTTGGCAACAGGAGCTTGCGTTCCGGTACTTCCAGAAAGCCATAGGACAGGCATGGCCATCCAAACCAGTGGTCCTTTTTGAATTACAACGTTGAAAATTTGTACAGTAAATTGAAGAACGTTTCCTTTATAAATTATGTAACAAAATTTGATTTTGTTTGTCTTACTGAATGTTTTCTTGATACTTCGTTTGATTTCAGCTGTTTGTTCACTGATTATTTGAAGTTTTACGCTCCAGCTAAGAAATTGTCACACCATGGCAGGAATTCGGGTGGAGTTTTATTGTTGGTGAAAAAAACTTTAGAAAATTGTGTGAAAGAAATAATGTTAGATTATGATAACACCATTGCCATCAGAGTAAACAAAAATGTATTTGATTTAGACAAAGATCTGATTTTGATTGCATGCTATGTTGCACCAGAAGGAAGCCCTAGATATAACGAAACATTAATTAAAGATGGGATCTTGATGCTGGAGGAATTAATGCTACAACAGTTTGAAAAAGAAAAAACACATTTTATAATTATGGGAGATCTCAATGCTAGAACAGGTCACGAACAGTTTGCGCCTGAAGACATGACTATTTATTTGGAAGACATTGAGTATGACAGGATGTATAATGAATGTGATGTACGTTGTTCTAAAGATGAAACTGTGAATAGTTTTGGCAAAACATTGTTGAACTTATGTTTCATATTGGATATGGTTATTTTGAATGGTTTTTGTGATGGAGATACAGAGGGTGAATACACTTTTGTGTCTCCAAACGGGTGTAGTGTGATTGACTATTTTCTTGTTCCATATAATCTGGTCTCATGCTTTGATTTACGGGTAGGTAACTGTGTTGATTCATGGCATCTACCTGTTGAGGTAATATGGAAAAGGGGAAATAATCATACAGATGTAGAAAGTGCAAGACAACAAGGGGAAGAAAAAATTGTATGGTCTGAAGAATTAGCAAGTTTATTTGTACAAGAGCTTGATGGTTCTGAGTTCAACAATTGTCTACAGACAGCTTTCGGTTTGTTAGATTATAATGTGAATGACAGTTCGGAGCAGTTTACTAAGGCTTTATGCGGGGCAGCTGCGTGTATGGTACGAACAGTGAGACAAGGACAAAAGAAACAGAATGATTGGTTTGATAAGGAATGTGAAAGAAAGAAACAAGAAGTTAAGAGGCTACTGAAAAGATTCCAGAGATGCAAAACAGAAAAAGAAAAAAGAGAAAAAAGAGAAGCATATGTCATATCACGAAAAGAGTATGTTAAACTAAGGAAAACGAAAGAAAGGGAATACGAAGATAAGAAAATAAGAACACTCAAAGATTCCATCAATGACTCCAGGACATTCTGGTCAATAATAAGATCTGTTAATAGAAAGGCCTTTGTGTACAATGAAATCTCTATTGAACAATGGTACAATCATTTCTGCAGTGTTTTCAATGATATCGGGGGAAATACTGCACAAGAGAGTAATATAGTAGAGGAAGAAAATAATTTTGAGCCCCTTTTCAATGAGCCTATAACTAAAGAAGAAGTGACTGCGAGTATCAGGCATTTGAAAGCAGGAAAGAGCGCAGGACCAGATCAAATAATCAGCGAAATGTTAAAGCATGCAAATGCTAATGTAATTGATTTCCTTGTCCATTTATGTAACAAGCTTTTTGATAATGGCATTTTTCCGTCAGAATGGGCAAAATCCATAATAATCCCAATTCATAAAAAAGGAGATGTGAATAATCCAGATAATTATAGAGGAGTCGCTCTAACAAGTATAGTGAGTAAAGTTTATACATATATTTTGAATAAGAGATTAACAAAGTGGGCAGAAAAAGAAGAGAAAATAGTTGAAGAACAAGCTGGATTTAGAGCAAAATACAGTACAATTGATCATATTTTCACACTTTACTCCCTTGTGCAGAAGCATTTACTTTTAAATAAGAAACTTTATGTTGCATTTGTGGATTTTAGGAAGGCATTCGATTCTGTGAATCGTAATAATCTTTGGAATATATTACGTAAAAGTGGTGTGAATGGAAAATTATATATGGCCCTAAGAGGAGTTTATAACTCAGTGTTTGCATGCGTGCGTGAGAAGTGTGTATATTCAGATTATTTTGAATGCCCTAAAGGAGTGAAACAGGGGTGTCAATTGAGTCCTCAATTGTTTTCATTTTTCATTAATGAATTAGCAGTGGAACTGTCAAGAAAAGGCAGGCATGGCATTCAAATTATCCCTGGGGTTATTGAGATATTCCTATTGCTGTTTGCAGACGATGTTATTCTTCTCTCTGGTACAGTCAAAGGCTTACAAAACCAGTTAAATGTCTTAAAGGAAGAATCGGATCGACTAGCTTTAACAGTTAACATGGATAAAACTAATATTATGATTTTCAGGAAGGGTGGACATTTATCAAAACACGAAAAATGGTTCTATGGAATTAACGAGGTTAAAGTTGTTAATTCTTATAAATACTTAGGAATAATATTTTCGACAAAATTAAGTTTAAATTATGCATGGGAAGAATCTTGTAATAAAGGGAAAAAAGGTGTTATTGAAATTCTAAAATCCTTACGGAAGCTCAATTCTATTGATTGTAATTTATATTGGAAAATGTTTGATACACAGATAGAACCTTTACTTACATATGCAGCTGAAGTATGGGGTCTTACTGTAAATCCACATATGGAAAAAGTGCATACATATGCTATAAAACGTTTTTTGGCTGTACCAATTCACTCTTCTAATACTGTTTTATATGGAGAAACTGGAAGATATCCTTTATACATTAGAACCTTTGTGAAGAGTATTAAATACTGGTTGAAATTGTTAAGGCTTCCACAATCTCGGTTATGTAAACAGGCATATGAAATGATGGTTACTCAAATGGAAATAGGAAAACAGAACTGGGCCTATCAGGTAAAAAAGGCTTTATCAGAACTTGGGTTTGGAATCGTGTGGTTGTCCCAGGGAGTAGGAAATGAGTGTCAGTTTATTAATGAATTTAAAGACAGGCTTATTTGTTCGTTTAAACAAAATTGGCACTCAAATATGGAAAACAAAGAAAAATATAGTTGGTTCTTCTCATTTAAAGATGTTTTTCAAACCGAAAAATATCTCAGTGTTGTTACGGATAAATGGCAAAGAACTAATTACGCAAGATTTAGATTAAGAACACTTGGTTTCAATGCAAATAAAAATTGGTTTCAACCTGGGACGTCCACAATATATCCTTGCCCCTTATGTGGAAACAATGTCGATAATGAAAAACACTTTTTATTCCAATGCCAAATTTTTGACACAATACGTGGAAAATGCAAAGTTTTTGAATCCGACATGGCCAAAAGACAAGATGTTGTATCTATTTTGTCATCTGATGACGAAGTCATAATCAAATCAGTGGCACTATACATTGCGGAAGCACAAAAAATAAGACATAAACACTTACAAGCCCAACAATAGTGCTAGACAATATCATAATGGGATTAATTTAATCTCTTTTGACTGATGTGGGCTATATCACGTTAACTCCAAAAGAAGCCGCTTTATTATAGACTCTGTTTTGTAAAGAGCTGTTTTCATTTGCTTTATTTTGCTTTGTTTGCCGATAATTTAAGAGTAGCTAATAATATGAAAATAATGGTATATTTGTAGAATATGTTAGAAGTGGATATTGAAAGGGTATATAGACACTTAAGGGTCTACTATACATGTTAACAAAAACAAAAAAACATAAACAAACCAAAAAACAAATAAATAAAAGGCATAGTGATGTCCCTTGTTAACAGAGTATTTTGGGGCAGTTATGTGAAGAATATATTATTATCACTAAATGTAAGGTTTGGGTGGTCTAGCCCAGATGTTTCATCATATTACAGTTTTGATGTGTGTGTGTGTGCGCACGAGCGCGCGCCCGCGTGTGAGCGTATATGGATGCGTGTGTGTGGGTGTGGGTGTGTGAAAAAGATTTTGGTTTTTCTAAACCTAGACAAATTATTGGCCTGAATGTGGGAACACTGTTTTGATATTTTTTGTTGTTGTTTTCTTTGTATTATGTAGTAGTGGTAAAATGGATGATTGTTCATTATATATGATTTGAATATGTTCGACTGTTCAAGGAATGGATGTTCGATATTTTTTTTTGATTATGTGTGAAGAATTTGCGCACATACAAAGAGTGGATTATGTGTCGCATTACTGGAAAATTGTTATCCCCCTTGTCAAAAGACCTTTTCGGGTAATGACAATAAACAGTTTCAGTTTCAGTTTCAGTTTCAGTTTTCTCTCTCTCTCTCTCTCTCTCTCTCTCTCTCTCTCTCTTCTCTCTCTCTCTCTCTCTCTTCTCTCTCTCTCTTACTTTCATGGTAAACTCCTGTTTCTCAGTATAAAAGGTTTCAGCCCTTGCTGTTATATTCTTTTTGTTGATGTTTCCACTCACATGTCAGCGTTGTCAATCTTTCACTTCTTCCCCACACACATGCACACGTGCGCGCCGCACCCATACACACACACACACGCACGTGAGGGCGCACACACACGCAGACACACACACACACACGCACACACGCACACACACACACACACACACACACACACACACACACACACACACACACACACACACACACACACACACACGAAAAGAAACACCCATGTATAATACATGTTTGACTGACAGTCATTGGGTTGCTTATACAAAGTTTGATCTGCTTTGCATCTTTGAGCACAAAGTTCACAGATTTCTTATTGAGTGTACAGTTGATTAATATTTTGGAATAGACATAATGGTTTCTTCCCATTTCCCTAATCACGCCTGAATGATAAGTTGCAATATATCTTATGTTTTCTTCCTATTCCCCTAATTATCCCTGATTAATATTTCACAATCTACGTTATGTTTTCTTCATAGAACCAGTCAATACTGTAGTTATTTACTATCAAGCAAATCAGCATGAGATTCCAGCCACTTTAATAGCTTTGTCTCTCGGGATTTTCTTCGTTTTTGTGCCATTGTGTTAAAGGTGTATATAAAGGGATTCAGAGCAGAGTTCAAGGGCAGTACAAAGACAGCCAAGGCAACATTTACCTCTCCAGGCATGGGAATACCAGCCAATGCCAGAAATCCACACAGTCCAATAGGAAACCAGCACATGAAATCTGTTACAGCCACTGTGATCAATCGCTGTGCTATGGTCATGTCTCGTGATGCTTTGGTCGTGTTAGTTCTTAATGCATTTTTCTGTATTGACCAATAGATTAAAGCTTGACCAGCTGAGATCAGCACAAACAGAATGAGATTAAAGACGATCAAAACACCAAAGGAATAGATCCACCCTTTAAAAGATTTGTGAGTAATTGGGAGTGGAATACAGATACCTGTCTGGCTGTAGAACTCCCAGTGTGATGTCACTGGAAGTAGAGGCAACAAGGCAACAAGGCAGCCAACCAGCCAAGTTAGCAGACAAACAATTGCTGCTGATGTTCTCTCAAATCGCAAGGTGCTGAACGGGAAGTGAAGGACAATAAAACGATCCAGTGTGATAAACCAGATGGTCAGAGCTGATACTTCACTGGATAGCAGAGACAGAAAACCAGCCACCTTACAGGCAACACTATTTGTCCATGTATTGTCATAATAAAGATATCTACCATGGAACAGCTCATCAGCCACACCAATAATAGTAGTGTAGACACCCATCAAAAAGTCAGACATGATCAGGTTGGTGACAAACACACTGAAGCCACTTGAAGTTCTCATCTGTGCACACAAACGTACAACAAAACAGAAGATGTTACCAGTCACTGACAGACAGCTAACCAGCCAAAGAAACCCTCGGTAGATTGCTGACTGAAGCAAATCTTCACATGATGAAATTTCATCTTTAGGGGAATAGCAAAAGTTATCGTCAAAGTTATGTGGTAGTATTTCTTTGCAGCACAGTTTAGAATTCAGTGTGGATATGACATGGAGATGGAAAAGACCTTTGAATATGTCAAATGGAAAAGTTTTCACAGGGCTACCTTCCATGTACAATTCTGTTAATTTTGGTGTAAACTTAAAACCGTTAATGCTTACAGTATTAATTGTAGTAAATGTTAAATTGAGTTTCAGCAAGTTGAAGAATGTGGATAATACTTTGGTGTCAAAAACTTTCAATGTAATGTGTGACAGATCTATTGTTTTGAGCGCACTTTGCTGAAAATTAGGGGAGGGATCAGAGGAGAGTGAGGTGATGGGATTGTTAGATAGCGACAGTGTTCGTAGAGCTTCTAAACTAACAAAATAAGTCATATTGATATGTTGTAGTTTGTTGCCAGTCAGATCTAGAAATTGTAAGTTGGACAGCTTCACGTTGGACAGGACAGTCAAATAACACTGGACAAGATTCAGACCAATGAGGTAGGTATGATTACTCATATCAGACAGACACATTCCGGTACCTGGGGTCATCCAAGTAACGGAGCTGTGTGAAGAGGTGGGTAGTGAAAGGCTGATGACACAGGAATGTGTGACCTTGACACAGACAGCCCACAGGACAGGTCACATCACACGACAATTCATCATCATACAGTGGGCAGTGAGGCCAGCCATCACACAGATAGTCTCCATGTAAACATAATATCGATGTTCTGCATTGGAAGAACCCTGGACACGTCAGTTCATTACATCCCTCTTCATCTTCATGGTCCATACAGTCGTACATTCCATTGCATCGTGTGTAGAGAGGCAGGCAGTCATTGAACTTACCAGGACAACGATAGTGGCTGTCAGGACAGGACTCATTGGACTTTATTGGGGTTGAAATGAACAAGTTGATATCATCGAAACTGATGACTACAGGCGATGGAAAAACTGGTGCCTGGTCAATTTCTTTGTGTCTGTATTTATCGCAGACCAGATCATCTGATTCGTCTCGACAATGGAACACTTTGTCACAGACAACATCATGGGACACGCACTGGCCGTTAGTACAGGTAAACATGTTGACACAAGAAGGATGTTTACAGAAAGACTCATCACTCTTATCTGGACAGTCTTGTAGAAAATCACATACCAGGGTATATGAGAGTGTGGTGACATCATCATCACAGGTAAATAAAGGAACAACAGTGATGTGATCAAAGTTTGAGTCAAACCCACCATGTGTGTGTGACAAGTGATCAGAAAAAATACAAGGAGATGTGTAACCATGACCACACACGTCATACTGGTGTGAACCACACAGCAGGAATGTGTGTGTCACGTGACCATCAGGACACGTCGTCAGAGATTGGTGTGTGTGCAAGGGAAAAGGAGTCCTGGTCAACGTTATTGCTTGTGAAGCATGTTGTTTCTGATTTGTCTTATATTCACAAATTACACATCCTTTACACACACGAAATTCAAAGTAACCCAAATACCATTTACAGTCATGTCTCTCAAGCTGACCATCAGAACTCGTGATACATAGAAGTTCCTCTCCACTGATATAATCAACATCATCTCGAAACTGAACAGAATGGTAAAAGACGGTCCTGTCTTCACCGATGACATTATGTCTGTACATGTTGGGCAAAAAGATGTTGCCAGTGATCAAGCCAACCCAAAGGAAGTCAGACATGTACTGATATGGACTGGTTAAATTGTCAACAATTTTGGACCATTCCTCCACACATTTAGGCATGCCAGACATGCTTCCCAAAGACTTGCAATGGTTTATAGGTATTTCACAAAAACCATAGTCATACATGTAACTATCCGTATCTTCAAAACAAACACCATCTTCATAACTATCCATATCTGCAACGCAGACAAATTTGTAGCAACTGTTACATAAAGCCACCAATCCCTGACAATCAGGACTGCTGTAGGGACAGTGTTCTGTTTCATCCTGTCCATTTTCACACTGTGTCCTTAGGTTACAGTCCAGATGGTGCTGAAAGCTGGAAAAGTGATCACCAGAACAGTTGAACAAACCACTGGGCAACTTTTGAGGTGTCTGATTGTCAGGGTGAAAGGAAAAGAATAGTCTGAAACACAGCACGGGCTTGTATATACCGCTGTCGTATTCAACTGTGAGTTTTGGGGTGTGGAGCACGAAGTTGTACAGGCATTGCGTATAAGTGTTTGCCACTAAGGCACGAAATCCAGTATTTTTGACTGTGTATAGTTTGATACTTACATCACAATCATACTTTATTTTTCTTTGACTGATCATAATGGCATGTCCAGTTGGGACAGAGATGTTTGCGAATTGTATACTGAAATTCCCTTTTGGTGTGATGAACCCTGATAACGGTGATGTCTTCACCAACAGCAGGTTGTGACGCAAAGAATCGTTTCCTGAAAACAAATCAGCAGCCCAACAGACACACCAACCTTCAAACAATCCCCTAAACCAAGTAACTACCCAACCTAGCTACAAATCAATCAAAATCACACACACACACACACACACACACACACACACACACACACACACACAACACACACACACACATGCACACACACACACACACACACACATATACACATAAGCACGCACGATACAGTGTGTTGTATATATATATATATATCCTTACAAACGATAAACCAGCCAACCAACCAATCAACCAACCGACCAACCAACCAACCAACCATCCAACCAACCAACCAATCAACCAACCAACCAAACTTAACCGAACCAAATCAAACCAAAACAAAGCAATACCTTACAATACATTACAAAACAATATAAAACAAAACAAAACAACACAAAGCGAAACAAACAAAACCATACACTAATATATGTACACACATCCATACATATATAGATATATGCATACACACACACTTACATACATGATAATACATGACAATACATACATTCACACGCACACCAACACATACATAGACATCCCTTTATCTTATCTATTTGTTTATCTAGTTAGTTAGTTTGTTAGTTAGTTAGTTAGTTACTTCGTTAGTTATGTATTTAGTTAGTTATTTTCCTTTTCTCGTCTAAATAGTATATATGGGAATAGACGTTAAAAAGAAATAACGAATCAACACACACACACACAACAACACACACACACACACACACACACACACACACAACACACAACTACAACATCACAAACAACACACACATAAACACACACACACAAATGCACACAACACACACACACACACACACACACACACAATACACACACCCACACCAACACATACACACACGCACACCAACACATACACACACACACACACACACACACACACACACACACACACACACACACACATATATATATATATATATATATCCTTACAAACGATAAAACAGCCACGTTTTTGTTTGTTTTTTGTTTGGTCTAAAATCACTTCAGTGAATAGACATTAAATCGAAGACCAACCAACCCGCGCGCGCATCAGGTGAAATGTGAAGAATTGATCAACCGACTCAAAATGCTTTCTTGTTGATTGAAAAGCTCTAAGAATAATCAGAAATATGTATTGGAAACAAACAGCAGCAATGAGAAAAGACAAAGATGTAAAGAAGGACTAGACAGGGATGCGTTCTGTCAGCAATTCTGTTTTCACTCTACAGCAAAACCATTATGAGGAACCTAGAAGAATGCCCTGGGATAAAGATTTGAGGGAAATTAATAAACAATCTTCGTTACGCAGATGACACTGTTCGAATTGCAGAAAATGAAAAAAAAGTAAAATCTTGTCACTATTATAGAAATAGAAAGCAAAATCAAAGGGCTGGAGCTAAATAATAAGTAAGCTGAAGTCATGGTAATCAATGAAAAACAAGAAATCCCTCATGCAAAATAACAGCAAATGAAACAACATTAAGACTGGTTGACAAGTTTAAATATCTGGGAACAGTCATGTCACCAGATGGCAGATGCACATCAGAGATAGCCAGCAGAATCGGCCAAGCTGAAACAGCATTGAAGAAAATGAAAAACGTTCTTTCCAACAGATGCCTATCAATTAACATCAGGAAGAGAGTTCTTAATTGTAAGATAGACCTAACATTGTTGTGTGGATGTGAGGCGTGAACAGTCATCACGCAAAGTCTGAAAAAGATTGAGGCAACTGAAATGTAGTTTCTAAAAAGAGTTCCATGGACAATATAGAAAACAAACGAGATAGTCTTGAAGGAGACAGACACAAGAAGAACATTAATGAAGAAGATAAGGAAAAGAAAAGCAACATTGATAAGACATTCTATGAAGCAAGAGAAATTAGAGCAACTGGTTACAGCAGGAAAGATGGAGGAAAAGAGAACAATAGGCAGACCCAGGGAAAAAAACATTAGGTGGACTTGCAGAGTAGCTGAGGTCAGAGAGGGAGGGAGATGTGCTTGCAACGACAAAGGATAGATTCCTATGGAAGGCCATGATCGCTGACGCCATGCAGCAGGGCACATGATAATGATGATGATACATACATACATGCATACATACATGCATACATACATGCATACTAACATGCATTCATACATATATATGCATATGTACGTATGTACATACATACATCCATACATCCATAATCTGTACACACATCCATACATTTGTACATACACACATACATACATACATACATACACACGTACATACATACATATATACATTCGTACACACATATATACATACACATGTACACACATACACACATACATACATACATACATACATACATACATACATACATACATACATACATACATACGTAGGTACGAATGTACGTACATACGTATATACAAAGCACATTCTACATTCAAGCACACATACATTCTTACTTACACACAGACAGACATACATATATGTAGTCTATAACATAAATGGGTATCCAACAAAAATACAGACAGAGAGACATATATGCAAGACTTGTTTATAGTAAGGAAAAATGTGAAAATGTAAGACACTATCAGGTATTTAGAAAGAAAAGTACAGAACCCATTAGTTCTACACATAACCAGTTTTTTGTCCTTCACACTGCTGCAATGAAAAAGCAACCAAAGCTGAGCAGAAAAGTGGAGCTTGAAAGCCAGGATTATGCTTTCACAATGGCAAAAAGTATAAATATTTCATTGCGGATTACGTCTTATACTGATCCACAACATTATCAGTATTATATTAGGGTATAAAAGAAATTCTTAATGAAATTGTCTGCATGCTATTATTCTAAGAGCTCTTCTCTGTGCTTTAAAACAGTGTTCGTAGAGCTTCTAAACTAACAAAATAAGTCATATTGACATGTTGTAGTTTGTTGCCAGTCAGATCAAGAAATTGTAAGTTGGGCAGCTTCACGTTGGACAGGACAGTCAAATAACACTGGACAAGATTCAGACCAATGAGGTAGGTATGATTACTCATATCAGACAGACACATTCCGGTACCTGTGTCATCCAAGTAACGGAGCTGTGTGAAGAGGTGGGCAGTGAAAGGCTGATGACACAGGAATGTGTGACCTTGACACAGACAGCCTACAGGACAGGTCACATCACACGACAATTCATCATCATACAGTGGGCAGTGAGGCCAGCCATCACACAGATAGTCTCCATGTAAACATAATATCGATGTTCTGCATTGGAAGAACCCTGGACACGTCAGTTCATTACATCCCTCTTCATCTTCATGGTCCATACAGTCGTACATTCCATTGCATCGTGTGTAGAGAGGCAGGCAGTCATTGAACTTACCAGGACAACGATAGTGGCTGTCAGGACAGGACTCATTGGACTTTATTGGGGTTGAAATGAACAAGTTGATATCATCGAAACTGATGACTACAGGCGATGGAAAAACTGGTGCCTGGTCAATTTCTTTGTGTCTGTATTTATCGCAGACCAGATCATCTGATTCGTCTCGACAATGGAACACTTTGTCACAGACAACATCATGGGACACGCACTGGCCGTTAGTACAGGTAAACATGTTGACACAAGAAGGATGTTTACAGAAAGACTCATCACTCTTATCTGGACAGTCTTGTAGAAAATCACATACCAGGGTATATGAGAGTGTGGTGACATCATCATCACAGGTAAATAAAGGGACAACAGTGATGTGATCAAAGTTTGAGTCAAACCCACCATGTGTGTGTGACAAGTGATCAGAAAAAATACAAGATGTGTAACCATGACCACACACGTCATACTGGTGTGAACCACACAGCAGGAATGTGTGTGTCACGTGACCATCAGGACACGTCGTCAGAGATTGGTGTGTGTGCAAGGGAAAAAGAGTCCTGGTCAACGTTATTGCTTGTGAAGCATGTTGTTTCTGATTTGTCTTATATTCACAAATTACACATCCTTTACATACACGAAATTCAAAGTAACCCAAACCCCAGTTACAGTCATGTCTATCAAGCTGACCATCAGAACTCGTGATACATAGAAGTTCCTCTCCACTGATATAATCAACATCATCTCGAAACTGAACAGAATGGTAAAAGACGGTCCTGTCTTCACCGATGACATTATGTCTGTACATGTTGGGCAAAAAGATGTTGCCAGTGATCAAGCCAACCCAAAGGAAGTCAGACATGTACTGATATGGACTGGTTAAATTGTCAACAATTTTGGACCATTCCTCCACACATTTAGGCATGCCAGACATGCTTCCCAAAGACTTGCAGTGGTTTATAGGTATTTCACAAAAACCATAGTCATACATGTAACTATCCGTATCTTCAAAACAAACACCATCTTCATAACTATCCATATCTGCAACGCAGACAAATTTGTAGCAACTGTTACATAAAGCCACCAATCCCTGACAATCAGGACTGCTGTAGGGACAGTGTTCTGTTTCATCCTGTCCATTTTCACACTGTGTCCTTAGGTTACAGTCCAGATGGTGCTGAAAGCTGGAAAAGTGATCACCAGAACAGTTGAACAAACCACTGGGCAACTTTTGAGGTGTCTGATTGTCAGGGTGAAAGGAAAAGAATAGTCTGAAACACAGCACGGGCTTGTATATACCGCTGTCGTATTCAACTGTGAGTTTTGGGGTGTGGAGCACGAAGTTGTACAGGCATTGCGTATAAGTGTCTGCCACCAAGGCACGAAATCCAGTATTTTTGACTGTGTATAGTTTGATACTTACATCACAATCATACTTTATTTTTCTTTGACTGAACATAATGGCATGTCCAGTTGGGACAGAGATGTTTGCGAATTGTATACTGAAATTCCCTTTTGGTGTGATGAACCCTGATAACGGTGATGTCTTCACCAACAGCAGGTTGTGACGCAAAGAATCGTTTCCTGAAAACAAATCAGCAGCCCAACAGACACACCAACCTTCAAACAATCCCCTAAACCAAGTAACTACCCAACCTAGCTACAAATCAATCAAAATCACACACACACACACACACACACACACACACACACACACACACACACACACACACACACATGCACACACACACACACACACACACATATACACATAAGCACGCACGATACAGTGTGTGTATATATATATATATATCCTTACAAACGATAAACCAGCCAACCAACCAATCAACCAACCGACCAACCAACCAACCAACCATCCAACCAACCAACCAATCAACCAACCAACCAAACTTAACCGAACCAAATCAAACCAAAACAAAGCAATACCTTACAATACATTACAAAACAATATAAAACAAAACAAAACAACACAAAGCGAAACAAACAAAACCATACACTAATATATGTACACACATCCATACATATATAGATATATGCATACACACACACTTACATACATGATAATACATGACAATACATACATTCACACGCACACCAACACATACATAGACATCCCTTTATCTTATCTATTTGTTTATCTAGTTAGTTAGTTTGTTAGTTAGTTAGTTAGTTACTTCGTTAGTTATGTATTTAGTTAGTTATTTTCCTTTTCTCGTCTAAATAGTATATATGGGAATAGACGTTAAAAAGAAATAACGAATCAACACACCACACACACACACACACACACACACACACACACACACACACACACACACACACATGCATACACACAAGCATACACACACTCACATTAACATACACACACATAAACACACACACACATGCACACACACACACACACACACACACACACACACACACAGATACATTCACACGCACACCAACACATACGCAGCACACACACACACACACACACACACACACACACACACACACACACACACACACACACACATATATATATATATATATATATATCCTTACAAACGATAAAACAGCCACGTTTTGTGTTTGTTTTTTGTTTGGTCTAAAATCACTTCAGTGAATAGACATTAAATCGAAGACCAACCAACCCGCGCGCGCATCAGGTGAAATGTGAAGAATTGATCAACCGACTCAAAATGCTTTCTTGTTGATTGAAAAGCTCTAAGAATAATCAGAAATATGTATTGGAAACAAACAGCAGCAATGAGAAAAGACAAAGATGTAAAGAAGGACTAGACAGGGATGCGTTCTGTCAGCAATTCTGTTTTCACTCTACAGCAAAACCATTATGAGGAACCTAGAAGAATGCCCTGGGATAAAGATTTGAGGGAAATTAATAAACAATCTTCGTTACGCAGATGACACTGTTCGAATTGCAGAAAATGAAAAAAAAGTAAAATCTTGTCACTATTATAGAAATAGAAAGCAAAATCAAAGGGCTGGAGCTAAATAATAAGTAAGCTGAAGTCATGGTAATCAATGAAAAACAAGAAATCCCTCATGCAAAATAACAGCAAATGAAACAACATTAAGACTGGTTGACAAGTTTAAATATCTGGGAACAGTCATGTCACCAGATGGCAGATGCACATCAGAGATAGCCAGCAGAATCGGCCAAGCTGAAACAGCATTGAAGAAAATGAAAAACGTTCTTTCCAACAGATGCCTATCAATTAACATCAGGAAGAGAGTTCTTAATTGTAAGATAGACCTAACATTGTTGTGTGGATGTGAGGCGTGAACAGTCATCACGCAAAGTCTGAAAAAGATTGAGGCAACTGAAATGTAGTTTCTAAAAAGAGTTCCATGGACAATATAGAAAACAAACGAGATAGTCTTGAAGGAGACAGACACAAGAAGAACATTAATGAAGAAGATAAGGAAAAGAAAAGCAACATTGATAAGACATTCTATGAAGCAAGAGAAATTAGAGCAACTGGTTACAGCAGGAAAGATGGAGGAAAAGAGAACAATAGGCAGACCCAGGGAAAAAAACATTAGGTGGACTTGCAGAGTAGCTGAGGTCAGAGAGGGAGGGAGATGTGCTTGCAACGACAAAGGATAGATTCCTATGGAAGGCCATGATCGCTGACGCCATGCAGCAGGGCACATGATAATGATGATGATACATACATACATGCATACATACATGCATACATACATGCATACTAACATGCATTCATACATATATATGCATATGTACGTATGTACATACATACATCCATACATCCATAATCTGTACACACATCCATACATTTGTACATACACACATACATACATACATACATACACACGTACATACATACATATATACATTCGTACACACATATATACATACACATGTACACACATACACACATACATACATACATACATACATACATACATACATACATACATACATACATACATACGTAGGTACGAATGTACGTACATACGTATATACAAAGCACATTCTACATTCAAGCACACATACATTCTTACTTACACACAGACAGACATACATATATGTAGTCTATAACATAAATGGGTATCCAACAAAAATACAGACAGAGAGACATATATGCAAGACTTGTTTATAGTAAGGAAAAATGTGAAAATGTAAGACACTATCAGGTATTTAGAAAGAAAAGTACAGAACCCATTAGTTCTACACATAACCAGTTTTTTGTCCTTCACACTGCTGCAATGAAAAAGCAACCAAAGCTGAGCAGAAAAGTGGAGCTTGAAAGCCAGGATTATGCTTTCACAATGGCAAAAAGTATAAATATTTCATTGCGGATTACGTCTTATACTGATCCACAACATTATCAGTATTATATTAGGGTATAAAAGAAATTCTTAATGAAATTGTCTGCATGCTATTATTCTAAGAGCTCTTCTCTGTGCTTTAAAACAGTGTTCGTAGAGCTTCTAAACTAACAAAATAAGTCATATTGACATGTTGTAGTTTGTTGCCAGTCAGATCAAGAAATTGTAAGTTGGGCAGCTTCACGTTGGACAGGACAGTCAAATAACACTGGACAAGATTCAGACCAATGAGGTAGGTATGATTACTCATATCAGACAGACACATTCCGGTACCTGTGGCATCCAAGTAACGGAGCTGTGTGAAGAGGTGGGCAGTGAAAGGCTGATGACACAGGAATGTGTGACCTTGACACAGACAGCCCACAGGACAGGTCACATCACACGACAATTCATCATCATACAGTGGGCAGTGAGGCCAGCCATCACACAGATAGTCTCCATGTAAACATAATATCGATGTTCTGCATTGGAAGAACCCTGGACACGTCAGTTCATTACATCCCTCTTCATCTTCATGGTCCATACAGTCGTACATTCCATTGCATCGTGTGTAGAGAGGCAGGCAGTCATTGAACTTACCAGGACAACGATAGTGGCTGTCAGGACAGGACTCATTGGACTTTATTGGGTTGAAATGAACAAGTTGATATCATCGAAACTGATGACTACAGGCGATGGAAAAACTGGTGCCTGGTCAATTTCTTTGTGTCTGTATTTATCGCAGACCAGATCATCTGATTCGTCTCGACAATGGAACACTTTGTCACAGACAACATCATGGGACACGCACTGGCCGTTAGTACAGGTAAACATGTTGACACAAGAAGGATGTTTACAGAAAGACTCATCACTCTTATCTGGACAGTCTTGTAGAAAATCACATACCAGGTATATGAGAGTGTGGTGACATCATCATCACAGGTAAATAAAGGGACAACAGTGATGTGATCAAAGTTTGAGTCAAACCCACCATGTGTGTGTGACAAGTGATCAGAAAAAATACAAGAGTGTAACCATGACCACACACGTCATACTGGTGTGAACCACACAGCAGGAATGTGTGTGTCACGTGACCATCAGGACACGTCGTCAGAGATTGGTGTGTGTGCAAGGGAAAAAGAGTCCTGGTCAACGTTATTGCTTGTGAAGCATGTTGTTTCTGATTTGTCTTATATTCACAAATTACACATCCTTTACATACACGAAATTCAAAGTAACCCAAAACCCAGTTACAGTCATGTCTATCAAGCTGACCATCAGAACTCGTGATACATAGAAGTTCCTCTCCACTGATATAATCAACATCATCTCGAAACTGAACAGAATGGTAAAAGACGGTCCTGTCTTCACCGATGACATTATGTCTGTACATGTTGGGCAAAAGATGTTGCCAGTGATCAAGCCAACCCAAAGGAAGTCAGACATGTACTGATATGGACTGGTTAAATTGTCAACAATTTTGGACCATTCCTCCACACATTTAGGCATGCCAGACATGCTTCCCAAAGACTTGCAGTGGTTTATAGGTATTTCACAAAAACCATAGTCATACATGTAACTATCCGTATCTTCAAAACAAACACCATCTTCATAACTATCCATATCTGCAACGCAGACAAATTTGTAGCAACTGTTACATAAAGCCACCAATCCCTGACAATCAGGACTGCTGTAGGGACAGTGTTCTGTTTCATCCTGTCCATTTTCACACTGTGTCCTTAGGTTACAGTCCAGATGGTGCTGAAAGCTGGAAAAGTGATCACCAGAACAGTTGAACAAACCACTGGGCAACTTTTGAGGTGTCTGATTGTCAGGGTGAAAGGAAAAGAATAGTCTGAAACACAGCACGGGCTTGTATATACCGCTGTCGTATTCAACTGTGAGTTTTGGGGTGTGGAGCACGAAGTTGTACAGGCATTGCGTATAAGTGTCTGCCACCAAGGCACGAAATCCAGTATTTTTGACTGTGTATAGTTTGATACTTACATCACAATCATACTTTATTTTTCTTTGACTGAACATAATGGCATGTCCAGTTGGGACAGAGATGTTTGCGAATTGTATACTGAAATTCCCTTTTGGTGTGATGAACCCTGATAACGGTGATGTCTTCACCAACAGCAGGTTGTGACGCAAAGAATCGTTTCCTGAAAACAAATCAGCAGCCCAACAGACACACCAACCTTCAAACAATCCCCTAAACCAAGTAATTACCCAACCTAGCTACAAATCAATCAAATAACTCACACCACACAGACACACACACACAACACATACACCACACACACCACACACACACACACACGCACACACACCACCCCACACATATACACATAAGCATGCACGATACAGTGTGTGTATATATATATATAATCCTTACAAACGATAAACCAGCCAAACTCAACCAATCAACCAACCGACCAACCAACCAACCAACCATCCAACCAACCAACCAACCAACCAATCAACCAAACTTAACCGAACCAAATCAAACCAAAACAAAGCAATACCTTACAATACAATACAAAACAATATAAAACAAAACAAAACAACACAAAGCGAAACAAACAAAACCATACATAATATATGTACACACATCCATACATATATAGATATATGCATACACACACACTTACATACATGATAATACATGACAATACATACATTCACACGCACACCAACACATATGCAGACATTTCTTTATCTTATATATTTGTTTATCTAGTTAGTTAGTTTGTTAGTTAGTTAGTTATTTACTTCGTTAGTTATGTATTTAGTTAGTTATTTTCCTTTTCTCGTCTAAATAGTATATATGGGAATAGACGTTAAAAAGAAATAACGAATCAACACACAACACACACACACACACACACACACCACAACACACACACACCACACACACACACACAACACACACACACATGCACACACACAAGCATACACACACTCACATAACATACACACACATAAACACACACACACATGCACACACACACACACACACACACACAACACACACAAGTACATTCACACACACACCAACACATACGCAGCACACACACACACACACACACACACAAAATATATATATATATATCCTTACAAACGATAAAACAGCCACGTTTTTGTTTGTTTTTTGTTTGGTCTAAAATCACTTCAGTGAATAGACATTAAATCGAAGACCAACCAACGCGCGCGCGCATCAGGTGAGATGTGAAGAATTGATCAACCGACTCAAAATGCTTTCTTGTTGATTGAAAAGCTCTAAGAATAATCAGAAATATGTATTGGAAACAAACAGCAGCAATGAGAAAAGACAAAGATGTAAAGAAGGACTAGGAAGGGATGCGTTCTGTCAGCAATTCTGTTTTCACTCTACAGCAAAACCATTATGAGGAACCTAGAAGAATGCCCTGGGATAAAGATTTGAGGAAATTAATAAACAATCTTCGTTACGCAGATGACACTGTTCGAATTGCAGAAAATGAAAAAAAAGTAAAATTCTTGTCACTATTATAGAAATAGAAAGCAAAATCAAAGGGCTGGAGCTAAATAATAAGTAAGCTGAAGTCATGGTAATCAATGAAAAACAAGAAATCCCTCATGCAAAATACAGCAAATGAAACAACATTAAGACTGGTTGACAAGTTTAAATATCTGGGAACAGTCATGTCACCAGATGGCAGATGCACATCAGAGATAGCCAGCAGAATCGGCCAAGCTGAAACAGCATTGAAGAAAATGAAAAACGTTCTTTCCAACAGATGCCTATCAATTAACATCAGGAAGAGAGTTCTTAATTGTAAGATAGACCCAACATTGTTGTGTGGATGTGAGGCGTGAACAGTCATCACGCAAAGTCTGAAAAAGATTGAGGCAACTGAAATGTAGTTTTTAAAAAGAGAGTTCCATGGACAATATAGAAAACAAACGAGACAGTCTTGAAGGAGACAGACACAAGAAAACATTAATGAAGAAGATAAGGAAAAGAAAAGCAACATTATAAGACATTCTATGAAGCAAGAGAAATTAGAGCAACTGGTTACAGCAGGAAAGATGGAGGAAAAGAGAACAATAGGCAGATCCAGGGAAAAAAAATTAGGTGGACTTGCAGAGTAGCTGAGGTCAGAGAGGGGGGAGATGTGCTTGCAACGACAAAGGATAATTCCTATGGAAGGCCATGATCGCTGACGCCATGCAGCAGGGCACATGATAATGATGATGATACATACATACATGCATACATACATGCATACATACATGCATACAAACATGTCAACTCATCATACATATATATGCATATGTACGTAAGTACATACTACATCCATACATCCATAATCTGTACGACATCCATACATTTGTATATACATATATACATACATACACACTACATACAACATATACATTCGCACATACATATATACATACACATGTACACACATAAAACAACACAATAACATACATACATACATACAATACGTAGGTACGATGTACGTACATACTATATCAAACACATTCTATATGCATGCACACATACATTCTTACTTACACACAGACAGACATACATATATGTAATCTATAACATAAATGGGTATCCAACAAAAATACAGACAGAGAGACATATATGCAAGACTTGTTTATAATAAGGAAAAATGTGAAAATGTAAGACAATATCAGGTATTTAGAAAGAAAAGTACAGAACCCATAGTTCTACACATAATCATTTTTTGTCCTTCACACTGCTGCAATGAAAAAGCAACCAAAGCTGAGCAGAAAAGGTGGAGCTTGAAAGCCAGGATTATGCTTTCACAATGGCAAAAAGTATAAATATTCATTGGATTACGTCTTATACTGATCCACAACATTATCAGTATTATATTAGGGTATAAAAGAAATTCTTAATAAAATTGTCTGCATTCTATTATTCTAAGAGCTCTTCTCTGTGCTTTAAAACATTATACGTAAACATGCTAAATTTTACTTTGATGCACGTTTTTGTAGAAAGTACAGAGTTTCCACCTCATTTCAATACCATTGTTTAAGATGTTTACAAGGCATTTTATTCTTATACCATGATACACAGGGCATTCAGGAAGATAATGTTTGTTCTGTGACATTACAGGAAGAAGAGACAGTCCTTGTTTGTGTCATCATGATATCTTTTATTTAAGCCCAACTAAATTATTCTAAATCAGCCTCAGATCAAACAAAAGCTGAAGTTTTATTGTGTTTCATTGACATATCATTCAAGTAATTTTCCAATTGTTCAGAGAGTGGCTAGGCATTTGTGCTCTGGATCCCATTCGCACTCTGGTGGTGTTTCTTGTTATCTTCAGCTTGTGGCTTGGCTGCTGATGTCAAGAATCAGGCCTGATGACTGCAGGGAAAGACCTGCTGGCTGCTTGGAAAGACGGCAAACCTGGGATCCCACTCGGGGTATGTCAGACCTTGCTGAACAGCAAATGGGGGTTTTGCCTGGAGCGTCTGCCTGGTCACTTTTGCAGCCATGCAGTCAACACCAGTGGTTGAAGTGGGGCAGCGTTTGGACTTCTGACTGTTGGGATGGTCGAGACTATGATGGGGGAGGGGGGGGCGCTGGCAGATGTGCACTGGTGGCAGGGTGGGCTGACCAAAAAGGGAGATGAAAACTAGAGTTTTTTCATTCTTCTTGGCCCAGAGGCTGTTGGTCCTGGTTGTGGTGTATTGTGTGACTGTGTCCTGAGGTTTGTGATCTCCCATCCGGTTTGTGAATAGGTGACTGATGGCTGGGTCCGAATGGGTTATGCAAGGCATAGACAGCCCCCCTCCCCTTTGTTTAATGGAATGTCTGTCAAGTGGTGTTGGAACCTGGGAGATAATTGTCCAAAGAGTGGCGAGGCGTTGGTGCTCCAACTCTCATCTGCACCCTTGTGTTGTTTATTGTTAACTAATTGGTGTATTTGATGGAAAAGTGTGAAAATATTTCACTTGACTGCAGTTTCGTTAACCACTGTTGCTTAGGGTTTCCTAGGTTTTATTTCACAACTCAAACAAAACAATTTCCACTCTCAGTTCCATTTGGCCAAACATCCTCAATGCCTAGATAGCATAGCCAATCTTTTACACATTTTTTGTTTTGTCGAACAAACTGAATTACTATTATTTACTTGTAATTATTTCAGTCTGTTACTGCAAGTTATGGTTTGGGAGTTTGAACAGTTTAAGCCAATATCTAAGTATCAGCAGAGTGCCATGTATGCATAATAGATAACGACCTGTATCACCGTATACCATGTGAATTGGAATTTTTTACTTACCTCTAGTAGTTTGTTGCAGGTTGAAAGGTAGACTGTCTTCATAATGGCAAATCTCAGCGTTCCCCATATTTCGGAACATATATTAACACAGGCTTACTTTGAGCGTCAAAAAGTTGAACAAATACAGAAAAATAAAATTTTCTTCATTAGGTCGGTCACTTTTACTTCAGCTCTATTGGCAAATTCCTCACATACTGAGTCCAAAAAAAAAATTTAGTTGTAAGAGTGAAGCCCAGATATTTATAGCTGCTGACGATGTCTTTATTTTGCCATGATAAATGCACGATTCTCTAGCAGCAAGAAGTCATTCCTTCCTGAAGACCAGGAGTTTGCTTTTATCTAAGTTTACAGTTAGACCAAGTTACTAAAATTGACCCTAATTTATTCATTTAGTTTTACAACCAGATGGGGTAGAAGAGATTAGAGCTATATCATCAGCAAATACAACATCAAAAGTCTCTTCTAACCCTGGAAATAGTTGGATTCCGTATTTACATCTTTCCTGGACACATTTTGCTGCTTCTGGTATGCTAAAAGAACATATCATTGGACACAGCATGATGCCATGTTTCGTACCATGTGCACAGGTGAAATACTCTGATCAATGGGCTTCCCACCTGACACAAGATTCCACTGATGTGTGGAAAATTCGATTCTTTAAACAGTTTTCTGTAAATGTCCTTATTTTATGCAAAAGTTTCCAAAGCTGATCTCTATCTACTGTGTTAAGTGCTTTTCCTTTTAATTTACAAAGGCAACATACCTCTTTCCGCCATGGACATTGTTCAGTTTTCTTTGGATAACTGATGTTAAAGTAAAGATATTGTCTATCGTGTAGAAACTTTTTGAAACCTCACCTTGTTAATCTTCTTATTTTATTTTCATCTGCCGCCAATGTGTTCAATCTTTTATTCAATATTGCTGTATAAACTGTACTCATAGTGCACAAACAAACACGATTGCACTTACATACAAACACATAAATACTTACACACACATACACGCACACACATATAAACGAAGCCATAGTAAGCAAAAGCTGTGCACCTCGTGAGCGAAGGTGACACGTGCACGATGTGTTACACGCAGTGAATGGGGCAACTATGAATCAACGCCTTTAAAACGAAAAAGACAGAGACAAGACTCAGATCGAATCCTGCTCCATGTGGATCTGTTACACTATGTTGCTTTAAATGTTCTCTTGAATTATACCATGCTTTCAGTTCTTGTGTACCTTCAGGAATTCTTGTCAATTGTACTGTTTTCTCTACATTCAAAAGTTCTTGGGAATTGTACTATTTCCTCTGCTGTGTGCTTTCAAGTATGTTTGAAATTGACAGCTATTTACAAGTAAGATACTTACAAAGAAAATTAAGATATTATAAAACAGTACATCCATTCAACAAATTGAAAGTGTACGTCCACTGGGCTTACATCAGCTACGCCTCATTTTTCCGCCGATTAAATCAAAGCATCTTGCATTCACAAGGCCTCTTTCTGACAAAAGTGAAGTGATGCAGTCTTGCTCAGTTTGGCCACATTACCTACCCAGACATACAAATCAGATCATCCTTCAGGACACGTTGGAAGGAGGTTACATGAGGTGGATGAAAGAAGAGCTGTGTCTCTGATCTCAAGGAACAGACCAACCTCAGCATACCCTATATGTTTAAGCAATGAAGGATCATGTGTACTATTACTTCAATGAACGATCCTGTTTACTGCTAGATCCATGAACGATCCTGTCTACAGGTAGATCCATGAATAATTCTGTTTACAGCTAGATTCATGAAGGATCATGTCTACAGTGTGATGTAGCAGCCTCTCTATCCCTCAGTGACCACGCCTCTTTTAGGACTTCACGATGACAAGCAAAAGGAGAGATTCCACAAAAGAAAATGTGACAGGATACAGTTATCTGACTCCAGTTTTAGTTTGGGCATGTAGAAAACAAAGAGAAGTTTTGGAAATCGCGGAGAATCCAGCTCTACTGCACATTAAAGTTGGATTTTAACTTTTCCAGCAAACTGCAGGCACGTTAAGCACTGATCCATGTGAAAGCCACAGATACAGATTGGCATGTGGGTACACAACAGACAAAGCCAAACACACAGTCAGCACTGGTCCTGGTGAAGGCATCACATACATGTTGGCATGTAGACACAAAACAGATAGAACAAAAAAACACAGCCAGTACTAGTCCTGATGAAGCCTTACATACAGATTGACATGTAGACATACAACAGACACAGTCAAACACACAGCCAACTTTGGTCCTGATGAAAATTTCACATTCAAGTTGACAAGTACATGTACATGTACACACACAAAGGCAGAACCAACACACACAGCCAACACTGTTTTCCAACTCTGCAAGCAATGAATTTTGGTAGTGATCAAGTCATTTTATATTTTGTTGGATGAGCTGTTTTATCTCTAACAAATATCGTGATTTTAGCAATTGTAACAGTCTCTTTTCCTGTACGCGATATTGTCGCTGAGTTATAGTAGTCCATATATACAGCAGTGGATTAAGTGCACAGTTGAGTGGTAGGTGGAACACAACCATGGTCACATGAGCCTTGTCTGAGACACCACTGCCATATGAGGTCATCATACTGGTCAGACCAAGGGAGAACCAGCACACAGCATTTGTTACAGCCAGTTTTATCAACAGGTGGACCGAAAAATAAATCAATTTCTTTGTGGAATCCATTAGAATTGGATGGATTGGCGTTCTTCTGTAAATAATGAATTGACCAATGACAACCATGAAGCACAGGATACAATTAAACACGATTGTGACTGTGAACCAACTGAACTCTTCTTTGTAGTTATTATCAGACAGGAACCAGACCACACAGACCAGACTGGCTTTCAAGGCCCCAGTGTGACAGTCCAGGAAGATAAGGTACCATGGACATCAAAAGTCCAACACACCACGTCATTGCACAAGCTGCCAAAGTCAGATATATGTTGAATGTCCACGTAGTTAAGGGGAAACAAAGGACAATGATGTGATCTAGCGTGATGAACCAGATAATCAAAACTGACACCTCACTGGACACAAGGGAAAGAAAACCAGCAACCTTGCAAGTCACACTGTTGGTCCATGTCTTTTCAAAGTGGATGTATTTTCCATAGAATATTTCATTGGCCACTGTGACCATGCTGATGTGGGTTCCCATGCAAATGTCAGCTATCTGCAAATGGGCAACGAGCGTAATAAACGTATGTACAAATATTTTCTTTGCTACGAAAGCTGCTATAAAACAAACCAAATTTCCTAGAATGGAGACTGTACTAAGTAACCAAAAGAACATCCTGTACAATTCGGTCGGTAGTAAAAATTCACAGGAATTAAAGATGGGTTGTGGTGACTCACACCGTATTGTGTGTGAATGTTTAGAAAATAAATTCTTGCAACAAAGCCTATGATTTGAAGAGAAGATGATTTTCAAATGATTCCACGTTAACAACGCGTCCAAGGGAAAGTTGATCATCGAATTTCCCCTGACGTTCAGTTTAGTCAGTTGTGGCATACATTGGACAGCTGTGGACTGACGGTATGAATGCCAGAGAATGATAGATCCAAATGTCTTACTTGGGGAAAGTACATGGGAAGTTTACTGTTAAGTATCTGGACACGTGTTCTTGAAGCATCTATTTGTGTTAGAGCATAATGAAACAGAAAATATGGCTTACCTCTTAATAATGTCAGAGGGTTGTTTGCCAAAAGTAAAGTTCTTAAATTCCATAGTTTAAGAAAAATAATCATATCCACACTTTTAAGATGGTTGTAAGTCAGATCAAGGTGCTGTAGGTTGCGAAGCTTCGCGCTTGATATACTGAATAGAGAACAATGGGA
The DNA here is from genome assembly GCA_030674185.1 of Monoplex corrugatus. Lineage (NCBI taxonomy): Eukaryota > Metazoa > Mollusca > Gastropoda > Littorinimorpha > Ranellidae > Monoplex > Monoplex corrugatus. The sequence goes on along the minus strand of JAPXFY010000025.1, from coordinate 15,717,095 downwards.
AAGACGTAGATGAATGAGATATGTGTTGTTTCTGAAATCAGCCAGCGTCATTCCTGAGCCTGTGGCGTCCATATAGCGAAGCTGCGGAAAGAGGTCAGTAGAGAAACCCTGTAGACATGTGAAAGACTGACCTTGACATTGACATCCATGGGGACAGGTCATGTCACATAGCCATTCATCATCACGCTGTGGACACTGACCCCAGCCATCACACAGATGATTCCCATGAACACAAACTTTAGAACCACGACACTGGTAGAAAGCAGGAAGGTGAATGTCTCACAGTCTTGTTCATCCTCACCATATATACAGTCAGAAAATCCATTACATCGAGTGTAGACAGGGAGACAGTACAACCAGTCTTCTATACACCAGAAATGAGTGTCAGGACAAGATTGATGAGATGTCATCAGCTGCTGAGTAAAGTAACCTGTACCGTCCAGGTTGATGAAAAGTCTCCACTCCTTGTTGGCCTCTTTGTGTTTCCATTCATTCTGGTAGCCAAAGTCACAGCTGATCTGATCAGAGTCATCCAGACAATCTGAGTGGTCGTCACAACGTTGGTTGTCCAACACACACTGTCCATTGGTGCACAGAAAACCGCTGCATGAAGGTTGTTGACAGAATGACTCATCACTGTGATCTTGGCAGTCATGTCTGAAGTCACACACCAGGGTGTATGGCAGTGTTGTCATATCATCATCACAGAGGAACAGAACAATAGTGTAGCCAGTGTGCTTTCCAGGAAAAATCAGTGCGTTTGTGTTCTTAATGCTCATGTTCAAGAACGCGCATGATCTCGTATACATCATTCGTGCACAGTTAACTTGAAGATCACAGGACAAAAATGTGTGAATCACGTGACCCTTTGGGCAACCTGACAGTGTCTGCTGTGTCTGTATTAAAAGGGACAAGGCTGGGTCTACAACAGGGAACTCAGCTGTTTGAACAGAATACACGTGTTGAGATAGTGTTTTCACTTCACAAAGTATGTGGTTTGAGAAGGTAAAAGCCGTCCAAACATAATCCATACTTCCGTCTGCGTTCAGACTCCTATGTAAAATGTATGTTGTGGGATGGTACGGGTAGTCATTTAAATGAGCAAGGTTGTAGATCTGAGTTTTGTCAATCCAATGACGGAACATGCTGTACATAAATGTCACTGATGTCCAGCCTCTTGAGAAACCCGAAAACACCAAAAAGTCGTCAAGGTGATTAAAAATGTGTAGGAAATCGTTTTGTTCCTGTCTGGTTTTGACTGAACCGAGCTGTCCACCCATCTTTTGGCACTCATATGATGCCAGTGCAGGAGGCAAAGAAACATCTACTTTAATGTATACAAAACATTTGTTGCGTGAAGCCACCAGACCCTGACAATCAGGACTACTGAATGGACAGTGTTCTGTTTCATCCTGTCCAGCTTCACATTCTGACTTCACGTTACAGTCCAGATGGTGCTGAGAGCTGGAATAGTAATCAACAGAACAGTTAAAAAGTCCATTGGGTAACTGAGAGGGTTTTACTGTCTGTGGATGAAAAGAAAACAGCATTTTCAGAGTGACACTATCACCTAACGCTATGTTAGGTAAACTTCTAACATGAATTTGAATATGTGTTGTAGTGAAAATGCGAGCTGATGAATTACTGTCATCACGTACACGCAGGACGCTTTAACGTGTATCTGACTGTGTATAAATCAAGTCTGTGTACGTTCTAGGTCTAGACCGTCTGTATGATGGTCCCTGAAAACTGACCATGATGACATATCCAAGGGGCACTGTCACTTCTTCCCAGATATCACGAAGAGTCTTAACAGTACACTGACGTGGTAATATCATGTAACCACAATAGGGTGACGTAGATACTTCAATCAAACTGTGATCTTCAATTGCCTGTATATGTAGTCGAACTAAAGGCTTGTTATAATGCAAAAAAGACATGTGATTTCCAAATGATTCGATGTAATCTTCTTCCATGGAATGCAAATTGCATCGTATTTCCCAGCATTGTGCATATTCGAATAGAACATTCCTTTCAAATATCACAGATTCCCATCGAGTAGAACCACACCAGTACGCCAATCGTTGGACCCAAACTCGTACCAACATACCCTGTGAAAGTTTTACATGCAGAAGACAGAAAGTAGTGAACTTATCACACATCCCATACACCACTCTCTGGTGTGTCAAAAAGCCATAAAAATTAGTTCT